>JAWDJD010000005.1:81765000-82467500 GCA_035047305.1 Bradypodion pumilum
ATTTGAATATATTGAGTGTTATTTCTCCTGTGGCCACTGGGTGGTGCTGTTGCGTAATGTTTTAATTTTGACTGTGGTTTCTTTCCTGGCCTGCGTATTCTTCCTGTTCTATTCTCATTTCAGTTCCGGTCGTGGATGAGGGCGGATGTCTCCTGGTAAGGTCTCTGGTTTCTTTTTGTTAGGGGGGTTTGTTTTGGGTTTTGTGTGTGTGTGTGTGTGGGGGGGGTTGTGTGTTTGTCCTTGTTTATTTTTGGATGTTTTTATTTTTCATTTTTATCTTTATTATTGTTTTTGTTTTTTGTTGACTGTTTTTGTTTGTGTTGTCGGTGTGGGTATTTCCGTGGGCCGGCCTCGGTGACTGGTTGGCCCATTGAAATACCATGTGGTGGTGGGGTGGGGGTATTTTCGCGGGCCAGTGTCGATGGCTGGTCTGTGGAAATACCATCGCCACTTCATGCGTGGGTGGGGTTGGGGTATTTTTGCGGGCCGGCCGCGTTGGAATATCCACGCCGCCGGCCCGCGGGAATCCCCACATTGTGTTTGTTGGTTGTTTTGTTTTGGTGGTGGTGGGGGTTTCGCGGCTCGGCCTTGGTGGCCAGACTGCAAAAATCCCCATGCCGGCTTTTTTTTGGGGGGGGGGTTCGCGTGCCGGCCTCGCTGGCCAGAACGTGGAAACCCCCATGGTGATGTAGGCAGCAGTTGGGGTTTTTTTTCCTGGTGGATTGGTTTCACCGGCCCCGGCGTCTTTGGCGGGGTAGCGTGGAGGAGAGGGAGACCCTCTCTTTCCCGTTGCTCCGTGCAAGAAGGCCGGCGGGTCTTTTCGTGGCTTTGAGGCGCTGGGCCGGAGTTGTGTTTTTTAATTTTATTTTTCGCGCACCGGGTTCCTCAGCGTTCTCCGCGCTCATGGGGTGCAGGACTCTGGGGATTGTAGTTATGGGTTTGTGGTTTGTGGTTGTGGTACGTTTTTTCCCTGCGGCTCGATGTTGATTGGCCACGGAGCGTTTCTCAACGTTCTTTGTGGTCACTCCTCTCCACCTGATTGGCTGTTGCGCGGCGCGGCGCAAATAACGTTGGGAAATGAAGTTGTTTCCTTTTTTTCCCGTTTGTGGGGCAGTTGCCCCACTGCCGCTTTTCTCAATCCTTCGTTGACCTGCGGACCCAGTCTGCCCGCGTGCACGAAGGGTGAGTGCAGGCAAGTAGGGCCAGGCATAGGAACCTATAGCAAGTTCCAACGGTTAACCCTTGGTTTTATAGGTTAAGATTTTTATTGCTGTTTCCCCCTTTCCTCTTTTGTTGTTAGCCGCCATATGAGTGGTGTTCCCACCAGGAGGGTGGGATACTACTACTACTACTACTACTACTACTACTACTACTACTACTACTACTACTACTACTACTACTACTACTACTACTACTACTACTAATAATAATAATAATAATGTTGCTATAACTACTACTAAGCCTATGGTATACTGCTTATCTTGTTTGAATTTCATTAGTTGCTGGCTTGCTTCCAAGTGCAACCTAAGGTGGTCTTTTTTTGACATGACAGTGCCTAAATGTCTCAGGACAAACTGTTTCCTTGCTACTTCTTCATTCAGCATCTGATTATTTTGAATTTGTTTTTCAAATTATGATATAAACTAAAAAAAAACCAAATATCCTGTACTGACCATGGCCAGTAAAAGGAAGATAATATCATACTTTGGGAGAGAATGAGTGGAACTATCCTTTACTAGAAAGCCCAAATAATTATTCAATTTAATTTTGAGACAAGGACACTGTCTTGAGGTAAAATTATCAATCATTTGGTATAAAATTGAAATGGTAATAAAAACAACTTATGACTTAGAACAGGTGATCACAGTTTTTATAGTATACCAAAATTCCTTGGCTGCATTTTTGTACATTTTTATGAAAATTTTGACAGTACACATATTTCACCCTCACCTTCCAGAAGGCACACACAACTACAATACATATAATAAAAAGATCTAGGAAACCTTTTTTCAACCTACACATAATTTTAGGGTGAATTGAACACTGCAACAAAATATTGGCCATTAAATTGTATACTGTCTATTCATGTTTATGCAGCAATTTCCTCTTCCATTGTCTTTGATGAAAGAGCAAACACAGAAAAAGAAGTACATGGCCTAGTTATCTGTTGGGAAATTTAGCACACACAACTAACATTGCACAGATGGATGCTTCAATTAGTAACACTTCTGCTCCACAACTGGTTGTACAACTTTTTGAGTACGTGGGGAAATCTCCAACAGAACACTATTGCATGTGCGGTTTGCAGTAAAAGAAGTTCCACAACAGGGGGCAATTACTTTTCAATCAAATTATGTTCAGATGCAATAATTACTGTCTGCAAACACAAAATAGTTTAAAGCCATCCGTTTAATAAATACAATATACACATATGTATACATCAAATGCAGTCACATGTATAATTAATTTTACATGTATTATATACACAAATGCAAAGTCCACGTTCTTTTTGATAAAACTATAATTCTATTGGCAAGAAAAATTAAGATATATAGAACATTGCTGAAAACCAAAATGCTAAACCAACCCCACCCCCGTATTTTCCTGTATATCTAAAGTCAACAGTTTCTCTTCAGAATATGCTAATCATGTGGAATTTTCTGGTGTGTTGTTTGTAACATGTACACACATTGGCAAAGTGCTAGAACATAAAATCATGCCTACCTGCTTATTACATACTTATGCCAACTCCAAAGTAATTATAATTAGATCTGGTTCTAAAATTACATGCAGATTACAGCGTTCTCAGTCTAGTTGAAGTGCATGATTTTAATCAGAAGAATGCTTAATTATGAAAATGTTTGATGATCTGCCTGCAAAGTAAACTTTTGCTTTCCTAAAACGTTGTGCAATTAAAAAGGCTCACTGGAGTGGTTAGTCCCTTTTCTCCATTTTATATATTCAAAGCAAACCCAAAGCACCCACAGAAAATTAATTATCACTTACATCCAATTTCAACTACAGTACTCAAATATATTCAAGTTTTCAAGTTGTTAATTTACAAAAAGAGGAAATATAGGGCTTAAAATGTAACTTGTACATCAAAGTGATTTAAAAAAATATACAGGAGAAAGAACGTACAACCGGAAATTAAGGGTAGTACTACTGGTATCAAGGCATTTAGCTATAGTGGCCATTATGGTTTCATCCTGCAAATCTTTTTTCTGTTCTGCAACATTCTATACTTTTACATATTATACATAATATAGAAAAATTTAGAAGGACTTTTTTTACCAATATATTGGTTCCAACTTATAAATCTTGAGGTAAAAAAAGGAAGTATGGTTATTGAAGTCTATTTCTCTCCCCAATCCCCATAACACTACAATATACTACAGAACAACTACAGGCAAAAATATTACATGCTGGGTGTGTTAAAAGTCTTTTTCTTTCACAATAAGGGAAGAGAGTCTGATCAGCATTGTGCTAAAACTCATTACATAACAGCAACATGAAACATAAGCATTTTGGTTTTTAAACGGCTGAACTGTGGAATTGAATATTTATTACATTCAGTGTTCTCAACAGAGTGACATAAGCTGGCCAATTTACTTTGCATGAATTACTCTTCTTTATCTTGCAAAGTAACTAATGCTCGGGGCAGGGGCGTTTCCAAAACTTTATGGCAAATGTGATATTCTCTTATCATCCCCCTGCATCCAGTTATGATCTGATTACATACATCATGTACTTTGCAATGGCAAAGAAAGCCGGGAAAATAGAAACAAAACAATTAAATCCAGGATGGGATCTGCACATTTGTGAACTTTCAAGTGCTCCTTATATGCCAAATTCAATCAATATGTGAGCTTGGAACCTGTGCTTACTTAAAATGGACAGCCACAGAGCTCTCTGTCCCTGGTGGTATCACTTTCCTCCTCATGTAGAGTGACCTGTCTGCAGAGGTAAGTGCTTCTACCCATGGGAGCTCTTCATGTAGATTGGCATATTTTCTCCATGTGAGTGGGGCCCTCTTCTCCAAATGTGTTGCCTTCCATACGTAGAAGAGCAATGGGACCAGAAATGGGCGAGGGGCAGGGCAGGGCTACAGAACTTCCCTCAATCACTGTAGGGCAATGAAGTTTCCATATTAAGTTTCTTTATATGATCATTTCGCCATGGATTTAACATGTTGTAATCTTGTGGACATTTTGCAGACAATTTAACAGCCGGTAATATGGATTTCCTGGTGATGCCACCACTTCAAATACGGACTGAAAGGCTCGGCGATCCAATTCTTCATCTATCTGATGTCTGTAAAAGTCTATGGCCACCAAGCAGAAGAGGTTAACGTCCACTTGTTCAGACTTTCCCATTCTGCTGATAATATGTGGAAGACTTTTAAAAAAGGTCAAGGATGCAAACAGAAACAGCCTGAAAAAGCTTCATATAAAACATCACAGGTTGTAACTGCATTATTCTTTAGCAGGACTAAGATTTAAATATTGAGTTGCTTTTATACGCAAGCATAAAGAAATATTATCCATTGCTTTCCAGAAAAATCTACTACTTGGCTATATTTCTTAGTTGTTCCACAAAACTTTTTCCTTACCTTATATGGTGACTCAATGTTTTGGTCTCAGATGACTACAAGAGTCAACTGCGAAGATCATTATGATATGCTACAATTCAACAGAACCGATCACACAGAATCAAACCTTAGTAATGAGAAGGTGTAATTATGCTTATTATATTTATAAAACATGCAGTGAAAAATGGTGGGAGTTTTTTTGAGAATGACCAAAGAACCTCTTTCTCTTCATAAATTTTAACTTGGACAATGATGAAAAACATCCTGGATGAAATCCTGTTCCATATGTATACCACATAAAGCTGATGACATCATTTTTCAAAAATAAAATGTGTAAAAGGGGTGTAAGTGTGTCTTTAAAGTACCAAAACTGCAATTGCCAGGATTCCATAGGAGCTTTGGTACCTTGCATATGGGATTGGTAGTAGGGATATTAAACATGTTATATTTCCAAAAAGTCACTTATGTGGTATAAATATGGAACAGGGTTTCAGCCACTTAATGGTTAACTTCTTATCTCAACACAATAGCTGGTGTCCCGCTTAGTATAGTAATTGTTAAGAGAATTTGTAGCAAGTCAAGCCTATTTAAACTCCCAATAACCTGGATATGGTATTTAAGTTTTCTTTATCCAGTTGGAGTTGAACTAGCCCCAATTTCCACTGTGAAACTTTAAAATTAAAGTGTGAGAAGACAAAATAAAATCCAACCTCTTTATTGCAAGATAATATATGACATATGAAGTGGCATACCTGTACACTAAGAAAAGGCTGTGACAACTTCCTACTTTGAGGGCTAAATGCTTGTTCAAGAGACCAAGGTTATTCTGGGTTGGTAGACATGGATAGGGTTAAAGTCTTATCACACCACAAAGATTATCATCCACCATTTACATATACAGTGGAACCTCATACAACAATCGCCCTGTATAGCAATGAAATCGCATAACAATTAGGTGGGGGGGGACTGTGTCCTGCATAACAATTTTCCCTATGGAAAAAATCGTACAACAATTTTCAATGGGAAAAACCACTTAGCGAAAAAGATCGTTGTACAATGCATCCCATAGGGAAAATCGCTATACAATGCATGCATCGTATAGTAATTGTTTCATACAACGAGCCCCGTTGAACGGATTAAAATCGTTGTATGAGGTACCACTGCACATCCAATTCCCCAAACACCTTCCCTCTCTCTCACACACACACATTCATGCATGCATTCACAGTTACAGCTTCCCAACTTATCTCATGGAAAAGAACTGGCATATTCCTGCTATCCTTCCCATGTTTCATTTCGTTTTCATGGAGAGGGTAGTAGGTAGGATTATCTACATTTTTCATGAAAACACCTGCATGAGCCACTCTAAAAGGTCCAATACTACCATGTGGCCCAGAGATTGACAATACATGCATTGGGGGGGGGGGACCACATTTTTCTCCTTCTAAAGTCATTTGTGACTGTAAACTGCTGCATCCTTGCAGACTCATGATCACAGAATAACTGAGTTGGAAGGGGCCTATGAGGCCATTGAGTCCAACCCCCCTGCTCAATGCAGGAATCCAAATCAAAGCATCTGACAGATGGTTGTCTAACTCTGTTAAATGCCTCCAATGTTGGAGGACTTGCCACCTCCCAAGATAACTGGCTCCATTGCCATACTGCTCTAACAGTTAATAAAATATTCTTGATATTCAACTTGTATCAGACTTCCAGTAACTTGAGTCCATTATTATGTGTTCTGCACTGTGTGATAATTGGGAACAGATCCTGCCCGTTCTCTTTATGATTGACTTTCAAGTATTTGAAAAACGCTATCATATATCACCTCAGTCTCCTTTTCTCAAAGCTAACCATGCTGAATTCTTCCAGTCTTTCCTCACTGGGCTTGGTTTCCAGTCCCCTGATCATCCTTGTTGCCCTCCACTGAAGTTTATTTATTTATTTATTGTTCATATTTGTATTGCCGCCCCCTCACCGAAGCGACTCTGGGCGGCTAACAGATAAGCTATAAAAGACATAAAGAAGAAATGCCACAGTAAAATCATTTAAAACCATCAATATTAAAAGACCCACCCACCCTATCCTTAAAATGAGAGGGAGGATCTAGGTTATTTATACGAACCAGCGGGTAGGGGTCACCTCCCCATCAGTGCCCCACACCTGCCCTGCCAGCCAGGTTTTAAGTCCTTTCCTAAAGGGCAGCAATTCCGTCTGTAGCCTTAGTTCAACTGACAGGAGGTTCCATAGGGCCGGTGCGGACACGGAGAAGGCCCTCCTCCTTGTGCTAGAGAGATGAGCCCCTCTAGCCGATGGTACAATTAGAGAGAACCTCTGGTCCGCTCTTGTTGGACAGACAGATGTTCTTGGGGAGACGCGGTCTCTTAGGTATCCTGGCCCACTACCATGTAGGGCTTTAAAGGTCATCACCAGCACCTTGAATTGCACCCGGAGGCATACCGGTAACCAGTTTGTCCCAGTTTCTTGGCATCCTTCTCAAAATGTGACGTCCTGAATTGGACAAATACTCTAGGTGTGATCTAACTAGTGCTGCATAGAAGGGGACCAGTATTTCTTGGGTTTTAAAAACCATATTTGTTAGTACAGAAAAGAAAATCTGCTAAATATGTATCTGACAAAGAACTAAGCAGTATACTTAAAAAAACTATTTGCCTCTTCCTCTACTCAAAAGTTTATACTATTCTTGCCTGAGGAAGAACTCAAAAGCTCACTTTGTTTGCAATTATCATTGATTTACTAGAAACATCACTCAAATAAGAACTTTGTTTCTATGGATGGATCATAGGACTACTTTTCCTACATGCAGAATATATTTTGCCGCTTTAGAGATCTCTTTAGCTTGCTGAAGACAGACTATTTGCCGTCAAATACATTCTTGAAATGATAACAGAATTTAATAGATTTATCTCACTACAGAAGAGCCTCATAAGAATATTTCTTAATCACATCAATGTGCAGCTGTTACCTACACATCTTAAATAGAGGAAAATACTAAGACTAACATTGGAGCACCTTGATAAGAATTAAGAAATTATCTCTATAACTGCTAGATAAATTACTAAGCTTTATCATTCCCCAGTCAATAGCTTTCTAGTGTTCAGCGTTAGTCTGCTATACTATTGTATAAAGTGATATTGAGAGAGCCATACACGTCAAGCGTCACTCTGGAAAATACGGGAACTGTTCCGGCCCAGGTGCGCATATGCAGCAAAAACTCCTTTGCACATGCGCAGAACCCATTTGCACATGCGCAGATGGGTTCTGTGCGAATGCGCAGTAACCCCTTTCCCCGCTGTTCTAAATACGGGACAGCGCTGGGAAAGGGGAGGAACGCGCGCCAAAATACAGGATTTCCCGGCCAATCCGGGATACTTGACAGGTATGGAGAGAGCATAGGTGGAGATTGTGATTGCTCAGCTTGGGGCTTTGAACCTCATCAGCTCAGTAACTGACAGAGTCTTCTCAAGGTAAAGACTTCAGAAAATGTTGGACAATATTTCTTCCAAAAAAATCTGATAAGAAAAACAGAACATGGTTTGGTTCTTTCTGCATCAATTTTTTTATCAGACAGCTCCTCTTCCTCCATAGCAGTTCTCAACCTTTTAAAGCCAGGGGCCAGGTCACGCTCCCTTAGATAGCTTCAAGGACCGGACAGCCATTTTGCCCTTCCTCCACCACATGGCACTTCCTGGTATGGTGAAGGCGGGGGGGGGGGGGGTCACATGAAATGGTGCCATGGGCTGCATCCGGCCCACAGGTTGAGAATCCCTGCTCCATAGAGAAGAGGTACTAGTTCTCTTACATACAAAAGATATGCCAGAAGCCGGGAGGGACGATCTTTCTTACCTCACATGTGGACATCTCACCTGTAAGAGCACTGCTCTGCAAGAGTCTGAGAAACAACTTCAGGAGACTGTTCATTTGGCAAAGAGGAATGGGGAAATGACCAATCACTCTGGCTTAACATACCTGTTACTGTGTGCATTCAGTTTTTTGCTTTAAAAACATTTTTATGGTCAGAGTACACACCATCTCCTTTCCCATCCTAATGTTGGTTAAACAGAGCTGGGAAGCTATTTTTTTGCTTAGTTGTTAGAGACTAATGATCAAAACCAAAACTTAGCATGCTGTCTTCACAGACCATGGTCAAAAATCTACAGCAAATGGGCTGGAAGCAATTCACTAGAACCATCAGGTAACTCATGGCATCATAGGTATCTTTTCTCAGGAGTGCTAATTAGATTACATCACCGTGAAAAAGAGAATCAGAGGCGATTTTGCATTGTTGGACTCCATTGTTCAAGAAATGTGGAGTCTTATAACTGTGAATGGTATCTCCTAATTTCTCTTCTGGCTATGAGAGACGGGGGGAACAGTGATAAAAAGAAGTGTTGAGCACTGCTCCATACTATGGATATGTATTTTCCATTTGGCAAAGAGGAATGGGGGGGAAACACCACTCAATTTCTCAGCCAATCCTTGAAATGAAGAGAAAGAGGCCGTGAACTAGAAGCAGACTTCGCAGAGACCTACTGCCTGTAAGCAAGTTAGTTGGCTTTGTTGTCTTTGCAAGATGATCCTACCTGGCACCAGGAGGAACTATTTTTCATTTCAAGCACCCATTAGTAAACAGAAGGATTATTGTAGAATAATACATATTGTATAGGATACATTGCTGAAATCCACTGGCTGGTGGAAGCACTGACAAAGAAGCAAGATAGACTCCACATTGCCATGGCAACAGGTGTTCTCTGTGTGAAGTTGGAGAGGGACAACATCACCCAATCACGGACCATGGACGACTGACCAGTAGTATGCAATCTCTGAAATACCTACAAGAATGGAAACAGATCATTCATATGCATCGATATAATGCAAGAGAAAGACAAGAAATATACAATATTCCCAGGTCATATGCACACTGTTGTGGATGATTTTATTCCTGTATTTATGTTAATTATTTATTTAAGCATTTTATAGCGGTCTACTCAGTCCAACGCAGATTCTCAAAACAGCACACAAAGATTAAAAAAATCCATTATGAAATATATAAGAAGCAGTGATACAGCAAAGGCATTAACAGCAATGTTACTACTCAGTCCAAATATCATCTTATCTATTTGCATAAATATTCTGAACACAAACCTTTAAAACTCACTTTTATATTCTTCTTTAAAATGGCTTTTCCATCCGCGCCGCCCCAACTCCCACCCCCAGGACTCTCGCCCACCCAAGGCCTGGGTGGGCAGAAGAGCCGTTGGGGGGGAAGAGGTGGCTTTTCCATCCGCGCTGCCCCACTCCCGGGACTCTTGCCCACTCAAGGACTGGGTGGGCAGAAGAGGAGCCATTGGGCCCCTCTGTATATCTTATGAAATGTAAACCCCCTTGAGTCGCTCCAGGGCGAGGAAGGCGGTATATAAATAATAAATAAAATAAATGAAATGAAATGAAATCAGTATCAAATTACAAATCATATTACAAAACTATGGCTACATTTTCTTGCAACTGGAGTGAAGTTGCAGGCAGCAGCAGATTACTGCTCATGAAAGAGTTCCTTTTTTCAGTTTTGGAGTACATGAGCCATTGCGTTATTGCATGTGAATCACATTCAGCCCAAAAGAAAAAAAGGAACTCTTTAATTAGTGGCAAGTGGTTATGTCATTCCCATTGTACCACTGGAGTTCTGTAAAATGTTACTGTCCAATAGTATAATATCAGAAAACTAAATGCTTTTTATAAGATCAAAAGCTATGAAAGTAAGGTGACACATTATAAAGACCAAATTAAACAAAAACAAATTGAAAACGTGGGAAAATATATGTGAAAGTAATTGCCTTACCTTATATACTACAGTTGCCATAAACTGTGGATATGGTTGCTGGTTAGATAAGAATTCTCCAATAACTTTATTCATTACATCTTGTGGTGGGAAAAAGTCATCAAGAAATTGAGGAAGGATTCGAGTTACTACTCTGGCTTCAAAGGGAAACCCTTTTCTGACTCTAAAAATTAAATGACATAATTACTATCTTCACATTACTTAGATGTGTCAAGTGAAAACAGCTTCTACTTATCCTAGTTAGACTTGAATAGAGAGGGACTGCCATAATGTTCTCCTTTGTTCTGGACACTACTCCCTTTCAAGTGTGGATTATTTCCCACTGGACCTCTTCCTTCACTGAGTGAAACATAGTAAGATCACCTGGCTAAGGCCCATAATGAATAATTACATCTGATCTGGAATCTTCACATGGCTCATCTAGAGCAAGTTCTCAGTCAATGCCTTCAGCAACAAGAATTACTACCAAAGCACCACAGGGCATCAGCAGGTAACAGAGATTGTGTTTCTTAGGAGCCATAGACTGTCCTGAGGATATAATTCAGTGGCCTTTCATCTGCCTTCCGCATCGCAGCATGACACCTGTACCACTGATCCAGTTCTGTGAGTCACAGTCTGGTCTTGAGTCCTTTTGGCACGCAAAGTCCTCCTCAGCCCCAGGCCAGTATTGATGAAGCTGCTGCCCTCCATCAAGATGGATTCAAGTGGGATTTAATCCACTTGGTGACCATCACCCTTCCCTGTGGACTTCGGCACCCAAGGTCGTCAGTCCTCAGGGTTGTCAGGTTAGTTAACCACCGCTTGACATTCAGCGCTGCGTTTCTGGCAGTATGGTCTACTTTATTACCATAACCTGGCCAGATTGGAATTACTGTGTACAGTGGAACCTTGTATAACGAACGCCTCGTATAGCAACTAAATCATATAACAATTAGATTTTTAAAGAAAGTGGAACCCCACATAACGATGTTTCCTATGGAAGAAATCATAAAACAATTTTCAATGGGAAAAACTGCTTAGCAAAAAAAATCATTGTACGATTTTTTCCATAGGAAAAATCGTACAACAAAATCACATAGCAACAGAACCCGTGGAATGAATTAAAATCGTTATACGGGGTTTTACTGTATTACAATTACACAGCTATTATCTCTGAAAGATTGTTTTTCCTCACCAAGTAAAGCTAACTTACATAGCTGACACAGGTTCAAGAACAGAACATTAAATACAGGAGTTTCCCTCAATGTATTTAATTTTGCCCTCAGTCTTGCCCTTTTGATATCAGTAGTAGTATACATATATTTATCTGGAAAATGTTATGTTTTGCAACTAATTATTCATTATACCAGTAACAGCCACAGTTTATAGTAGCTAAACTACCTGTATAGTAGCTAAACTACCTGTACTACCGTATATACTCAAGTATAAGCCAGGTTTTTGAGCCCCCAAAATGATCCCCCCAAAGGGGACTCGGTTTATGCTCAGGTCAATGACCACGAGGGTTCCAAGAATGCGCCGGATTGAGACGTGCCAACAATTTAGTTAATTTTACCATATTTTCAAGTATTTTGATTATTGAAATTCACTAGCAGCTGCTGCTTTCCCCACCCTCGGCTTATACTCCAGTCAAACTATTTTCCTGGGTTTTCAGGTCAAAATTAGGTACCTTGGCTTATATTTGGGTCAGCTTATATTTGAGTATATACAGGTAATAGTCTGCAAAGGTGTGTTTAGTTCTAACGTTGATAGATGAAAATAACTGCAGAAAACAATTTCATACTTGTTTAATACTAAGTACTGAGATAACTTATTGACAGATCCTATTTATGTTCGATATTTTCTGAACCTCTACTGGATTTAAATTGTATGAATATACTGAAAAACAAGTGGGAAGAGCAGGTTGCTTACCTGTAATTGTTGATCTTCGAGTGGTCACCTGTGAAGCCACACAAATGGGTTTTACCCGCGCATGCGCAATAGCATCGGAATCTTCCAGAGCTCTTTCAGAGTCAAAGACTCCACCTCCGCGCCTCCCCACCAGCGGTCTCAACCCCAACCTTCCCCAGTTCCAAGGTGCCGCCGCAGTAGGAATGATAAAATTGCGACAGTGACACCAGAGGGGAGGATGGGTGGAAAAGGTGTGGCTTCACAGGTGTCCACTCGAAGAACAACAATTACAGGTAAGCAACCTGCTCTTCTTCTTCGTGGCCCCCTGTGAAGCCACACAAATGGGTGATTGAAAAGCTGACTTACCCGGCTGGAGGGGTGTCACTGGAGAACTGCTGAGAGAATACGTCTCCCAAACTGTGCCTCCTGCTTTTGACGGACATCAATCCGGTAGTGTCTGATGAAGGTTGTGGGCTGCTTCCAAGTTGCAGCTTGACAAATCAATGGTAAAGATACTCCACCTGCAAAGGCAGTGGAGGTTGAAGAAGCCCTGGTGGAGTGTGCCCGCAGGTGTTCTGGAACAGGCCTCCGTGCAAGCCGATACGCTAGGGCAATTGTCTCCACTATCCAGTGAGAGAGACGTTGGGAGGATAACGCCTTGCCCTTCCTAGGGCCTGCGTGGGCAACAAAAAGTCTCTGAGTAAGTCTGAACTCCCTAGTCCTGTCAATGTAGAAAGCTAGGGTCCTACGCACATCCAGGGTGTGCATCGTTCTTTCAACAGCCGTGGAAGGGTTAGGGAAAAAGGTGGGAAGGATAATAGGTTGATTCATGTGGAAAGGAGAGACAACCTTAGGAAGGAAAGAGACATCAGTATGTAGAGTTACCTTTTCAGGGTAGAATAGGGTATAAGGTGGTTCAGAACGGAGGGCCGCCAACTCACCTACCCTGCGAGCAGATGTAATAGCAAGAAGAAATGCTGTCTTATAAGAGAGAAGGTGCAGGGGCGCTGAAGCAAGTGGCTCAAACGGCCCTTCTGTCAGTTTTTGTAGTACCAGGGGGAGTGACCACTGAGATACTGGGGTGACTCTGTCTGGGTTCAGATTTGAGAGGCCTTTCAGAAAAGATTTTAAGGTGTCATTCCGAAAAATGTGTCTAGCTTCAGAGTCAATGGGCTGATGAGCCACAATTGCAGCCAAATAGACTTTAAGGGAGGAGATTGAAAGGCCAGATTGCTTTAAGTGCAACAAAAACTTCAACACAGTGGGTAAGGTTGTTGGTGTGGATGGGAGTTTTGCATCAGCAGCGAAGGAGATGAATTTTCTCCACTTGTTGTTATAGCTAGCAATAGTCGAAGGTTTCCTTGACGCCAGCAGCACTCTCCTTAGTGTGGGAGAATCAACCACGCAGTCAGTTTGAGAGTGCGGACCTCCGGATGGAGAACCTGAGCGTGGTTCCTCGAGATGATGTCTGGTTGCAGAGGAAGAAGGCGATACTGAGCGGAAATGTTCATGAGGGATGTGAGCCAGGCTTGTCTCGGCCACCATGGAGTTATTAGAATGGCATGTGTGTGGCGATGTTGCAGGAGAGACACAACATGATACAGAAGTGGAAACGGAGGGAACATGTAGAGAAACTCCCGAGTCCAGTCCATCATGAAGGCATCTCCGAGTGACCCTGGCCCGATTCCGGTCCTGGAGCAATAACGGGCGCATTTCTTGTTGAGATGCGTTGCAAAGAGGTCCAGTGATGGTTGGCCCCAGCACTGTGTCAGAGAAAGATAGATGGTGGGGTTGAGTTCCCATTCGTGTAGCTGGCTCGATGACCTGCTCAGGTGATCTGCTTCCGCATTGTTGACCCCAGCCAGATGTACCGCTTTGGGGAGTACATTGCGTTGAACACACCAATCCCAGAATGCTATGGTCATGTGGAGGAGAGGTATTGAGTGAGTTCCTCCCTGTTTGTTTATGTAAAACATTGCAGTTGTGTTGTCCGTGAGAATTTGGACAATTTGGTTGGTTATGACTGGTTCGAATGCTTTCAATGCTTTCCAAATTGCAAGGAGCTCTAGATTGTTGATGTGCAGTCGACGCTCCTGAATTGACCAGTGGCCATTGATTTGAAGTCCCTGGCAGTGTGCACCCCATCCCGAGGTGCTGGCATCTGTGGTTACTTGGATGGTCGGAGTCAGTGGCACAAAGTATCTGCCTGTGGTCAGGTTCTGTGGGTGGGTCCACCATCTCAGTTGTAAACGCAACTGTTTTGGAATGTATAAGGGCATTGACATGGAGTCTGTTTGGTGGTTGAAGCTGTGAAGAAACCAGATTTGTAGGGGTCTCATGCGTAGACGTGAGAGTTGGATGATTGCGGTCGTGGAGGCCATGTGGCCGAGCAGCTGGAACACTGCTCTCGCTGAGACCTGTCTGGCAGCGATGATGGATCTGGTTGTGTGTATAATAGTCTGAATTCTTCTCTGTGGAAGAAAGGCTGCGCCTGCGATGGAGTTCAAGCATGAACCGATGAACTCGATGTCTTGAGTGGGGCTGAGATGTGATTTTTTTATGTTGACGCGTAGACCGAGACCCTTTAAAATGGAAAGAACGAAGGTGATATCCAGTGAAGCCTGATGTTGTGATCTGGAGACCAGGAGCCAATCGTCTAGGTACGGGAAAATGGTGACACCCTTTGTTCTGAGGAATGCGGCTACTGGGGCCATGCATTTTGTGAATACTCGAGGTGCAGCGCATAGGCCGAATGGTAGGAGGTTGTACTCGAAGAGGTATGGGCCCAGAGAAAAGCGAAGGTATTTCCGATAATCCTCCCGGATTGCAATGTGAAAGTAGGCATCGGTGAGATCTACGGACGTAAACCAACAACCTTTGTAAAGTAAATGTAGAATATTTTGAAGGGTGACCATTTTGAACTTTCTGACTTGTATGTACTGATTGAGGTCTCGGAGATCTAAAATCGGGCGAATATCTCCATCCTTCTTGGGAACTGCAAAATACTTTGAATAAAACCCTGTGTGGATTGTGGATGGAGAGACCAAGCGAATGGCTCCCTTTTTGTAGAGGGTCAGAATTTCTTCTGCCAGAACAGGAGAGGGTAGGGTGAATCTTGGTCTCCCAAAGGGAGGTTGTGTGGTGAATTCGAGTGCGTAACCAATTTGGATGATGGATAAGACCCACCGGTCTGTGGTGATGCTTTGCCAATTTTTGAAGAAGGGGGAGAGAGGCGTGATTGAGGTTGAAGTGATGGATCCTGAAGGATGGGAGTCAAAACCGGTTTGGGTTTTGGGGGGTTATATTTGAAGGATGTCCTGGGTCTGGATCTCTGGTTCTGTTGAGAGAAGAGAGGTGGAGGAGGAAGACGAGTTGCACCATGATAGGTGTTTTGCTGAGGTCTATAATAACGCTGTGGAGGGTAAAAACGAGGCCTCCAGTTTGGGCGGAATGTGCGTTGGCGTTGATTGGATAACTTCATCCGTGTGGCAGAAGATTTTTTCTTCTGGTACTCATCCAGAATATCATCAGTCTTTTGGTGAAAAAGCCCTTCACCATCAAAGTCCATGTCTTCGATTTTGACCTTCGCCTCATCTGGAAAGTCGGTGGACTTTAGCCATGCATAACGTCGTAGGGATATTGCGGTAGTAAGCGCACGTGCAAAACAATCAGAAACGTGGCGTGATGACATAGATTGTTGGGCGGCCAACCTAAGGGCCTCCTCTTGAACCAATGCCAAGGCCTCCCTTCATTCCTCAGGAAGGACGTCTACAATGGGAGTAATCTTTTTCCATAGAATTTGTTGATATGCCCCCATAACAGCCTGGTAATTAGCAGCCCGGATTCCCAAGGTTGATGTTGAGTAGACCCGTCTGGCTGCTGTATCCATCTTCCTCCCATCCCTATCAGTAGGAGTGGAGGAGGGTCGTCGCCTGAAGCCAGGTTGAGCGGTTTCCACCATCACAGAGTTAGGCTGAGGGTGTTTAGAAAGAAATTTAGCCTCATCATCTAGCACCTTATACATGTTGTCAATGCGTTTGGAAATGGGAAATGTGGAGGAAGGTTTAACCCAATTCTCCTTTACCCGTTCCAGTATAGAAGGCACCATGGCAAGCTGGATTGGGTGTGGTTTATTCTTGGATATAGGGTCAAATACCGTATCCACTTGTTTGGGATCCTTCCTCTTTGCCTCCAGATCGAGAGACTTTGCCATTTTGGCTACCAGTTCTGTATAGGCCCTGAAATCATCTGGGGGTGATGAAGGATATGATTCCATGACCCCAGATGGAGGGGAAGAAGGGGCTGGTGAGGCCGGTTGAGACCGTGTGGGAGTTGAGGGTTCTGACATTGAGGTGGAAGATGATGTCGACCTATGCCTCCTTTTCCTCTTTTTAGATTGACGTGGTGGTGTGGAAACAGTGTGAGGTAAGCCAAAATCAAGGTTCTCCTGGTGTGGAGAAGCTGGGCCATTGGACTGAGAATGGGGTTGGTGTTGCGTCTGGTGAGAGCCAGAGGCAGATGTCAGTGCCTGAGGCTTAGATGCCATAATGCTCTTAGATGTTGAGGCATGTGGGCTCTTAGACGTGGAGACTGAAGTGGAATTGGGCCTCACAGTACATGCTTGTGAGGCTTGAAGCTGGTGTTGCTTTTTAGCCTTTCCATGCCTGCCTCTCTTATGACGTCGAGATTGACGACAGTCATCATTGGAGGAGGAGGAGGATGAATCCTCAGACGTCGACGACACTGGAGGCTGCTCCCAATAGGGGAGACCACTCCTGTGTTTATTCTTCCCATGACGTCGAGAGACACGGAAGGAGGGCAAAGGCTCCATTCCATAGGTGTCATATGGCTGAAAACAAAGGCCTCTCTGCCAGTCCTGGTCATCATAGTACTCGGGTGCATAGGCTAGACGTGGAGAGTAGTAAAAATCCTGGGGATAATACACTTCTCCCTTGTGGGACTTCTTCTTCCTTTTTGGGCATGGTGAAGGAGAGGATGAAGAAGAGGATGAAGAATCAGAAGAGGTATCTGCGTTTTGTCTGTGCCTTTGAGGCTTCCTGGTCCTTCCCCTCTCAGCCTCTGAAGGCATGGGGGTGGGAGGGGCTGAGGCCAATTGTACTGATAAGGAAGGAGAAGCAGGCGCTTCGACATCGAAGTCAGCTGCTGAAGGAGTGAATGGAGAAAGCTGAGGAATGTTAATCTCCCTCCTCTCCCCTCCTTCTGCCCAGGAGGAGGGGGAGGGGGAGGGTCTGCTGGGCTCTGAGGTGGCCGCAGTAGCCCTAGGAGAGAGAGCAGGGGCCCTACGAGGGGGGCTGGTGTTAGGTTTCACTGGCTTGGATTTCGACTTGTCCTTCTTTTTGGAAGTGGAAGCCTCTGCCGAGGAAGAATGCTTGGACTTAGAAGCCTGGCCATGCTTCGCTCTCTTTTGGGAAGCTACAGCAGCCCTTTGAGTATCAGCGGACTTAGAAGGTAGAGGCTCCATTGAGTCTGAAGCTGGGACGGCCAGGGGGAGGAGGGGGGCCGGGGGCAGGGGGGCCGGCGGGCGGAGAGAAGTCTCCAGCAAATGCAGCCGAAGGCGAGACTCCCTATTTCTCCGAGAAACCCTGGTGAATTTAGCACAGGCTGGGCACGATTGAGGTTGGTGTTTCTCTCCTAAGCAAAATAAACACTCCTCATGGCCGTCTGTAAGGGGGATTTTGTTATTACAAGACCTGCACCGTTTAAACAGAGCGAGTGCTGCCATAAACTAAAAAAGACACATGGAAAACATAAGACCAAGCTAATTAAGGCGAGACAACTATTCTCCCAAACAAGCGAGGGGGGGAGAGGGGGGGACACAGTAAATACTATACGGAGCAATAAAGAACTGTAATAATAAACTATTTCAACTCTAATCACAACAAGCGAGGGGGGGGACACAGAAAAACTATCTATAAGAGTAGAAGTAAGAGAAAAAGAGATAGAAGTAAGAGAAAGGGGGAAAACTTTCAAATGCAGTAACCGTTAAAAAGGCGCGAAGGGAGCTCTGAAAAAGACAACCGATCTCTGCGGCGGTAAAAAGAGAACTGGGGAAGGTTGGGGGCGGGACCGCTGGTGGGGAGGCGCGGAGGTGGAGTCTTTGACTCTGAAAGAGCTCTGGAAGATTCCGATGCTATTGCGCATGTGCGGGTAAAACCCATTTGTGTGGCTTCACAGGGGACCACGAAGAAGAAGTGACAGTTAAATTGTATTGCAGCGAATGCTACATCATCATTGTCACAATATATACTGTAAACTCATATGTGCAATTCACAGAGACCGTGAAGAAGAATTGGAAGGGAATGTACGGATTATTGAGTCCAGCTACTGTAAAGGAGGTACAATGGGGAATCAAACTCCTAATAACTTTATCTAACACACTGTGCTATCTAGTACGGTGGTACCTCGGTTTACAAATTTAATGCATTCCCTGGGACGTTTTGTATTGCAAAAAATTCATAAATCAAAACTCTTTATAAAGTGCACTTTAAAGGCATAAATACTATACAGGGACTCTTCGTAATGCGAGGCATTATTTTCAATGGCTTCTCATTTGTAAACCGAAATTTACATTAACGAGGCATTCGTAAACCAAGTAACACTGTAGTTCTAAAATCAAATACTAAATATGTTTGCCATAAGACTGAGATTTCCTACCTGTCAAAAAGAACAGAAACTCGCTCCATGGCCACAATTACAGATTCACTGTCTGGTGCTGCTTGACCGTGATCTGTAACTCGCACAGGACTGATTTTCTCTTTTCCTAAAGACAAAGAAAACAGTACCATGAAAATAGTTTTTAAAAAAACAGGAGTGCATTGCTGGGCAAAATCCAGTGGCACACATTATATACTGGAATCATTTCATTCAAGTGCCAGAAATATTTAATTTAAAGTAAAAGAAAGTTTCCTCTAACATCCCCCCACCCCCCACCCCTAATCTTCAGACTTTGAGGCTCCTTAAGACTCCCTTTTTTCCTTTTGGGAAAGCCTTTTGGAGCCGTAAGATGGGGACAAGGAACCTTGAATTGTAACAAAATAGTTGCTGGACTGCTGCAGGTGAGATTAAGACAGCTGGCAATGATTTCTTACTATTAAAGGTAACTCAAGCCTGTCTTCTAAGGCTTCTAAAAGCTTCTTCAGAGCATAAGGGAACTCTAGGGATCCTCAGAATTTGAAATATAGGGATAGGAAACTTTCCATTAGTTTAACTTAAATATTTACAGTATCCAATCTGGGTTACACTGGCATAAATATATACTAATGGGATTTTACCCAGTTACTCTAAAGATTAAAAATTAAAATTACACAGATAGAATAATTCACAGAGACAATAAAGGTACCAGTTCCATCACTTAATTGCTGCATCTGCCATATGGCTGCCTATGTTCTGCATACAGGAAGAGCCTCCTCAACAAATGTAGTATTTTTGAACCACAACCGGGCATACCCTGGTAACAGCAACCTTGTGTTGCTGGCTAATCTTTCTCACACTAGGTCAGGTAAAAGGAACTGAAGAATGAATTCACCAAAAGGTGCCTTCATTTTGGCAGTTTCATGTCTGGCCTAAACATGGATGATGAAGAAGCCCAATTCAATTCAATTCAATTCAATTCAATTCAATTCAATTCATTCATTCATTTATGGGGGGGGGGGATGAGCATGCAGCAAAAAAATGTGTATGATATTTCTGTGACAGTTGCATAAGTTGATCCTCAACCAGTACTACGCTAACCAAACTCCAATGCTGGTTTTGACACCACCCTTGTATAGTTAACCTTGTGGTAGATTAGGTAAAATAGTCCTTTTGGCTTCACTTCCTAACTGCAAGATCAGTTGATGCTTTTTGCCAAAGGAAGAAAAAGAAAGCTCTTTGGGGCCTTTCAACAATTACGTGATCCTTGAAGGAGGAGAGGGGGCCTGCCATCTGAATTACGAAAAATTATGTGGGGTGTGTGTGTCAAAGATTACATAATCCATTTGGAGCTGTTGTGCATTAGGCACCAATACCACATGGCCACGGAAACGTCTGCAGAAGCAGACAGCACTGGCTCTTCGTCTTTGAAACAGAGATGAGCACTGAACCCTAGAGTCAGATACAACTGGATTTTGAGCAAGGGAAACCTTTACCTTTACTAGTGAAAAGCTCTAAAAATTAGAGTTTTGATACAAAAGCTCTGGATTATGTAATTTTAAAGGGGGGAGGGGTTGAAGCTAAAATTACGGTCAGATTACATGGGGGCGGGGGTCAATTTTTACCAAAAAAATGGATCACATAATTGTTGAATGGCCCCTTTGTCACAATGAGAATGTTTTCCTGAATGCCTTCCCTTTTAAAAAGAAACCAATCTCCAATCCTAAGCATGTTATAAAACATTGGTTTTTATTACTGAAATGACAACATTGAAGATAAAATCAATGTATTCAAGTTTTTAATATTACACCTTTGGAATTAGTTTTGTCTGTCTGTGTTGACATATATGTTTTTCAAATGGGATGGCAATGACAAACACACACAGCCGCCTTTCCTATCCTAGTGCTCTCCTGAGTGCCAAACATTTCTGGAGATGGTTAGTTGTTTGAATTGTGAATGGAATTCTGGACTGAAGTTCCATAAAAAACGCACTATAGAGAGCACTGTCAGTGCAGGTTTGATGACTCACCTGTTGCAAAAGCTATGCACCCTAACATCATTTTGGACTTGTTCCCTGACCACGGGTACAGAGAGCAAGGCCTTTGTTTATTGCCCTAAGGGACAACAGATGGTCAAGCGGAAATTGTTTGCCTTGTCTTGCCTGAATAACTCCATTCTAAAGAACTACAAAACAATATGAGGATGCACAAAGATAAATGTACAAAGTTTTCCTTTGTGAAGTGTGTTTCTAAGGCAGAAGCAAATGAGTATACCCATACCTGTATACATACAAGTCAGCATTAATCCTAATGCAGCCATGGCTCTGTGGGGGCTGTGAACGTTCACTCTGTCTACGCTCAGTTTCACTAATGATTCACAATCCAGTCTAGAGAGTTGTTCTGAAAGGAGGAGTCGTTCTAAACCTCTCAGAACACAGTGGTAAATAATGGCTGGTGTTGATTCATCACTTCCAGACAACATCACTCCACACATCTAAAATAAACAAGAAAAAAAGTATTAAAATCCAGATATGCAAACTGTAAAAGAGATAAAGGAAATTCAGTTCAAGACATTAACATAAAGCAATTAAAAATAGAATAGTAACATCAATATCAGGCAGCATGACAGGGGATGTGGCAGCTCAGTGGTTAAGAAGCTCGCCTTGTTAGCTGGAAGGCTGGCAAGTCAGCAGTTCAAGACCTGGGTACTGCATGATAGATTGAGTGCCCGTCTCTGTCCTAACTCTTGGAGACATGAAAGGAATCTCATTTGGGCATTCCCTGAGCAGATTTTCTTCCTCAAAAATCCTTTCAATCCAGAATAATTCCGGGCACTAAATTATTACAGTGGAACTCCGGATAATGACAAAACTCCGTTCCATGGAGTGCAGCGTTATCCGGATTTTGACGCTATGCGGTCCCTATGGGAGATGCTCCAGATAAGGACAAAAAAGTTGTCGTTATCCGGAGCATCAATACCAAATGCCCCGCGTAACGAACGCGTCGTTATGCGGATTTGGCGTTATCCGGTAACGGCGTTATCCGGAGTTCCACTGTATTATTATGACAAAAACAATGTAGGACAATATTACTACTTATTCTAGAATTACAAGATTTACTCCTCCATCAAGGTCTTTTCTCTCATTAACATTTTCTCAGATTATGCTTCAACAACTGGGCCTTGTTTATTATTAAACTGGCAGAATACTTTTCAACTTGTTCAATCTTTCTATACACCTCAAAACAGCTTGCTTATAAAATCCTAGAAAAAATATATTGTTGCAGCTAAATGTGTCTAATCTATTGTGGTACAGTGGTACCTCGCATAGTGAATGCATCGTATAGTGAAAAATTCGCACAATGAAGCGTTCGTTATGCAATGGTGATACCATACATAACGAATTTGTTATGCGGGGTTTTTGGTAACTGGGGTATACCTGTTTAATGGGAACCTCGGTTAATGAACATTTTTTCCCGTTATGCGGGGTATCTCCCATAGGGAATCGCATAACAAAAGAACTGCATAGCGAAGAGCTCCGTGGAACGGATTTTCGTTATGCGGGATTCTACTGTATCTATCATTACTACAAAGAATAAGCTAAAATGTCATAAAACCTTCTGAGAACCTGCATACAACTCAGCTAAGTCTCCTGCTAGCTTTTAAAGCAGGGGTTCCCAACCAAAGGCCCATGGGACGGATCTGGCCCCCAGCGCCATTTTATATGGGCCTCCAGCCCTTCAAGGGCAGTGAAGAAACAAAATGACCACCCCTTTGATGCTGTTGGGACAAAATGGCCACCCCATCATGCAGGCAGGGAAAAATGGCTGTCCAGCCCTTGAAGCTGACTGAGAGAGCATGACCTGGCCCCTGGCTTGAAAATGTTGGGAACCCGTTTTAAAGCAACGAAAATTGGGCAATAGCAACAGGAGAGCAAGAGGAATCAAACATTTAACGAAGTTCCACCAGTACAGATATGTTCAGAATAGTAAATACAAAATCTTCTTCCATTCCCTGAAAAATGCAACTTCCATCTACTCAGAAACAATTTCATAGTAACAGATGTTACATTCTGTCTGCCAGCTTTAATTTCTGAGAGTGACTGGTAAACTCATACCCATTAATGCACAGTAAGCTACTAGGCACAGAAGTGCACTATTAAAAGTGTGAACTTTTTTCCTTTTATTTAAATTCTACCATTCCGAATTATATTAATTCACCATCCATTTTATTTCTCAAGTTAAAAATCAAATGCAAAAAGACAGGTTTACATAGCTTTATAATTCACACATACTTGTATAATTCCAGAAGAGAATTCTGGTCCTACATCAAGTGGATAGTTTTCTATTAAATAGAATGCGACTGCACATATTACTAAGACATGCTGCTGGCTGTGGATATTCAAACAGCTGTTAAGAGAAGTGAAAACAGAGGATTATCAACCGCCAGAATTTTGCCTTCAAAGTGTTAAAAGTACAGTAATACCTCATACAAAGTCCGCTTCATACAACATCGCCTAATTCCTTGAAAAAAGTTGCCTCATACAAAGTCGCTGCGACTTTGTACGAGGCATTGGGGTTTTCCCCAGGTTGCATTGTGCCTGGGACGTATAAAAGGCAGGACACATGCGTGCATTGCTCTTGTGGGTTTTGCACGAGGCAAAGAGTGTTTAGGAGTGGTTTTGAGCGTGATTTTGTTTTTGTTTTTTTTAATTTTTTCATTATAGTTTTTAGAAGCATTCCTGGGATTTTTGCAGCATTCTTCAGGTTCTTGGACAATCAGGGTAGTTTGACATGTTTTTGTAATGTATTTAGCCTTTAGACAATGATTTCTTAAAGTTCTGTCAGTTTCCTGTCTGCTTCCTTGACTTTGCCCTAAAGATTGTGTTGTTGCAGTACAATGTATCTCTATGGAAACGACGTTGTACGAGGCATCGCGGCAAGGATTTGGACGTTGTATGAGGCATCGCGGCTAGGATTTAGCATGCCTCCTACAAAGTCCAAATCCGTATAAAGTCCAAACTTGTGGAACCAAGTTTGGACGTTGTATGAGGTACCACTGTATGTCCAAAACGACTCAGAAGTAGTCTTGCAAAACGTATTTTTAAGGCATCACTGTTATTTCAGAATTGCTGAAAACTTTAACTGAAATGCCCGGTCAAGTTGGGCAAACAATTTAATTACAATAAGACATGTTGGCTTTTCAGTTCAACAGCTCAGACATTCTGTTAAACGGCCACAGCAGAGTGCTTACTGCGATAATACTTACTGTGCTATTCCTCTCAGATTAGAGAGCAGATATTCAGTGATGACTGGAATGAGCTGCTTTGCTGTTTCATCAAGGAGGTCACATTCAAGGATGTAGAGAATTCCATGGAGAGCTCCTATTCGGCTTGGCATGTGAGTGCTGCGAAGGGTTGATTCCAGAAGGCGACTTACCGGTTCTGCTACAGCTTTATCCTAAAGGTAAAGGTTGATAGGGATGTAATGTATACATGTGACTAGTATTGTATAAGATACATGACACTATGTCTTTAAGGGTTTCAACAGAGCAGCACCCTGGTGAAGCTACTGAGTGGGTGACTGAGCAGAATATCATGTATAAATTAGGGCTTCTCAGTAGCCACCTTTGCCTTCCTGCCTTGGTGCCTTCATGCCAAAACCCTTAATGCCAAAGGCCTTCGTGCCAAAAACTGCTGTATGCCTAAACTACTGGATGCATGCTAGCCGGACTGCTTGCTAGATTTACTGCCTTATGGACATCACTGCTTTGCCTGGAGGAAAAGACTGCTGGCTTTGCTGACACTCTCTGGAGGAGAGAAAGAGCCAGAGCAGTCTTCAGAGGTCTGGAACTCAACTGAAGGAACAAGCCTGGACAAAAAGGGTTTTGCCCAACCTACAGCCAGCCAGGAGAAGGCTGGAGTTGCAGTGAGTACTTTTATTATTATTATTATTATATTTACATTTCTGTACCGCTTTACTTCCCCTAAGAGAACTCAGAGCGGTTTACAGCATGTAAAATAAAGTAAAAAATACAATCCAAAATACAGAAACAGTATACAAATCAAATTCAGACAAAATACAAAATCACAATTATAAGATAGTATATAAACATCAATTAATCGCATCAAAAGGTACACATTATAAAAAATTCAAAACATCAAATACAAATCATCACAGAGTAACAATATCAAAAATATGCCCCGCACAGTCCTTCTAGTCCTTCCAGAGGAGGAGTGGGACAAAAGCGTGCACCAGTCCTGGAGCTCCTAGCTGACCGGCCTCCTTGCCTCCACCGAGGCCAAGATCATAAGTGACAATGATGGCAAGTCCAGCTGGCTGCCGCGGCGTCATCCTTCCATGTTGGCCTGAGGTGAGGACCGGGAACGCAAGGAAAAGAGGGAATGAAGCCCCTTCCCACAACTATAGTCACAATCCCTGGGGCGGTGATGGGCTTCAGCATGATGTGGCGGCCCACGGCCCTATGTCCCTCCCCGCAGGGGACAGAAGAGGGCAGGGCCCTCCACAGCTGTGGCAATGGTCCTTGGGGCGGCGGTGATTGCTCCCTCAGCTGTCCTCACTCCCCGCCGACCTGGGGGGAGGAATGCGGAGCTCCAGTGTCCAATGTTGGGGTGGTAGTGGCGGCAGCGCTTTTGAGGGCGTGGCCAACACCCAGCTGTTCTCACTTCCCGCCGACCAGCCGGGCTGGGGAAGGAACGCGGAGCTCCGGCGTCTGGTGGTAGGGTGGTGGTGGCGGCAGCGCTTTTGAGGGCGCAGACCACCCACAGCTGTTCTCACTCCTCGCCGATTGGACAGGCCAGGGGGAGAAACGCGGAGCTCCGGCATCCGGTGGTAGGGTGGTGGTGGCAGCAGCGCTTTTGAGGGCGCAGTCCACCCACAGCTGTTCTCACTCCCCGCCGACCGGCCAGGCCGGGGGGAGGAACGCGGAGCTCTGGCGTCCGGCGGTAGGGTGGTGGTGGCAGCAGCGCTTTTGAGGGTGCAGTCCACCCACAGCTGTTCTCACTCCCCGCCGACCGGCCAGGCCAGGGGGAGGAACGCGGAGCTCCGGCGTCCGGCGTTGGTGGCAGCAGCGCTTTTGAGGGTGCAGTCCACCCATAGCTGTTCTCACTCCCCGCCGACCGGCCAGGCCGGGGGGAGGAACACGGAGCTCCGGCGTTTACTGTGTCTCAGGACTTAAAGTAGTGCTCACAAGGACATACAGACTGTTTATCTGCCAGAGAGGAATCTGTTGTTTTATGTTATCTTTATGAACTATTCTACTGAGTAAAAGCTGTTTCTGTTAAACTGTTACTCTGCATCTCTGCTTGTTATTGTCTGGGAGAGAAAGATAAAACCACACAGGCACCGCCGCTGCTGCCAAAAACTAACTGCTTAACTCTGCATGATTCGAACCCAGACCACAACACCTAACAAAGGTAAAGGTTTCCCTTGTCCGAAAGCCAGTCGTATCTGACTCTAGGGTTCAGTGCTCATCTCTGTTTCCAAGCCGAAGAGCCAACGCTGTCTGCTTCTGCAGACGTTTCTGTGGTCATGTGGCAGGCATGACTAGACACCGGAGTGCACAGAACACTGTTACCTTCCCACTGAAGTGGTCCCTAATTATCTGCTTGCAATTTCTTGCTTTCGAACTGCTAGGTTGGCAGGAGCTGGGACAAAAACGTGAGCTCATTCCATCCTGCAGTACTCAGGAATCAAACTGCTGACCTTCCGCCTCCCAGTCAGCATCTTAGCTACTTGAGCCACTGCAGTCCCTAAAACAATATTTATCCTAAAACAAAGGGTAAAATAATGCATGGAAAAGTATGCTGGATTAGATCACAGTATGCTGGACTAGAACTGAAGTTAATATTTAGCATAAAATTAACACGCCAGGGTTCAGAAATTCCTCAGGTGATTCTATGATTAAATGCTATATACAGGTGAAACTCAGAAGATTAGAATATCATGCAAATGTTCATTCAGTCCAGTAATGCAACTTAAAAGGTAAAACAAATATATGAGATAGACTCATTACAAGCAAAGCGAGATAGTTCAAGCCTTACTTTGTTATAATATTGATGCTTATGGCTTACAGTTTATGAAAACCCCAACCTCCCAATCTCATGTACCCCATAATCATCACATAATCTCATGTACGTTGTATGCCATGATCATCACAAGTATAAGGAATTAAGGCATGACATATTTTGCTTTGCATGTAGTGAGTCTATCTGATATATTTGTTTCACCTTTTAAGTGAAATGAATGAATATTTGCACGATATTCAAATTTTCCAAGTTTCACCTGTACTTCCCTTAATGTTTATTAAGATTCAATATCACTTGTGTTTTCTTAAAACGAGAACACTACTTAATTCCTAGTGGATCATTTGCTGAAATACATGCCAGAGCCTCCTTGGATTGTGCCAAGGAAAGTAAGTGAGATTTGAATTTGAGGCAAATTCTATCCCCTACACATAACACTGTACAATAACGATTTTGCTACTGGGAATATCACATGTGATTTACATGATATCGAGTGTGCTGATTCCAAATTTGAACTCAAAATTTGCCTATCATGTACAGATTTATGTTATAGGCATGCTATAGCTGTTCAAATAGTATTGGATAATGTACTTTTGCATGGGAACATTATAAGTTTTATATTTTTACATGGGAACATTATAACAGTTGCAGCTACCACTATGCCAGCTGAATCACATCCCGTAGTGGCATACATGTTCCAACAGCGGCCAGGCATGTCTGGCCAAGTCAGTGAGCTGACATCAGAAATAGGTATATAAGGTGAGATGGACCAAGGGCTTGTCTCTAGTGCGAAACCATCTTATTGGATAGTACAGCTAGGCCATAGTGAGTCAGTTTTGAGCTAAAGATGAGTAAGTGCAGCTGTTAATAAACCGAACAATTTATTGCTTCATTTGTGGCAAATATATCCCACATGATCAATGCAAGAACCTAACCAAGAAGGTGAGATTTGCTTATTTATGATCATGACATCCTAGGCAGAATCGGACTTCAGATTTGGATTCAGCGCACTTGATTTTAGTATAGGACACATGGATTAAACCAAGTATCAGACAATATTTATTTATTTATTTGTGATGCAGTGATTAATCAATATAAATGGGGATTCAGCCAAAACATCAGAAGACATTGTGACTCAGAAGAGCAGCAATGAAGGAATAAGAAAAGATCAAGTACAGTACAGTATAAGGATATGCCAGTCACAACCAAAACAAAGATCATTCACACTATTGTATTCCTGATCATATGTATACTGGGCAAGGTGGATGTTCACAGGGCTGTTGAGGACAGGACATATTGGAGATCTCTCATTCAGAAGATCGCCATAGATCAGAGATGAGTTATGGCTTGTAACAGT
The DNA here is from genome assembly GCA_035047305.1 of Bradypodion pumilum. Taxonomy (NCBI): domain Eukaryota; kingdom Metazoa; phylum Chordata; class Lepidosauria; order Squamata; family Chamaeleonidae; genus Bradypodion; species Bradypodion pumilum. The sequence goes on from JAWDJD010000005.1 coordinate 81,793,388, forward strand.
AACACCATCACCATATTATGATGAAATCCAGGTAACAGTCCAATAATAGTATTGCAAAGGATTTCTTTACATTAATTCCACAGCACATACTATGATATGATGATATGTAATGAAGCGCAATAAGAGAAGGCTTTAGGACTAGGGTTTGCAACCTATGGCCTGCAGGCCAGACCCTGCCCACGATGCTGTTCCATCTGGCCTGCGGCGACAACCCTGGAAGTGGACGCACACATACACACATGTGTAAACTTGCCCATTGCCATTTTGTCTGGCCCACGGCGGGGTCTCAGGGGGAGTTGTCCGGCCAGTGGCATGGTAAGGTTGAGAACCCCCGCTTTAGGGTTTGGGTTGGAGAACCGATCTGGCTCAATGGGGTTGTCTTTTCTACACTGTCCCAGACTACAGCTTTCTACTATGATATGCAGTAACTCCTTGTTACCTTCCCATGTTCAACAGTGTCTGTCTTCCATCTGTGGCTAGGCCAGTTGTCTGCAATGCCCTGAAGCTCTTCTTTTTGCCAAGCCTCCATTTGGCAATGCTCAGACACCATCCCCATCTTTCGTAATGTATGTTTCCATGCTGCGCTCAGCAGTTCCTGGCCACTCATTACCCTTTTCTCTAACAGGTAAAGGGAGAAGGAAAAATCAAAGCCGAAAAGAAGGGAATACGGCAGATTTTTCATGTAGGAATATTTGTTGCAAGGAGGATTGGGTTTTTAGCAGCTGTTTTTTCTATGAAATGCATGGAAAAGCCAGATCCCTGCCTAGCCAGTTAGTCTGGCAACAAATGTCTGCTGCCAAGACACACAAACACCCTTTCACCTTCTTGCAAGAAAATCCCCGTTTGAGAAGACTGTGGGCAGTACCATACCATCATCTGGTTCTCCTCCTCAACCTCAGAGTTCAAAGCACGAGAATGTGCAATTTTTAAAAGGGAATGGAAAAACGAGGAATGTCCTTTCATTCAGAAAAGACCCACTCCTGCCTTAAAATATATTTCAATATTCTCTCCAAAAGTTATGGTGTTCTGTGGTGAAGACCAGAGAAAAGAGTGGAGACAATAGCTTCAAGAGAGAGAAAAACCCACTGATGATGATGATGATGATGATAATAATAATTTGGTGACATAAATTATTCTGGGTTGAAAGGATTTTTGTTGGAGAAACTCTGCTCAGTGGATGCCCGAATGAGGCTCCTTTCATATCCCCAAGATCTTTTCCACCAAAGTGGTCCCAATTTATCTACTTGCAATTTCTTGCTTTCGAACTGCTAGGTTGACAGGAGCTGGGACAGAGACAGGCGCTCATTCTGTCATGCAGTACCAGGGTCTCGAACTGCTTATGTGCTGGCCTTCCAGATAATAAGGCGAGTTTCTTAATCACTGAACCACCGCAGCACCTTAACCCACTGATGCTCTTGCAGTGATGCTAACTGGTTTCCTCAAAGGAAAAAAAATGGAGAGGAATTGGCAGGAGAAAAGAGGTGGCTCCGCCCATCATGCATCCAATATGTATCCAAGACACTGCCCTCAAGGAAATGTCACCCTCAAAATAATAAAAGGCTCACTTGTCCTGTTCTAGGCTGATGCTTCTTGTTGTGCTTTAATAAGAGAAAAGGAACATAGGGAAAATAATATATAAATGTTGTTGTTGGTTTTCCCTCCCCTGTATTGTAGACTTCGTCCTTTCGTTTCCAAGTGGCTGACCAAGAAAGGTGTGGAAGCTCAAGATGCAACTAATAAACTCTGTGATGCTTTTAGTATTATCTTGCTTTGGCACCTACAAGAAGCAGTGGACAGAAATAGATCTAAAAGACCACCACCAAGAAATGCCTTATAAAAAAAAACAACCCACCATCCCAAGAACAGCTGCTGCTTTACATATAGCTGGTACCAAATACTGAACAAGGATCTCATCTTCTGAAGGATGCACCTTCCGCAATTCTGTTAATGTACTGTACATCATTTCAAATTGGTTCCTTTCTGTAAATAAGTCAGATACAGCTAAAAGCTGAAAGGGAAAAAAGAGGAAAAAAAGAAAATTACAGTGCAGGTTTATGCAGAGATTTATGGTCACTTTAAAATGGTAATACAGTAAAACCCCGACTTACATATGCCTCGGGTTACATTAAATTCGACTTACATAATGATTTTGTGCTAAAACCATGTCCCGATTTACACGATTTCCTATGGGTTTGCTTCGAATTACGTAAAAATTCATTTCCCTATGGGTTTGCTTCGATTTATATAAAAATAATAATTTTTTCCTATTGGTTTGCTTCGAGTTACATAAAAAAACGATTTAAGCAAAAGCTTATGGAATGGACTTTTTCGTACGTAGGGGTTTTACTGTATATAGTATACTTGGGTTCAGCTTTAATAGAAGGAAACTTTAAAAGTGAGATTTTGCATATTTAAAAATAAATCATGAACAGAACATTGGGCTTACTAGAAGTGCTAGACTAGAGCAAAAAGCAGAGCAATTCCTCCCATTAAACTCAGAGAGGCAGGGTTAATTAGACAGACTTCTTATTTCTTCCAGCAGAAAAGCTCTTTCCTTGCTGGAACAAGCAGCTTGTGGCAAATCAATTGAAATAAAAATGCATTATGTCATTTGTGTTAACCCAGAAATAACTGAAACAACTAATTGCACTAAATAACAAAAGAGTAACAGATAAAGCACATGGTATAGCAGAAAAGAAGTTCAAACGGAGATCTACCCTCATCTCTCCTACAGATAAAGGTAGAGTTGAATAACATGGATGGGAAATGTCCTCTTTATTTCCAAAGGGATGGAATACTCATTGCAAATCTGGGTTTCCTATGAGGACCAGACTATCCTGAATACAGATCAGTACTTCCCAAGGACACCCATCTGTTGTTGAGAATGATTGCACAATTGCAACCCATTTTCGGGTCCCTGTTTCAGGCTCTCCAGGTCCACAGCAACGTTGGGGGTGCTTGGAGGACCTCTCCCGTGCAAACCCCGTCTTCCTACGACCTTCCTGAGCCGCGCTAAAAGTGAAAATAGTTGCGTCTGCCATTTTGCCTTTCATTTTTTCTGTTTCCAAAATGGCGGACACAACTATTTTCACTTCTTGCGCGGTTCAGGAAGCTCCTAGGAAGACGGAGGTCCTCCCAGCCCCCCCTCCCGATGTTGCGGTTGACTCGGAGAGCTGGAAACAGGGACCCAAAAATGGCGATTTTTTTTCTCACCCGCAATCAGCTGGAAAGGTAGGGGATCAAACACGATGAACCACATAACGACGCTATGGCATTATTCGGGCCATGGCTATTCCAAAAATATAGCATCATTATGTGGTTTCGTCGTTGTACGGATGCATTGTTATTCGGGGGTCCACTGTATATTTCTAAGCTTTGGACTGGACAAAGTAGTAACTACATTTGTGGTTGCTATTCTCCATGTGACTTTGGTATACAGCCACATTGTAAATACTTTTGCTTGATACAGAAAGTACTTTATATGGTCTACAATGGCAGTCAGCTGTTGAATGTTGCTATAGAAAATGAGAATTCTTTTCTACTGGGCTGGTCAAAACAATGTAACATGTTAACAGTGCAGCAATAGGGTGTTTTAGTGATTTCCTGGCTGGCTCAAAATTACTAGTACACCAAGTTCCTTCTTTAAAAAATTCCAAGCTTTAAGACAGGATGAGAACTGGGATGTTATCTCATCAAAAGAAACAAGAAGTCTGCTAGATTAGCCATGCCTCTAGAATGCAACAGGAGTCACGTGCCTTCAGTGGTTTCCCTTATTCCAACATTAAAAAAAAACCTATATTAACTATGAGATTGAAAGTATGCTCACTTACAGATCGGACAACTTCACTGATAAGAATTACTGGTGTCCTCCTGCTTGGGTTTGATGGCAAAATCCATTGACTGTACAACTCCAGTAGGAACTGAGAACATGAATGTATATCTACACCAGCACGATGTTTCCTATAAGCAGAACACAAAGAAAGTTAATATTAAATAACCAGCAACTGGTAGTAACAATTACTCTATCAACTATCCTTTCCCTTTTCTATTTTACTTGACTATTACACTTTTATAAAAAGCAATTTAAGAGGATTTTCATTATTGTGGGTGACCAAAAATGTTTGCAAAACCTGGAATTGATGGGAGAGGATGGTGGTGAGGAAAGGGCAGGAATATCGCTCTCATCATCTTCATCTTCATCCCATTCTTCTTCCCTCAATGGAGTAATGCTATTTCCTAGCCACACAGAGTGAATAGAAACCTTAAACAGAGAAAAGGGAGGAGAAATTATAAGTAATCAACACTTTTACTTTTTAAATGACCATATAATTCAAATCAGTGCCCAAAATCTTGTTGGCTCAGTATAGTAAATCACACTAGAATAGGCCCATTAAATCAATGGGAATTTAGTGAATCAACTCTCCTGTAGCTTCAGATGGGTCGACTGCAAGTACAATTTCCTATGCTAAAGTTACTCACAGAGTAGGCATATTTGAATCAATGAAACATACAGAAGAGTTGATTCACTAAATCCCCAGTGATTTAGTCTAGTGCAGTTTACTATGTGAAGCAACAGGATTATGGCCAATCTTAACCTATAAATCCAAGGGTTAACCGTTGGAACTGGCTATAGGTTGCTATGCCTCGCCCTACTTGCCTGCACTCACCCTTCCTGCACACGGCCGATCTGGGACCGCAGGTCAACGAAGGATTGAGAAAACCGGCAGTGGGGCAACAGACCCACAAACGCGAAGAAAGGGAAACAACTTCACTTCCCAACATTCCTTGCGCCGCACCACGCCAGAGCCAATCAGGCTGAGAGGCTCTCGCACGGAGCAGCGTTCGGAAACGCGCCGCAGCCAATCAAAAGAAAACCATTTTAAAAAAACGCAGCACAAACACAAAGCACCAACCCATAACTACAAGCCCCAGCGTCCTGCGCGCCATGAGCGCGCAGAACGCTGAGGAAGCCGGCACCCAAAAAATAAAACAAAAACACCGGGAGAGCAAGTCCGCCAAGCCGCGGGAACCAAAGCCCCCCTCCCCAACGGCGCCTGAAGCTCCTAATCGGAGTTTCCTCTTTAATATCACTGGGTGGGTGGGGGGTGTTGTGCTCCCCCTCTCTACTGGCTCCCCTGGGGTTGAGAGGGTTGGGGGGACAAAAGGAGTCTGTCTCCCCCACCCTCCTGACCCCAGGGGACCCGGCAGAGAGGGGATTCCCTCCCCCCCACACATGCCCCATATTAAAGAGAAGAAACCAAGTGGTTACTTCTCTTTAAAAACGGAGTTGGGGGGGGGAATCCCCCTCTCTACTGGCTCCCCTGGGGTTGAGAGGGTGGGGGGGACAAAAGGAGTCTGTCTCCCCCACCCTCCTGACCCCAGGGGACCCGGCAGAGAGGGGATTCCCTCCCCCACACACACACGCCCCATATTAAAGAGAAGAAACCAAGCGGTTACTTCTCTTTAAAAACGGAGTGGGGGGGAAATCCCCCTCTCTACTGGCTCTCCTGGGGTTGAGAGGGTTGGGGGGACCAAAGGAGTCTGTCTGAGAGGGGATCCCCCCCGGACACAACCCCCCCAAAAAAACCAATCAAAAACATTCAAAAATACACAAAAACAAACAAAAATAACACCAAAAAGTAAACAACAACAAACATTTCCAAACACACCCAGCACCCAACCAAACACCACAAAATCCAACCACCACCACCACCCCAAATAAAGAAAAACAGCTAACTCACCACCACACGACCTCATACCACAACGACTGGAAAAGAAATGAATAAAGAAAGAGACTACTTACTGGAAGAAGCTCCACCCAGAGGCCACGAGAGAAAAAACAGTCAAAATACAAGATAACCCCTACCAGTAGCACTTGCTGCCCACAATAATAAAAAAAATTCAAAAAGACACAATAGCCCCACACAAAAGGCCCCAAGAGTTTTTCGAAAAAGTATATCATCCTTTATTCTTTTTTTCATCCACAAAACCAAAACATCAAACAAAACTCATCACAGTTTAAAACAGGCCATCAAAAAAATTTGTATAAATAAAAATTTTAAAAATTTCAAATATAGATTAACCTCTTCTTTACAAACATTAACAACAACAACAAAAACTTTCCAACACCATTTAAAACAGCCTGGCAACGCCGGGCAACCTTTGCTAGTAAATTATAATCTCTGAAAACTCCGGTTATATTTTTAGCAAATAAAAACTCTTGATCCTTTCTAACAGATCTGTCTCACTGAAACCAGTGTCTATTTCACAGGATCATTTATACTGTGTCCCTCACCTGTATTTATATACAACTTGGTTTCTCTATGTGTTTGAGAGGGTTTTATTTTTAATGCCAAGTTCTAAATATTACTTTTTGCTAATTTTGCTTGCATGCCTTTTGCAAAATAAAAGAGATTAAAAAGACAGTTCCAGAACAATAGAAAAAAAATGTTTTAATATTCTGTATACTTTTTTTTGTACTGACATACAAGGAAGTTTAACAAAGCCTCAAAAAATGAGGCATCCCAGTTGTGGAATGTTGTTATTGGAATGTCCTTCCTTCTAGGACCTGGACTTCTGGTAATCGAAGTCCAATAACACCTGGAGTGCCAAGGTTTGCCATCACTCTCCAAGGAAATGAGACCACTTAGACTTTGACATACAAGAATCTTACTCCTTAGGAGTTTGCTTGAGTAAAACAAAAGATTTGTTTGGACTTAGTTTTCATTTTCTCCTGCTGGTGGCATCTTCTCTTAATACTATGTATGGACAGGTTACCTGTAACTGGAATAGTGGCAAGTTTTGTGCATTTTTTTACATTTTAATAAAATACAAGTGTATTGTGGGGTTTATTGGAGCATGTTGTTCTAGTGTTTGCTGCTAATGATGTGGCGAGTGGTGGGATTCAGCCGGAACACCCCAGTATGCCCGTATTAGTAGTAGAAATTCCGGCTGGCCCTGCCCATTTGGTTGCTGGAGCTTCGGGTCGTAGGCCTGTGCATGCCTCCTGTATCGGTGGCGCAGCCTCCCCGGGCATCCCCCATCCGGTTGCCAGAGGCTCAGGTAATTAGGACAATGAAATGATGTTGAGTTGGCCACGCCGACTAAATCATAAGGCCACACCCAGGAAGTCACATGACCACCTGGCCATGCCCACTTAGTAGGCAGTAAAAAAAATTGAATCCCACCACTAAATGTGGCTGATCAAAGGGGCCTGATCTTTTAATTTTCATGTAGGAGCAGATAATCTCACTGCAGTGAACAATTGTCTGACAGTAGATTTTGATGTCCTGATAAATCCTTTCTCACTGAGAGAATATCTGTGAGTGTTTATTACATCCTTACTGTGACAAACATGGCCAGTGGTTCTTCCAAAAAATAAATAAATCTGATACCATTTGATTTTGAAGCTCCTGGAAGGATATCACTTTGACAAAGGTGAATCCATTCACATTTTCAGGGAATTTGCTTCCTCTCCTACAGAGATCCTTACTGTTTCTGATTATCTTCCTAGGCACAAGTGTTTCTGAATCATCACAACGATTTAGCCACAACAGCTAATGGAAATAGGGAGCATGATTTGTTTCTTGTACTTTTTCAAGCACTAATGTTCTTTCCAGTAATGGGGACTGTAAAGGGTTAACAACTCTCTCAATCCTTTTAGAAAAGTGGAAGACCAAAGATCAAGTGTGAAGCCTCATTTTTCATGGAAGGTTTGAATAATGAGGTTAGGGTATGTGACAGATCCTTCTAATGTAAGTTAAGGAAATCACATGTTCATAGCACTTCTTCCTCAGCCTATCTTGGAACATAATTTAGCTTCCCTTAAATAACAATCTTATTACATTTGAAATCCCATGGCTGTATTCTTTACTGCTAAACAAAAGACATACTTTCTCACATATAGCAAGAAACTGAACAAACCTGTCCTAGTTTATAGCCCATATTTCCTATTTCACGCTCTGTATTGATCTGCAGTAAAAGTTTTTCATGGCTGATAAGAGCACCTGAAAAAGACAAAAAGGCATTAATAACGATAATAATTTTGTGTCAGAAACTATTCTGGGTTGAAAGAAGAAACTCCACTCAGGGAATGCCCAAATGAGGCTCCTTTCATGTCCCCAAGGACTAGGACAGAGACGGGTGCTCAATCCGTCATGCAGTACCCGGGTCTCGAAATGCCAACTTGCCAGCCTTCCAGCTAACAAGGCAAGCTTCTTAACTGTTTAGCCACCACAGCCCCAGAAAGACACTGGTTTATGTCTATACACCTAAGAATACATGCTGACTCAATAGTCATATATTATATAATATCAGTCTTTTTCTTCTGATACGCTAGATCAGTGCAAACTGCAATCCCAAATCTACTTATTTATCACAAAGTACCAACACAGCAACAGGGGAGGAAGGAAGCACTCCCATTGGGCTGCCTGGCAGAGGGGTGGGGTGAACTCTTTGCTGGGGGAGGGAGGAAGCGCTCCCATTGGGTTGCTGGGCAGAGGGGCGGGGCAAACTCTGTGCTAGGGAGACTGCACATGTGCCCACAGAGAGGGCTCCAAGTGCCACCTCTGGTACACGTGCCATAGGTTCGCCACCATTGCGCTAGATGCCCTTCTTCTCTTTTCTGGATATTCGTCTGAAGCAAATGGAAAACAACTGAGGGAATTGCAGGCAGGATCGCTCTTGATCAGTGTGAGGAGCGGAGTCTGAGACTCCTACAAAGCTCTGGAAAATTCCAAATTGAACTGTGCATGAGCATAGTTAACCCATTAGTGTGGATTCACAGGGACCATGAAGAAGAACTGATACTACTGAACATAGCCACTCCACATTTATATACTGTATATGATTCGTGAACTCAGCCACCCCACCACATCACAGAGGGCAATCACTACAAAAAGTCTACTTTTCCAATACAAGGGGCTGCTGTTTCAATCAAGTTTTTAAGGATTTTTGGTGGTGAATGAGAATTTTTTCAGATTGCTTTAAGCCTGAAAAAAAAATCTGCCACTGCAAGAAATGGGTAACTGTGACAACAGACGTTTTCCTACAATTCTTCTAAGTGAAAAGAATTTTAGAAACTGAAGGGCTTAATTGTACACAAACCTGTAGCAGAAGGTGAAAGAGACGGAACAGGATCCCACGCCTGGTAGAGATGATGAGTGGCAATGTTGTCCCTCTTGGATATCATTTCTTGAATCTCTTGTTCCACAATTCCTCTGATAACATTTAACTTCCTCCCAAACCTGAAATTCAACAGAAATACTCATCAATGTTTAAAATGGACTGAACAGGATTTATCAAAGGGGCCATTCAACAATTACATGATCCTTGAAGGGGGGAGGGGGTCTGCCATCTGAATTATGGAAAAATTACATGGGGGGGTGAGGTGGGGAGTCATGTCAAAGATTACGTAATCCATTTGGAGCTGTTCTGCATTAGGCACCAATAGTGAAAAGCTCTAAAAATTAGAGTTTCGATGCAAAAGGTCTGGATTGCATAATTTTAAAGGTGGGAAGCGAAAATTACGGTCAGATTTCATAGGGGAGAGATCAATTTTCCCCAAAAAATGGATCACATAATTGTTGAATGGCCCCAAAAGATTATTTCATAAGATTCTATGACAAGTCTCCAATTGTTTCAAGCAATATCTTAGCATTAGGAGAGTTCATTGCTGCTCACGCTAGGCAGATCATCCACACTTTGTTGTTTGTTGTTCCCCACTATACTAATTTGTTGTTCCTCATTATATTACAGCAGGAGTTTTCAACTTTTTAAAGCCAGGGGCCGGGTCACGCTCCCTCAGACAGCTTTGGGGGCCAGACGGCCATTTTTCCCTTCCTCCACATGGCACTTCCTGGTGTGGTGGAGGCGAAGGGGGGGGGGCACAGGAAACAGTGATGCGAGCCGCAGGTTGAGAATCCCTATACAGTATTACAGTCTCATACACAAAAGTAGGGTATCTAAAATACCTTGTATCTAAAGCTTTCAAAGTTTTGTTGCGAGGTTGTTGTTCTAAGCAGCTAACTGCTGGATTGCCTGCAAGTGGTATTGTCATTGCACTCAGTAGTAGAGATGTTATGGCTTGAACAGCAAGAACATTTATTTGTGTTTTTTCTGTATCTTCCTGAAAAATATTAAACAGAAATCCAAAGTCATGGGTGGCATTCTAAAGCAAGAAAGACAAAACTCATAAAGAGCTACAGTTGTATGACTGTTAGACAGAATTAGGGACAAAAATGTCATATTTTTTTACCGTTATTATTCGAATAACAACTTTTTTGTCGTTATTCGAATATTTGAATAACAAAGTTTTTTTGTCATTATTCAAATGCTCACGTGGGGTGCGTCAGTAGCGTCGTTAATAGAAAATCATGCTATTCGAACGCGTTTATAATCAAGGGTCCACTGTAATTTGGGATATTTGTAAGTCGAGGTTTTACTGTATTTAAACGCTATACTTAGAACCTTTAATTCTAGTAGATAATACTGTGAGATAGAGGGTAGATCCCATTTTAAAAAATCATGTTACAGCAGTAGTGCACATGTTTTGGGGGCCCAAGAGTAACAGTGCATGTTGGTTGGAAAAACATATGAGCACGTGAGTTGCAGCCACAGAAACATATAATCTTTCTCCCAATCCCTTATCTCGGCAGGCAGAATGAGAAAGGATGCAAAGCCTTCTGAAATCTAGGGAGCACCAGGAGGAATGGTGGCATTTATCTTTAACACCTCACTTCCAATTATCTCCATGGAGCTTCACCTGAAAGGGTGACAAGGTGTCTGCCTCTACGTTATGGGGGAGTGGGATAGTGAGGCAATCAGTATAGTGTACCAACCAGTGCTAGCTTCATGGCTAAATGCTACTAATGAGCATTCTGGGTTCTAGATACATTTTGGAAATCCCTTTCCTGCCGTGTACTTCTTCATGTTCAAACTCACATTACAAATGAAGATAATATATATTTACATTAGATTTTTACCTCTTGCTGGTTTTCCTCTTGACCTGTTCCAATGGGCTGTGTCACAAGAACACCAAGAAGAGTAGCCCAAGTTTCTTCAAACTGCATGCGATTTGTCCAGCCTATAAAATGACACTATTATCTTTTGCTATTTTAAATTACAAGGTACAGTATTTGAATGACTATAGCTGTATTTTGGGGTATACTGTATTTGTCGGCGTATAAAATGCACTCCCCACTCTAAAATACACCAGAAAAATTGAGTGCATCTTATACTCCGATGCATCTTATACACCATCGAATACCGTATTTGTGGTACATAAGCATGCTTTCCCCCCCTTAAAATACACCGGAAAACCAGAGTGTGTCTTATACTCCAATGCATCTTATACACCTGTAAATATGGTAAGTCTCACAGACTTCTATTATCAGAAATAAATCATGAAAAAATCACTTTCTCTGTGTAGCAAGTTCCCAAAGTATAATATTTTTCTCTCCAAGAAAACTGATTGGAAATTTTTGAAGTGGTAGCCATGCTAATCTGTGCAAGTATATCAGAGAGTAAACTAAACAAAACAACAAAAAAGACCAAAAAAGTTGTGCTATCTTAAAGACTAAATTCTGTAGTTAAATGTGAGCTTTTGTGGATCAAGTCCACTTCGTCAGACATAAGAGTGGTTTATTCCATCTGTTGCCAAAAATGCCCCTCTGCACTCTACATAGGACAAGCAGGACAATCTCTGCACAAAAGTTAATGGACATAAATCAGACATGAAAAATGGCAATACACAGAAACCCACTTCAAACCACTTTAATACAAACCTGAACACTCAGCACAGGACTTGAAAGTTGCCATTCTAGAGCAGAGGAATTACAAGACTAATGTTAACGTTATACTGATTTTATATTTGTTTTTAAGAGAGCAAAATGGCACAACGGTGGGCAATATTGCCAAATGTTCTTAAGGGTTTTTTAATTGTTTTTATATTGGTTTTAACTTGTTTCATTGTATGGTCAGTGAGGTGCTTGCTGGTCTATGTACACTGCCCAGAGTCCACTGGATTAGAGCGGTATATAAATCTATTAAATAAATAAATAAATACAATTGTGTCAGATACCTCAGAAGTTTCATTTTCTCTCTCTCGGAAGAAACACCACTGTGTGCAGAAATATTACAGCTTCTACGCAGGATTGCATCTTCCCTGCGTAGAATTCCAGGGACACTGAGATGCACAGAGTTTGGTAGTTTATCTGCAGAATGGTATCTTTCCTCCAGAGAATTCCCCAAAAGGGAAACGGGTTGTGCAGAACAACAATTTTCCAGAAAGGGGTGTGAGCTATGGAAAATTTGTCAGTCTCTGTGAATGACAGTTAATCTCACCTTTTGGGGAAGTCAGGAAATCTCCATTGAAGTGGAGAAGTCTCAGCATGGTGAGACTCAAAAATCACTAAAAATAAGATTTCCCCCCAATATTCATAACGTACTTAGTTGTATTTTTGGAATAAATAAATGGATGGATGGATGGATTGTATTAGCTAAAATTTTGTTTGGAATTTCCACAAACTAATGGTGTCATTTAGCTGGATTTGAAGACAAGTGCAGAGACAAGGAGGAAACTGCAATTTACCTATAATATATCTATACATATATAATTTACCAGAAAACTTGCAACCTGCATTCTGATATGCATTCTGACAGGTAACAGGACCAATCCTTCAACTCATAGTCGGAATAAAGTGAGTAAACAGTCAAATTCCCACTTTTGTCTTGCATTGTAACCATTATGATTGCTAGGCATAAACATGTTCAACAAAAAAACATAAGTTTTGTAATATGTTTTGTATTACAGTTGGACCATTTTCACGGGAGGCATGCGCCAAAACCTATATGTTAATGTTTATTGGATTTATACCCTGCTCTACTCAAGCACAAGGCTAACTCTGTGTGATTCAAAGACCAGAAAGAAGAATAGATACTTTTCCTTGGGCAGAGTGAAAAACCACTAGTGTCAATTGTCAGTAATGGACTGGATGAGGGTGAACAAAATAGCACTTAGACCAGGCCAAGCAAACTTGCTCCTGGTCAATGGAAAGATAGGTTAAGGGATATGCATTTAATATGTACTAAATGAATTTACATTTCCCTCCACCTCAAATTCAAGTGTTCACCTTAGTATACTCCTTGATTCAGCAACGGATTTGGAGGTCCTTGTTTGCGTAATGGCTGGAAATCTGTTTGCACAATTAAAGTTAGTGCACCAATTATACCCTTTACTGAATGTATCTGGCTATGGTGATACATGTCTTAGTTCCATCTCATTTGGATTACTAGGTAACATCACTCCGTGCACTCTGGTGTCTAGTCATGCCTACCACATGACCACAGAAATGTCTGCTAGCTCTATGGCTGTAAACAGAGAGAGAACCATCCTTGAGTCAGATACGACCGGCTTTTGGGCAAGGAATACCTTTATCTTTACCTAATATGTTTTATCGAGGCTACTTTTGTAAATGTTCAGATTGGTCAACTGGTCACAAGACATGCAGCCATATTGCTGACTTAGGGCAGTTACATGAAACACATGACTTAGTTGCTATGACAGCTTTGCTCCCTGCCAGATGAAGTGGTGACAGCTTCAAGAAAGGAATAGACAAGTTCATGGAGGACAAGGGTATCAATGGCTATAATTATGGATACTTAAGGACAACCTCCGGGTTGGAGAGATAGGCAGGTTATCTCTCAATGCCATTTCCAGGGAATCCTAAGCAGGTGAAGGCATCTGCTTGGGAATAATACCCTGAAGCAAATGGTGAGCCATTGTGTGTGACAGAATGCTGGACTGGATGGGCTGTGGCCTGTTCCAGCAAGGCTGTTCTTATGTTATGTTCTTATGATAAACAGTCTGTTCTACATACAATTATAGTTGGTCACTATGACCTATAAAGCCTTATATCAGACTCCCATATTTTTCTTAAAGTATTCTCTGACTCACTTTCTGTATTCAAAATTCTATATATATTTTCACCAATACTCTTATTCCTACTAATTCTTTTCTTATCCTATAAATCAATTGTTCCCCTGTCTGCACGATGGGGTGTCCATTTTGTCCCAACAGCTTCAAAGGGGTGGCCATTTTGTTTCTCGAATGCCCTTGGGGGGGGCACATGAAATGGTGTCATGGGCCTTAGGTTGGAAACCCCTGGCTTATATGATTTGGGTTCAAGTTATACATGTATTTTGCATCTGGCTTACTCACAAATATGACTAAAGTGATTTCAAATAATTTCTGCTTATTATGAAATGTTTTTTAAAATATTAATTGTCATTTATGTTCTCAACTCATTTCCACTCTATCTACATACCCAAAGTGTTAATTCGATAAATAAATTCCTTGAATACTTCTTTCTCTTGAAGAAATTCTACTGGAATTTCTGGGAAAGTTGTACCAAAATCACCAGTAGGCTGTGGAGACCAACCCAATTTCCAGACCTGTAATAACAGAGAAAGGTGAAGAAATAATAACTTTCTAGTTGCTTAATATTCCAGGAAAAATATGGACAGTAGATTGGATCAGGCTTGGATTAAGATGAATAACTTGGCACTCAGACCATGATAAGTGACAGTGGGCAGAGCTGTGCCATGCAACTTGGATATTGTTGCAGATGCTGCAGCTGTTTAGGCTCAATAGTCCCTCTTTCTCCTTGTTCTAGGGAAGACTTCAGATGTTGTAGAACAAGATACTGCAAAATGGAGTAGGAAATTGCCAATGGCTCAAATGCTCTAGAACAGGGGTTCCCAACCTTTTCAAGCCGGGGGCCAAGACACGCTCTCTGTCATCTTCGAGGGCTGGACGGCCATTTTGCCCTGCCTGCACGATGAGGGTGGCCATTTTGTCCCAACAGCTTCAAAGGAGAGGGCATTTTGTTTCTCAAATGCCCTTGGAGGGGTGGGGGGCACATGAAATGGTGCTGTGGGCCAGCCCCAACCCACGGGCCTTAGGCTGGGAACTCCTGCTCTAGAAAGTAGCCTGGAGAGCACTACAAGTAACTGACCAGATTCTTGTGCATATGCAGATCCCAGAGATGTATTGCCAGCCAGGTGAGAGTTTTGGGACCTTCCTTGTTTGTTTATACAGAGCAGTGATGGCGAACCTTGGCACTCCAGATGTTCTTGGACTTCAATTCCCAGAAGTCCAAGTTCCTGTGAATCCACGTGAATGGGTTTACTGCACATTCAACAGCTGGAGTGCCAAGGTTCACCATCACTGGCCTACTCTATTACCATTGCAGGATAACCTGGCCAGACAGCCGTACTTATCCCCAGAGGTGTGTTTTACTTCTGCTTCCAGGAGCGATGAGGATGGCGTGGGCTGGATGAATCGCAGTAAACCCATTCATGTGGAATCATGGGGGCTTCTGGGAATTGAAGTCCAAGAACATCTGGAATGCTAAGGTTCGCCATCACGGATATAGAGGACCAGCAAGATGTTGTTTGACATAATTTGGAATACTTGTTTGCACAGTATCTCGTAGAGGTCTGTCACAGCTTTTAATGACTTTAAATAGCTCCACATTTACGTAGCGACAGGACTCTCTTGATGACAACTGAGGGTGGAGCTAGGGTGCCCCTTGAACTCTACAAACTGAGTAACTAACTAGGCTTTATTTTCAAGACAGACTTCAGGCATGCAAACCCAAGGCAATGTAAGAATATTTTATTTTGAAGTGGAAAGGGAAATTAAAATATCAGGTATTGTAGTATAAATAATTGGTCTCCCACAATTATAATTAGCAATAGATATTAGCATCGACTTGAATATACATACCAAAGGAGGAATTCTTGCATAGCTGTTTACTAATGGCAGTCTGGACAAGCTGATGATGATATTCCTAAGAACAGGGGTAAGGAATGCTGGGATATGGTTGTTTTTCTTGTGCCCCAAAGCCAAGACTGACTGCAAACATTCCACCAATTCTGCTATTATTTCACAAGTTGCTCTAATATATCCAGATTCTTAAATTGGGAGGAAAAACAAACATGTTATACAATAAATAAATAAATAAATAAATAAATAAATAAATAAATAAATAAATAAATAAAACAAAACAAAACAAACAAATAAATACGATCATACTAAATTTGAAAAAGTTTCAAGTCCATGCCTTAATGCGTGGTGTCAAAACATTCAATTTTATGAGTCGGATCAATAGACTTAACCCAGAAGTTCATAAATAAATGAACCATCCTACAAAACTTTTTAACATCTCTTAAGCAATATCAATTAAAAGCTAGATGATCAAACTATGTATGTGCCTTAGGCCAACTTGCAGTTCCAACTAGAGCAGATATATTGAATCAATGATGTATTGAATGATGACATATTGGTTATGTAGATTCCATTAATTCAATGGGTCTATACAAGTTTGACTGATCAACTATATGTAGGGGAGTGATGGCTAACCTTGGCACTCCAACTGTTCTTGAACTTCAATTCCCAAAAGCCCTGATCAGCAATACTGCTGATTTGGGCCTCTGGTAATTGAAGTCCAAGAACAGCTGGAGTGCCAAGGTTAGCCACCAGGGATGTAGGCTGTTATGATAAGTGTATGATTGCATTTGTTTATTTCATTTTTAAAATAACAGTTGGCAAGGAGTGAAGTAGTGGCTGAATCAGAATTCTGAACGCAAGATTCAGGGGAGAAGTTGCTACAGTAAAACCCCGAGTTACGAATGACTCGAGTTACGAAAAACTCAAGTTATGAAAGGTTTTTTTAAAAAAAACGGTGTCCTGATTTAAAAAAAACAACAACACAAAAACACCCCAACTTACGAAAGGGGTTTGTGTAAAGTTGAGCCCAGCACAAAGAGCGGAAAAGCCTTTCCGCTCTTCAGACTAGGCTCATTTCAAACCCTCTTCCCCGGCGCCTTCCCAGCCAGCCCGGAGGGCTGCGAAGGCACTGGGTGTGAAGGGGAGCCCAGTCCGAAGAGCGGAAAAGCCTTTCTGCTCTTCATCCTGGGCTCGTTTCACCCAGCAGTGCCTTCCCAGCCAGACCAGAGGGCTGAGTAGGCACTGCGGGGCTTTCGGGCAGTCAGGCACAGTCTTCACCTGACTGCCCCGAGAGCCCCATTTGGATTCTGCAATCACCCGGTGCCTTTGGGGGGAGGTGAAGGAACCAGCCCCCTCCCCCCCAAAGGCACCAGGCAATTGGAGGATCCAAACGGGGCTTTCGGGGCAGTCAGGCACAGCCTGCACCTGATTGCCCCGAAAGCCCCACAGTGCCTCCCCAGCCCTCCAGTCTGGCTGGGGAGGCACTGCAGGATGAAATGAGCACAGGACGAAGAGCAAAAAGTCTTTTCCGCTCTTCAGACTGGGCTCCACTTCACACACACACACTCACACCCTGGTACCTTCCCAGCCCTCTGGTCTGGCTGGGAAGGTACGGGTGGTGGTGAAATGAGCCGAGGAAGAAGAACAGTTCAACTTCATCCTGGGCTCATTTTTCTTCTATGCATCCCTATGGGGATGCATCGAGTTACGAAAGAGGCTGTGGAACCCATTTTTCCGTAACTCAGGGTTTTACTGTATTTATGTTTTCCTCAAAAACATGCTCTAATGAATTTCTACTCATCATCTATATCAGTTACTTGTCCTGGAAAATAGCTATCAACACCTCTCCCCCAACTATTACTTTCAAGGTTACAGTAAAATGTATTAAACATAGTTATGTTTTCTATATGTCATAATTTGACTTTAATACTGTATAACAATTCAGTATTTAAATGAAATGAGTATCTTTTTCCAAAAATCAAAAGCTTGATGATCACTTTGAACTGGCATATATGTTTTAGATTAAAAATGAAAAAGGTGATAAAATGATGCTAGTTTATTTAACTTTTGCATATGTATTTGTAGCTTGTTCCTTACTTGGTACTTGTGAATCCACTTCATCTTCACTGGCAGCTTTTCTTAGAATCTTCTTCCTTTCTGGACTAAGAAGCTGACTTCCAGGCGCAACTACCACTAAAGGAGACATAAGCATTTCCCAATGCTAATCTTATGAATTATTAGCAGACAAGGATTTGTATTTGCATGCTTAAGATTAAACACTAATGCCACAATTTCTTAAAGATGAGTCACACTACCTTTTGCTCACATGTAATGGAAAAAGCTAAAGCAGTTTTTTTTTAAAATTCTGTTTTTCAGAAGTTTATTGTTCTATGTTGTGATATGAATACAGTATTTTATTCTAATATTGGATGAACTTTCTTTCTCAAATTTTAATTTTAACTACTAAACTAAAGGTTATGACACAAAATTAAAATCTCAATATGTCATCTTGAGCATCCTGGGAACATACAGTTAAATGAGGGCATCAGATAATAATGGGATAAAACAGAAATAATAAAAAACAACAGTGTAGCTATTAGGAAGATTTTAAGTTTCCAGGATTTGGGAACTGGCTAGTTTGTTTCAAGGGGTTTCCCATTCCACTTTCAGCAGGTTGACTTACCTGCTTCTATAATAAATCGTATACAGTTGATTAGAGAACACGCGTGTGTCATGTAATCTACTGAAGCCAGCAAGTTCCACAAATTTGGCTGTTGCAATGTCAAACAGCAGCAATCTAACACAGCTTGGAGATCTATACTTTGTGGAATGTACTTGTGTATCAGATGCCATGCAAGTATCTATGGGGGGAAAAGATGTGATGTGAATACAGCAGTTTACCAGTTACCAGTAAAGTTTACTTTATATAATTAGAAAACAAGGGGCACAATTCAGTTTAAAACAAGCATTTCAATATTTTTTTAAAGATTGCTTCTATTCAATGTAAAATAATGATGCAAATTCCACTTATGTAACTTTTAATAGAGCTTCAAATTATTTCAAGACACATGACACATTAAGATGCAAAATTGCTAGGACTGAAGGATTATCTCTAATGCACAAGTTAACAGTGTGATGAGAGTGCTTTTCAACACATATATTACCTCAGCTATTTTGTTAACTTACCTCTACTGACATTACTACAAACTTCAGAATGTCCCCCTCTTTGTCCAGTGGAATACAAAGAGAAGCTGGCAGTTTAGAGAGGAACACCAGGTACTGACTTAGAGCATAAGACAAGACCATTGTTGACTGGTATGCCATTGTGTCTCCTAAAAATAAAAACATGGACATAAAAACATGGATTTTGCAAATCAATATATGAAGATAGATTTTAAGTACTCTATATCATTTTTTCAGGTTTACTGCAGAGTCTCAAGTGGCTAAGACGCTGACTGGGAGGCGGAAGGTCACCAGTTCGATTCCTGAGTACTCCAGGATGAAATGAGCTCCCGTCTTTGTCCCAGCTCCTGCCAACCTAGCAGTTCGAAAGCAAGACTTTGCAAGTAGATAAATAGGGACCACTTCGGTGGGAAGGTAACAGCGTTCCGTGCACTCCGGTGTCTAGTCATGCCTGCCACATGACCACGGAAACGTCTGCAGAAGCAGACAGCGCTGGCTCTTCGGCTTTGAAACAGAGGTGAGCACTGAACCCTAGAGTTGGATACAACTGGCTTTCGAGCAAGGGAAACCTTTACCTACCGGTATATCGTTATTTTGGAAAAGATAGCATTTACATACAATGACAAGAGTATAACACTACCTTATTCTTCTTTTTAACAAAAGCATTTCTAATAGCTTACTCTGCTATGAACCTTTGGTTGATTAGACTAGACTGATGCGTAAGAATCAAACTGTGGAACTAGAGGAAATCCATCACATTCCATTGCCTCACAAAGGTGGACCATTTTAAATGCCCCCCTTTACAAAGTAGAAAAAAAGAACTGACATTTTAACACTGTTCAGGCACCGTTTGCTTCAGCACATCTTTACATTCTTTTCACACCCTAAAAGGAATTTTCCTAGTATTGCTCAGGCCACCCATGTAGGGAATATTCAGTGTAAAAATCCATGGCCATCTCCATCAGTGAAAACATAGAATACTGAGCACAGAAAGAAGCACATCATCAGAATTTAATCTGTTCCAAGATGCAGACATGTAAAACACAGAATTAAATCATTCACTGTGAAGTCTGCAAAAGTGCTAGTAAATGCATTCAATTGAATATACAGTACTACTTATAGGATTTTCATGACTTGGTGCATTGTTTTATGAGGGTGAGACTTACCACTAGACCTATATATTTTCAAGCTAAAAAGCTAAACTGAGTTAAACATTGCCATAGTTTGTCTATGTGTCCTATTCATAAAACCACTCACTGATTTCTCTGCATTGCTGATTAATTTGAGTAGGCAGCAAGACATTCAGAAAATACTTCAATCTGTCTGGTTGTAACCATATAGATTTAAGTTAGTTAACGCTACATTGGAAAGTGTCTTATAAAAATAAACACTCTTTGCTTAATATTACCAAGGATATCGCTCAGCTTGTTCCAGTATGCAGATGTTTCAGCTGGCTGCGAAGGCTGAAAAACGTGATGATGGGTTGGGAGCTTTTGCACAATAGCAGTCACATGATCTAGAGTAACCGTACGGGCAGTTTCAAAAAGATTCCTGTGGCCTTTAGAGATTTCATGCATGCCAAGACTTAGACATGGAGCTAGAAGGCTTATGTTGAAGTCCTGTGGGAACAGATAATGCAAATTTCACAAAGATCCATGTTCCATGCAGGATGAAAACCCAATGAAATTCTTAATAAACTGACATGATTTAAAGTACTACCATATGCAAACAACTGTTCAACAGGTTCTATCTGAAGTTAAGTTTATACCACAAATTCCATTCAATGTACAGTAAAACCCGACTTACGAAAAAAAATCGGTTCCATGGTCTCATTTGTAACATCGAGTCAGTCATTAAAATAAAATATAACAATTTTTAAAAAGAATTTAAATGGAGAGCTCTCCCTACCTTTTGGCGGCGGTTACTGCTCGTTCCTTCCTCCTGCTGCTGTGGGTGGATTTTAATAGCACAAAATGGCGCCGCCACCATTTTGAGCACTGAAACTTTGATTTTTACAGACCAAAATGGTGCCGCCGCCATTTTGGTCTGTAAAAATTTACAGAAACCCCTTTCGTAAATCAGGTTATTTTCGTAAATTGGTACTCTGATTTACGAAAATAACATTTCGTAACTTGAGTTTTTCGTATCTCGAGTCATTTGTAAATCAGGGTTTTAACTGCATAACAGATAGATGGATGGACTTCACTGTATGGAATGTCTCCAAAACATACAAAAAGTAAAATCTGGAGAACACCTAATGCAAAATACCATGTTAATTAAACATTACGAGACAGAATTTTTATGTCATGTATATATGGAGGAATAATACCTATATCTTTATCTCACATTATAATACAGTGGAACCTGTTAACAAATGTAATGCATTTTCTGGGACCTTTTGTACTAGAAAAAGTTTGTAAAGCAGATTACCCATAGGAATTTTTTGAATGCAATTTCCCACAGGAATGCATTGAAAACCAAAAATTGTTAACTGAAACATGTTTTCCCATAGGAATGCATTGAAAATCAATTAATCCGTTCCAAAAAAAATTGTTACCGAGCCACTATTTTCTATGGATTTCCTTTTGTTAGGCGTTTTTTGTGTTAACCGAGCCGTTTGTTAAACGAGGTTCCACTGTAGTTATATATTTCACCAGAATTAAGACTAAATCACTACTGGATGAAATTCTGGAGTAGTATGGCACATGTACATATATGTGTGTTACCGGAACAGAGACAACCCAAATCAAATCTAAACATGAATTAAATATGTAAAGATAGTAGATTGTGAAAAAAGAACACAATTCAATTTTAAAATGCAAACTATATGGCCAAACCACTCTTGCATAAATAAACACTAATGTAAGGGAAATGGTATAACCTAAAAGTTGCCATTGATTGAACAGTCAGCTCTGCATTTCTCAACTTAACCCCTTTACATGAAAGTTGAGTTGCTTTACACACAACCAGGATTCAAAATGAGGATGTGCTTTATTTAATAGCAATCTACTGCAAGATCCAAAAGACAGAACCACAATGAGATAATGTTTAAAGAATGGAGAACTGAGGTAGGAACTCTTTAATTAACTGTAACGTGCTACTGAAGGTTACACTGCTTCCTTTATGCCAGTGTAATTTACATAAGATGATTTTGGCTAATAAAGCAAAATGGCAGTTATACAGCAAATATGAAACAAACTTTGCTACTTAAAAAAAGACTGAAGTTTACCTTACTTTACTATGGCCCAATTTCTTGGGTACTATACTTTTATCATATATAATACATTGTAATGGACTGACAGGCCAGCCCCATTTGTTGGATTAATTGGGATTTACTTTTGTCACATAGCTGCATGTTTAATAAGTTTCCATGTGTGTCTGCATAAAATAGCAGCTTTAGTAATAATACTGATGGACATCTTAAAAACCTTGTTTTTATTCAAAAGAGCAAACAGAAAAATAACTGAAGATATGTAACACATTTCTAGTTTGATCAAAGAAGGCAACTTTAATCAACCTTAATTCTTTAATGCTAAGACTCAAAATATTTGGCTTAACTTGGAATTTAAAAATAGATACTGCCATGGGTTACATCTGGTGGTATCTATGAACAGAACAGATCCTCACTTACTCTCGGCACTTCCCTCTACTCTGAAGGATGGGATCCATGTGGAAAGAGGGTTATTGTGGTATAGAATGGGGAAGGGGAGGAAGAAAATTCAATTACGTATCTGCAAATCCATTTATATCATGTTATTTAAATGTTTAAAGCAGTGTTTCCCAACATTTGGTTTATGGACTTCAATTCCCCGAAGCCTAAGTCAATTCCCCAAAGCACTGATCAGTCAATGTACTGACTTAGGCTTCTGGGAATTGGAGTCCCCCTGTAGGGCCTGGGACCCACACTGAAAACCACTGATTTAAAGTGTATGAACATTTCATGAGCTGCAAGATGTCAGCCATCACATCTTTGTGCAGTACAGCAACAATTATAATTAGTATATTTGAAGTTTTGGCTTGTTTGTTTGTTTGTTTGTTTTCTTACTCTAAAACCGATTATACTAGAAAGTGTGATGTGCCCTTTATTTAAGCAACTTAATTGGGATTAAAGTACATTAAAATTAATGGAAAGACATGACTTACAGAAGATAACCCTGTTGTCCTCTATGAAGACACAGCTTCATTTCAGTACATGCAGGATGGGACCTGCCTTCTTTAGAAACGTAAAGGTAACAAGACAAATTTTTTTTTGGATACCATTAAAAAGGGACTGAACTGGAAGCAACTTTTTAAAAAGTCATCTGCCCAACCTCTGGCAAGCTCATTTAGCAGCCAACATTTTAAGATTATTGTACTGCATTTTTTATTGAATAGTTGTACTTCAGTGTTACTGGGGTGGAAGTATTTCATTCATTCTACTGCAGAATATCTTTTCCATCTATAGATGAAAATCTCAGTTACTGTAATCTAAAAACTTTTCACATCTTTTCCTGACAGCTACAAGAGATAGCCTATTTAGATACCCTTTTTAGATATCTACCAAATAATTCTGAGAGGAGAAAGAGGAGAAAGAGTTTAAACCTTACAGTTACACCACAAAGAACAGATTAATTAACAAGGAATCCACTACAATGGGCTGGAAAATGTGCATTAAAATTTCGCTGCTGTTAAGTTGCCAACACAAAAATTTCCCTCTTTGAAAAATGTATTGTTTCAAAACATTTATTATGTTGAATAAATGCAAACAAATCAAATTGGACATCTGAGACAAAACCTATGGCCAGAATCCCGTTCTCAATTTAGCATTGTATGAGGAAAATTGCAAATGTTAGTGGCAAGTTGCTTCTCATTAATGAAGCAATAGCTGCTGATTGTCTTCTGCATCAATTGGCAAGAGGATTCTGACAAACAGAAATACATTTTAAAATCAAATTATTTTAAAAGTACTTTCAAATAATATTAATATATGTAAACTATCATTCAGGATGTTAGAACTGTAATGTAAGATCACACGACACCCATTATTAACCCAACATTACATGCCTCCTCACATGCAACTATGAACTACAGTATTGGGTTGTAACACTATGCAACTGTTGGGTTGTAACACTAAACATCTACAAGTACAGTAGCAATAGCAATTACACTTATATACCGCTCCAAAGTACTTAGTGCACTCGATGGACAGTTCACAAGTTAATTCGCATTAACTTATATCTACAAGTATTATTACAATTTCTAAAGAGAACTTTAAATTAGTTTGAATGTAATATTTACACTATACTATGTAATGTCATGCCATCACTACTATCTCCCTTTCAGACAAGCTCAAATAGATCAGAGGCCTAGATCAGCCTTTCTGCATGCAGAATGTACAAATTTCTTATACTATCTTAATTTTTGTGACCCTATAAGGTTCTAGGCTGTGACATAGTAAATGAACAAATGAATTAAGGAATGAAAGAATGAATGAAGACAGGAGATCCGTGTTCTAATCCCTTCAAGCTCCCAGCTAGGTCTGGGAAAGACTACCTGCTCAATGCAGACACAGCTCGATGGTATAACACACATCTTCCATGTAGATAGTTTTAGATTCAACTCTCAGCATTTCCAGAAGGGCTCCAAGAGACTTCTGGCAGAAACCTGGAAAACCATTACCTGTAGGTACTGAGCTATTCATCTGCTTTCTTCGATTTTACAGGAAGCCCATAGAAGGACATATGAACAAGGATTACATACTTCCCTTCAGCTATTTTTACCAAGTAAAGCTAGCTTAATATACACCTTTTACAAAACTAAAAAGCAAGTCAAACATGAATCTTAGAACAATTAAATAGGAAGAGGCTATATGAGGCTATTGAGTCCAACCCCCTTATCAATGCAAGAATCTAAATCAAAGCAGACCTGACAGATGGTTGTCCAACTTTCTCTTAAATGCCTCCAGTGTTGAAATGCTCACCACTTCCTGAGATAACTGTTTCCATTGTCGTTCTGATCTAACAGTCCACATGTTTCCCCTGATATCCAGCCTGTATCTGGCCTCCTGTAGCTTCACCCTATTGTTATGTGTCCTGCACTCTGGGATGATCAAAACCAGATCCTAACCCTCTTCTTTACCTTTCAAGTATTTGAAAATGCTATCATATCCCCCACAGTTTCTTTTTCTCTCGGCTAAACAGGCCTAGTTCTTCCAGCCTTTTCTCATAGGGGCTGGTTTACAGTCCTCTAAACATCGTTATTGCCCTCCTCTGAATATGTTCCAGTTTCTTGGCATCCTTCTTAAAGTGTGGTGTCCAAAAGTACTCTGGATGTGGTCTAACTAGAGCCAAATAGAAAGGACTAGTACCTTATAGGCAGGGCCGGCATCAGAATTTTTTGGGCCCAGTACTCCCCCCCCCCCATTTTGGCCACACCCCTGTGGTTTTCTGTGCATGCGTGGTTTTCAACGCACACGCAGATTTTTTCCCTGTTTCCTGTACATGCGTTGTTTTCAGTGCACGCACAGATCTGGTTTTCCCAGCTGGCACCGGGGGGCCCCATGGTCTCCGGGCCCGGGATGGCGCCACTGACAGTCCCTTTGATGGCGGCCCTGTTTATAGGTTAATGCAGCCTAAAATAACATTTGCCTTTTTTGTACCTACATCTCACTGTTGATTCGTACAGTGAAACCTCGACTTACATAAAAAGTCTGTTCCATAGCCTTTTACATAAATCAGCTTTTTACGTAAATCGAAGCAAATCCATAGGAAAATGAATATTTACATAAATCGAAGCAAACCCATAGGAAAAATGTTTTTTTTTAATTTAAATCAAAGCAAACCCATAGTAAAATGAATATTTACGCAAATCGAAGCAAACCCATAGGGGGGGAAATGACATTTTTACGTAAATCGAAGCAAACCATTAGGAAATCGCATTACATAAATCGGGACATTTACGTAAATCAGGACACCATTTTAGCGAAAAATCCTTATGTAAGTTGAGTTTTACGTAATTCGAGGCTTACATAAGTCGGGTTTTACTCTATTCAACTTATGATCTACAACAATTCTAAGATTCTTCCCTCTCACAATATTATTGAACCATATACTTTAAAATCAAAACCTCTATCAAGCTTACCTTATGTATCATAAAAGAACTGAGTTCATGTTGAGGAAGCCGGTTTACCAACTCTGCACCTTCTAGTAGAGCCAATGCTGATTTTGTGTAACACTGTGATCTCGCTAGTGAAATATACCAATCCTTCCAAGAAAATAATTGAAATTCAGTTATGCAAGTTTAAAGCAAAAGTAAAAATCCAAGACATTTCTTACTTCACCTTTCAACAAAGTACTGTATTCTGAACCTGAAAGCTTATTGTATAGAGCAGGAGTTTTCAACCTTTTAAAGCTGGGGCCTGGGTCACACTCCCTCAGACAGCTTCAGGGGCCAGGCAGCCATTTTGCCCTTCCTCCACCACATGGCACTTCCTGTTGTGGTGGAAGCAGAACCACATGAAATGGTGCCGTGGGCCACATCCGGCCCACAAGTCGCAGGTTGAGAATCCGTGGTATAGAGCTTAGGGAATTTACGCTTTTGGACCACAACTTCCAGAATCCCCCAGATAGCATACCCAGTAGACATTGCTGGCCAAAATGTCCTAGAAAATGCAGTACTGGAATCACAAGACACTACAGTCCATATTTATTTGAATGACATACAGAAATGTCCTCCCATCAAACATTCTATATGTGGCTCTTATAAAGATGCACTTCATACAATAGACTCATCTGTATACATCTGAGTACTACATGAATCTTATGCTATTGTGGACAAGACAATTCCAAAAGCTTTTTTGCTTTCATAAGGCATTTTAGTTTCCTGCAGTCTTTTCACAATCACTGTGAAGAGGCAGCAGAAGCTTTAGATGCCAGAGTCGAGGATAGGAGGCAATGTGGTCAATTCACAGTGTAGTCAATCCGTTTCAAATAAGTCCAAGATGCTGCTAAGCAAACTCTAGTTCAACATTGACATGAACCCTCCATTGGTATGAATACTGCAAGCAAGACACAAAAGATCCTTTCACAGCTTTTTAACAAGTTGAGCTCAGATAAGGCTTCATCAATTAAAAAAGACAGTAAAATAGTCATTCCACCATAAATGGAAGAAAGAAATGTGTGTACTACTGCACTGAGTTTTCAGAAAGGAACACTTCTTAAGTAATAGAGGCCATAAAATAAACCATCCTAGGAGGGCTTGCAGTAAAGAAAGCAGCACTGGCATGGGCAGTATAGTAAGGGCCACATCCTTCCCTATAACAAGAAGTTACCAGGAGACACAGAGTAAAATATAGTCAAATCATGCCCAATGGGAGCATTATTTCCCTTTCCCCTTTCTTTTATAATTTTCACACTGAATTTGTTTAGGTAGATGTACAGCCCCACCTTGGATGTATATCTTAATGTGGCAGTGAATTAAATATTATCCCCACCAAATGGCCATCAATAGGTTCCCTATCCCCAAAGACAAGGGAGCTTTGAGACTTTTGGGTATGGGTGGGTAGGTTCAGGAATTTTTACCTTCCAAAAATCCCTATGTCTGATGATACAGATAAAGACACGGGAAATAAACTTGCTCTACAAAGCCTCAACCTGAAATTATCAGTCTTGGAATATTTTCCCACTAAAGTTCAGAAAATCAATGTTTTGCCCGGAGTGCTAATCATTTATCTAAAATGCAGCGATAATTGTGGAAGATCAGTGCTTGTGTATGCATTAATAAGAGGCATTTTTGTGTGAAATTTCCTAATGTAGCCTTACTTTGTCTGGAGCAACAGTTTCTAGAACAGGTTGGTTTTCTCCATCCAATGGGTGTGCGGTAATAGAAGGAGATGGACTAACTGTTTCTGGAGCAACAGTAAGGCGAAACCTATCCAAGAGTGAGTAGAGTCTTTGATGTCTGAAAGCAATGAGAACAAAAACACAACTGGATTATTTATAGTTTAGGAGAAACAAAAAACATTCTACCAATATTTTCAGAAGTTAAATGTGATCTATTTTAACATTACAAGAGAAAATTGCCCTTGATAAATTGTACAACATTTTTACATATAATGGGGATGGGTGGGTTTATATTTAAACATTTATAAGGAATGTGTTTTCTCAAGAGTTACCTTATTGAAGATTTAATTAGAGGAAACTTGCTCATCATGTGCTTGGGTTCAAAGACTAAATAGTTTGATCTTAGAAGAAACTGGAAGAAAATGTTTATCTCTAAGTATTCTTTCATTGATTCACAAACTAAAAGTATTCCTGGTATTTATTCCTTAATAAAGAATATAGAACTCAACCAGAGAGAGGACAAAGACAAGAAGAAATTAAAGCTTGCATTTTTCCATGTTTGTTTTACTTCTTTACAGGTACATTGGATCAGAGATGAGGCTGGGAATAGTTACCTAGTGGTTTAGATACTAGATACTAGAACATAAGAGTGCATTTTGCCCATTAATGAAAGGTAGAAAGGCAATTTACATTCATGGCCAAATGCCACTTTTAAGGATTCTGTAATACCAACAAGAACAAAAATGCTATGTTATCTTAAAGGCTAAGATTTATTTCAGACCTTTGCAGACTACAACTGTCTCAGACACATGGCATTATGTAATTAAGAGAGGTAAAAACACTGATTCTGCAGTAGAACAATGGAGACATGATCAATTGGAAGGGTGGATCAGTTCACTTCCACACATCACTTCTTCAGAAAGGCTGTAGAGAGCAGCTTCTTAGAGTGAGTATGCTAGAACCCCAGACAGTGCTGGTTTATATATTTCAAACATACAGTAAAAACCCGACTTACGTAAAAAGTATGTTTCATAGGCTTTTACGTAAATTGGTTTTTTATGTAACTCGAAGGAAACCCATAGGAAAAATCAATTTTTAAGTAACTCGAAGAAAACCCATAGGAAATTGCATTACATAAATTGGGACATTTACATAAATCGGGACAGGGTTTTAGCATAAAACCATTACGTAAGTCGAATTTTATGTAACTCGAGGCATACGTAAGTCAGGGTTTTACTGTATGTATCTTGCACACTGTGCAAGGGATGTCTTTGAAACAGATGTCTTCTACCTCAGAGAAGAGGAATAAGGATGAGGGTCACCTGGAGAGCACAGTGTGATACAGGAAAATGTTTAATGTTCTAAAGCTCTAAAGCTCTAAGCTCTGAACCTTAGCACTCCAGCTGTTCTTGAACTTCATTTCCCAGAAGCCCTAATCAGCAGGAGTGCTGACTGGGGCTTCTGGGAATTGAAGTCCAAGAACACCTGGAGTGCCAGGGTTCACCATCATGACTCTAAGCTATCCCATTCTTTCTTTTTGGAATGCTGGACAAAAAAACTCAGAAGTTCCTGTTCAAACAAATGTTACAATTAAGTTTCAGAACACAAGAATGTTAAGGTTAAGACAACTATCCCTCTGGGAAAATGCAGAAGGGTCAACAGGAAATATAGCTATTTCAGACAAAGGTGATCACTAAAAACATTCTTAACAAATGGGAAAACCATAATGATGGATTTAAGGGACTCAAATGCAATACCAGAAGGAAGCAGGTTAATTTTGAAGTGGGAGTGGAGCTGCAAGATTCAAATTCATGTATAAATTTGTAGTTCTGAATTGGGTAGAAAGAAAGATTTCTCAGAAAACCAGTTGTGTGATGACTGCAATCCAGAACTGAACCAGAGAGAGGACAAGAAGAGGTGAAAAGATCTGAAATTTGATGAGACTGGCAAATCTTGGACTACTGAGGAGCAAGTAGAACAATTTAGCATTCTTAATTTGGAGCTTGACAAAGACTATGTTTTTACCAGAAGTAGAAAAACACAGAAAGCCTCCATTGGCTGGGTTTAGCCAAAGTGTAGGTATTGTTAGTTCTGTGGTTCCTTATTGTAAGTGGGTGGGTGGGACTGTTGGGTTTCTATTTAATGAGATTATGAAGAGGTTCAACAGTGAAGTCCTCTATGACGATCTGAAAGTGACTTACATAGCTACCCTGACAAATGGAGCAGATCAGAACAGCTTAACACACAGGTTAGAGGCCGAGACCCGAACTCAATGTGTGGAATAAAAGCAATCTTTATACATTTTTACCATTCATCCTTAATAAGCTGTAGCTGGTTGACAAAGTGTATGAATAGCTCCAAAGTTTCATTGTGATAGTACTAACAAGCTTCCTAGCAACCCTTGATTATGCACATTTGCTTCCCTGTTTTCCCAAAATATTAGCTTAATATGATATCTGATCCACCTTTACACCATGGGGAGCAGGCTTGCTTGGCTACATAAAATGGAGATAGCAAATCAAAATGGCCCTAACTGAGCAGTGATAAAGAGTTGATGTTGTACAGAATAGAAAAATTGGTATAAGCTTTAACAGCCTGATAATTATTAAAGGTAATCTAGTTATACTGCCAAGGTGTGTTAAACAGTACATGTGTAGTATTAAAATGATTACAAAAGGCATAGAAAAAGTAGTCCTGAAAATGCAAGTGCTTTAAAAAGTTTAGGTTTGAATAATTGTTTACTATAGCTATTTGCAAAACAATCAGTTGCTTTCAAGCTGATCTAGAAAGCAAGGTCACTGAAGCAAAATATTTTGCTATCTGAACATACTGTATTTTATCCTGCGATGCGTAAACATGAATGTAAAAATCTGAAGAAGACATTAGCAATTCTCGAATGCCCCCGCATGATACTTAGAATATTCTACATTAACTTTGTCTGTACAATCCCCTGGTATAACAAAGAGACTACTATTATATACTTGAACCAGAAGGTACTAACTTCAATAAAGCTTTCTACTGAAAACATTTATTTGGAGTTTGAAGCCCTTTGCATTTCAATTCTGCAGAAAGGATTGTGTATGGTTGTTGAAGGACAGTTAAATACCAGCTGTGACAAACACAGGTTTCTAAATGTTTACCTAAAGGTCAGGGGCTCTTGGGCAATGAATAGGCATCAGATTCTCTGATCCTGATGATGAAATACTTAGATCAGGATTAACATCACCTGATATTTGAACATTATGACGAAAGTGGTGGGGCATTTTGCTTTTTCAGTTACCATAGAACAGACATTACTAGCTGACTGAAGTTGAAAATTAAAGAAGTATGTTTAATCTTCTGAAAATAATGTATACCTAGAGTTCAATTAACTTTCTTCATAATGGGGAAACATCAAATTGAGGTAATAAGTTCCAATACATACCACAAATTAATAAGGGCAGGAGCAAGGAATCATGGCTTTATTGCTTCTGTGGGCAGAGTTTTCTCTCAGAAAAAGGAGCTTAGGGTGATTTGTCCATTATTATGGAAAGAGTTTATACAAAACACTATGTTTTAAATGAAAGCCACACTACAACAACACCGCATTATGCATTACCTGTGAGCCAATCCACTGTTTTGAAGATATTCTTGAATTCTATCTAATTCTTCAACTGGTAATTGTGCAGTGCTGTTCTATACAAAAACAAGACATGCAATGTATTGTAACAATATCAAGAATAAAATACACCCACCCACACCAAAAACATTCATCACAGTAAGTAAAGTCAGACATATAACTACAATAAGCACTATTTTGATGCCTCAGTTATTATGGGCTAGCTTGACAAGCTAAAATTTGAAAAGGAAGAGGTTCAGCAATGAAATGCAAAGGTAGAGTGTGGGCACAAATGCCTACATTGTGAAGTGCACATAATATACAGGTGAAACTCGGAAAATTTGAATATAGTGCAAACGTTCATTCATTTCACTTAAAAAGGTGAAACAAATATATGAGATAGACTCACTACATGCAAAGCGAGAGATGTCATTCCTTAATTTGTTATAACTGTGATGATCATGGCGTACAGCGTACATACGTTTATGTGATGATTATGGGGTACATGAAATTGGGGGAGTTGGGGTTTTCATAAGCTGAAAGGCATAAGCATCAAAATTATAACAAAGTAAGGCTTGGGCTATCTCGCTTTGCATGTAATGAGTCTATCTCATATATTTGTTTCACCTTTTAAGTTGCATTACTGAACTGAATGAACATTTGCACAATATTCTAATTTTCTGAGTTTCACCTGTACAACTTCTTAACTAGGTTCAAATGATTCTCTTACTCGTGCATGAGAGTAGTGTTTTTTTCTTTAAATGAATGTTTTATTTATTTATTACATCTATACCCTGCCTTTAAAAAAAAGAGTGCTCAAAGCAGCTTACAAACTTTGTCAAAGGATAAAAACAGCTCAAACTACTTGTAGACAAAAAAAATTCATGTAAACAAACTTCACTTTAAAAATATTAAAATCAAGTAAATACACTGAACATTTAAAAATCAATAAAAACACAGTTAAAAACAACACAGCAGAGTTGGCAAACATATTGAAACCTGAAAAATATATAGCTCATCTAAAGTACATTTGGCTTGATAAAGGCTGGATTGAGCTACGGTAAATAGCGTCACTAGACATTGAGTCAAGGTCTGGTATGCCATTTGGTGTCACCCACACATGAAAATGACATAAGCATTTGAAGTGACTCCATTTGGTCTAGTTCCTTCCACTATCAATTATCATATTGTGAAATTATTTAAGTAAGTCACTTCAGGACACTGGTAAATTAGACACTTCCTTTGTGCTTTCATGGAGGCGCAGAAAAAGTAAATGCTTAGAAAGTGAATTTTTAAAAGAGCAGCATATTGATAGCTAATTTTCATCAGATGGTGCTCTGGCATACTTTCAGTCGTGCTTAGTCATAATGCTCACTACTTGAAAAGGAAAAAGCAAAGCAAGCAAACTTCTATACCACCCAATAGCACTTAGTGCACTCTCTGTGCGGTTCACAAGTTAATTAGCATTTTGCCCCCAACATGCTGGATACTCATTTTACCAATCTCGGAAGGATGGAAGGCTGAGTCAACCTTGATCCCTGGTCAGGATCGAATTCACAATCTTTGGGTTGCAGTACAGCAGTTTAACTACTGTGCCACCAGGGCTTCCTCAAACACTGGATGGCTGTCTTGTGTTGTCATACTAGGCGAAACAGAGAAGGTTAATAAAATAATTAAATTGTAAAGAGCAATTATTATAAGCTAAGTAAATTGTAGCACTGTTTACAGTGCTTTCAAAAATCGCTCATTTGATGACTTGTGAACAAAAAGAGATAAGACTGTAATAAAAAGCAAACCAGATAAGGATATCACTTACTATAGCTTTTTAAAACAACAAAGAACCTTATAACACTTTTATAGTCTACTAACTCTTATTAGCATAAGTTTTCATGTACTGTATCATCAAAGTTGAATAACTACAATAATAATTTCATATCAGAAATCATTCTGAATTGAAAGGATTTTTGCAGGAGAAACTCCGCTCAGGGGACTCCTGAATGAGGCTCCTTTCATGTCTCCAAGCTGAATAACTGACCAATTGATATTTAATTAATATTCAGTTCTTATGTCTGCCGACTTTGCTTTCTCAAAAACACAGACATATAAAGAATACTTGAACACAAGAACATACTCAGATACCTGGACAGTTGCAGCTAAAAGCATTTCCACTCGACGGCAAGCAAGGGTATCAACCATGCGAGCCAGCACACGGAATGGAGTACTTAAAAGTTTGTCCACATACAGTATTAATACAGCACCAGACTGGCTCAGATGAATCCCCTCTAAGCACTGTAATGTCTTCTTTACTGCAGTTGGCTAAACAGAAGGAAAATACATTTAGAAACCATTTTTCAGACCAAATTTCCCAAAGGCAGTTACCGTATTTACTCAAGTATAAGCCAATTGAAATATAAGCCAAGATACCTAATTTTGACCTGAAAACCCAGGAAAATAGATTGACCTGAGTATAAGTCGAGGGTGGGAAATGCAGCAGCTACTAGGGAGTTTCAATAATCAAAATACATGAAAATATGGTAAAATTAATTAAATTGTTGGCACATCTCAATCTGGTGCCATCTTAGGACCTTCGTGGCCATTGACCCGAGTATAAGCCGAGTCCCCTTTTTGGGGAAAAGTCCACCTGATTATTACATGCAGGGTGTTTTTTGTTAACATAGAAAGGATGGTCATTGCTTCAGCTGCAGAATCCATAATGAGGTTAAATATATTATTCACAAGTCTCAGAAATAGTTCCACCAATTTTTTCTTCTTTCATTGCATCCCAAATGATAGTTATTCAGTGGTGGGCATCAGCAGGTTCGTACTAGTTCGCAAGAACCGGTAGCAGAAATTCTGGCTGGCCCAGTCCATCCAAATTTTGAAATAAAGTAGACCTAATCCAGGTGCAATGCAGGGCTTTCCCACTAGCCACCCCCACCATACCACCCCCACAGTGTGGTAGTAATTTTTTTTGGAGCCCACCACTGGAGTTATCCTACATTGCATGTGAAGAAAACCTTGCAGTTTAAGCTGATAAGGCTATAAACTATTAGGTCAGAAACCTAGCTGATGTCTTTTCTGCAGTAATCTTTGGGAGGAAAGGTATCTAAAACATTTTCATTTGGCTGACTGAATTGAGCTCTGCTGGGTGCCTCTAAGAGCAGCTGGGAAGATTCTGTTTTATGAGATTATAATTCATTTATGGAGAAGAGCAAGCAATAGCACAACCCTTTTTGGAGGAAGTCTGCACTAAAGAACATAACAGAAGTGGTACTCAAGTACACCTTTCAATAGTTTGAGATGATTCAGCTGCACTCTACCTTCAAGACTGTGTTTGGATGGGTTCACATTTATGGATGAATACAAGAGTACTCACAAACACTCAAGATCTCCCACAAATACAAACAACCATTTTTATCTGTTTATAACTGCAGTAAATGCATTTAGCCCAAAATGACTATATGAGAAGTCCAGCCTCTCAAGGAAATGTGTGGAGGAATTTAACAGTTTTATTAAAATAGCCATTCAAATAATCATCCTTCCTATCATTACCCACTCATGGAACTTTTACTTTAAAGTTCATCAGAAATTTCTGCAGGAGCAGAAATTTAATACTTGAACTGCACTGGAGAGATAGTATAATAGTAACTTTTGTTAGTTTATGTGTTATGTATATTTCAGTATTTATCATGAGCAATACTTAATATTGTATTGCAAAATACACCAACACTTGCACTTTATTAATGTAAAGGTAATTTAATAAACTATCCATTCACTGCAATACCTTCAATGTCTACACTGGGCTACATATCTCTGCCTAATCAGGTCCAGAAATATTGGAGCAAGGATAACCTTTTTGGCATGTGGCCTCTGCACCCCATCACAGTGAAGATGAAAGCAAACATTCAAGATGTGAGCAAAGTCGGGACTGTTAGCTTTAATGTAAGGGGCTTGACATCTAGGAAGTACAGCCACTGGTCTCCCTCCTACTCAATTTTTGGTGGCTCCTAAGTAATGAAACGAATGGCTGATAACATTGGGAGTGGCCAGCACAACAGGGTGGAACATCCTGAAAAAGAAGTAGTAACTGGCAAGCTCAGCAACATCAAAAGGCCTGGACGCCCAATGGAAGACAACTAAAGTGGATAGCCACAGAATCCTGCACATGAAGAGGAACCTTTTTCACAACATCTTGCCAGGTCAAGAATACTCTTGAGGATGTAGGCATGACTGCGGAGGGGATAATCGGGCGTACTCTTCCCACTCTAGATCAAATCTATGCCACCAGGTGTTATAAGAAAGCTGTAGAGATTGTGCAAGATAGTACGCACCCTGGAAATGATCTCTTTCAGCTTCTGCCTTCTAGAAGAAGGTATAGGATCATAAAGACCAGGACCAGCCGCTTGAGAAATAGTTTCTACCCAAAAGCTTCTGTATATAGCTTTTAGAGTTTTAGAGTTTTAAGAGTTTAGAGCTTTTTAGGGGTTAAATGTGTATATGTGGGGTGGGAGTATGTTGATAATTTTGTATAGTTGTATTTTGTTTAGGTTTTGTTGGGTTGATAAGTGTTTTTTCTCTCCAATCTCGTTGTTCTGTGCAGGACAATGACAATAAAGATTTATCTATCTATCTTATCTGTCAGTGTTCACATCTACAGTCAAGAGACACCTTTATGAATGTAAATACTGAGGCCTTACAACAAGGTGAAAACCACTGGTAATGCTCAAGAACAGAAAGGCCAAATTGGACTTTGCCAACAAACACCTAAAAGAGCCCACTCAGTTTTGGATGAATTCTGAAGTGTATAGGGCAGTGATGGAAAACCTTGGCACTCCAGGTGTTCTTGAACTTCAATTCCCGGAAGCCCTGATCAGCAGGAGTGCTGACTTGGGCTTCTGGTAACTGAAGTCCAAACCTGAAGTTCCAAGGTTTGCCATCACTGGCACAGAGCTATATTTTCTGCTCAAATTCTCCCAAACACTGCAAAACTGAAAAGCCGTCGTTTCATTCTGCAGATGGATAATGACCCAACACATACAGTGCAAGCTACCCAAGAATTTCTCAGGGCAAAGTGGGATACAGTATTCTTCAATGGCCATGTCAGCAAATGGATCTCAACCCAACAGAACATACTTTTCATTTACTGAAGACCAGACAGAAGGCAAAAAGACCCATGAACAAGCACAAGCGGAAGGCAGCTGCAGTAAAGGCCTGGCAAATCATCCTGAGGGAGGAAACTTAGTGTTTGGTCATGTCCATGGGACCCAGACTTCAGGCAGTCATTAACTGCAAAGGATTTTCAATCACGTATTGAAGGCAATCCTTCTGTTTGGGCTAATGTTAGTTTGTTCCATTACTTGTGAGCCACCAAAAATGGGAGGAGGTCTGCCAATGGCTATACTTCCTGAATGATTAATGCCCCACTTCTGTCAAACCCTTTGCATTAAAGCTGACAGTCTTGACTTTGTTCACATCTTCAGTGTTTCCTTTCATCTTCACTGTGGTGGGTTGCCAAAGCCACATGCCAAAAAAAAAATCCTTCTTACAATATTTCTGGACATGACTATATCATTTTACTCTTCACAGCAAATAAATGATGTGTAGTCAGTATGAATTAAAACTGTAATTACATAGCATCAAGTTAATTTTGACTTAGGTCAACCTTTTCTAGGATTTGCTAGGTATAAAGTACCTATTTTACGGACCATAAGACACACCTGACCATAAGACGCACCCAGTTTTTAGAGTAGGAAAACAAGGGGGAAAATTCTGAACCTGTACTTTCACCATCAACCAGCGGTGGCCCTGCAGGGGAAATGGGAGGGCAGGCCAATTGCACTAAAGCAGGAAGCGATGCTCTAGGCTAGCCTCTAGTTCTCCCTGCAACCAGGAAGCATTGCTTTCCCCCTCCATTTTGACCACGTGTAGCAAGGAAACATGGAGCAGGAACAAAAAAAGTAAATGAAACTTTCTTTTTATGCACAGGTTTGGCTTCCCACTTAAATGCATTGGGAAAATACAAACAGAAAAGCTGATTGATCTCCAATGCATTTAAATGGGAAATTGTGATTTTCATCCTCTTGTGGCCACCTGTGGTAATGGCCCTTAAAATATGTTTTCCCCCACTTTCTCCCCCCCCCCACCGGCCCGGAACAGCTGTGGGGTGGCGGTGGA
Organism: Bradypodion pumilum; assembly: GCA_035047305.1. Classification (NCBI taxonomy): domain Eukaryota; kingdom Metazoa; phylum Chordata; class Lepidosauria; order Squamata; family Chamaeleonidae; genus Bradypodion; species Bradypodion pumilum. The sequence continues at coordinate 81,830,952 of JAWDJD010000005.1, forward strand.
GGCCTTCCACCAGCCGGGGCAACAGCCTTGCTGGACAGCATTTGGACTATAAGACACACCCTCATTTCCCCCCTTTTGGGGGGAAAGTACGTCTTATGGTCCAAAAAATACGGTACACAGAAGTGTGTTTTATCAGTTCCTTATTCTAATGGTGCTCTGGGACTGTGTAGCTTGCCTAAGGCAACATAGGCTGGCTGTTTTCCTACAAGGCACAGAGGGGAATCAAACTTCTGAGTTAGTCACCAAAAGAAAAGCAAATTGGCAAGTTTTAAAAAGGCTAAACTTACAGCAGTGAAGTTCTCACACCGTGACTGAATTGCTTGGATGAAAAGACCACTTGCTGCAGAATTTCTGTGAATGGCACTAATGAAGTCTTGCACTGGGGGTTCATGAGACAGGTTAATAAGATCTTGTACGTGATTAACGGTCAGCCAAGTTAAATGTTCTGAGTCATGCAGGTTTTGGCACTATAAAAAGAAAATAAATTAATACTTTCATTCTAAGGATCCATTTTCACATTTATCACAAAAATGTGCATGGAAATGTGACAAATGCTCTAAATGATAAACTCATGAGGTTTAATTAAAGGAAATAAATTTTGGAATACCTGGAAGCCTTTTCTGGAGTATATATTGGTTAAGAGTAAAGGTGGCAGCCCTCTACTGGATCAAATGAGTTTTTGGGAAAAATAAAATAGTTTACGTAAATACGGCTTTTTCCAGGGCATTGTAGATAACACTTGGGTGAAATGTTTATTTTGAATTTATGTGAGAGATTAAGACATAAGAATTGAGTAAATGAATAGTATAGTTTTATATGTGAGTGAAAAAAATGATTAGAAATACAGGTGAAACTCGGAAAAGTAGAATTATCGTGCAAATGTTCATTCAGTTCAGTAATGCAACTTAAAATGTGAAATAAATATATGAGATAGAGTCATTGCACGCAAAGCGATAGTTCAAGCCTTACTTTGTTTATAATATTGATGCTTATGTCTTACAGCTGATGAAAACCCCAACCCTCCAATCTCATGTACCCCATAATCATCACGTAATCTCATGTACGCTGTAAACCATGATCATTACAATTATAACGAATTAAGGCATGCCATCTCTCGTTTTGCATGTAGTGAGTCTATCTCATATGTTTGTTTTACCTTTCAAGTGAAATGAATGAACATTTGCACAATATTCTAATTTTCCGAGTTTCACCTGTATAGGTTTTTAAGATGGATAATAGGAGTTAAAATAAAAATTATACTCATTTTAACTGAGATAATATTTTGCATTATCTGTTGTTTTGTTTTTTATGTTTTTGTTCTTGATGTTTGTTTTTGTATTATGTTTATTAAAATTAATTAAAAAAATTAAATGTGACAAATGATAACTCCTGCAATTTAGCTGATATCCTCACTTAGTAATGGAAAAGATATAGGTATCTGAAGGCCTTTTTTGCATTTCTCCAGGAGACCCCACCAATGCCTCAACCCATCTAAGAATGTGCTTTCTTAATTTTTTCCAAAACTGGAAATGACTAGAAATTAACTGCTGGTTCGATAAAACAGGAAAAAAAGACTGGCTTCCAACAAAGGCACAAAACATTGTACCTTGCTTTAAGAAAAATCATTGGTTTTTTTTTCTTTCCCAGATTGAAAGGGGTTTAAGAGAGTCCAATGGATGCCCAATTAAGAAAATAAAAACACATTGTTCAATGGCATTTAAGAAGCTGTCTAGTGCACAGAAACACACATTTGATAATACAGACTAGCTTCAACACTGCATTTAGGCAGAGTTCCTAGTCTTGACACTGTTCTATCAAAATGATAGCCAAAGAGATTGGTAATGTAAGAAAAAAAGACTATAAGGTGGGTATGTTAGGGGTTTTAATTGGTTATATATATGTGTGTGTGTGTTTCCACCTGTTGTAAGCCGCCCTGAGTCGGGTTCGCCTGATTGGGCGGCATAGAAATTTGAATTATAAATAAATAAATAAAATAAGGTAGGTCCAGAAATAAACAGTGCTTCAGAATTAGAGGAATTATTACTGTATTATTAATGTACCACCAATAGAGTGTATGCAAATTTTCATTGAAAAATATAATAGGTCTTTAACTTAGGAGCCTTCAGTCACAACAACACGTTGACTAGGTCATAAGTTAAATTAGTGATTAACTTCAAGTGATTATTTCACATACAAAAACAATGGCCAGAATCGTATTTGTTAGTTATGGTGGAGTAAGGGCAATAGCATAAATTTGAGTTGTTAATAACTTAAAAATTATTACTTGTATTTTTCATTGTGTGCCAGTTGAGTGAGATAATATGTGGTGAGAGTTATCAGCAATACACCTACTACTGCAATTTACCACTGCCATGTACATGTAGACTACTGTACTTAAACTGGCATAATTGATGAGCAGGATTCTGAGCACAGAAGGGTGAAGAAATTTAAAAGCAGATCAAGAGAAGAAATGACTCTTACCACGTAATCACAAAAGAGGATGAGTGCTCCTCTTCGAACAATCTCTCGGTTACACATACCAAGTTTGGATTCAGAATCATTATTACCTCCACATATCTGAGAGCTAAGTAACTTTGCTGTGGAAAGACTGTGCCTTCTGAAAGATAGAATGATATACTGTATATAGCAAGCTTAAATCTGTAGAAAACAATCTTTGCTAAACATTCTTGCTGTTTAAAAAACTAATCGTGTTTTGCAGCTAATTCATTTTCCCCCAAAGAAAAAGATGCACCAGGAGTTGGTATTATAATCATTTTTTCTAGCAGAATTCACACCTAATAGTGATAATATAACAGATGTTGGTAGCCATGTTAGTCTGTGCAAGCATATCAGAGTAAACAAAACAACAAAAAAGACAAAAAAAGTTGTGGCACCTTAAAGACTAACTTTTGTATAATAATGTGAGCTTTCATGGAATAAAAATATAGACCTGTGATGGCGAACCTTGGCACCCTGGATGTTCTTGGACTTCAATTACCAGAAACCCAAGTCAGCACTCCTGCTGTTCAGGGCTTCTGGGAATCGAAGTTCAGAGAACAGCTGGCGTGCCAAGGTTCGCCATCACTGGTATATATAATGATTGTGACTGAACAATAGTATAGACAGAAGCTTCCTGATGTGAAACATAACATGGTCAGATTCAGGCCTGATCTTCTTATGTAAAGCTGGTGTTTTCATACAAGGTTTGCACAAGAAGCTCCATGTGTAAACTGGGTTTCTGACTGAAAAGCACTTGTCCTCCTGATCTCTAATGTGCTTAAATTTTTCCTTTGTCATTTGACTCCAGCACATGGCTTGCTACAACATAAATTACTCTATGGTACAATTCCTATTTTAGGGTGCACATTAGTCATGCTTCTTGGGCTTCATTCTCTGTATGAATTGAAGATACAACCCGGAATACACCTAATGCTTCCTGAAACTATAAACTGATCAGAAAAGCAGAAAAACTGTATTTTATTCAAATCTTTTCGTCATTACTGTTATTATTGAAAAATTCCTACAAGCTTTCAGGGAGCCTCCTTTCTCCTCAGAACACAAGGGGGGAAAATAGAATACATTTTTGGCAGAATGTGGTTCAGTTGTTGGGAAGGAAGCCATGTCAGAAGGAAAAAGATAATGTTATAAAAGATTATCTTATTTGACTGCTGAAACAACAGGCAAAATGATGCTAACTATGCAACAATTATTTTGCATTTTAAAGTGTAAACAGCAGAAGCTAAATTCACTTATTAATTCTAACCAGAGCTCACTCATTGAGGAAATGGAACTTACTAAATAAACAGTTATGCAAGCCCCAATGACTCAAGAAGTCAGTATTACATGTACTGAGAGATAAATTAAGCTTTCACATATACCATAAGATCCCATTAGCAATAACAACAGTATAGTTAACAAAAATGAACAAAACTATTTTATGCTCTATGGGAAATAATTTTGCTACCAAATAAGATAGACTTACGTTGGAGTTTGATGCACTTCTGCCCACCAGCTGCAGTTAGTATAATTAACAAGTAGTAAGATTTGACACCACAGGAGTACTAAAGATGGGTGTGTGGGTATCATGGATTTAACAAGTTCATTTAATCTTCCAAGTGTATAGAAATGATGATCAGATCCATCTGCTGTAAAAAGCTTGCTGGCTGCAGCTGTGATTCTTCTGAACATACCTTTAATAGTTAAAAAAAACATTTAACATAGATCCAAGTAATATTAAAGGGGCATACTAATGCTCTTTAGTTAAGGTAAATATAGAAAAACAGAGTTGGGAAAATTTCATTTCTTTCTAAAACCATAACTGTTTAGCTAATAACTTCAAAATTTGCAGTAAGAAAACTCAGATCACAGACCAATGCCCCCTTCACTCAAAACATGGGCACACAGATGCACCCTTCCTTACTTTCTTTATGTTGGGGGTACAACCAACACTCACAGAGGAGGAGTTCTTAACTTAAGTCTCTTTCTTAAAAACACAGGCCTTGTATATTACAAGGCTCGACTGCGGTGAATGGCTCTAATAGTTCCCCCCAGAATACATTCCAGAATCTGATGTGCTCCCAATAAAATCTAAACCTATTGAAGAAGAAAAAGTCAGAAAGAAAATTTTTATCCCACAATTGCCGCTCTAAATAACCTATTTAAGTAAAAGATAAAAGTGTGGCAAGATCATCTAATTCAATTTGAATTGCTTGGCTTAGAAATTGCAACCAATTTGCCTCAAGCAAATTGGTGAAAGAGATAACATGTACCTAAGTGGCACATACTGTTTACAACTTGAATTTCTCTGTTACAAAATTAGAGGTTGTAGTGGCGGACATTGTCTGCACTCGTGGGTGATCTTGGGACAAGCTGGTTCACTTTATTTTTATGATGTCCCTACTGGCTGACTAGCCAGTTCAGGATATTAGAAATTTAAGTTTCCTTCCACCTCTGCAGAGGTGCAGGGAAAGAGAAAATAATATTTTTTGAAATGGTAGCCGTGTTAGTCTGTGTTTCAAGCATATCAGATTGTTTACTCTCTGATATTATTTTCGGCTATTTGATTGCTTGGGTGACAGAAAAATATTCATTTTCTGTGCAGAGATGATTTAGAAACTGCCTGAAGCTACAGTTTCCATCAGTGCTACACAGAAAAAGAAGAAAATTAGTCACCTAAGTAATGCATTGAAGCAGCAACCAAACAGTGGGGGGAGGGGGATTCCAATTTCCCTGCCCCTCTGCAGAGAGTAGGGGAAGTGTTCAGTTTACCTGTATTGTGAAGCAGTTCATCAACCATTACACAATAAGGGCAGTTAGGTTGCTTGTGATGTCTGAACCCGGGAGGGATGGGGATGGGATAAATGACATTTAACACCTCACCCTTGTCCTCAAGTGACCTCGAGCATCTGGACCCAGCCTTCACACAAGAGTTATTATGCTAGGCCCTAAGTCAACTGATTTCAATGAAGATTACTCCACAGTAAAAGCGCATTGGAATACAGTCTGAATGAGCTCACTGTTAGTGGTGTTAAGTCTAACAGGGACTTGTATTTAGAATAAAATTGATCAGGCAAATGGCTAGTTGTGATTTGTACATTTTATTATGCTTGTTGGAAAACAAATCTTCCCAGTTCACTAAGTTCCTTGTTTTATTTCAATCGGACCACATGAAAACCAAGCCCTATAACGAACAGTTGATAAATGTGGACATTTTTAGCCTGAAGTACAGGACATTGAGAGCCCTTTGTCTCCTGTAATAATCTTTGCAATAAGCAGATCATCAAGTCTAGAAGTGTGTGTGTGTGTGTGTGTGTGTGTGTGTGTGTGTGTGTGTGTGTGTGTGTGTGTGTGTAGCATTGGGTACAATGTACCATGACTTAAGAATAGACATCACTTGGTGTTTTATCTCAGGCAGCAAACTATCTTGAGCAGATCGTGTATGAATACAGAAATACTTAAGCCCAACTATAGTATATGCTGCACAAAGGCCTATAAAAATGTAACACAGTACAGTGATTTGAGAGACTTGGGGGACAAGGCTGCAGGATCATGTAGTAGCCCCCTTTCTCTCATATGAATTTCCCTATGAAACCTGAATATGACCTCAACAATGATGGCAAACTCTATTTTATAGTGTACATTACATTGGTGCTCTGGAACAAAGATACGAAATCGCTTCAATCTGACAGAATATGGGCTTTAATTCTTCCCTCAAGGAAAGAGTACAGCAAATCACTCCTCCCAAGAAAGGAGATTTTTTTTAAAAAAAGTCTATAAATCTGAAATTCAAAATTAAAATCTATTATTTCATTGGCTGACATAATGATGTACATGAACACATTACATTATTACATTACCTGATTTAAAGGTATGAATTAAACACATAAGCAGTGTGCCCAACTCTTGGCAGTAGAATGTATGCTGCTGTTCATTCATATCCACATTCAAATGTTTAGTAGTAATATCTTCGAGCAGAATTCCTACTAACTGTAGTAAGAACCTAGAGAGAATGATCAACAGACAGATTTACAAAAGCATTATACAATTTATTAAACAAAGAACCAAGGAGACTTAAGTATTTTCATGCCCATACTGATTTAGAGAAAAACACAAATCTATGAATGTATACAAAAATAGATCTCTTTCCCCCAAATTCTATTTATAGAATTAATGAAAAATATATTACAGAAATGTAATGTAATGATATCACTCACCTACAAAACGTCTCTTCAGGTAGATATTTATCCTGTTCTTCCATAGTTTGTTGCTGAGCTGAAACAAGTATGTTTTCACCATTTCGGAGCTTGTTAATTGTTTCACATGAAATTAAACAAGGTGAAAAGAAGAGCTCCTGAATACGGGAAAGGACAATGTCTTCTGTTGACTGAGAAATCAAGACCCGGAGAATAGCCAGAATGCCAGATATCCATAATTGGACAGTACTCACTGAGGCCTGTTGAACAAGGGAAAATGCAAAATAAATTATATTTAAAACAAAGAATCACACATAATAGAAATTCTACAGCATGAAAGGAAGGCTGATTTTCAACCATGAGTTTCAATCTTGTCTGTAACACATGATGGTAAGAGTTTGAAATCCATGGGAATGCAAACAGGAACATGAGGTAGCTTCTATAAAGTAGAGGGGGAAATGGACAAATCTGACCTTAAATCTGTTTATAACACTGCTTTACTGATATCTTCATCTTGATTTCAGCAGATATATTAGGCTTACCATTGTATTTGGAGTAACAAACATGCTTCTTAAAAGCATGTCCACTGGACGGAGTGCTGATGGTGCCAATATTTCAAACAAAGTATTCAATACTCCCAGGGCTTCATGGGAATCAATCTGCATCTGTTTTAAAAATTAAACACATCCTAATTATATCACTCAACACCAGAAGACAGTGATCTGCAAGGGTAGTTAAATAATTTTTGAAAATTATATGAAATAGTTATTCTTTTCAGAGAGTACTGAGAGTCGCTGTTAAGCTTATTTATACCATTTTGTCACCATAACAATAAAACAAGAATGAGGAACTTTTTCAGTTCAAAGGCCAAATTCGATTTCAATTATTTTTTGAAGACCTTCTTGGTGGACACATTATACAGCTAATGTCAAAACCATAAGACCAAATTTATCAGACTATTACAAATTAAAACTATAACTATCAGTACCTGAGCCCAGGAAAAGGTATTTCAACCTTTCAAAACAAGCAAAAACCCATACAAGAATGTCTTAAATAATTGTACATATATAGACTTATATAATCAACACAAAGGTAATTAGGTACAATTGAAATAAAAGAGGTTTTTCTTGGATTAGAAAACATACAGATCAAAGCTGAAATATATCTCAGAGAGAGTTACTGCAGGGTAAGAAATTGTTTTATTTAAAGGTAATTAACAGAATGTTACTGAATAACTCCACTACACAATGTGCAGTGCTGAGACACTAAATTTAACATAACACACTGGAGGAAACGAATAGAATTTAAAGATTTACTTTATTATGGCCTAAATAGTTCCAAAATCTGAGCATCTATTCATAAAATTTGAATTTTTTTCCAGCCATGCATGCATAAAAATTATTCAGTTTGGCGATTTGTTTGTGTCTTATTAGATTGGGCAATGTCAAATTCTAGAGCATACACGATTCATGTTGCACCCATATATTGGTCACAGAGTTAATGTTGATTGAAATAAAGTTTAATTTAACCTGTTGTTTTGCCAACATTGGAAGAATTATGTCTGCTATTTGTCGTGACAGTCTTTTCCACTTGTCTTCATTCTCTCTGTGACATTGTTGTAATACAAGAATGAACATTTCCAGCACCTAAAGATAAACAAAAATCTCAAAACATTATGCATTCTCTTTATGCATTATTACACTAATATCTGTTTGTCTGAAATCTGATCTTCCAGAACCCCCCTAATTGCTACTGAACCTCCCCAATATACATTACAACATGTCTCATTACACTAAGTGTAATCCTACTTAATGCAGTCAATGATAATGTTTGTAAGAAACTGGACGTGGCATTCCAGGTGAGGTTGATCCAAAACAAAATAATATTTAGAAGTGTATGGGGTGGGGTGGGGTAATAATAGAATGAGAAGACCCACATTAAGATGCAGTACAGGAAAAAAAGGGCTACATTCATGGCAACAGCTTTCAATTTCCTGCGGAACATGTTTTAGGAATGATCAGCAATTCTGGAATTAGATTAGATTAAAGAAAATATTGGAAATTAAAATGTGTAACCAAGTGACTTATAGAGTATTGTGCAATACGCTCAAGTTTTGGTCAGAACAGTTTAAGAAGGAAAACAAGTTGAATTCAGAGTGGTAGCTGTGCTAGTCTGAGGAAATGGAATTGGTCCACACAAGCTCACATTAGTATACAGCAGTGCCACAATATTTTTGTCTTTTGTTGTTGTTATTATTGTTGTTTTGTTTTTTAATCTGAAAAGATGAGTTATGTCCAGAACAATGACCCAAATGCTAAATGGTCTGGAAACTAAACCATATAAGAAACAGATGAGGGATTTGGACTTTTTTTGTGTCTGAAACAGACATCCCTTTGAATTTTTATAGTTTCATATTAGTTTTTAGCTTTTTAAAGAGTAGCTATTTTTTAAAAAAAATGCATACAATTGGACTACTTCAATTGGCCTTAAGGAGAACTATAAGAGACTGTGGTGGTTAAGATGCTGAACTTGAAGACTGGGATGGCAGCAGTTTGAGACCCAAGTACTGCATGATGGAGTGAGCTCCCGCCTCTGTCCCAGCTCTGTCCGTAGCAGTTTGAAAGCAAGAAATTGCAAGTAAATAAATAGGTACCACTTTGGTAGTTAGGTAAACAGCGTTCCGTGAACTCCGGTGTCTAGGCATGCCTGCTACATGTCCATGAAAAACGTCTGCAAACGCAGACAGCATTGGCTCTCCGGCTTTGAAACAGAGATGAGCACTGAACCCTAGAGTCAGATATGACTGGCTTTCGAGCAAGGGAAACCTTTACCTTACATATAATTCCTATAATATTTACCTGATGGTATTGGATAAGCCTCAACAACATTGAGACCACCACTTCCTTTTGTGTTTCTAGTTCTTTGCCAGCATCCGCTTTGTTGGTTCCTCTTAATATAAAGAGATCATGAACAATGGGTTGAAGAGCTGGTATTGCTAAATAAAAAGATATTACATTTTAGCTTATGATAACATGTGTAATGCCACAGTAAAGCAAAGCAATCACACTTATATACCGTCCCATAGCACTTCATGCACTTTCTGGGTGGTTCACAAGTTAATTGGCATTTTGCCCCCAACATGCTGGGTACTCATTTTACCAACCTTGGAAGGATAAAAGACCGAGTCAACCTCGAGCCCTGGCCAGGATTGTATTCACAGCCTTTTGGTTGCAGTACAGCAGTTTAACCACTGCATCACCAGGGCTTCTGATGCATTCAGCCATAAAACTTAGCTCTGAGGCACCTTTGTACCTCTTTTGCTCCCTCATATTTAAAAATAACCCAAGTGGTCCCTTCTGTAGATCATTAATCATCTCCCACTAAAGAAAGAGTACATTTTGGATTTCAGCTCTCAGTGACTTTCAAAGAGCACTGCTTATCTTATGGGACATCACCACTTTTTGGATGAGAGCAGTCAGACTTTATACCATACTTAGTAAAATAAGAGAGGCATCTTTGCCCTCTCTGACCAGACTATGAGTGCAAAAAACAGCTCTCCATCCAATTTGGACAAAAACCTTAATAGCAAAACAGTAGTCAGTGAACACTCTACTTAGGGGCCATTCAACAATTACGTGAACCTCAAAGCGGGGGAGGGGGTCTGCCATCCGAATTACAGAAAAATTATGTGGGGCAAGGGGAGGTCAGGTCAAAATTACGTAATCAATTTGGAGCTGTTTCTAACCAACAGTGGGAAACCAAACCTGTGCATAAAAAGAAAGGGTTTTATTTACCTTTGTGCCTTGCTCCATGCGGTGAAAATGGAGGGGGAAAGCCATGCTTCCTGGTTGCAGGGAGAGCAAGAGGCTAGGCTAGAGCATCGCTTCCTGCTTCAGTGCAATTGACCAACTCAATGAAGGTGTCAACCCAGTGTGCCTCAGCAGTGAAAAAAGCAAACTCAATGCTAGGGATCATTAGGAAGGGTATAGAAAATAAGTCAGCAAGTGTCATTTTGCCTCTTTATAAATCTATGGTGAGGCCCCATCTGGAATACTGTGTACAGTTCTGGTCGCCATACCTCCAGAAGGATATTATGGAGCTGGAAAAAGTGCAGAGAAGGGCAACCAGAATGATTAGGGGACTGGAACACCTTCCTTACCATCTGAGGCTGCAACGGTTGGGCCTCTTCACTCTTGAGCGACGACGTCTAAGAGGTGACCTGATTGAAGTTTATAAAATCATGCACGGTGTGGACAAAGTAGATAAGGAAAAACTGTTTTCCCTATCGCATAACACTAGAACTAGGGGACACTCCATGAAACTTTTGGGTACTAGTTCTCAAACAAATAAGAGAAAGTACTTTTTCACCCAGAGGATTACTGGTCTATGGAACTCCCTGCCAGAAGAAGTGGTGACAGCTGTCAGTCTTGACAGCTTTAAGAAAGGATTAGACAAGTTCATGGAGGACAAGAGTATCAATGGCTATAATTATGGATACTTAAGGACAACCTCCGGGTTGGAGAGATAGGCAGGATATCTCTCAATATCATTTCCAGGGAATCCTAAGCAGGTGAAGGCATCTGCTTGGGAATACCCTGAAGGAAATGGTGAGCCACTGTGTGAGACAGAATGCTGGACTGGATGGGCTGTGGCCTGTTCCAGCAAGGCTGTTCTTATGTTCTTATGTACCCACCCACTTTCCCTGCAGCGCCACCACTGGTTGGTGGTGCAAAATACAGTACTATTTGGTTTAGGTTGCGTAATTTTATGGGGGGAGCAGTTCAAAACGAAAATCAGGGTTGGATTACATGAGGGGAGGGGGTCAATTTCCCCCAGAAAAAGGATCACATAATTGTTGAATGGCCCCTTAGCACCTAAGAGGGAAAATTAGAGAGAAACAAAGTCACAGCAGGAAGAACATTTGAAAAGTTGCTATCTTCTTTTCTTTGTTTATGTCAGAAACATACTAATGAACCAAAATATCAAAATTTCTAGTTCATAGTATACAGTGACATAGGTATGAAGTTGTCCATTCTTTTACTCACTCGCAAAGAACTGTGCCAGAGCAAAAGGCCCATTTTCTTAGGTTTACTTTGGTTCCGCCAATTTCACTCAGTAGCCTATTAAGTGACTTTCAGTTCTCTGTGTGACAAGGAGTCAGACCTTGCAGGCCATCAATTTTAAGAAGTGGTAGTTCTTTCCTTCATCTACCATTCTCTGTGGTTTTTCAGGATTTACAGATGTTCAGGAAAAGCTGTTCCTTGAATTTAATTTAGCATGGGCAAGATGATCAGCAAATAGAGAATGTCCATTTGTTGTAGTTGACTGCTATGTCTTACTCGTTTTGCATGAGCTGAGCTATAACACACCTAGTGAAATAGCATAGAGCCAAGGTATTTGTGGCTCCTGAAAACTTTCAAACTATATTATTCCTTGCACAGACATTTTACTTTGTGTTTTGGCAGTGTTTCTTCTAGGTCACCGTATGATCCAAAGCAACATCCAGGTGTCTGGTGGCAGAGCAGTGATCTAGTTGGGCACCATTCTAAAAAAACCTGAAGTTTCCACAATGCCTGCTTACTTCTCAGATAAAGACACATATTGGAGTCAGAGCAGAGTTGGGTTTAATGAAAAATCTTTAATTTTGCAAAAGTGTTATTATTACTGTAGCCAATTTATAATCCTTGGTAAGATTATAGAATTTTTGCTGTAAATTTGATAGTGAATATTGTCATAGGTGGCTAAGAAATCAATAAAGAATTGATTTTCCTAGTTTCAAAAACAATTATTTTCCTAGTTTCAAAAACATCCTTCATAGGTTGTGTTAAATGCAGCATATATAGTCATACGGTGCCCACTTTGAAGTGAGAAGGAAAAGATACAGTAGATAAATTAAAGGGGAAAAAAGATGAATAAACTGAGAGAACAAAGAACAAATCAAAAAAGAGAAAAAAATAAAAATCGAATCTGAGGGGGAGAAATAGAGCAAAGAAGGAGAAAGAGAAAGTAACTAGACAATAGCTCAACAAATGTTCTGAGATATGACCACTCTGGTTGACAAAAGTGAACTGAAGGCAGTCTACTAGATGGGGTGGGTGAGGCTTCTACTAAAATGATGGAAGGAGGGAGCTCAGCTCTGGATTGGCTCTATACTGGCAAAACCCAATTATATGATCTACAAAGGCAACAAAAAAGAAGCAGAATTGCCATTGATGGGTTCCTGAAAAACCTTGCTGCTCTATACACTTCTTCCTATCAAACAGATAGCGAAAAGTACAGATTTTATCCCCTGGGAGTATCAAATTTATATGAATGATGTACATATGCAATTACTTTGACAAAAAAAGTAAACAGTTTTTAGGTCTGATTAATTCTCAAATTGAATAGCACAAAGGCTCTAAAACTGTACTTAGCATATGTTATACCACATTTCATTATTTTTGCTCTTTAGTTACCATGTGTCACAGCTTTTCTTCCACTTGCCATTATCCCATCGCAGAGTTGAATAATTTTTGGAATTCCAATTATCTGTTTGGAGTGGTAGCGCTCATAAGACAATAATACCAGGAAGAAAAATACACTAGGAATAATTGCTTCTGATTCCCTGGAAGGGGAAAAAAAGGGAGAAAATTATTGAACTTAGTTACAATAATCAAGAATGCTTTTATGGATGATTCTGAAATGAAATGTCTCTTCTCATATCTTTCAAGGAAACTAGACTCTAAGACAGTGTTTCCCAGCCTTTGGTTTTTGGACTTCAATTCCCAGAAGCCTAAGTCAATTTCCCCAAAACACTGATCAGCCAAGGTACTGACTCAGGCATCTGGGAATTGAAGTCCTCCTGTGGGGCCTGTGAACCACTGCTCTAAGAGGAAGGAAGGAAAACCCCTTAGTTTGGGAAGCTCAGGACCCCAAACTAACGTCTTAAAAGGGCAAGCTACACATACAAGTACACATAAAATGTAATAGATGGTCATGAGACGTGCCCCATAGAGTGACTTCAATACCTAGAAGCCTAAGACAGTACACTGGCTGATCAGTGCATTGGGGAGTGGACTTAGGCTTCTGGGAATTGAACTCCAAAAACCAAAGGTTGGGAACCACTGGTCTAGAGTGTGTGTATATGTGGAACTCATAAAACTACTCTATAAATAAATCACGCAGAAATCCCTATTAGGGTCACTGTAAATCTTTCTGATTTCATACCACATAACACAGAAGATATTTACAACATTTAAAAATTCACCTGTTCTGACTCAGTCACAATTTTCAGTATCAATTCATTCAGTTTGAGACTATGCAATATTTTAAAAAAGAACAAAGACGAAAATTCCATTTGTACCTGAACTGTCCCACTTCAATGTACTCAAACTGCTTTAGAACAAATCCAATGAAGACCTAGAAGCAAAAGGTATATTTATATTTAGTTATTCATAACAGTTATTCATCGCAGTTTTAATAATTTGCATAAGAATAAAGCTTACTAATATCAAATTTGATGAGGCTAAAAACCTGGCTGGCAAAGCAGGTGTGGGACACCAGCAATGTGGTGACCCCTGCCTGCTGGCTGAATTAGTAAGAACACTCTCTCCCTCTTTTAATCTGTAGGGGTCGGAGTAATTTTGGTGGCAGTTTTAATGTGGTTTTTTTCTGGTTTTTAAAATGTGATTGGTTTTATTTTCTGTGAGCCGCCGAAAGTATTCGGAGTTGGGCGGCAATATAAATCAGGAAAATAAATAAATAAAAAAATTTTCACATGTCTTTTATTCCAGAAAACCAAAGCTACTTTTTAACACTATTTTTAAAAATAGGAAAATGGTCACAATGTGCAGAGTTTTAATTGCAAATATATTTGAACATGCACCATCATTTTTCCTCCCCGCCCCCTAGACAAGCAGAGAAGCTATTTATTTATTTAAAATGAGGCACTGGCTTACTTCTCTGAAGGTCCATTTTGGTATGTGGAGAAGGAAACATATAGGAATGAGTTAATCCCTTTCTCAACCCAGTCCAGACAGGAAGAGTGAACCTAGAAGAACTTAACAGCTCTTCCCAGTTTTCCTTCCACAGCCTAACAAGAGAAAGAAGCTTGATAGGAAGTGAGAAAAGGTGACAGAGAATTAAGGCAAAAATGAAGTCAGCCACCAGCTGGGTGTGTCTGGATGTCTCCTTCTCCGCAGGCCAGAATGAGCCTTCAACAATGCAAGCCAACATCCCATTCTTGGTCTCCAGGAAGGAGCATTCAGAATTGCAATATACACAAGCAAGCCCTAAGTTTATAGGGAGGAAGCAACCTGACTCTTCATAAACTACTCGTAGAAGGACAGATGCTCGAAAGGGAGCTGCTGCTGAAGCATACTTTTCAAGCTTACAGAGGAAGCTTGCAGAAGAATGAGTCCAAGTACTGCTCTGCGAAACTCTTCCAGATGAGTATCTGCCAAAAAGGCTACACAGTAGCTGCCAGTCTTTTAGAAGAAGTGGTAATTCAGCTAGGCCCATGATGGCAAACCTTGGCACTCCAGATGTTCTTGGACTTCAATTCCCAGAAGCCCAAGCCCCCGTGAATCCACGTGAAGGGGTTTAGTGTGATTCATCCGGTCTGCACTGCCCTTGTCGCTCCTGGAAGCGGAAGTAAAACGCTTCCGCTTCCGGGAGCGACGAGGGCGGCGTGGGACGGATGAATCGCAGTAAACCCCTTTGTGTGGATTCACGGGGGCTTGGGCTTCTGGGAATTGAAGTCCAAGAACATATGGAGTGCCAAGGTCCGCCATCACAGAGCTAGGCTGAGAGAGGAGAGAGACCTCATATGTAAAAATATACAAGTCTTAATCCACTTGGAGAAAACAGCAATACTTTGGAAGACAGGAGCAGAACTGAAAAAGATCATGATAGGCTTGAACACTGGGCTGACACCAAGAGAATGCAATTTAACAGGGATAAGGGCAAAGTATTACACCAAGGAAAAAGAGATGCATAGTTACAAGATAGGGATATTTGACTCAGTAATACTAGAAGCAAGAAGGATCCTGGAATTGTTGCAGATTCCAGGCTAAGTGTGAGTCAATAGTGCAATGTTATTGCAAAAAAGGCCAATGCTGTTACTTAGTCTAGCACCGTGGTTCCCAACATGGTGCACACGCCCCACATCGGGGCAATTTGTGGGAAAATTCTGGGAAAAATACCCAATCCTTGCTGAGATCCAGCTCAGCAAGTGTAAGAAACCAAAAGATCAGAAGGAAAAAGACTGCAGTCTGAGATAATCGTGCGCAAAAAATTCTCTGCTCCAGCACCGGGGAAGCAAGTTTTATTGAAGTTACAGGTTACCCAGGATGTCTACGAAAGCATACACAGGATGTATACGAAAGCATAGGTGAGTGGTATTCAGCCAATCATATGACATTCTCTACAGCATAACCATATAGGGAGCATAACCTTTATCTTTTACTAGTACATGCGCAGTAGCTTATATCCTGCCAGAATAGGCCCAAAGCCTATTCTCTGTGGCGGTTCCCTTGCAAAAGCTGTTACCTGCGATAATATACCTTACTTTAGCAGTTTAAGGCTGATACCAAAAGCATATATTAGATGATTACATTAAGGTGCTTTTCTGCACCGAGCCAAGAAGCGACTGTTAACTCAAGAAGCAATTGCTCTGCACAGATGCAGAGTCTCTGCACAGAGGCAGGAAGCAATTGCTAGTTCAGGAAACTGTGGCTAAGTGCAGGAAGAGCTAACCACAAATGCTAACTCAGAAAACTAAATGCTACACAGCTCATCATAATAACCTATAGGTTATAATGGATTCCCACAGCAATTTGATTTTTAAAGGGGGAGGGGCAATTGAGAATGAGTTAGACCACGTTAATGCCCTGTTAGGCTTTCTCCACATGAATAGGAGTTATCTTTTTGAATAATAAAAATTATATGTCACTGGGGGGGGCATCAGGAGTTTAGAGATGCTAATGTGTGGCATGGCCAAAAAAAGGTTGGGAATCACTAGTTTTGCACCTTAATTATTGTCTTATGAAACACCTTCTTGCCAAAGGCTGTCAGCAGAAGACAGAGAATTTAGCTTTGAATCCTAGTGAACATGTGAGCAGAGGACAATGCAGTCATTTCACATATACTTGGGACATGAAAATCAGCCTTGAGGCAGATAGAACAACAGTCCACTAAATATCCTTATCCAAGTCAAAACAAATATTTGGACTATGAGCAAGATTCATCCTGCCCCCTTCCCCAAGGTACCTTCCTTGAACAGGTTCTTAGAGGCCATAATAGTTGACAATAAAAAGCAGCACATTCCAAATTATAAGTGAGAAACAATGACAACAGGGGGAAATTATGCAAAAAAAGTGTCCAGATATCAATCAATATATTCCCAAAAGACAACAGTATAAACAGAATATTTTTATAGAGTGGATGAAGAAAGAACAGAAGGTTCTTTCTTCAAAAAGCTACTGCACAAGGGAATATGGCTGAGTTACCTCCCCAAAACTCTAGAATGTGCCAAATTCCATTCTGTATAGGCTGAAGATCCCATATATGTACATAAAAAACAACCCTAAACTTTAGCATTAGAAGTAGTTTATTTTTAAGGTTTTGACATAAAACCTAGATTCCTATCAAGATGACAAAAGGATAGCTAAATCTCAGCAGCCATTTTGACAAACCCACTTTTGACCCATCTCCAGATTTTTAGATGGAAAATTATTAGACTCAGAAATAGTAACGGGTTTGTTTTCTTCCTTCTACTTTCTTTCAAAACTATTAGTGGTGAGCTCTACAGAATTCTGCTGCACAACAGAAGGCAGGGGCAGCATCCAAAGGTAACATAAGCTCCTCTTCTTCAAGGGGAAGAAAATGGTAGTACAGTGAACCGACTAACGACGCGCTCGAATAGCGTCATTTCCGATTAATGATGCTACCGACGCCCCCCACGTGATCTCCCGCACAATGATAAAAAAGTCATTATTCAAATAACGATGGTACGTTTACCGTCGTTGTGTGAATAACGGCGGTTTTTTGATGTTCTCCGGGAGATCTTTCATAGGAAACTGCAAAATGACATTTTCCGCATAACGACGCTACTTGGGGAACCAAGCAATGTCGTTATGTGAGGGTCTACTGTACTTCAATTGCCATCAGGAGTGAAATCCTATAGCAAATATTCTGAATGTCCTTAAGGATCCATCGGAAAATAGGGCTAAATTGAAATATTAGATGGCATAAAATAAGGATTTGATTTTTCCACATATTGTACCTTTTCCCTCCACTTAAAATAACCCCCATGTTTTATTATTTACACAGTAAGTCTATTTGAATAAAAATATATGTGGCAAATTGTCTGTAATTAGGACTCACCTGGTCA
Organism: Bradypodion pumilum; assembly: GCA_035047305.1. Lineage (NCBI taxonomy): Eukaryota > Metazoa > Chordata > Lepidosauria > Squamata > Chamaeleonidae > Bradypodion > Bradypodion pumilum. The sequence continues at coordinate 81,849,015 of JAWDJD010000005.1, forward strand.
GAGTCTAGAAGACAGTAGTTAACCCGTAGCTGAACGAGTTGTGCGAGAAGATCTAAAACTTGCCTCTGAAGCTGTACTGATGTTGTTGTGGTATACTGCTTTAAAGCTTTGATAACAAGGGGCTCAAATAAACGAATGTGATTATGTATCATATTCTGTGAAAAAGGGAGAAATACATCTGCTCATCTGGATTTCAGTTGGAATGCAAAACTACCTGGCTGATGAGACAGAAACCTCATACTGTCCATGACCATCCAGGGTCATATGATTATTTCATTTATGCTCCATCTTTACCACTAAAACAGAACTCAGGTTCGTTCCAAACAAGATTAATGGGAAGGTACAGATTAAAGGGAGGTACTGCAGTGGCTCAAGTGGCTAAGACACTGACTGGAAGGCGGGAGGTCAGCAGTTCGATTCCCGAGTACTGCAGGACAGAATGAGCTCCCGTCTTTGTCCCAGCTCCTGCCAACCTAGCAGTTCGAATGCAAGAAATTGCAAGTAGATAAATAGGGACCACTTCAGAGGGAAGGTAAACAGCGTTCCATGCGCTCCAGTGTCTAGTCATGCCATATGTCCACAGAAACGTCTGCAGAAGCAGACAACGCTGGCTCTTCGGCTTTGAAACAGAGATGAGCACTGAACCCTAGAGTCGGATATGACTGCCTTTTGAGCAAGGGAAACCTTTACTTTTACAGATTAAAGAGACTGCGGTGGCTTAGTGGTTAAGACATTGGGCTTGACAACTGGAAGGTCGGCAGGTCAGCAGTTCAAGACCCGAGTGCTGCATAACAGAGTGAGCTCCCGTCTCTGACCCAGCTCCTGCCAACCTAGCAGTTTGAAAGCAAGAAATCGCAAGTTGATAAATAGAAACCACTTTGGTGGGAAGGTAAACAGTGTTCCGTGCGCTTCGGTGTCTAGTCATTACTGCCACATGGCCACGGAAACATCTGCAGATGCAGACAGCGCTGGCTCTTTGGCTAGAAGCAGAGATGAGCACTGAACCCTAGAGTCGGATACAACTTGCTTTTGAGCAAGGGCAACCTTTACTTTTACAGATTAAAAATGCTAAAATACAACACAATTGGACTGTCTCCTGGCAAACCCAATAGAAAAGCTGAGGCTAGCCCTAACCTCATACAAAAACAAGGACTGCATGTAAGGAAAGTCCATCGTAATGCAATAAAAAATTATCACAGAAGAAAAAATTTCAAACCACATGACTCAGGGGCACATCTGCATTAAAAGAACCAGACCAGATTTGCATCTTGCATTTACAGTACCAGACTTCAGAAGTAGAGTATTACCCCACACCATTGAGTGCTATACCACAATACATCTTGTGTTTTAGGTGAAAACAAAATAAAACCCAAGTAAATATTTCAGATCAATGCCAATCCTTCACAATATTGCAAAACATTACAACAATGTTTTGTTTTTTGCTGGTACCTTATCAGCACGATGTTTCACTGTGCTTGTCACACCAGTTTTCAGTTGTATAGATACTTTCTGCAGTATATCAAACCAGCTAGGAAAATACAAAAATAAACTTAATTAATATTGTTCATGCCACAAAATGCTAAAAAGGCAAGCAGGACAATATTTCATAGCACTAAATGATTTTATCGGTACGCATGTCCCTTCTTAATTCCTCCTTTCCAGAAGCTTTTTGACACCATACACAAACAGATCTGAAAATAAATTATTCTTACCCAGAGGCATCGTGCTCCTGTTCAGCTTGCATCATATTCCTTAAACTAGCATCAGCAAGTGCCTGTGTGAAATGGGTGTAAGGAGCCATGAAGCAATAATGATAAAGCCCAGGCCTCAGGTTTGAAGAGCCTAAGCGCTGAGCTTTGCCTTGTGATCTGCTGGGGTTTGAAGACATACTTTCATATTGTGAAGCCAAGTTTGTGCCAAACAAAGTCTTCAACAACTAGAGAAAAACAGAAAATCAATTCTGAAATTAGTGAAATTCATAAAATTACTAAAACTCACTTTTTTAAAAAGAAATTATAAGCAGCTTCACAAATCCACTCTCAGAGGATACTCTGAAAAAAACTCAAAGAAATATCACTCTCATATACCAGTACAGTAGAACCCCGCAGAATGACGCAACTTGGTTCCTCAATTTGCGTCGTTATGCATTTTTTGTCGTTATGCGATCCCTATAGGGAGATGCACCGCATAACGACGGAAAAATTCCAAAAACTGATATAAACTGATATCAGTATAAACTGATCCCTATAAAAAGCAAAGATCAGGGGTTATCAGAAGTACAGTAAAACCTCGCATAAAGAGCATCTCGCTTAGAGATTAACTAATTTAAAGAGCAGAATTTTCTCTGAATGTTCGCCTCGCTTAACAACTAAAACCAATCAAAAATTCGCTTAACAACTAAATCAGGGTTCGCACCACCACCACCACCACCACTAGAAGTCAGAATTGGTCAGTTACAATGGTGTTTTGCTTAAAGAACAAAGTCACTAAAAGAGCAATCCCATGGAACGCAGTATGTTCTTTAAGCGAGGTACCGCTGTATTTTGTTTTCCTTATTTAAGAGTGGTGTTTCATCAGCTCATATCCCTTCTTAGGTCCAGTAATTCTATCAAGGTCATTTATTCAACTCATCTTCTCAGAATATTTTAAGATCATTCAATCCATACAGTGGTAAAGTATAATGCATTATTTTTTTCTCTTTTTAACTGTTAAGATTAGTGGATAAGTCAATGATGTATCAACATTTTTAAAAGTGGTTTCTGTCTGATTTCACAATTCCTATTGTTAACTGCTGATGCTTCAGGTGAAGTAAAGCTAATTATGTAAACCCCAGGATACTGATGGCGAACCTTGGCACTCCAAGTGTTCTTGAACTTCAATTCCCAGAAGCCCAAGTCAGCACTTCTGCTGATCAGGGCTTCTGAGAATTGAAGTTCAAGAACACCTGGAGTGCCAAGGTTTACCATCACTGCCCCAGGAGATGATGTCTTTCTTCCTTGCTCGAATAAAAGAAAAGGGAAAGCTAAGGCCTGTTGAGAGAAGTGGTGCATGAGAATAAAGCATGTGATCACCATCTGCCACATTACTACAAATCTTGAAAAAGCAATAGGGACTTTCTTGAATGAATATGCATAAGTACTACTACAATGTGTAAAGAGCACCATATTATCCCTTAGAACAAGACTCACCTTTTCTAGAACAAAAAGGGAAATGCAAGTTCAAAAAGAAAATGAATTTTCTTACCTGCTGTACACATACTGTTGCCATCATTGGTTCTCTGCTGAAACATGATTTCAGATAGCCCAAAATTTCTTCAACATACTAAAAAAAATAAAAAATAGAAGTTTGAAAAAAGTAGCTATTTAAAAACATATTCTTAAGTTACCACTATATAAGTCTACAGTACTGATAGAATGTGAGTTCTGTATTATTTAACAATTTGTTCAGTTTTGAAGAATGAGAATGTAAGGGAAGACCAAAACAAAGAAACACTGGTCTCTATAGTTATTATTCACTTTTCAAGAAGAAGGAAACAACTCCATTGATGCTTGGGAGAGGAAAGGCTCCATGAGAGTCAGAAGGGTTGATGGGATAAGTACTTCTTTGAGAAAGTCCCTCTGCACAGCCTAATGGGCAGTAAGACTACCTATTCCCGTGATGGCGAACCTTTGCACTCCAGATGTTCCTGGACTTCAGTTTCCAGAAATCCAAGCCCCCATGAATCCGCACGAATGAGTTTACTGCGATTTATCTGGCGCGTGCCACCCTTGTCGCTCCTGGAAGCGGAAGTAAAATGTGTCGGTATAGGAGCGACGAGGATGGCGCGGGCCGGATGAAGCGCAGTAAACCCATCCATGCAGATTTGTGGGGGCTTGGGCTTCTGGGAATTGGAGTCCAAAAACATCTGGAGTGCCAAGGTTTGCCATCACGGACCTATTCCATGAATTCTTGCAACTCCCTTCTTCTTGAAAGGCAAGCAATGGAAGGGATTTAGGATTCAGAGGAAAGGTCAATATCAAGACTATATAGGGTGTGAGAAAGGTGTCACTGCAGAAAGGATTGCATGGAATCAAGGATGCAGGTCACTTTGTATGAGTGGCTGTAAATGGAGATTAGTACAGCCTCTAGAGTTGGATATGACTGGCTTTCGAGTAAGGAAGACCTTTACCTTAATTATCCTATGATTCATTTTTCTTTTGTATTTTACAATATTGATGTATTCTGTTTTAATTAAAAGAAGTCAATTTTTTAAAAAAAAAAAGATAAAGAAAGCATTGGGCTTATTTTAATTTAATTATTAAATAAAAATATTAAGTCTCTTACTCTGTGAGTGTTCTTTAAGTTTCACTTCTGATTTTACATACAGTAGTTAACTTTCTTGGACTTAAAAGCCATGTTAGCTCTTTCTTAACTGCATAACTTAGAGTACAGTTAATAATAATAATAATAATAATAATAATAATAATAATAATAATAATAATAATAATAATAATAATAATAATAATAATAATAATAATAATAACAATAACAACAACAACAACAACAACAACAACAACAACAACAACAACAACAACAACAACAATAATATTCGACTTGTATGCCACCCCACTCACAATGCGACTCTAGGCGGCTGACAAAGAAATAAAGTATTACAGATTACAGTTACAAAATCAAAAAGCAATACACATTTCAAAGCAATCCACAAAAAATACACACAAAAAATACATTACAAAAACTCAGACTTGTCCACTTCCTTCTAGGCTGAACTGCTGAGGGGAAAAGTCTGGGAACAGTTCCTTCTTCCCTCCAGTCTGGAGGTGCTGCCGCTGTTTCTATGGCTGCCCGCACAGCTGTTCCTCCTTCCCTCCAGGCCAGAGCTGGCCGAGGGAAAGTCCAGTGGCGGTGGCATTTTTATGGCCGCCCACCTGCACAACTGTTTCTCCTTCCCTCCAGGATGGGGCCAGCCAAGGGAGAAGTCCAGTGGCGACAGCGTTTTTATGGCCGCCCACCCACACAGCTGTTTCTCCTTCCCTCCAGGCCAGAGCTGGCCGAGGGAAAGTCGAGTGGCAGCGGCGTTTTTATGGCCGCCCACCTGCACAACTGTTCCTCCTTCCCTCCAGGATGGGGCCAGCCAAGGGAGAAGTCCAGTGGCGGCAGCGTTTTTATGGCCGCCCACCCACACAGCTGTTTCTCCTTCCCTCCAGGCCAGAGCTGGCCGAGGGAAAGTCCAGTGGCGGCAGCGTTTTTATGGCCGCCCACCCACACAGCTGTTCCTCCTTCCCTCCAGGCCGGGGCCAGCCGAAGGAGAAGTCCCGTGGCAGCACTGGCGGCATTTTTATGGCCAGCCGCCCGACCGCATGCCGTTCCTCCTTCCCTCCAGTTAGCGATATATTTGAAAATACATGTTGTTTTTCTGTTTTTCCTTCTGCGTTATTAATATAAATAATAGGTGCCTATAAGTGCTATTATTGGCCATTTGTAGAAAGCATATTTTAATCTTCCTTTTGATTAATTTTGCAATTTTAAAATTTGCCTCAATGCACTACATTGAAGAAATTACAGGTTTTCTTTATTACTTTGTTATTGTAGTTTTTAATACTATTATGTATATCAAGCTATTTTGTTACACCTATATGAATTTAGAAATTACACTATATATCTATGCTATAACGTACATGTGTTAAGTGTGTATGTTTGCACTTTTTTATTGAGTTTTTAATAAACATACAAAAAAGAAAAAAAACATTAACAATACATTAACAATACAATACACTAACAAATCCATAGTATCATACTAACAAACATTACTGTATGCTAGTACATAACAATATCTATACTCATTAATTACTATTTAACCACCAAATATTAAAAGCCATTATTTCAAAGTCCAAAATGATAGAAAGAAAGAAAATTTTTTCCTGTACTACCACAAATCTTTTTAACAAATAATAATCACCCTGTGAATATGTACAATGCCTGGAGAGTTTATTTTCTACTCAACTCCAAAAACTCCTTTGAAATGGTACTGGTCCTGAACTATCACTTGCCATAATAGAGTGATCCACGAACGGTTTCCATATGTTCCAAAATCTGTTCTCTTTTAAATTATCTCTTTTGACTTTAATCTCCCATGTCAATTTATCGTTCAGTGCTAAACTCCACATTTCTTTATACCATTCTCCAATCTGTATATCTACATCTTTTTTCCAATTTCTAGCTATACATTGTCTACCCGTTGTCAGTACAATTTCCAATAATTCTTTTTCCTCCTTGTTTAAGCCCAAACCTTCCACATTCGTTAAAAGAATAGTACCCGACACCAACTTAACACTTTTACCCAATATTTCACCAAACTCATTTTCTATTCTTCCCCAAAAATCCCTTATTTTTTTACAGCTCCACCACATATGTTCGTATGTTCCATCAATTTCTTTACATCTCCAACATAACTTATCTCTTTTATTATCCATCTGGTAAAGTCTTAATGGTGTCAGGTACCATTGCCACAACATTTTAAAATTATGTTCTTTAATTCTTACAGACATTGTTCTCATAATCCTCTTTTTCCATTTATTTTTCCATTCAATCTCCCCAATTTTTATATTCAAATTTTGTTCCCACTTCCGTTTCAAGTCCTCCTGTGGATCTGCACCTCTATTCAGTATATTATAAAGCTTGCTTACAAGGCCTTTAATACTACTTTCCCCTTTTCTAATCTTCCTTACCAATTCCTCAAACTCCGTATGTATTCTATCTATCCCTATTTCTCTTTTATATTTTTTATTCCAATTGTCCACCTTTAACTTCTGAAACCAATTCAAATTTAATATCTCAAACATTTTTTCCCGCTCGGCATCAACATCACACACTTTTAACCAATCCTTCAATAACAGCGTCCCATTTTTATCCAATATTTCCCTTTTTTCTTTGTCTAATTTTATTGGGAAACACATCATATCAGTCAATTCCAAAATTGGAGAGAGATTCGGAACCATATCTTTTTTTAATGTTTGCACTTTTAATCATGGTTATTTCTCTTTCTGCAACAAATGTAAGCTATAGGTACTTTCTAATACTGTTACTCGTATTTATATGAAACATTTCTTTTGAAATACAGTAAAACCTCGCATAAAGAACGCCTCGCTTAGAGACTAACTCGCTTAAAGAGCAGAATTTTCTCTGGTCACCACGCTTAACAACTAAAACCAACCAAAAACTCACTTAACAACTAAATCGGGGTTTGCAATCCCCTCCGCCAGAAATCACAGTTGATCGCTTACAATGCTCTTTAAGCAAGGTACCACTCTAATTAGCTATGTCATATATAATATATGCTCATATGTACTCACATTAAATAAATGCTAAAGAGGACTTTTTCTCTCATAACAGCCTAATCTACTTGATAAACCACATTCAAATGCAAAAGGATGGTGTTAGAAAGAAATTTCAGAAACTCCACCATACAAGTGCTTATGTGTAGCTGAAATGTTTCTCAGGACAGAAATCAAAATCCTGAAAAGCTATATTTTGGTACCAACCAACATGTGGAGAAATGAAGCTGCTAAAAACCAGGGAGGCTCCAAATATTAGGATTTAAAACTAGTAGAACCTGAGTTTTAATGTTTGGTTCTCCAGTTGATATTCTATAAAGACATTTAAACTTTGCTTTCTCTTAGACAAAAGGCCGAGAAGTGGTACTTAAACACATCAACCTACTTTTCCAACATCTTGAAGAGTTGCAAGTTCTAATATCTGAGAAAGAACATCCAAAGCAGATCGTAAGAATCCACCAAACTTTTCGTTGTTGTTCTGGAGATCCAGTGTAACCTTATACCCCGCAAAAAATGAAATATTATTAAAATTGAGAGCATTTATTTATTTATAAAATTTCTATACCATCCATCTAGCACAAAGGTTTCTCTGGGTGGTTAAATGGTTAAAAACATAAAATATCAGACACTACTAAATAGTCAAAACAATAGAAAAGCAATAATATGGTAGGAAACAAAATGCTGCTTAATAAGGATATGAGTAGTCCTTTTTGAAGTCTTCTCTAAACAACAAAGTTTTAATTTGTCTTCTCAAGGCAAAGAGAGACAGAACTTCATGGACTTCCCATGGAAGCTTATTCCATAATGATGGTGCAACAACTGAAAAGGGCTGATTACTTGTTACCAATTTATGGGTCCCTCTTGGGTGGGCACCCTTGACTACAAAGCCTCAGCAGATCTAGTGTGATGCGAAGATATCCATGGATGGAGAGGTTGTATTGTACAGCAAGGTCCCAAACCATGGAGGTTTTCATATATTAAAGCAGGGGTTCCCAACCTTTTCAAGCTGGGGGCCAGGTCATGCTCTCTGTCAGCTTCGAGGGTGGGATGGCCATTTTGCCCTGCCAGCATGATAGGGGTGGCCATTGTGTCCCAACAGCTGCAAAGAGGTGACCATTTTGTTTCTCGGATGCCCATGGATCTGGCCCGTGGGCCTTAGATTGGGAACCCTTGTATTAAAGTCAAAACCCTGAAACTGATGAGGTAGTTGATAGGTAACCAGTGCAAGGTTGCCAGAGGCAGGGAGATGTGAGACAATATTTTCATACTCATAATCAATCTGACCACCATGTTCTGGACCCACTGAAGTCTCCACAGCACTCTCAAGAGAAGCTCCTTGTAGAGAGTATTGCAATATTCAATCCTTGAGATTACTCACGCACGGACCAAAGTTGTTAGGGATCTGCCATCTAGAAAAGGATGCAATTGGTTGATGTGGCAAAGACTGAAGAAGGCTAAGGGGACCACCACAGCTATCTGGTGTTCCATCGATAGTACTAGGTCTAGCAGCATACCCAAGCTGCAAACCTGATCCTTTAATAGGAAGAGCGTCCATCCAAGATGGGAGTGATTCTGACAGGTGGGTAGATGAGGCACTACTAAACACGATTTCCAACTTGTCTGGGTTCAGTTTTAGCCTATTTGCCCTCATCCAGTTCAAGACCCTTAACAGCATCCACTGCCAGAGGTTTAAATGAGATAGAATAGCATATTATCTGCATAGTGGTAACAAATCAGCCCAAATCTCCTGATGGTCTCACCCAGCAGCCTCATAAAGATGTTAAATAACATTAGGGAGATAATCAATCCCTGTGCTACACCACAGTCTAAGGAGCTAACATAATCTCCCCCAGACTACACCCTCTGAGTCCTGTTGATGAGGCAGGACTGGAGCCAGTGCAAGAAAAGTTCCCAAATTCTCGACCCTCCCAGCCTCCTCATGGGAATACTGTCGTTGATAGTATCGAGAACCGCTGAGAGATCGAGGAGAACCAAGAGTGGATGTTTCCCTAATTGGCCTCTCACAATAGATTCACCTTCCAGGGAGACTAATGCTGTTTCAGTGCCATGTTGCGACCTAAACCTGGACTGGAAATGATTGAGGGCATCAGTATAATATAAGAATGCCTGCAGCTGATCAGCCATCTAATCAGCTTGTCTGTGAACAGAATATTAGTAATAGGATGATAGCCATTTATATTATCCACTGGCAAGCTAATTTTTTCAGGGAGAGCTAAATTAGAGTCTCCTTCAGCTCTGAAGGAGGGCAGCCTTCCTCTAAGGAAGCATTAATGATGGAAGTGGCCCATTCAGCCATTGCTGGTTTGGCAGCTCTTAGAAGCCAAGCCAGACATGGGTCAAGCAAAGAGGAAGTAACTCTACAGTGTGCGAGCACCTTGTCAACCTCCAATAGAATAACAGGACTAAAACAATCCAGCTTAACAGGGCAAACTGTAACACCATGCATCTCAATCTGTTTTATATCAGCAAAAGGAGTCTGGTTCTCAATTGATGGCCACATTTATTTTTAAAATGGGTAGAGAAGCATCTATATCAGGGACGTCCAAACTACGGCCCGTAGGCCCAATTAGGCCCGTGCATATCATTAATGCAGTCTGTGGTGAGCACCCAGGCTCACCGCGGACCGCCCCCCCACCCGCCCTCACCGTCTGACATCAGCAGCAGCAGCAGCAGCGGCGATTGCACTTTGTCCCGGCTTCTCCGAGCAGCCTCTGGATCGGTTCCATCCCCTCTGCAGCCTTTGTCAAAGCTGATTGCAGCATTGGGGGGATTTTCAGAGCCTCCTCCGTTTTAAAATCCGCGGCACTAGGAGAGCCTCCTGGTGCGCCCAGGATGATGTCACCGCAGCACGCCAGGTTTACCCTTCCAGCGCCGTGGATTTTGAAACAGAGGAGGCTCCGAAAATTTTCCCAACGTGCCGATCGTCTTTGGCAAAGGCTGCAGAGGGGATGGGACCGAGCCAGAGGCTGCTTGGAGCAGCAGGGACAAAGCGCGATCACCACCATCGCTGACGGCAAAACTGTCAGCAGTGGCAGCAGCCCATCCCTGCAGCTGTGTGTCAGGGGCGCCAGGCGGGACCAGACCGCAAAAAAAAAAAGTTTGGGCACCACTGGTCTATATGGTATTTGAACTGATAAATAAGCCTCATTCAGATGACTAGGGATGGTTTGAAAGCAAACATGGCTCTAGTTGCAACATTACACTCACTTACCTGGCAATAATTCCTATTTAACTTCTTATTTTTGTATAAGCACTTGTAGTGCTACACTATTGAAACAATATCAAAAAGAACCTGCCATAAGAAATTCAGTAAATGACAAGAAAGAAAGCAATAAAAACATTACTTTCATCATTAATTTGTATTAGCTGCTGTTAAAGGAACAAATGCTAAAGTAGAAGTGCCCTTTAGTGTAGGGCAAGCAACATAGCAGTGTTCCAGACCAACGTCATTACAGACCTCTTATTTTAGACTACTGTGTCTTACCTCTGTTCCCAGTCACATGACCTTTACAGACAATCATAATGAATACGCAAAATTCTGTGCTATTATAATAAATATTATATCACTTGTTACCAGGTTGTTGTTTTTTTAAGAAATAATTCTTTGTCTATTACAATAAAGTTTGGAAATGCTTGGCTGAAATAATGTTACTTAAGTTACAACTAGAGTAAGCCTACTGAATCAATAGAATTTACAAAGCAACCAAATTTCCACTGATACAATGGTCTTACTCAAGTTGCAACTTTCTATGTTAAGCAACCAGATTCCAGCCATTGGGTTTTATTTCGAAGGCTTGTAAAACCCTGGATGAAAATCAGTCTGCTTCGTTTAAGTATTTTACATATCCAATATATAAATGTTTAAAATGAGTTCAAATAACAAAGCATAACAACATATTCCTCTGATGTCCAACCCCAACAGAGAATATATAAATCTCCAATATATGATCTACAATACAATATTAATGTCAGAGTGTTTGGAGTAGAGCATAAGAGGATATAATACCTTATAGTTGGCATGAGTAGCTTTCAAAACATCATATAGCTTGAGATATGAAGGGAGGTGACAGAAGTTGCCCAGCGATGATGACTTACTTGCTGGAGAAGGACCTGAAGCATCAATTTGCCTAGGTGCTTATAATTAAAAAGGAAAAAATAAATATATTAGAATAGTATGAAATTCTTAGGACTATCCTACTGTAACAGAATTTTACATGCTCCTATACAACTACAGTACTCCATGGATACATGTGTGACTTGCAGTAGAATCTTGCTGTATTGAGTGCTCTTTGGCAGGAAAGATACCATGATATTGTAAGTATTTCTTTATTTGGGAAGATGAGCATTACGTAAATTAAATATTGGGGTGTCAGACAATATTTTAAAATCAATACATTATCACAGATATTGCATGTTCTTTGTTCCATGGCATTTGTATTTCTCAAACTTATTTTCAGAAAATTAACACTGCACCAAAGAAATTTATACACCAAGACCTGTATTTTAAGGTTGGAAATATAAATGCATATTATCTATCATTGGATGGTAAAAAAAATCTTTCTACTTTCTCTATGCATGAAAATTTATTCAAGACACAAATTACAAATAAATCAAGAGTGGGGGAAGGCATATGTTTAGCTTGTATTCATGTCTATACTCAGCCCTTATATACATATATCCACTCGATCTGTCTTGTAGACTTCCTTATCATCATCTTCTCTTATTATTTCTCCTTTTCTTTCTTTTATCCCAATATATGATTTTCAAATGCAATAAAATGGTCAACACAAGAAGGAAATTAAATGGATACCACAGTTCAATACAACTGACTTTTCACTACATCAAAAGAAAAACTAACTGGTCCTTCCTACCTGGACTATTCTCACTTGTCTTTTTAGGGCTCATTGCTACAGATGTCTGTTCTGCATTTTCTTTTTCTTTTCCTTTCCGCCGAATTGGACTCAAGGAAGGTGGATTTGTTAGAGATGGTAAAGTTGCCTAAAACAGTAACCATTGTTAGTCCAGCTAGAAGAGAAGAAAGGTCAATCATATTCACCAAGGCAACAAACAAGACAATGCAAGATTGCTAAACATTGTAATCTTGCCAGCACTACAAACCGTTACAATCGAACCAGGGATAAATCGTTCTATACATTTTATCATAGAAACTACAAAAAAAGCAACATTTTAAAAGCTTTTTCTTAGTAGAAGTCTAGTAAAGATGGGCTATAAAAATTAATGAGGCATTTATGCACTTATTCTGCACCTATTTTTATTCAAATCAGTGAAATCAGTGTGTTGCCTTCAATTAAAACCAACTGAAATGTTACCACATGTCTCATCTTGCTATGGTGATAAACACCTTAGTTATATTTGGCCTGGATTGCCACAACACACTCTACATGCCACTGCCACTTTAAAGTGTACAGAATGTTCAACCCAGTGATGATGAACTTTGGCACTCCAACTGTTCTTGGACTTCCATTACCTACTGATCAGGGCTTCTGGGAATTGAAATTCAAGAACACCGGGCGTGCCAAGGTTCACCACCTCAGAACTAGTCAAAATATTTTTGTCCTTCCGCTGTCAAAGACCTTCTTTTTTAGGCAAGCTTTGAAATTATTTGGACAAATACATTTATTTGCTTAATTGTCTTTCCTATTATATCCCACCAGGTTTTTATTATTATATATGATTATATGAATTTAATTAATTACAAAATATCTCGAGCACTTCCACTAAGAGAAAGGTAGTGCAAATACAGGTGAAACTCAGAAAATTAGAATATCGTGCAAATATTCATTCATTTCACTTAAAAGGTGAAACAAATTTATTTTATTTATTTATTTATTGTTAAATTTTTATACCGTCCCCTCAGCCAAAGCCGACTCCGGGCGGTTCACAACAGTGGGTAAAAACAGATAAAAACAAATAAAACAGATAAAAACCAGCAATAAGAACCCACCCCTAAAAAGAGAGGGGTGCAGGAACTGAAGAAACGGTGGAGCAGGCATCCTCCCCTATATTAACCACCCAATGGAAGCCACCCCTCCACCTGCACCCCAAACCTGGCCCGCCAGCCAGGTTTTTAGTTCTTTTCTAAAGGGCAACAACTCCGTCTGGAGATGCAGTTTCACAGGCAGGAGGTTCCAAAGGGCAGGTGCGGACACAGAAAAGGCTCTCCTCCTTGTGCCAGAGAGGCGCCCCCCCTGGCCGATGGCACTATTAGAGAGCCCCTCCGGTCCGCTCTGGTTGGACGGACAGACGTCCTTAGGGCGATGCGGTCTCTAAGGTAACCTGGCCCACTACCATATAGGGCTTTAAAGGTTAAAACCAGCACCTTGAATTGCACCCGGAGGCAAACGGGTAACCAGTGCAGCTCCCGCAGCAGTGGTGAGGCATGGGCATAACGTCCACACCCCATCACCACCCAGGCCGCCGCATTCTGGACCAGCTGCAACCTCCGAATGGTCATCAAGGGCAGCCCCATGTAGAGCGCATTACAATAATCTAGTCTGGAGGTAACCAGAGCATGAGTGACCATGAGCAAAGAGTCCCGGTCCAGAAGCGTGCATAACTGGCAAATCACCCGAAGTTGGGTGAAGGCCCTCCTGGCCACAGCCGCCACCTGTTCTTCTAGCAGCAGCCGCGAATCTAGGAGGACCCCCAAGTTGTGCACCGGGTCGGTCTGGGGCAAAATAGCCCCATCCAAAACCAAAGATGGTAGCTCCCGGGATAACACAGGACCCCCCATCCACAGCCACTCAGTCTTACTAGGATTCAGCTGTAACCTATTTGCCCCCATCCAGACCCCAACTGCCTCCAGACAACTGGAAAGGACTTTGACTGCACCACTGGGGTCCCCACGGGCCGAGATGTACAACTGTGTATCATCCGCGTACTGATAGTACCGCACCCCGTGGGAACGGATGATCTCACCCAGCGGCTTCATGTAGATGTTAAATAGGAGAGGAGAGAGTACCGAGCCCTGAGGCACCCCATATTTTAGGGACCTAGGACTGGACTTCTCGCTCTCCAACCACACCGACTAGGTCCGGCCCCTCAGAAATGAGGAAAATCAGGACCACACAGTGCCCTGGATCCCCAATCCTCGGAGCCGTTCCAGAAGGATACCGTGGTTGATGGTATCGAAAGCCGCTGAGAGGTCAAGAAGAGCAAGGACAGACGGATGGCCGCCATCCTGCTCTCGCCAGGGATCATCCATCAGTGCGACCAATGCAGTCTCAGTACCATATCCAGGTCTGAATCCTGAGTGGAAGGGGTCCAGATATTCTGCTTCATCCAGTACCCCCTGCAACTGACGCGCCACTGCCTTTTCCAATACTTTCCCCAAAAAGGGGAGGTTGGAAACAGGTCTGTAGTTGGTTATGACTGCTGAATCGAGGGATGGCTTCTTCAGGAGGGGGCGCACCAAAGCATGTTTCAACGGTGCAGGAAATATCCCCTCCCGAAAAGATGCATTAATTATAGCCCTGACCCAGCCACCTGTCACCGTCTTGGAGGCTTTTACCAGCCAGGCGGGACAGGGATCCAATGGACAATTAGTGGTGTGGACCGCCGCAAGGAGACTGTCCACTTCATCTGGGGCAACAGGATCAAACCGATCCCAGATAACACAGCAAGACTGTGCACTGGCTCCCCCCTGACCCTCCCCATCCATGCCAAGATTAAACTCTGAGCGAATTCGATCGATTTTCTCCACCAGATGGTCAGCAAAGTCCTCAGCCGATCCCTGCCAACCAGGCACAGCCCCCCCCCCCACCAAGGAGGGACCTGATCACCCGAAACAGGGTGGCTGGGCGATTATCAGCGGAGGCAATAAGGAAGGTGAAGTATTGCCTCCTCACCACCCCCATCACCACTAGGTAGGCCCTAATAGCGGCTCTAGCTAGTGTCCAAATATATGAGATAGACTCACTACATACAAAGCGAGATAAGTCATGCCTTAATTTGTTATGATTGTGATGATCATGGCGTACAGCGTACATGAGATATGTGATGATCATGGTGTACATGAGATTGGGGGCTTGGGGTTTTCATAAACTGTAAGCCATAAGCATCAATATTATAAC
Source organism: Bradypodion pumilum (assembly GCA_035047305.1). Taxonomy (NCBI): domain Eukaryota; kingdom Metazoa; phylum Chordata; class Lepidosauria; order Squamata; family Chamaeleonidae; genus Bradypodion; species Bradypodion pumilum. The sequence goes on from JAWDJD010000005.1 coordinate 81,864,460, forward strand.
AAAGTAAGGCTTGAACTATCTCTCTTTGCATGCAATGAGTTTATCTCATATTTGTTTCACCTTTTAAGTTGCATTACTGAACTGAATGAACATTTATTTAAACAATATTCTAATTTTCCGAGTTTCACCTGTATTAAGTAATAAATAAACATGCTAATTTGATCTCACAATGTAATATGTCAGTAGGTCTTTAAAAGATTTTAAAATCTTTAAAATATTGGTTTATATATCATAAAAATACTATACCTTTATTGTTGGGCCAGGGACAACATCATCCATTACATGAGCACAAATGTTAATGACTTTCAGCACATGGGAAAAAATTTGTTCAACTAAAAGAACAAGAGTTCTGTCTGCTAGAGCTGGCCAAGACTCCTCCTGCTTAGCAGCACCAAGATTAGCATCCTCCTCATTATTCCATGGGTTTTTCAATGATTTGGCAGCACTAGCTGAAATTATAACATGACTAGTTTTAAAATAATTTACATTCAAGAGGATGTTGTCATTATTTAATACACACAAAATTGCAACCCAAATAAAATCTTTGTAATACAGTATATAATTGTGACTATACATATATTTATTTCTATACTGAAGCAAGATGGTTACAGAGAAACACAATATTTCAACTCTGTGTTCAAACCCTGAAAATACAAAAAGGCTGCTCAAACTCTGGGGGAAAAACAAAATTCTGGAATAGGCTGTTCTTAATCGTCACTCTGACGTTAAAGAAGAGATTCTAAAATGGAAATTGGTGAAAAACTCACATACAGTACCACTGACTAGGAACCTACTGCCATATTTTACCAATGTAAGTGACAGTATGAGCTTTAGCAGGAAACAAAATATTTAAATGTGTGTTGTTTCTCTGAAGAATTACTGCAAGCTATTTTCTCACAAAGTCCAAACAGGACATGAGATAATTTTACCAAAATAGTCACAGAAATCTTCAAGCGACCAATCTACTGCTCTATAAGACAAATTCTTTTACAGAAGAATGCCCTATAATTATGTTTCATATCTAGTTGAGGGAATGGAAGGGAATAAAGATTTCAGGATAAGTTTTCAGAAAAACAAACTCCAAAAATGCCAAATGTACATTATACAATTTGTGATAACTTCTGTCCTAGTTAATGCTCCACTTTTGAGCAGACCAGTAGAATGTGAGGTGACCTTTCAAACAGAGAAAACCTTAGAACCTTGCTGGTAATCTGGATGTAAGGATAAGCTTGATTTTGAAGCTAGAATACACTTTCACTCTAGCAAATGACTTCAACTAAGAAATAGACAAAGGGAGTGAAACTGTTTTAGTGTCAGATTCTGAGGACAGCCCTGATAGTTGCAGGATTAGACCCATAGCTTAATATAGCTAACAGGGCCCTCATTAGTACCACTTGGGCCTGGGGGGGAGGGGGGAGGAACCATCAGGACTCCCGTTCCGGCCCCGGAGATGACAGGGGCCTGGCACCGTCGGGAAACCACTGATCTGCTCATGCGCAAACAAACCACACATGCACAGAAAACCACAGGGGCGTGGCCAAAATGGGGGGGCGCGTACCGGGCCCAGAAATTTCTGATGCCAGCCCTTACCTGGGCATCCTGGTGAAAGAACTGGTTCTTCCCTCTCAGAATCTGCCTCAGCAATGAAGTGTTTTGACTTGCTGTAGTGCTTCACCCAGCTTGGCTCCTTGAGAGACCTGCTTTCTGGACTTCTTTCTGCTCTTGTTCTTGGATTCTACTCCTGTTCCTACTTTTGATCCCGTTCCAGCCCTAAAGTATCCTGTTCCTGTCCATATTGACTCCTTGGTTTTCTGACTTCTGGCCTGCCTGGACTGGACTTGCCTTGTTCTCTGTCTACTTCCCACTTTGACTTGGATTTGGAATTGGATAGGATTGCCATTTGGACTTTATCTTAGTTGTCCTGGGTCCTATGTCAGCCACCCTCGCCTTTGACTCTGACAATTACTTCTGCCAGTTCTCCTGGACATTCTGGCGGCTTTGTTACCATTAACCATGACATCTTTCCAGTTCACTTCTCTGGGTTGGGTTCAGGTGACATGTCATCACGCTGACTCATCTTACTTCATCTGTCAGTTTCAAAATATGGCCCTGTGGATTCTGCCCCATGGCACATGGGTACTACAAAGTCCTATTTTATCCTTCTCATTATTTTAACATCTGATAACTTCACCTCTGCCTTGGAGCTGGATAGCTGAAACACAGCACAGGATACTATACCACATGTATACTGTTTAAATTATACACCTGTTAGTGTTATGGCTGTTAACATCTCTAATTTCTCCAGCAAATTGGTAACTCTTCAGTAGCAACATTTGGCGCACATAGAATGCTGCTATGTTCCAAATTAAGTGTTTCCAAATTATTGGCATTCCTAAAACTGAGACATCATCAGGCTTGGACTAACAGGAATAAAACATAAAAATAACTCCAGTTGTAAAAGTAAAACTGCTGATTATGATACAGCTAATCAATTATGCCTTTTCTTTTACCTGAAAGCAAATTTCCAGCTAGTATTAAAGCATCTTGATGGGCAGACAGATCCAGTGGAAGCCAAGCTGATGAAAGAAGGGACAGAACCAAACCTGCCATTCCAATAGTGCTGTTCTTTTGAGGCTCTTCGGTAGAGCCCAGGAGGGGAACACTGGAAGTTGAATTATATATAGGTAATTGTCACAAAACTGGCAAAAGCAAAGTGGAACTGGTAATATGCAAGAGATAAAACATAGAACAGTGCATGTTAAAATCAGATATGAAACATCCAATTTCCATATTCTTTGGGTCTTGCATGAGATAGGTAGCAGTTATCTCCATTTGACAAATCTCCTCCACCATTGTAAATAAAATTTCCCATCTAATCTCTCTCCAGATGATTTTTATTTCTTTGCATAGGACAGCAAGCAACATGAGATAAATTTACAAATGTAAATATATACATATATAATATGAAAATAAACCTCTAAAAAGAAAAGGTTATACAGAGCGCAATCTATGCTTCTCTAAGAAGAGTTCTTGCTCCCCACTTTTTACGTACTTTTGAATTAAACATCAGACATTTCAGTCTTTGATCTGATGGCCTATGACACTATGAAATCTAATCAGTAAGGTTTAAGTGCATACAAGCCAGAGCATAACATTTGATACCTGGATGACTGTTTTTATAAACTTGAACTATAGGAGCTTGTAAACTGGAGGAAGAAACATACCTGCAGTGCCATCCTACGCTCCAGGTGCAAATTGGAAAGGATGTGGACAGAAGACACAAAGCTTCACAACAGCCAAACTGAAAATGCCAAACAGAAAATAAATGACTACCAACAATACAGAAAGTTTTGCAGTGCCATCACTTTTCCTGAAAATAATTGGAAAGCTTGGCATGAAAAAAAAAATCTGATGCACTGCATTATTTATTTACAACATTTAGCTTATACAGTACTTACAAAATAAAACTTTTTGATGTTTGAACAGATTATAAACATTAGAATGAAATTACAGTACATGATTTAAAAGGATTTTACAACAATAACATCCCGCTAAGGTAATGAAGTAGACCGTACAGCCAGCGACTCTACACCGAGTGTTGGGTGGCAGTAAATCTTTTGACTCCCTAAAGGGGCCAATGGCTATGAGTCCTCTCAGTGGAGAAAATGCCACTGGAAACCACCAGATTGGGCCCAACGGCAAAATGAGCGGAGGAGGAACTCTGATTCCCAACAGTCGTGGAGGCGGAAGAGGCCATGCCAGATGGACTGGCTGTGAAGGCGCACCTTGATAATATCCTCAAGGCTGCGGCAGTCCATTGCAGTACCAGTGTTAAATCCTGCATATCTCATTTCATATGTGCCGCAAGAGATGGCTCCGTGATCATAGTGTGTGGGTCACTTCATGGCAAGCTGGGATCCACCTTAAACAAATTCACGCCAGTGGCATTTTTCATGCTTCAGGAAAAAAAATGCATTCTCGGATTATTATGGATTAAATTTTTGTTTTAAACCAATTCAAAGTCTCATAAGGAAATTATTTCCCCAAGAATGCTTGACCGGGATCTGTCAGTTACTGGTGGACCATAACAGTCCATCAGCACTCTGTGAAATCTGAGCCTCACGCACATTGCAAGCTGGGATTCCTCTTACAGAAATCCAACTCATATTTGGACATGGAGCTACAGGATATGTCACTGCACAAGGATTTAAAAGTCAAAGTATTTACGATACATCTGTTGCATGAGCAGCTTATCCTATTGGGATCCGAGCCCCTTTTTAAAAAGAATAACAAGATACATACAGTATAAATGAAATACAGTAGAACCCCGCATAACGATCGCCCCATACAGCGATGAAATTGCATAGCGATGAGGCTTGGAGGGAGGGAAGCCATTCCGCATAGCGATCGTTCCTATGGGAAAAACCGTACAACAATCTTCCAATGGGAAAAACCGCTTAGTGCCAAACATCATTGTATGGTATGGGGAAAATCGTTGCATGGATTTTCCCATAGGGAAGATCATACGACAAAAACCACATAGCGATCAGCTCCATGGGATGGATTAAAATCGCTATACGGAGTTCTACTGTACATCTATTTAATTTAAAAGGAAGAAACATAAAAAAGTTGATAACTAACTTTAGCATATCCTATGACCTACGAATATTACACTATAGTTATCCACTCACCTATTTTCAACAGAATGTAACTTTTTTTCTGCTGAGGTCACTGGTGCAACTCTGATTCCACTGTTAATACTTGTAGAATCACTTACAAATCTTAAATTCAATTTTAGATTAAGGAAACCTGGCACTGCTGACTGTTACTAATGATTCCTTTAAAATAATTTTTCCAAAAATTACACAGAAAATATATGCACTGGTAGAATGTTCCCTTCACCTCACTAGAAATATAGCACATGGCACTGAATTCAAATATGAGGCATTCACTGGAAACTGTGAGATAAAAATGATATACACCTGTACATAGGGAAGTTAGGAAAAACGCCTAAATGGTAAACTATTTTAGGAATGGAAATGTTTGAAAGACTCACTGTTAGAGATCTTGATGATGATGTAGTCAAGGCATGGGAAACAGCTGAAATAGCCCTAGAAAGGTTGTTCTCCATTGTGACATCTGTTGGACTTTGTACCATGTTATAACCTCTGTAAGTCCTAAAAAAATCAATCAATTTTATAAACTATCACAGCAAATAGCAGAATCTTGTTAAGTTAAGAGGAAAACAGCATTTTTTTTACTAAGTATCTTCAACATATGATATGTTAATTGAAATTTTCCAGTTTCTGGTTTGTACTCTACAGTAGACCCTCACATAACGATGTTACTTGGTTCCCCAAGTAGAGTCGTTATGCAGAAAGCATCATTATGCAGTTTCTTATGGGAGATCTCCCGCAGAATGACAAAAAAAGTCGTTATTCGCACTATGACATTTAAAAAACCGTCAAAATTCGCACAATGGCATTTTTGTCATTGTGTGGGAGATCACGTGGGGTGCGTCAGTAGCGCAGTTAAAAGAAAATGACGATTTTCAAACGCGTCGTTAGTCGAGGGTTCACTGTACTTTATTCTACAGCAGGTATGGACAAAATACAGCCCCTCCAGAAGTTGCTGGACAACAACTTCCAGTATTCCTCATCCTTGGCCACTCTAGCTAGAGCTGATAGCATATGCAGTCCTACATTATCTGGAGGATCACTATTTCCCTGATTCTGATTCAGAGCACTAGTCCGAAGTCAGTCTCTTATTCTTGGATCTGCAGCATTTTCCCATTTGGCATACATTCCTCAGTCTCGCTGACATTTCAAACTGTCATCTAAATGAGCCCTGGACTAAACAGGTAACTTTGTCAAAAAGGGAAAAGAAGCACAAAGGCAAGCTGTTGGTAAAGGAAGAGTACAAGTGAAACTCGGAAAATTAGAATATCGTGCAAATGTTCATTCAGTTCAGTAATGCAACTTAAAAGGTGAAACAAATATATGAGATAGACTCATTACATGCAAAGCGAGATAGTTCAAGCCTTACTTCGTTATACTATTGATGTTTATGGTTTACAGCTTATGAAAACCCCAACCTCCCAATCTCATGTACCCCATAATCATCATATCATCTCATGCACACTGTACGCCATGATCATCACAAGTATAACAAATTAAGGCATGGCAGATCTCACTTTGCATGTAGTGAGTCTATCTCATATATTTGTTTCACCTTTTAAGTGAAATGAATGAACATTTGCACAATATTCTAATTTTCTGAGTTTCACCTGTAAGCTTTATCTTCTCCTTCAGCACCAATGTGCATTTCCTTGCTCAGAGAAGCAAGAAGAAATTGCGAAGTAGGGAAAATATGGATTGAGAGGCATGGATGTCAAAGTAAGAGAGAATAAAGGGAAGGAAGAGTAGCTGGAAGAGAAAACTGTACCTCTTAAAAAATTTCCCCAACCACGTTATCCTCAACCATGAGGTAGAAGTGACCTTAAGATAAAGAATGAGGTATGGTTCGCTGCCAGCATGCAGCTTCTGAAAAATTACATCTGAAGAAATACAACATAAAATGATTCCACATGTCTGTGCTCTAGAAAACTGTATCTAACAGATATCCTGAACTCAAGCCTTGAATCCATCACAGAAAACACTACTAACCACATAACAACCAACCCCTCTTGGACTCCTCTGACTGAAAGGATCTCTTGCCATGCAATTTTACCTATCATTGTTCTGAGTTTACTGAAATTTGTTTTTCTAAAGTCCTGTGTGTACATGTGACTACACTGCACTTTTGTTTCTTATGAGATCAAGCATATGAGTAGAACATGGTTACTTTCCCCCAGTTCCTTTTGGTGTCACTTCTTCTAGAACAGGGGTTCCCAACCTTTTAAAGCCGGAGTCCAAGTCATGCTCTCTCAGTCAGCTTTGAGGGCTGGATGGCCATTTTGTCCCAACAGCTTCAAAGGGGTAGCCATTTTGTTTCTCAAATGCCATTGGAGGTGTGGGTGGCCAGATGAAATGGTGCCAGGGGCTGGATCTGGCCCACAGGCCTTAGGTTGGGAACCCCTGTTCTAGAATCAAATCAAGGATAGCTACTCTTCTAGTTTCTTCCTCCACTTTTTGTAGTTCACCCGGTGACCGGTCAGAGGAGGCGGGGAGGAGAGAACTAGCCGCACCTGGGGCTCGTCTTTCTGCGGCCCTAAAAGTGGCTAGCCACCTCCACCGACACCGGACTTCCTAGCCTCTCCCAGGACCTATTCCATCGGTCCCGGGATGGGAGGCTGCTGCGCCCGGTGCCCCTTCCTCTGGCCCCGCTGGGCTGGGAACTCAAAAGACGCTGGAGCCGCACCGCCTTATCTGCAGCTGGATTTTGCGAGTCTCTTTGTCTGTGACTGGTTAGACTATTTCTGACATGCCTTGTGGCTACACTGTTTTGTTGATATGCTTATTGATATGTTTTTGTATATGTCCTTTTGATATATTGATTGTTGATATTTTGACTTGTTGTACTAATATATTGTATTACTGTGGAATTTATTGTAAATGAATATGTTGTTAACTGCTTTGAGTTTGTCGTTGACAAAGAAAAGTGGTATATAAGTTCAAATATAAATTTAAAAAATCAGCAACACAAGCCAGGAATTTCTTGTAAGGGCCATATATGACAGAATTTGTCTCCCAACAGATATCAGGATAGTTGAAATCTCCCATTACTATTACACTGTGTACCATTGACATTTTTGCAATTTGTTTTCCAAATGTTTCATCTGCATCTTCTCCTTGATTGGGCGATTGATAGCAGACCCCCAACTACTGTGGGGGCCCCCGCCACCGCCCCCCATCATATTAATCCAGACACTTTCTATAGGACATGCAAGCTCATTCTGTATCTAAGGATATTGAAGGAACTGGCTGAAGAGATCTCAGAACCACTGTCGATCATTTTCCTGAAATCATCGAGGGCAAGTGAAGTGCCAGATGATTGGAGGAGGGCTAATGTTGTCCCTATCTTCAAAAAAAAGGGCAAAAAGAAAGAACTGGGGAACTACAAACCAATCAACCTGATGTCAATCCCAGGGAAGATTATAAAGAGGTCACTCTGCAAGCTAACGATGCAATAATAACTAGAGACCAACATGGATTTGTCAAAAACAAATCTTCCCAGACGAATCTCATTTCATTTTTTGAATGGGTAACTTGATGGTGAACAGTGAGAATGCTGTTGATGTAATATATCTTGACCCCAGAAAAGTCTTTGACTATATGTCCCATGATATTCTGTTTAGCAAGATGACTGGGTGTGGCCTGGATAGCACAAGTGTCAGGTGGATATACAGTTGGCTACAGAATTGTACTCAGAGAGTTATTATCAATGACTCCTTCTCAAGTTGGGTGAAGGTAACAAATGGAGTACTACAAGGCTCAGTCCTGGGCCCTGTGCTTTTCAACATTTTCATAAATGACTTAGGTAAGGGAGTACAGGGTATTCTTATCAAATTTTCAGATGACACAAAACTGGGTGGAATAGCAATACTTTGGATGACAGGAGCAGAATTGAAAAAGATCGTGATAGGCTTGAACACTGGGCTGAAACGAAGAAAATGAAATTTAACAGGGATAAGGGCAAAGTTTTACACCCACAGTTAAAAGATAGGGAGTACTTGACTAGGTAATACCACAAGAGAGAAGAATCTTGGAATTGTTGTATATCACAGGCTAAATATGAGTCAACAGTGTGACGTGGCTGCAAAAAAAGGGAAATTCTATTTTAGGCTGCATTAACAGAAGTATAGTCTCCAAAACCTGTGAGGTACTACTTCCTCTCTATTCAGCACTAGTAAGACCACACCTAGAGTACTGTGTTCAATTCTAGGCACCACACTTTAAGAAGGATGAAAACCAATTAAGAGTAGATACAGAGACGGGCAACAAGGATGATCAGGTCTGGAAACCAAGTCATATGAGGAAAGTCTGAAGGAATTGGGCATGTTTAACCTTGAGAAAGGGAGACTGAGTGCAGATATGATAGCACTTTTCAAATACAATGAGGTTCCTGGTGTTACAGTTGAAAGCACTGAGTAATAAATGCAAAAATGAGAGATCATAATTGTGTTTCTGTGTCAGTTTTTCCAACCACAGTGAAGCTTATATAAAAAGCACCAGTAAGCCTCACGCTGATTTCATCAAAAGCCCTGCACTTTCTGAAAAGTAGTTTACTTTTGAAACAAACATTAAAAGAAAGCCCTGAAGGATAAAATAATGGTCATTGTTTGAAACAGAATCAATTTATGATTTAGGAAATTGTTTCAGGCATTTCCTCTATAAAACAAGAAGGCAATGAAGTATACGTATACCTGATCACAGTGCTTACTGCAAACTGAGAAGCAGGCTGGGTTTCATGCATCAACAATTTTAGATAGACACTACTTTGGTCTCTTGCCACAGCTACGACTGGATCAGCTTGTCCTTGGTCACAGTTATAAAAAAGCTTCGGAATCAGCCTGAAATAAAGAGTAAGGCAGAGCACAAGCAGCTCTCAGAAATGAAATGAGAATCACATAGAACCGTGGTCTTCACAATCAAAATATAACATTGTGCAGGTATCCTCACTAAAACACCTTTTTAAAGGGCAACTTGGAATTTTTCCGCTGTGTTTTCACCACTTTAGAAAGAGTTTTCAACAAAACAATTATGGTTTTTTGGCTCTTTTCTAACCTACAGAACGTTTTTTGGTTTTCAATGCATTCCTATGGGAAACCGTGCTTCGCTGCATGGAAAAAATTGCTATAAGGAAAACCCTTTGGAACAGATAAAAATTGCTATAAGGAAAACCCTTTGGAACAGATAAATTCCGTAACCTGGGGTGACTGGGAATGTTTACCAAGGTTCCAGCTATGTTAGCTCTACAACCACATTCAGCCAAACATGATTACAGAGCCTGATACTGAATTTCTTCTCAGTTCATCTAGGTCTAGGATGCTGCTGAGCATCCCCAAACCTGCTAAAATATGTGTTTGACGATCACAGCACATACTTCTTATAAAAGCTTGTTTATATTATTCATAGGCTTCCTCATATCTGTCCCAACACAAATTTCCAAAAATTAGATTGGTGCCTATCCTAGATTAGAAGGGTCATAACATGTTCTTTTCAATTATGCATAACAGCGCTGAAATTACAGTCTACTGAAGTTTATTCTTTCTAGAAATACTATTAACTCTCTGTAACAATTAGTGTTTTTAAGCATTATTAAAGAAGCTTGTTATAATTCTTCAGTTTGACCAGTACCTTACTAAGGTAGTAGCTGCGATGTGCCTCACTCTAGGGTCTTCATCCCCAAGCAGAGAAATAACTACATCATTGATCACACGGTCCTGAAGTTTTAACAACTATGGGAATAGAATGGTTGAAAGATCCATCAACAAATTCCATTTAATGTCGTCCAGTTTACAACTATATAAAATGCTTTAATTATAACTCCTAGGTAAAGTAAGAACATTTTAGGGCAATGCTAGGAACACCTAATTGTATGTTAAACTATCAAGGGCAAAGTTTGTATTTAATCTTCAAATAATTTCCATTCATACATAAAATTTTACATGGAAAGACAAATTATAAATGTTTGTACAAAAAACTGGGAAAGCAATTTTTCTAATGCATTAAAGAGAATATTTTAACATGAATTAAACTACAGGCCTCCCCTCTCTATTCACAGGAAGATACTTCTCATATCTTCTGCAGATACCTGAAACTACAGATAAAAGTGAACCCTATATTTAACATATACCTGAGTCATAGAGCATACCTGTCAACCGCGGCTCCGACGAATCTGGGACCTGCGCAAACCGGGTCTGCGCAGGTCGCGTTGTACCCATGCGCGTGGAGGGCTACACCACTTGCGTAGCCTTCTACGCAGGCGGCGTAACCTTCTGCGCATGTGCGGAAGGGAGCTACAGAAGTGTGGAGCCCTTCCACGCATGCGTGCAACGCGACCTGCGCAGATGGGCTGCGCAGTGCCTCCTTTCTCCCGCTGCCAAATTACGGGGTTTTGGAAATGGCGCAAATAGGCGCCGAATTACGGGGTAATCCCGGCCAAATCGGGATGTTGACAGGTATACATAGAAGGGGGAAGGGTTTAAAATACCTGTTGTTCTACATGAGATACCAAAATGTCTGCCTCCATTCCTTGTAAGCATTACATTGGAAACAGTGGCCTCTGGTGTCCAGCTTTGGTAGTGTGTCATAAAATACATGTACTGTATCTCAGAGATTTTTATCTAGACCCGCAGATAAATGAAACTGTGGATACTGAACTTGAGGATATGGAGGGTAATTTATATCTACTTTCCCTGAATTATATATTCAGTAATACGAACTGTAAAGCAAAGAACCAAATGGAATAATGACTCACTCCAGTATAATGATGAGAACCTCTATGCAAATTGTTGGCCCTTCCTTCCAAAAAGTTTATTAGCCTAAAAAAAAAAGATGAATGAAAAACATGTAAAGAATCCTTGTTAAAAGCCAAATAAAGCAATTTTTTGGGATTAGCAGTGACAATTATTTTCAAAAGAAAAAAATCATTTAAGAATGGGAATAAAACATTGAAATGAGAACACTTACCGAAAATCTATCTCAGCAAGAGTTTCCAGCAGCTCAGTCCTAACTAGCCAATAGGAGCTATTCCTTAATGTAAGGAGATCAATCATTAATTTTAAACCTAAGGCACTGTAGCTGCTATTGCACAAACTTGTGATGCAATGCTAAAGAGAAAAGAGAGAAATTTAATTTGTCATAATATAATTATTATTATTATTATTATTATTATTATTATTATTAGGTTTATTTCTATACCGCCTTTCTTGCCCAACGGCAACTCAAGGCTGTTCACAACAGTAATTAATTAGGTTGGTCCAGCAACCAACAAGATATAAACTCAACAAAAGCTCATGAAGATGCAACTACACATTGAGGGAAATACCAATTAAGTCATATTCTCTTGCTGTGAAGTCTCACCAGAGGATTCAGTTATTTTCGATTTAAGTCACCACACAAGCAGACAAGTAAAAAGCCTTCTAACTGCAGTTCTGTTGAAGCACTTGTAAATGGCACAGTTCAAAGGAGATGGATGGATTGAGCAGAACTCCTGATTGTTTATTTATTTATATGAATACATTAACAGAATTTCCTGTTGCATCAGGCAGTTAATGGGGGGAAATGCAGACCAGCCCACTCCATACATGCAGTATTTCCCACATTTCCCCATGTAGTTAGGTTCTAATTCAATATTTGTAGAGTATTTTTATTTTGTGAATCTATGTAATATAAATGAATATATTAGTGAAATGAAGCATAACTAAGTTAAGTGAAATTTTATATATTCTTGGTTATATGAAGCAATTAGAAAAATATTTGTAAGATTCCAAAAAAGTGCATTCAAGAAAATCAACCTGACATGTCAGTATCATCTTCATTATCATCAACTAAATGATTATCCTATAGGAAAGGACTCCAAATATGATGTCTTACTCAGGGGTTTAATTAACAAAAGAGTAAACTCTTATTAAATAAAAATATGAATGGCAAAAGCAATTTGGCAATAGCATAGATCAGGGGCGCCCAAACTTTTCAGGCCGCGAGCCAGTCACGTGGTTCAGGGATCTGGGATTTGAAGACCTGCCACCCCTCTGCATAATCTATGCTAGGGGTGTCCAAACTATGGCCTGAGGGCTGGATCCGGCCCCGACAGCAATTCATCTGGCCCACAAAACCCTCATCGCTCCTGGAAGAGGAAATAAAATGCCATACGGGCGCATTTTACTTTCGCTTCCAGGAGCAACGAAGGCTTTGCGGGCAAGATGCATTGGCGTTGGGGCCGGACCCAGCCCCCTGGCCATAGTTTGGACACCCCTAGCATAGATTATGCAGAGGGGTGGCAGGTCTTCAAAGTAAAAACTAAATTTTCTGAGGGACAGCTGCTCAATGTGTGTGTGGGCTTATGGCTACTGTTCCCCTGTAATCAGCCTTACATGACATAAGTTTAAGCAACAAGATTTTATCAATGTTACCCAATAAAAAATAACTACCAGATGAACAAGTGCTGTAATGAACATAAAACCTTCTTCTATCTGGAAATAGCCAGCAATAAGAAGAGAAGCAATTTTATTAAAGTGTTTGAAGGGACTTGTATCTTGTATTACTTGTTATCTGAGCTTTCTGTACTGTATATGGGGCACTCAGTTCCTAGAAGTGCTGCACTTTTGGTCACTTCTTTCTATGATCAGTTGCATTCAAGTTGCTTCTGATTCTATGCATTAATGATATCTAGATCCTGTTTATTAAGTACTCTGGCTCTTGCAAACTCAAAGATACGACTTCTTTTACTGAGCCAATTACCTCATTTTCAGTCCTCCTCATTTCTTGGTACAGTTGACTTTCACTGTGACTCCAGCCACTAGCTAAATATACTTCTGGGATCCTACATTTGTAATATCATAAAGCTATATGTTTTAAATTTTTTATGTATTTTCTAGAGGTTTCTGCTTACCCTTACAGCTGTACAGGCCAGCTTGCATGTAACAGAAGATTCATCTTGCAGAGATTTTTGTAACAAGGGTATACAGTCTACCAATGAGAATGTGTTTCCTAGAAATAAGGTAAACAAGGACAATAAAACAACTAAAAGTATTATGATGTGAAAAAGATATCCACAAAATAATCTCACTATTACCTGTTGAAACTCTTATATGTGCTAGCCAATTTTCCACATCAAAACGAGATTTACTGAGAATAGAATAAATTATTGTTCCACACAAAATGGCTGTTGTTCCTCTAATCTGGGGGTCTCCGTGGTCAATGTAATTCAAAATATCCTTTACATATTCCTCTTCTAGAACAAAAAAATTAAAATCCACTTATTTATTGACTCATTTAATTTATATAACACCCATCTAGTACAAATACCATTCTGGGCAATTTTTCAATGCAACAATTAAAACATGTACTGTAAAGTAAAAACAGAGAATAAAGAACTGTGCCTTGGTTATATTTCTTGACATTCTGACAGTGCCTATTAAAATCAACTATAAATCACACACACACACACCATTGATGGCACACAATTATTATTATTAATAATACAGAGTTGGGACTGAGTATGAAACAGCAATCCCTCCATACTTGTTGAATACATTTTCCCCCTGAAACAGGAAAAATGTCACTGGCGTGAATTTGTTTAAGGTGGATCTCATCTTGCCATGAAGTGACCCACACACTATGATCTCAGAGCCATCACCCACGGCACACACGAAGCACGACATGGAAGATTTAACACCGGGACTGCAATGGACCGCCACAGCCTTGAGGATATGGACAAGGATATGGACTTCACAGCCAGTCCATCTGGCATGGCCTCTTCCACCTCCATGACCGTTGGGAATCAAAGTTCCTCCTCCACTCATTTTGCAGTTGGGCCCAATATGATGGTTTCCAGTGGCATTTCCTCCACTTAGGAAGACCATCACCCCACCTAAAGGGGCTCATCGCCCGTAGCCATTGGCCCCTTTAGGGAGTCAGGTTAATTAACCACCGCCTGACACTCGGCGTTGAGTCGCTGGCTGTACGGTCTACTCCATTACCATAGCGGGATGTCCGGCCAGACTAACCTTCCATACTAGGTAATGGGTATACTGCTCTGTTGCTAAGGAATACAAAGAAACCAGCTACCATTATACTTCGTATGTTATCCTATTCTTCACTGGATGTAGCAGGGAAACAAACAAGCTGTAATGATCTTCATTCCAAGACAGAGGTGAACAGGAATAATGATCCTACATTAGGAAATGCATATAGCACACAGGAGAAGCTTACTAAAAGTGTGGTGAAGAAAAACTTCTTTCTGGATACTGTGAAGTGATAACAACTGATAATACCTGGCAGTTTCACTTTTTAACTATGAACAGATGTAACTACTGTCTGGTGCAATGATAGTGAACTTCGGCACTCCAGGTGTTCTTGGACTTCAATTCCCAGAAGCCCAAGTCAGCACTCCTGCTGATCAGGGCTTCTGGGAATTGAAGTTCAAGAACAGCTGGAGTGCCAAGGTTCGCCATCACTGATCTAGTAGTTTTTACAGTTACATTTTTTAAAAAAGAAAAGAAATTCTTCACAAAAGAAATGACAAAGCAATTTAAAGCTCAACGTACCATATTCTTCTTTCACAACTTCACAAGCCATTTTATACAGTTTGCTGAAGAAAGCTTCAGGATGGAGTGCAACAGCTGCTCCTACACAGCTTATAGCTAAGGCCTTTACACTGACTCGCACATCTTTATCAGGGACTAATGCTAAACAAAAAAGGTCAAGATAAAAAATACAATTCATTTCATTATATAACACAAACATAGCCACATGTTTACCTACACTCAATATAATACTATCAAGTTAAGTCCCTCAACAACCAATGGGGTAAAAGAGAAAGCAAAGAAGATGATCAAGTTAACTAACAACATATGTTATAGTGAAATGTCAGCAGCATGAAAGCTAGTATACAGATGTAAGAAATTATATTTTATTTAAAAATTAATTTAATTTAATTTTCATGCTTATATGCCGCCCACTCAGGAAACTTGACTCAGGGCGACTCACAAAGCAGATTAAGCAAAATATACAATAAATACACAAATAAAAACATAAAAAATATAAAAACGGATAAAAATACCTTTCCCATTAAAACCCACCCACCCCATTCATAAAAAGAGGGAGGGTCTTAATTATTGTACAAGCCAGCAGGCAGTGGCCACATTTCCATCAGGGCCCCACACCTGCCCTGCCAGCCAGGCTTTCAGTGCTTTCCTAAAGGGCAGCAATTCTGTCTGCAGCAGTAACTCTGTTGGCAGGAGGTTCCAAAGAAGCTGGTGCGGACATGGAAAAGGCCCTCCTTCTTGTGCTAGAGAGACGGGCCCCTCTAGCCAATAGTACAATTAGAGAGCCCCTCCAGTCTGCTCTTGTTGGACGGACAGACGTTCTTGGGGCAATGCGGTCTCTTAGGTATACTGGCCCACTACCATGTAGGACTTTACAGGTCATAACCAGCACCTTGAATTGCACCCAGAGGCAAACTGGTAACCAGTGGTGAGGCGCGGGCGTAACGTCCGCACCCCCATCAAATTAAACAGAAAAACTTTCCTGAATATCGCACAGCTGCAATTGAAAACCAAAGGACAATTCCTCAACTGTGATATTACAAAAGGAATACAAGTTTCTCCCAATACACCTTTTTCTAGACATACATAATTTTTTATATAATTAGAACATCAATCTCCTCTTCATATTCCAGCTAGGGAATAATCCAGCATCAAACTTAGTTTAAATGTTATTTAACAGTGCAAAATTATGCCTACTCCAAATGAAGGTAAACCAAATCAATAAGACTTACTCCCAGGCAATCAGATATAGGACCGCAACCTGAACTATGTTCTTATGGTACATACTGTATGGATTACTGTGGTTTACAACTTCCAACAGTCTAAACCAAGATTTCCCAACATGGGGCACATGCCCCACAGGGAGACTTCAATTTCCAGAAGCCTAAGTCAGTACATTGGCTGATCAGTGCTTTGGGGAATTGACTTAGGTTTCTGGGAATTGAAGTCCAAAAACTAAAGGTTGGGGAACACTAGTCTAAACAGTTTGGCCAATGTTAGGGAATATAGGAACTGCAGTCCAAATATACCCAGAGGGCAGCTGCTCCTTCTCAGATACATATTTTGCCCGGTGGTGCCAGGCTTTTTAAAATTGTGTTGGATAGTAAAGGGTTTCTTTTTTTCTTGAACAAATGGTGCCGGGCTGTTTTAAATGGTGTTGAAAGGTTTTGTGATTATGTGGCGTTAAGGTGCTGTTTCCACCTGCGGCGGACTTGCGCTCCCAGTGTGTGTTTTATTTTTATTTTTTGCGTGCCGGCTTCCTCATTGCCAGGCTCTTTAAAATAGTTTTGGCAGGTTTTTGTTTTATGTTTATGCAAATGAGGTTAGTTTTTAATTTTGTTTTTTTAAATATTTATTTTTACGCATTTTTTATTTTTTGTTTTTGTTTTTTCAAAAGAGGAAAGGATGATAAAATATTATATAATTATTGTATTTAACCAAATAATGTGTTACTATGTGTTTTTAATAGTTGTGCTTTGGATAATCA
Organism: Bradypodion pumilum; assembly: GCA_035047305.1. NCBI lineage: Eukaryota > Metazoa > Chordata > Lepidosauria > Squamata > Chamaeleonidae > Bradypodion > Bradypodion pumilum. Next base: position 81,881,661 of record JAWDJD010000005.1, read on the forward strand.
TTTTTAAAATGTGTAAGAATGTTTTTTTTTAAAAAAATCACTGGTTCCATACTGTGTTTAGATGTTTTTTGTTTTTTTGAGTGAAAAGTTTTTTCTGTGTTTTTTTTGGGGGGGTATTTTTTGTGATTAGTGTGAATATTTTTGCATGTTTTGATAACTTATTTGATTAATTTGGGAATTAATCTTATTATTTTTAATATTTTAGAATGTTTTTTCTCTTGTGGCCTCTGGGTGGTGGTGGTGAGCTTTTCTTCTACTCTACAATTCTTCTCTACTGTCCTCTGGGTGTCGCTTCTTCTTCCGGTGAGTATTTTCATTATTTTCTAGGTTGAGTTCCGGGCATCGTGGAGTGAAGACGTCTCCTGGTAAGCTCTGTGGGGTTTTTTTTTTTTTTTGGGGGGGGGGGGTCCTGTGTGATGTTTTTGTGTTTACTTTTTGGATTTTTTTGACTGTTTTTGGATGTTTTGTGTGTCCTTTTTGGATGTTTTTGTGTGTCCTTTTTGGGGGGGTGGGGAGTCTTTTTTTCATGGGTCAGGCTCGATCCCTGGCCCATGGAAAGAAAAAGGTGGGGGTGGTCTTTTTTTCCCCATGGGCCAGGCTCAATCCCTGGCCCGTTGAAAGAAAAGGGCACGGGGGGGGGGTGTGTGTCTTTTTTCCCCGCGGGCCAGGCTCGATGGCTGGCCCGTCGTAAGTAAGGGCAGCGGCGGCGGGGGGGGGGTTCTTTTTTTTTTTGGCACACCGGCTGGCCTGTCTTAAGTAAGGGCAGCGGCGGTGGGGGGTTTATTTTCGTGTAATTTTCGCATGCCGGCTAGCCCATCTTAAGTAAGGGCAGCGGCGGCGGGGGGTTTATTTTATTTTATTTTTCACGCACCGGCTGCCTCAGCGTTCTGCGCACTCATGGCACGCAGGACGCTGGGGCTTGTAGTTTGGCGTGCGCGATTTTGGTTACTGCAGCGGTTTTCCTGCGGCTTATTTTTGATTGGCCGCGGCGTGTTTCCGAACGTTCTTTTTGCCGCGTCGCTCAGCCTTATTGGCTCTGGTGCGGCGCGGCGCAAGGAACGTTGAGAAATGAAGTTTCCTTTTTTTGTTTGCGTCCGGGGGGCTCCTGCCCCCCTGGCGCAAATTTCAACCCGACAGTTACCTGTGAACCCCGTTCAGGCGAGTGCACGGAGGCTCGGACGGGGCTAGTGGGGCCTGGCTAAACATCCTTTGTCACATTCCAACAGTTAACACACCATTTTATAGGTATAGATGTTTAGGTTCTTTGCTATTCAGAATTTAAGCAATTTATAAAATGAAACAATCTGTTCATAGGTTTAATATAAGGCATCAAAAAGGAAAAGGATGTTTTTACACAATGTCCAATTTTCTTCAACTTACCTCCTTTCTCCCCAGTAAGCAGAAAAGATGCTGACAGGAGGCGAACACAGTGAACTAGTGGAGCAGCACTTTCATCAGTATAACACCCTATATCTCCTTTAATTCTGGAGAGCTGTTTTCAAAGAAAAATCAAGCCAATATACATGTTTTTGTAACAAGATTGGACTAAAGCACAACTTCAAAACAATGCCAGTACTGTCAGAATATTTGGCTGTTGTAATCAATTCTTGGGAGTCTTCATTTGCTCTAGAACACTACTTTTTAATGTCAGTATAAAGCCAAATTTCCTGCTATGGAATGAATGTTCTACTGTGCCAATTTGCTATCTTGTCTGGTTTTTGAGCAGGAAAAGTTGCACCACAATTAAGAACTCCTGTTATCTTCAAGGACTTTCTTTTTTAACCATGCTGAGCGAAGACAGGAACATGAATTAATTGACTGTGTTCCTTGATTAATGAACTTCTAGGAAACATGATGGTTTTCAATAATGAAATCTTACATAATCTAAACATAAAGTTGGATTGTTGGAATAATTTTACCGTACTCAAGTATAACCTGAGTTTTTTAGCCCCTAAAAGGGGACATGGCTTATACTCGGGTCAATGACCATGAGGGTCCCAAGACCATGCTGAATTGAGACGCACCAACAATTTAATTAATTTTACCATATTTTCATTTATTTTTATTATTGAATCTCACTAGCTGCTGCACTTCCCACCCTCGGCTTATACTCGGGTCAATCTATTTTCCTGGGTTTCCAGGTCAAAATTAGATGCCTCGGCTTATACTCAAGTATATATGGTAATTGTTACTACAAGAGCACTGCTCTAGAACAAATATGATTCAAAGAAAGTGCACTGGTAAAGCAAAGTGACCGCAAACATGGTCAACTCAGATTAAATTTATATAAAGGTTTTGGGCTTCATACCACTCCAATCAAAACAATCTGAACTGTATTTTTGCATATTTCTTCTGTGATGATGCATTAAATTATTTTTCATCAGAAAAAAAATATTCTCTCCATTTACTCTGCGTGTCCAATTGCCAAAATTCTATCCACTCTTTTTCTATGTGTATGGTAAAGAATATGCAAATGTTTACCTTTGTCGCAAAATCAGTTCCATGGAAGGCAAAATTGCCAGAGAAGCAGAAAGATTTATGTGAATGCCATTACACAATCATGTAAGGCAGGAGTTCTCAACCTTTTTGAGCCAGGGGCCGGGTCACGCTCCCTTAGACAGCTTCAGGAACCGGATGGCACTTTTGTCCTTCCTCCACCACATGGCACTTCTGGGTGTGGTGGAGGGGGGCACATGAAATGGCGATGCAAGCCACATCTGGCCCATGGGCCACAGGTTGAGAATTCCTGATGTAAAGAAACAGGATTCTAGTGTTTTAATTCACTGTCCAGACGTTCCCCTAGTTTTTATAATATAGGCTAGAATTCTATTAGTCATGCCCACTGGAAAATTCATTTGGTGTAAATGTGTACCAAATCACTATTTCCCACAGTGGCAAACAAGAGGAAGGACATAGTTTTAATTTGCTCAATGAAAACCCCCAATTGTTTCATTTCACCATGACTACCATATTTAATCACATACAACTTTAATCTAGGCATAACCCTTCAATAAAAACAATACCCACCTTATTTTCATGATCTCCAGGTTCTGTTTCCTCTTTTGACATGAATTTATCCACACTGCTAGCAGAAGGTTGTCTGCTATGCCCCATGTTTTTTAACAAGTGAGATTGTTGAAGGACTTCAGAAGGAAAGTAAAATATGACTGATTTAAAATGTGCATCTCCACAGATAAAGGTTACTGCTTTTTCTTAGATAGTGCAGTTATAAATAGGAAATAATTCCATCACTACTGTTTTCTCATTGATTTTCCCTCTCACTTAACAACATACCAAGACAAGAATTTCTGAAAGGATCTATGGTCTCATCCTGGAGGACATTTGCAGTTTCATCTTCCTCATCTTGCAGCTGTCCAATCTGCATTCCTGAATACTGGTTTTCAGCACTTTCTAGAATCTAAATTGCAGAAGAAACAATCTTAAAAAATAATTTATTTCAATACTATAGCTTGATTTCATATTTAGTTTCATATACTGTACTCCTTTAAAAAAACAAATACAACGTTGATCTACTTAAAAAGTAAAATCTAAACTCTGCAGTTGTGCTCTACCAACAAAAGCTCACAAAAAAGTAGGCAACGTTTCTGTTTTTTCCACAATTTTAATAAGATTGGATAGTGTAGAAATCAGGAGCTGGAAGGAGAAACAAAAAGTCTAAGAAAAACCAGGCTAGCTATAGCAGTCATGAAATTTGCATTCAGGCCAAGTATTGAGATGAAAACTAGCTAATGAATGAATTACAGTAGAACCCCGTATAACAAAAAACTCCGTTCCGTGGGTCTCTTAGCTATACGGTTTTTTGTTATACGAAGTGCATTGATGATACCCCTCATAATGAAAAAAATTTTCATTATAAGGGGTTTCGTTAAGCGACGTGTACCTCACTTAACGAAAACTGCATATAACAAAACCAATCCTTATGTGGGGTATCGCCAATAGCGCACAAACGCTTTGTTGTACGAATTTTTCGTTATATGAAGCATTCGTTATATGAGGTTCCACTGTAGTCTCTACAGGAGTTACAAGTTTCAAATTACAGTAAAACCCCAATTTACGGAATTAGTCAGTTCCAGGACATTTTCTATAACTCAGTTTTTCCATACGTTGAAACACGATTTCACATAGGAATGCATTGAAAAATAAAATAATGGTCCCGACTGGACAATTTAAAAAAAAATCAAAAAAAAATACCAGACACAATCCTCTCCCACCCCTCGATCGATCCAACCAGCTGGTTTTATTTTATCCTGCACCTCTGCACAAAAAAAAATTCAAAAGACATCCCCCAAAAATCCCAGGCACAATCCTTTCCCATACCCTATTGATCCCACCAGCTGATGAGAGACTGGGGTGGAGAAAAGGGGGTGTTATTAAAGGATTATCCTATTTTATCCCACACCTTCGCACAAAAAATAATCAAAAACATCCCAAAAAATCCAGAAAATGCCAGACACAATCCTCTCCCACCCCTCGATCGATCACACCAGCTGGTGAGGGGCTGAGGTGGAGAAAAGGGGGTGTTATTAAAGGATTACCCTTTTTTATCCTGCACCTCCACAACACAATGGATCAAACTCCCCAGTTGATTAGTGGCTGGGGTGGAGAAGAGGGGGAGTTCTTGAGGTGCGGGAGAGGAAACCCCCTCTTTCCCTCTAGCCAACCACCAGCTGCTGAGATCCATCAACCTAAAAAAAATAATCAAAAAATACAGAGCACACAGTAAAAGGGGACGATGCAGCTAAGTTCTCTGGTTTGTCCAGCCACCAGGGGAGTCCACACGGCGGCAGCGTCAATGATTGCCTCGTTTTTGCCGCAGTTTCCAGAGGTGGTTTGTGCAGCTGCCAGGGGAGCCCATGCGAGACCGCCATTTTAGAGTCTAAAATGGCACAGGGCCGCCATTTAGCCTCTCCCAGATGGAATGAACTCTGGGGAAACCCATTCCGTAACATGAGTTTTTTCTGTAAATTGGGACGTGATTTTCCAAGAATTTCCTTCCGTAAGTCGAATTTTCTATAAAACGAGGCTTCCATAAGTTGAGGTTTTACTGTGTACGTTGGATTCTGGAAGAAAACAGTAATAGCTGATTCCACCACCACCACCCCCTTCTATTTCTGGCTATACCCATTAGTTCATCAACTTACTAGTTTCCACTAAAAGTTGTCCTTCTCTAAAAAAAGAAACTGCTTCCAGAGCACTCATAGCCACGTCTCTCCCAAAACCCAAACAAAATCCAGATCCATATGGGTGCAATTACTGTATATACTCGAATATAAGCCAATACAAATGTAAACCAAGGTACCGCAGTTGCTCAAATGGCAAAGATGTTGACTGGAAGGTAGCAGGTCAGCAGTTTGATACCCGAATACTACACGATGGAATGAGCTCCTGTCTTTGTCCCAGCTCCTGCCAACCAAGCAGTTCGAAAGCAAAAAATTACAAGCAGATAAATAGGGACCACTTTGGTGGGAAAGCAAACAGCATTTCATGCACTCCGGTGTCTAGTCATGCCTGCCACATGACCATGGAAACATCTGCAGACTCAGACAGCACTGGCTCTTCGGTTATGAAACAGAAATGAGCACTGAACCCTAGAGTCAGATACAACTGGCTTTTGAGCAAGGGTGACCTTTACCTTTACCTAATTTTACCCAAGAAACCAAGAAAGTTTTTCTATCTGTTCAGAACTCTTTCTAAAGTGCCTTTTGGAATTTTTCACCATGTTTTCGCTACTTTAGAAAGCGTTTTCAACAGAAAAAAAAACCGTGGGTTTTTTAAAAGCTTTTTTCTGAGCTCCAGAATGCATTATTTGATTTTCAATGCATTCCTATGGGAAATGACATTTCAAGATACGCATTTTTCAAGATACAAAAAACCTCGAGGAACGAATTATTTTCGTATCTTGAGGTATCACTGTAGGTCTGTTTCCAGAGCTCAGGATATGTGATCTATAGGTGTGGCCTTTCACCTCAATTCCTAATAGACTGCTACTACAGATTAACATGTATATGTGATAACTGAAGAAAAACAGATTCATGGTAGACTAGCAGGGGTGCCCGGCTTCACCCGGGTGGTCCCAACCCGGCTAGCTGAGTGCCAGTGTTGCCCGGAAAACCCACTGGCCAGGAGATGACATCACAACCCCCCCAGTTAGCCTAGCACTGAGGCAGACACAAATCCTCCTGTCGAATATACCCCCCTTTGCAGATCAATTTAGGGGGCAACCCCCCCCATGGGCTTCCGGACCCCGACAGTGATCTGCTCATGTGCGCAAGGTATGTGTGGGCTGAATTTCATGGGGTTTGGTCACGAGGTACGGCAGCCCATTCCGGATACGGTACCCACACCTCTGCTTTAAAAGAACAGCTAGTCTTTGCAGCATGTCTGAATCTTGGCATCTCATCAGAAAATTTAAAAGTGTCATAAATTAGATTTCTCAGAAACTAGCTGGAATCTTCCTCCCCATTAAATACATACCAACTCAGAACAGTCTGAAGGCGTGACAGCAGAATCTGGTCCTTCTGTAGTTGTCTGAGAGCTGTCACTAATCGGAGAAGATGCCTGAGTGCCACTGTTCAAGTCTGCTGTGGGGTCTGATGGGGCAGCACTGATTTGGCTGGAGCTTCTGCTTAGAACATCATCATCAGTATCCCCTTTGTTGGCTGAATTTGTCAAATCACAACCTGTCAGGTCCGACTCAGACTGCAATGTGTGTTGAGAACGAGGCTGCTCAGTTATAATGTCACATCCTGAGGAATCAGCTACTGAACTTGAAGCTGTTGACATGACTGACGTAGAAGCTAATTCACTGGTTAACTCACTCTTCAATGGTGCTAAAAAGAAACAAAAGAAATCCATAAAAATCCATGTAGATGCCAGATGAAGTTGTGGTGAGTTTCATAGCCACTTACTAGTATGAACATAATGCAACCCCGTTTTTCAAAGTTTCTTCTAAACAGTAATTGACTGACATCTCAGTTGGTTACTCATATCTTGCTCATGTCATATGACAAATCATAAACTATGACATACAACTGGGGTCTTTATATATTTTACGCTACTGGGCACAGTTAGAATTTTGAGCAAGTGTCCATCAATTGTCTTCTGCAGGAATAACTATGCAAGACAGTTTGGGCCATTTTTTGTTTTACCTCTTTCCTCAATGTCCTCAATGTGTAAACATTTATTTTAAACTGTGACTTGCCTCAAGCACCTTGGCAGGAAAAAAAATTGCTTGCTATCACTTCAGTGTAGGAAGGGCCAAAAAGCATATTGTACATCTGGATGGAAGTCTATAATTGCCAAACATCTTACCCACTGATAACTATTCTTACACAAACATAACAAACGGTACCGAATCTTGGGCATACTATCATACTAGGAATTAATTTTAAAAAGACAACAGAGATAATGAGAATGTGATTATATACTGTGAGACTCTGACTTTCCAAGCTACTAAATGAAATCCTGTTTAGCGCCACACATGCAATGGGAATTGTGTAAGCAGAATTAGCAAGTCACTTTTAATTAAAGACTTCCTTTAGTGACTTCAACATGCACACAACTCATGCACAATGTAAAGTCACATGCATTCCAAAATCACCAAAAGAAACCTTTAATCCAGGGGTGCCCAAACTTTTTGGGCCACGGGCCTGACCACATCCCCCAAACAGCTGACTAGGCCGGTCACATGGTTCCTCCCACCGGAAGCAGAAGTAAAATGCTCCTGCACATGCACAGAATGCTGCAGTAAATGCACCTGTGGCTGTTGTAAACACATTCACGACAGCCACGGGTGCATTTACAGCAGCGTTCTGCCCATGCGTGGGCACGTTTTACTTCCGCTTCCAAGAGCAAGGGTGTTGAGGGCTGGATGAATTGGTGCTGGAGCCGGATCTGGACAGTGGGCCGTAGTTTGGGCACCCTGCTTTAATCCATGGCAATTTGTCACTGCTAATGATATGATTCCCATTGTGCACACAAAGTTATGCAACAGAATTTCGGTCGTAGTGGTTTTCCCTTACAAAAGACAAATCCTACTCATGAACAAAATTAGCTTTTACCTTTCACCTAATTATCAAGTGCAGTACTTCTATAAGCATTTATTTTCATATTCTTAGTTTAAATTTTTACTTACTCTACAGCAGTGTTTCCCAACCTTTGGGTTTTGGACTTCAATTCCCAGAAGCCTAAGTCAGTACACTGGCTGATTAGTGCTTTGGGGAATTGACTTAGGCTTCTGAGATTGAAGTCCAAATCCCAACAGTTGGGGACCAGTGCTCTACAGCACTACAATTTTTCCTTTTAAAAGAACTTGCTAAAATCTTGTAATTTAGAATAGCAGGTTGGACTAAAGGAGAATAACTGAATTTGCAGGGATTTAGTGAGTCGACCCCTCTTCAGGCTGCATCGATTCAACAGGTTCTATTCTAATTCCATTTTACATATTCCATCTTACATTAATGCAGTAAACCACAACTAGCCCATGTGAATCAATGGAACATAGAAGGTTTAACTCACCCACTCCCCTTTTGATTCAATGAATCTACTCCGGTGCAACTTCTATGCTAAGCAACAGGATTTCAATCACTGTTGTTGTTTTTTGTCTGATGAAAAACAATAATAATGAACATATTTCTGCATATGAGCAAAACAAGAAGCAAATATACCTGCAAAAGCTGTGCTGCAGGCTTCAGATCTTGTTTCAGAGTCATCTTCTAAACCTTCTTCTTCCCCGAGAGAAATTTTAGCTGATAACCAATGCAATAACTTGTTTAGACTTTACATTACTACTAAGCCATCGCTTATAACTTAACTATACTTATAGGCCTCTTGTTTAAAACCTTCATTTTTGTTTCAAAGGATACAAAGAAGTGGACAAACCAGATTAGAAACATTAGGGGGGGAAACACCTCTTTACCAAAAGTCCATCAAAACCATGAAATACTTTAAACACTGCAAGCTGTTATTTTTAGGACTTATACTAATTTCATCTTCCTAGTTTTTCATATATTAATCTAGATCAGAGCCCTATCAAACTGCATTAAAATCATTCCCTTTTATCTTCCCAAAAAGAAATGATAACTTATCATTTGTAGATGCTTGGGATACGAGGAGAAGTAGGAAGTAATTATGTAGCCTCAATAAGTTAAGTATCATGTTCCTGTGGCTATACAATTGGAAAGAATGAGCAGCACATTTACAGTTATCTTCCAGCATACAAAGCAGCTGGAAGATCCTTTATACAGTACAGTACTTGCAAAAATATACTATATAGTATCTCAATCATAGAATAAATTAGTTGGAAGGGGCCTTTTAGGCCATCGGGTCCAACCCCCTGCTTAATGCAGGAATCTGAATCAAAACAGATATGACAGATGGTTGTCCAATTTTCTCTTGAATGTATCCAATGTTGGAGCACTCAGCACCTCTTGAGGCAGTCGGTTCCACTGTCGTACTGCTCTTGCTCTGAATGTTAAGAGGTTTTTCCTAATATTCAGCCTATATCTGGCTTCCTGTAGTTTCAGCCAATTATTATGCATCCTGCACTCAGGGATGATTGAAAACATCATCTTCCTCTTCATGATTATCTTTCAGGTATCCGAAGAGTGCTATCATATCCTTTCTCAGTCTCCTTTTCTCAAGCCTAAACATGGGCAATTCCTTCAGTCTTTCTTCATATGGCTTGGTTTCCATTCTTCTGATCATCCTTGTTGCCCTTCTCTGTACCTACTCTAATTTGTTTGCATCTTTCTTAAAGTGCAGTGCCCAGAATTGAACACAGTACTCTAGATGTGGTCTAACAAGTGCTGAATAGAAGGGGAATATTATTTCATGGGTAGTCCTACATCTATGACTCTTTACTCAAAATAGAAATAAGAATATCTTAGAAAAACATACTTAGTCTGATTTTAACAATCCTTGTCTTATAAATCTTTAGACGAAGATCAAAATTGTGCTTATATGCGTAGAGCACCTAACTATGGAACCAAGATGTGCCCTAAGACCTTACCAATTAACTGCAATTAGCTATGGCAAGTTATATAAACCTTTCATAAATGCTAACTTGATTCCAGCCAATGGATTAAAATCAAGTGGTAGGAAAATTACATCATTCTGCTTCATCTTATTTATTTATTTATTTATTTATGCACATTTATATCCCGCCCTCCTGGTGGGTACACCACTCAGGGTAGCTAACAATATAACAAAAATTACAATAAAAACAATTCAGCAACAATAGCTAAAACAAACCTAACAACCCCAATTAAAACCAGCATTAAAAACACAAACAAATCATCATTAAAAAACAACCCACACCCACCCTACCCCCGTTAAAACAGAATAACCAAGCCAGGAGGCAGCCCCTCACATAGGCTAAATCAGCCACCGGGCTTGACTGGTAGAGTCAAGCATGCCCCAAACTTGCTGAAAGAGCCATGTCTTCAGCATCTTTCTAAAGGGGAGTAGTTCCGTCTGGAGACGCAACTCAGGTGGTAAGAAGTTCCACAGGGCTGGGGCAGACACGGAAAAGCCTCTTTTCCTGGTCCCAATAAGATGTACTTCTTTCACTGATGGGACCATCAGTGAGCCCCTCCTGTCTGACCTAGTAGGACGGGCTAATTTCCTTGTGGCGATGCGGTCTCTTAGGTAGCCTGGTCCAATGCCATGAAGAGCTTTAAAAGTCAAAACCAGCACCTTGAATTGCACCCGGAGGCACACCGGCAACCAGTGCAGCTCCCGGAGAAGTGGTGAGGTGCGAGCATAACGCCCGCACCCCATCACAACCTGGGCAGCCACATTCTGGACCAGCTGAAGCCTCCGAATGGTCACCAAGGGTAGCCCCATGTAGAGCGCATTACAATAATCCAATCTGGAGGTGACCTTAAAGAGATCTTAAACCATAAAACTTCACATTATGAACATCTAGAACATCTAGCTATTAAAAACTGCCTGATCTAGATAACCCTTACTTTCAGTTTGTTTGGTACAATTAGTAAATTCAACAGATTTCCTATACAGATGTTCTAGATTATCGTTAAAATAATTTTAAATAATTTGTTCAGGAAATTGAGCTGTCAACTTAAATGAAACAGGTTGGCGAAGAACTACCTATTTCAACATCATCAGCCTCTAAGACAGGGGTTTTCTACCTACTGTCTGTGGGCCAGATCTGGCCCACAGCACCATTTCATGTGGCCCACTGTCCTCGCTCCCACTGCCAAGGCCGCCAGGAGTGGAAACAGCCATAAATGTGCCTGCAGCTGCCGTCAATGCATTTTACGCATTTACAACTGTCGTAAATGCATTTTTGACAGCCGTAAATGCATCCGTGGCTATCATAAAAGTGTTTACGACAGCCGCGGATGCATTTTACAGCAGTGTTTACAGCGGGGGGAACCACCAGTCCTGACTGCTCAACTATCTGAGGGAGTGTGACCCAGCCCGTGGCTTAAAAAGGTTGAGAACCCCTGTTCTAAGGCATAAACACTGTTATTAGGAGAAGCATACAATTGCTTCTGCAGGTACTATCTTGCACTTTATTTGTTGGCCTCAGTCGTTATTAAAATGTATTCTTATCTTCTGCTTTATACCAAAGATTACTGTTTTTCTCTCAAATTACTGTTTTTCTCTCAAATCAAGAAATGAAGGTTTTTCCAAGTGCATCCCTAAAAGTAGCAACTACATCAAGTGTATGAATTACATTTTTCCTTTTCATATAAACGTTTAAGATTCTTGAAATAATATTTAAGATGAAAGTTTTTTTTTAATAACAAAAAATAAACTCCTTCGGAAGCCTGGAGAGGAAGATAATAATACATTTCCTGTTAAGATCCACAGTGACCAAAAAAGCTGAAAGACAATGTAATGAAAGTTAATATCTACAGTATTTTGAAAAATAAATCCTGGAAATTTGCAGCACCAACTGAATGATATGCAGATTTTTCTAAAAGATTTATTTTCATATTTCATCTATTCTTTATTGGATTCTGATTTGTTCTTGTGCTAGTAACAGTAGTTTTGGGTCCTTTCAAGTACTGGTCCTTTCGGGAAACCCAAAAGGATTGACTCACTGGATTCTTATCTAAATAATTAGGTAGAAAATTCCAGCTATATGTTACAGGGGTGGAGCATTAAGCTACACACCCAAGAGCCAGTGGTAACAAGCTTTGAACTCAATCTAAGAAACATGCCTGGTCAACATCTGCCATGAATTTTTGGGACATTCGTTTATAATTTTTCTGTACACAAAATACTGGTGCATAGCATGAAGAAGTGGTATTTCAATTGTAAGGGTTTGATTTTTAGTGATTTGACAAAGGTATCATTTCCTCCTATATTTATGTTGTGTAAGGAACCAGTCTGGCCAGGTTATCCTGCTATACTAATAGAGTAAACCATACTGCCAGCAACTCAATGCTGATCATCAGGTGGTAGTTAGCTAACCTGACAACCCTGAGGACTAACGGCCTTGGGTGCTGAAGTCCACAGGGAAGGGTGATGGTCCTCAAGTGGATTAAATTCCACTTGAATCCATCTTGATGAGGGCCAACAGCTTTATCAATACTGGCCTGAAGCTGAGGAGGACTTTGTGTGACAAAAAGGGCTCAGGACCAGCAAGTGTCATGCTGCGATGCAGAAGGCAGATGAAAGGCCACTGCATTATTTTCTCAAAGCAGTCTTCATAGAACGGGTACACAGAAAGAGCCTCCTCGAAGATTGTTGTGGTTTTTTTTAAACCACAATCGGGCATACCCTGGTAACAGTAATCTTGCATTGACAGCTAACCTTTCTCACACTAGGTCTGGTCAAAGGAACTGCAGAATGGAATCACCAAAAGGTGACTTCATTTTGGCAGTTTCTCATCTGACCTAGACACGGAAGAAGAAGTTGTGTAAGGACAACACCGCTGTTTTGTTTGTTCCAAAAAGGGATTGGCTCTGTTGGGTCATTTCATTTAGGGTTTCCCATTCCAGTGCTAAAAATGCCTGGTGAGGCAAGGAGGAGGTGAGGAAATACTGGGCCTGGAAGAAGGGCTGTGGCCGTGAAGCAATGAGAGGACATGGAGGGGAAAGACTGGTGGCATGGAGAGAAAACCAGACAAGCATGGGTGGAGGGGGAGCATGGAAAGAGGAAGGGTGAAAGGGATTTGCAGCAGATGTGAACTGGCAGGAAAGGAAGGGGGAAGAATGGGATTTCCAACAGAAGCCAATGACAGGAAGAGGGGAGGATCGGGGATAATAATAGTAAGAAAATTAAGGGAGAGCTGGGAAAGATTGGAGAGAAATACTTTATGTGGGTAAAATGGTATCCCAGTAGAGAAAATCTGTAAGAATGTAAGTTTCAGCACCCCCTCTTCTACAATCTGAAATCTTACAGATTTCAGATGCTCTCAATTGGGAATCCATGAAAGTCTTCAAAACCAAAAGAGTGTGTGTGTGGTGTGTGTGTGTGTTTCCATTAAAATTACTCTGAAAGTCCTATCCCTAACAATTACTGCTGCTTCTATCACAATAAACAACATTTAAGTACAAACGCCTCAACATTGTGTAAAAATTATTATATAAAAAAATTATTCTAGAATAAAATTTATTCCAGAATAAATGTAATGTAATCAAATTCAATACTGTATTGCTATTGATGTTATAATTCTGACATAAAGGTGGCTAATGGAGACATACTCATGCATCCTAATAGATGCATACTTATGTAGGCATGGTTTCTTATTTTAAATTTTCAAAACTGGAGATGATTAGCTAACTCATGGACTCAAAGAGAAAAAAGAGTCTAGACCAGTGTTTCCCAACCTTTGGTTTTTGGATTTCAATTTCCAGAAGCCGAAGTCAAATCCCCAAAGCATTGATCAGACAATGTACTGATTTAGGCTTCTGGGAATAGACCACTGGTCTAGAGTAACTCCTCCAAATCCCGCAGCAGTAATACAAATTGTAATATGCAACAAAGGAACAGGTCTCCCATTCAAGAAACATATAGAAAACAATGTAGAAGTTTCAACTAGCCCAAGCTATATTGGGGTAGGCATGGAAGAGGACACAAACTGGACCTGCGGTCTAAATTAAAATGCCTTCCTGACTTAAAAGACAGCAAGAGACATTTAAGTATCATACCAAAATCTAGGCTAAAAGAATAATTAAAGCAGCTGAGTTAAAACTATGTAAGAACAGTTTGAGTTGAAAATTGCAGTTTCAAACTAACATCCCATGAATTATGTTAGTAGAAAGACATATAAAAAGGGAATTTGAAATAAGCAGTATGAAGCATGCATTAAGCATGTGTCTTACAAGTTAAAATAAACAACACTTAAGAATACAATTGTTTTAAAAAATGGTGCATGTCATTCAAAATGAGGTATCACAATCAAAAGGAGCATTTCTACAGAAATCAGACATTTAGCCAGTCATATACCAGATTTGCTGGCGTATAAAACCCACTTTCCCTGCCTTAAAATACACTAGAAAAAATGGAGTGTGTCTTATACTGTATATAGTGGCCTCTAGAATGCTATTTTGGCAATAACGGGGTGCGTCTTATACTCCGGTGCATCTTCTACGCCAGCAAATACGGTAGCTGCTAATAATTATTAACATAATTTGAACAATACTAAAACACACAATTGTGGAAAATTGTGATTGTTTAAATTATCAGCAGCAACATGATAAGAAGCAGAAATAATGATACACAAAAGCTGCATGGTGACAGTTGTTTGAGTAAAGAAGAACCAATCGATATAGATGTTAATGGAAAACAAAGTTTACCAGGTCAAATAAATGAATAGATGCAGAAAGCACAAAGCCAAAAATTGTGATTTCATATATATGTACATATATAATCACCTTTTTGTTTTCTGGAAAAAACAGGGCTGCATGAAGACCCCCCTCCAGCTGCAAATTACAGAAAGTAAGAAATCAAGGCACCGATCACAGTGATGTCAAGAAGGTATTGGAGTAGCCTCTGAAAAGTCAGATCACTGCTTTTAGCCTCAGTTAAGAATTTTTTTTATTGTTTTCTCCCATTCACAGCAGTAACTGGCAGCAAATATTAATGGAAATTAACTGTTTCTAAAAACACAGACACTGCTCTATTGTAATATTGCAAGGAAAATTAGAGAATAATTTTATAAGACATAAGCAAGAAGAGAAATAAAGGGAAGCATTCAAGAGAATCGGACTCAATACATATTTATTTTTGTTGCAGTTAAAAGGGCTGATAAGGAGACCAATACTTTAAAATAGAACACAACACAGAAGAAGGGCACATTAATGTGGAATCTTGAAGTCTAGAACATTAAAACATAATTTATTACGGTTTTTAAGATGCATTTTTTTAAAAACTGCTACTAATTGCTTGCCCTCAGCAATTTAATTTTTGAAGCCTCCAGGAAGCTGATTTAATTTTTTTGGGTTAGATATACTTTTACAATTTTGCTCTTGAAATTTTAGAGTTCCAATTCTCTAAAATTTAATTTTAGAATTTTTAGAATTTTAAAGAAGGGTGTCTAATTACTTATTACAGGCTTCAGTTTTTTTCAAAAAATAAAACTATATTTATCTTACCTATGAGCTCTACTATGCTGTCACTACGGTTTCTGCTGGTAAGTTCATCTTTGGATACATTCATATGTATAATGCCACCATTAGTAGTCAGGGCAAAGAGTAGATTTGGAGGTGGCGTTCTGAGAAGTTGCTGCAAAAGTTCTAATGAACCAGTCACAACATTGTGGTCTTGATGCTGTGTGTAATGTAGACTCAGTTCATAAACCTACAAGTTCAGAAAGGACACTTTGCGATTAGGTTTAGAGACATTCGGACATTTTCATCGTCTTACTTATTTCTAAAGACTATGTGCAATATTTTAAGTCAGATTAAAATGCACTGATCTACATGTGGAAAGTCCACACACCATTTAGTAGTCTGTATACGTGGAAGTTTTTGAATAATATGGAATATTTAACATTCAAATCAGAAAAAAATTATTTATGTCATACTGTATGTAGATAATAACACTGAAATTATGTTGCTAATTTATGATATAAATAAAAAAGAATAAAGTTCCAATCTACCATAATCCTGGTAAATTGAATAATAAGAACAATTAAAAATGCACATGTTCTGTCAAGTATGACAAGGCTGCTGCTACAACCTGGGAATCCATCATTAATGCTACAGCTTGAAATAAAATCTATTGACCTCAGTGAGAACCAGTGATGCACTGCAGCAGGTTCTGCAGAACCAGTAGGGGAAATTCCTCCAGGCCATTCCCACTTGTCCCACTTGATTGGCCACGCCCACCTCCATAGCCCATAATGCAGGACATTTGACCACGCCCACACATTTGGCCACACCCACATATTAGGCCAGCCCACAGAGTAGGTAGTAAAAAAAATTGCAGTGCATCACCATACCTGTCAACCCGCAGCTCCGGAAAAAACGGGACCTGCACAGATCGCTTGTGCGCAGGTTGCTTTCCACGCATGTGTGGAAGGGTTTTACACTTGTGTAGAACCCTTCCATGCATGCGTGGAAAGCGTTTCCCCCTGCTGCCAAATTACAGGGTTTTGGCAGCGCGGGGCGGGTTATGACGTTAATCGGCGTCAAATTCCGTGGTAATCCCGGCCAAATCGGGATGGTTGACAGGTATGCATCGCTGGTGAGAACTACATCTAAGTAAATGTATAAAAGGACTGCATTATAACATTAAATGTTTTTATTTTATTCTTACTTGTATAAGTTGATCTAAAGAAGGAGAAATCTCTGTTTCTTTCCGTATCACACCAAAGCTACCTTTAAGACTTGTATCTTTTACTTGTTGTTGCAGTAAAGGTATTAGATATCTTAAGGTAAGCAGCACGCCAAGAATTAAGACACTGGGATATTCTTCTTCCATAGGAGATAATAAACCTGTAAACATAATTGTCATGCTTTGAAAGGGGTTTAAAATTGTATTTTTGGCTTAGAAAAATAAGAGCAGACCTTTTTCTTCACTCAGTACTTGAAATCCTGTTTGGGCAGATTAAGATAAAGTTACATCCACAAAAAATTCCAGGAATTATGTCAGTGTGTATGTACAATGATCCCTCATCCAGTATTTGCGTATCTCTCAAGTATTCTTGTACTCATGTACACATGCCATGTCTGTCTTCAAACTCCATTCTGTAGCTCCCCTGGTACAATCAGAGAAATTGCCACTAATTAGAATTTTTTTGGTTCCACATGGCTCTGTCTCATTTTCTGTGAGATAGCACAATGCAAAAATTGAAGCAATGCCAATCTGTCACTTCTTTTGACATAGTTTGTTGGACCAGCAGGGCTATGAAACAAAATGTGAACTTTATCATCCTTTCCCAGCAATACCCTAGAGCACGGGTGGTCAACTTTTGGAGCTTAAGACTTCAATTGCCAAAAGCCTAAGTCAATTCCCCAAATCATGTGGAACCAAGTGGAACCACCGAGGATGTTGAGCCCCGGGCTCCGCCGAGAACGTTGAGCCCCAGGCTCCACTGAGAACGTAGAGCCCCGGTCTCCGCCGAGGACGTTGAGCCCCGGGCTCCGTCGATATTGTATAATTATTGTGAATATCGTATACTGTATTTTTGTGTTTGCTGCTAATATTTATATTGTATTGCTGTGTATTTACTTTATATATTGTTGATTTATGCGAGATTTTTGTGAGTCGCCCTAAATTGGCGTATGCTGAGTGGGCGGCACATAAATTGAATAAATCAAATCAAATCACTGATCAGCCAATGCACAGAGCCCTGGTGGCGCAGTGGCTAAACTGCTGTACTGCAACCAAAAGGTTATGAGTTCAATCCTGACCAGGACTCAAGGTTGACTCAGCCTTCGATCCTTCTGAGGTCAGTAAAATGAGTACCCAGCATTTGGGGGCAAAATGCTAATTAACTTGTGAAGAGAGTGCACTAAGCACTATGGATGGAATTTAGGTGTGATTGCTTTGCTTTTTGCTTCGCTTTAAAGTTGACAGTCCTGACCTCACTCACATCTTTAGTGTTTCCTTTCATCTTCACTGTGATGGGGGAAAGAAACCACATGCCAAAATCTCTGTTACCTTCTCACCAAAGCGGTACCTATTTATCTGTTTGTAATTTTTTGCTTTCGAACTGCTGGGTTGGCAGGAGCTGGGACAGAGACGGGTGCTCACTCTGTCATGCAGCACTTGGGTCTCTAAGTGTTGACCTTCCGACCTTCTAGTCATCAGGTTTAGTGTCTTAACCATTAAGCCACTGCAGTCCCCCTTAAGAGTTACTGAGTCACAAATAAACTATTTCCCCCAGACTTTACTAAAGCCCGAAATATTGCTTTTGCTATCTTACCTAGCAGTACATGCAACAGCCAAGTATAAAAATACTGCGTTCTTCGTGAATGCTGGCAGATGCTGACTGCTGCTGCAGCTGCTGTTCGACGAATAGTAGGAGAACTCGACTTAAGGTTAGCTATGAAAGCCTTCAATAAAACCTAAGATGAAAGAATATTGCAAAGAGAATTGCATTAACAGACTGTTTTTGACCAAAAGATAGCTACTTCAATAAATATTAGCAATTTACCAAATCCGTTTTTGTATACAGGGTTGGGTATAAATTACATGCATATAAATGTTACATTGATTGAATTTCTCCACATTCCACAAAAATGTGTTCTTTATCCAAATAGTCCTATCTTATTTTATTTGTATGTTACATTGTAAACCATACAGAGTAGTGGCTTTGCTAGATAGGCAGTATATAAATTTAATGAATAAATGAATGAGAATGCATGAATAATTCTTGGAAGTTCCTACTATGCTTCGGAGTCATTAAGTGACTTCCAGATGGTCCAGCCAGAATCTTGTCCTGGTAGGATAAACTTTTTTCTGTTCTACAAGGTGCTGTTTTTGTTTTGTTGTCTAACCTAGCCTCTTCTGGTTTAATATTTTAAAAAGTTTAAGAGGTGTGTGAAACACTTTTTCTCAATTTCATTTGTCATCTAGGGGGCTGATGTTCATGAAGTGGATGAGTTTGAGGCTGCATTATCTTATTTTGATCATTATTTATGAGCATCTCCCAATGTGCTTCTGAAAGAACATTGTCATCCAAATAATAGACTTTTTCAGAAGCAGTAGGTTTCTGGCAGCCAATAATAATCATACATGTATCATTAAGAGATACAGTATATTCATCTGTTTAGCATGTGCTGATTTATACCATACAGCACTAGTATATTCTGCTGAGTAGCACATGGACAAAGCTCCTGTTCTTACTGTTTGTGGGTGCACACCTCAGTGTGAACTAATAAGTTCCTAAATACGTTATTTCTGGCAGCAACTTTTCATTTGGTGTTTACAGAATGTTTTCTATTGGTCAAGATATGTTCCAGGGTGATTCCCAAATACTTTGGAGTAGGACAAGGTCCAAAATCTTGCTTTCCCAGCTAACTCAAAGTTTCCTGTCTGCTTCTCTGTTCTTTAAGTGCACAGCACAGACCTGTGTTTTCAAAAGATTTGATTTCAGTTGGTTGTTGTCTTTATAGTCTAAAGAAAGATCTTCTTAGGCAAAGGTTAAATGGTGCTTGATGGATTCAAAGGTTTCCATCAGATTGTCAAGGCAAGATCAACAGCACAAATGAAATTTCTGGCATATGGGAATGTTGGCTGATGATTTCTATATATGTTAAAAAGCAACGGTTCCAAGATGCTATCCTGTGGGATACCATTCCTTTGATTCCTCCAGTGACTCTGCCTCCCTTGAAATTCAACAAAGAAATTTTCTATTTCTATTCGTCTGTGAGCTTTTGTAAAGAGGTAGAGCTTTTTGAGCTGCAGTTGATAATTAACAGTGTTGTCTGCCACTGTAAGTCAATAAATGCTGCTCTAGTTATTTTATGTGTTTCAAAATCATTTTCTATAGGCTGAAATAGATTTAAGATTTGAGCCATACAGGTCTTGACAGGTCTAAGGTTTGCCTGTTCTGGAATTAGAGGAGGTTCAAATGGCAATAATTTGTATTAAGGGCATCTCTTCATCTAGAGAGGAATTCTCAGTTTTACTTTGCTCCATGACAGAAATGTGATGTCCTTTATGTCCAAGATCCTCACAGAGGAATAGGACAGTGTTGATCAAAGTTTCTGCAAGGTCTCTAGTTGTTGAGAGGCCCCACAAACAATTTTACATGTAATACATTAAATACATATCTAATATAATTAACATTGTTTTAATTATTTCAACTAACTTTTAGATAATTATACCTTAATCTCATTGTCGTTTGCAAAATTTCCAAAAGCTGCCATGATTTTTGGTATTGCTGCAGCCAGTGTCTCCTGTACTGATTCTTCAGACCGCTTGCTTACTCGTGTTAAGCAGGGCAAAAGATTTACCAAGTACGGTCTGAAACAACAAAAAAAGTGAAAAGATTGCTATTACAAGTCGTCTCCAGGGGAAAAAAACATTGAAGAATTCTCATTTCCTTATTCTATGCACAACATACCATTGCACATACGCAAAGTTAGGGGCATCACTCTCAAGCTTTCCACCTGTTATTCTGCACCTCATCTGCGGAGATTAATCTCCATTCCTGGCAGGTCCTTCAGCTAAACAAATTACTAACACCACATCATAGGCTTAGCAGTAGTTGTAGCATCAGCAATCTTAAGTACTAATTTTATTACTCTGAGCAGAAACATTCCTTTTAGAATATATTTTAAATACTCCCCATTTTAACTTCTGTTTTCTTTGCTGTATCATACTAGTGTTGGATTGTAATAAAGATTGATTTGAATCTCCTTATAGCGGAGTCAACCAGGGACTTTGGTGGCTTAGTGGTTAAGATGCTGAACTTAATGACTGGAAAGTCGGAAAGTCAGCAATTCAAGACCCAAGTGCTGCACAATGGAGTGAGTTCCCGTCTCTGTCCCAGCTGTTGCCAACCTAGCAGTTTGAAAGCAAGAAATTGCAAGTAGATAAATAGGTACCACTTCAGTGGGAAGGTAAACAGTGTTCTGTGCACTCTGGTGTTTAATCATGCCTGCCACATGTCCACGGAAACGTCTGCAGACACAGATAGTGCCGGCTCTTTGGTTATAAACAGAGATGAGCACTGAACCCTAGAGTCGGATACAACTGGCTTTTGAGCAAAAGGCAACCTTTACCTTTACTATAGCAGAATCAAATATCTCTAGAAATTATTAGTGCTGTCATGAATCCCTGAGTTAAGTATAAAATACCAGATACAAACCCCAAACAACTAATTGTTTGAAATTCTACATCTTCATAAATCTCAGGCGCACAGTAAAAACATGACCAAAATAAGTAACACATTATCATGAAGCTATTTGAAAAATCCAACATTCTCAAAGTAAGTCTACAGTTCCAGAAAAATCTCACCTGCATTTCTGGGGTCGAACAAGATGTGCAAGTTCAGCAAACCTCCAAAGAGCAGCACGCAGACTTCGAGAAGCACCATTCTAGCCAGATATAATTGAGTATATTAGAAATTTTGGATATTCATTTTGTGAACCAGAGCATGGACTCAAAAAAGTCTAAACAGAATGATTATATTTATTCAAACTAGACACCATAGTAAAATGTCCTAAATAACATTTATTGAAATTTTAAACCTTAGTGCATTTCAAGGCAATGAACTTCTAATAGTTAAATTCTGAATAGTGACACCAAAGTAGAGCTGCTTATTACATTACTTACTTCAAGTTCTAGTGAAAAACAAACTACGGATCCACAGAAATTTAAGCTCAAAGAAGAAAAATGGCTCACCTTTTTAATCTCTTTGTAGAGTTCTAATTGTAGTCTAGGAAGATTAGAATCCATCAAAGCCTAGGATAAAAGAAAATGGTGTATTTCAAGTATCTACAAACTACTGTATACAACTTTAAATCCTCAGTAGCTCACAGATTTGATGCAGTGCTATTTAGTTCTTGAACAATAAAATCAATCATCTGCTCTACAGAAGTAACTCCAATACTTCAATATTTCTTATAGCAATTGCATAAAAATTCTTCTCATTTCAATATATTCAGTTGTTCAACTAAATTCTAGAATACACTCAGCTCAGATATGAAACCAGAAAAGCCTGTAAAGTTTAACTGTCTTGCTCAAATCAAAATCATACCCTACCATAAAGCTATAGTGAAAGATAGACAAGCTGCTTTGCAAAGGAAAAGTACTCTATTTCTCATGTTCAGACTTGAGTACCCAACTCACAAAGTGTAAACGTCATCAATAATTCACTGCAGGATATAGCAGCAGGACCAGCTTGGTGCAAAGATATTAGCAAGTACTGTATAAGAAATTTTGCAGGAAATAGCTAGATATACTCAGTAGTTATGAAACACTAACTGATTATTGGGGGAGACAAAAATAAAGTGAAAATAAAAACCAATATTGTGCAGGCTGGACACTGACTGGAACATCTTTCCCTCTTTCTCTTATGCTACCAATTCAGTGAAAATTCACTACTCTAGATGGTTCACATGGCAAAAAGATTTAATAAAAGCTCTAAACCAGTGGCTCCCAACATTTTTTCGCCATGCCCCACCTAAGGATCTCTAAAATCCTGGTGCCCCCCTCCCTGTGACATATAATTCTTATTCAAAAAGTGAACTCCTATTCACGTGGGAACCATGGCTCTAAACCAAACCCTTTCAATCCTGTGACAACAGCACATTAAAATAAACATTTATGACAATGGGTCCAATATGGGTCACTTCTGAGAGGAAGTGACATTCTTATAAACTTCCCAGCATATCTCAGTTTTTGAAAGTTTTTCAAAAGTACCAGGGACAAGATCTGGCGCACCCCCAACAATAAGTTATTCCATAACAGAGGTTCTCAATTTTTTCAAGCCGTGGGCCGGACTACGCCCACTCAGACAGCTGAGCGGGCCAGACTGGTGGTTGCCCCAGCCGTAAACCACGTTCATGGCTGTCGTAAATGTGTTTACGACAGCCACGGGCACATTTATGACTGTTGTGTAAACGCATTTACAACAGCCGCAGGCACATTCACAGGTGTCATAAACACGTCCGGCAACACAAGCCACATGAAATGGTGCCACAGGTTGAGAAGCCCTGTTCCATAAAGAAGCTCGCACCAAGAAGGTTCTTCTCCCAGTCCATGTAGTGCAGTATTGTATTGTTATATATTATTTTATTATGTGTTATATATTGTACTAGCATATTTTGCCTGGCGGTGCCGGGCTTTTTAAAATTGTGTTGGATAGTAAAGGGTTTCATTTTTTTTTCTTGAACCAATGGTGCTTGGCTGTTTTAAATGGTGTTGTAAGGTTTTGTGATTTTTTTGGCTTCGAGGCGCTGCGTCCGCCTGCGGCGGACTTGCGCTCCCAATGGCTTTTTTTGTGCTTTTTTTTTTGCTTCCTCAGTGCCACGCTGTTTAAAGTGGTTTTTGAAGGTTTTTCTTTTTTGTTTATGGAAATGAGGTTAGTCTGTTATTTGTGTTTGTGAAAATGTTTATTTATACAGACGGACTGTTTTAAACTGTGTTGTTATGTTGTTGTTTTTGGATTTTAAAAAGAGGACAGGTTGTTGTTGTTTTTTTAATTATTGTATTTTAAAAAAGAATGTGTTAGTTTGTGAATTTTTGTAAATAGTTTTACTTTGGATAATAATTTTAAAAATGTGTAAATATATATTTTATTAAATTGAAGGTATTTTACAGTGGTTTTTTAATTTTTTATTGTAAATTTATTTATTTATCTGTGAATTATTTTTGTTTTTTTTTATATTTTTGAATGTTTTGGAATTGATTACCCTAATTTTTGGGATTTATTGAATTTTTGGAAATATTTTGGATGTTTTTTCTCCTTTGGCCACTGGGTGGTGGTGTTGAGCAATTTTTGTGTATTGCTTCTTCCGGTGAGTCTCTTCTTCTCTTCATTTCAGTTCCGGTTTTCATTGAGGCAAGACGTCTAATGGTAAGCTCTCTCCGTTTTTTTTTAGGGGGTTTTGGGTTGGGGGGGGCGTTCTGTGTGTGTTTAGGGTTTTGGATGGGGGTTTCTGTGTGTGTCTTTTTGAATGTTTTTGGTTTTTAGGGTTTTGGGGGGGTTTCTGTGTGTGTCTTTTTGAATGTTTTTGGTTTTTAGGGTTTGAGGTGGGGGTTTCTGTGTGTGTGTTTTTGAATATATTTTTTTTGGGGGGGTTTGAATGTTTTTGCATTTTTACGTGTCTGTTTTTGATTTGTGTTTTGGGTATTTTCGTGGGCCAGTCTTGATGGCTGGCCCGTGGAAATACCATCACTGCTTCATGCGGCGTTTGGGGGGAGTATTGCCGTGGCCCGGGCTGGGTTGCAGTGTGTGTGTTTGTTGGGTGGGTGTTTGCCTCGCCGCTTCATGTGGCTTTTGGGGGAGGGTATTGCCTTGGCCCGGGCTGGGTTGGGGTTTGTGTGTTTGGGGGGTGGGGGTTTGCTTGCTGGCCTTTTTTTGTTTTGTTTTTGGTTGCTGCCGCCACGGGAATTTTTGCAGCGGTTGGGGGGGTGTTTGGATTTTTTTCCAGTGAGTTTGTCTCGCTGGGCTCGCCGTGTCTTCGGCGGGGCAGCGTGGGGGAGAGGGTGTCCCTCTCTTCCCCGTTGCTTCGTGCAAGATGGCCGGCGGGTTTGCATGATATAGTGATGTCGAGGTTTGCATGTTTTCTGGGCGCTGCGTCCGCCTGCAGCGGACTTGCGCTCACGGTGTGGGTTTGTTTTTATTTTTCGCACGCCGGCTTTTTCAGCATTCTGCACGCTCATGGCGCGCAGGACGCTGGGGATTGTAGTTTGTCGTTTGTGTTTTTGGTTTGTGCGGCGGTTTTTTCCCTGCGGCTTAATTTTGATTGGCTGCGCCGCATTTTCGAACGTTCCATTTGCTCGCGCCACTCAGCTTGATTGGCTCTGGCGCGGCGCGGTGAAAGGAACGTTGGGGATTGAAGTTTCCTTTTTTTGTTTGCGACTGGGGGGCTCCTGCCCTCGGGTCGAAAATTTCAACCCGACAGTTACCTGCGAACCCCGTTCAGGCGAGTGAATGGAGGCTCGGACAGGGGTAGTGGGGCCTGGTGCAACATCCTTTGTCACATTCCAACGGTTAACGCACCATTTTATAGGTATAGATTATTACGTGTTGCTCTTGTAGGCTGAATATTGCATAATTATTTTGTATATTGTATGATTGTGTATATTGTATAAGTATTGTATTGTATAACTATTATGTGAGCCGCCCTGAGTCGGGTTTCCTGATTGGGTAGCATACAAGTGGGACAAATAAATTAAATTAAAATTCCATCACCAATCTCTCTGTCGGCATCTGTAACTGCAAGGCTTGAGAAAATCAGACGATACAGGCAGTGGACTTTAGGAGACACTCTGATAGGTAATGAAGTCCCAAATTGTTTAGCGTTTTGTATGTTAAAACTAGCACCTTGAACAAGGCACAATAAAGAACAGGAAGCCAGTATAGCTGGGTGAAGATGGGAGTGATATGTTTGAACCTACTCACTCCATACATCATCCTGGCTTGCAGCATTCCAGACCCATTCCAATCTCTGTATCAGCTACAAGGACAGCCTCAAATAGAGACAACTACAGTAGCCAATTCTTAAGACTATCAACACATTGACTATCAACCCATTATTGGTAATACAGTATAAAAACTAAATGCAACATACCTTTATCACTTTGTTAAGACATTCATCAGCAACCATCCTTACATCCGATTCCACATCATCACTGCAGAGAAGGAAAAGTTCCATGGCAATACCGAGCAGTTTTTGAAACTCTGGAGAGTTTCTGAAAAAAAAAAACAGTGAACAATGAAATAATGGTGTGATTTAAATCCTAGCAATTAAGATCTTTTATGTTCCCCAAATTCCTAAAATTGAAAGTAGAATTATTGTGCCATGCAATTTGAATGTAACACATTTCGCATTATTTTAAAACAAATCCTTAGTGTAGAACAATGAAGAGACTTAAGTAATTATATTTATAATGATCAAAGTGAAAGTAAGACAACTGAACACAAAATGCAAGGATAGGTAAGAATCCTATTAGCAAGCTATATCAGTGTTAGAGTAATGGCATAACTTGCAGGGTCAAATTGTCTCTAGTTAACCAGTTGTTGCTTGTATCCCTTACTGTGCATCTGTTTAAATTTTATGGTGATTTTTTATTTTTTATTTTCTGTTTTGGTTTTAAGCGGGTGGAGGGAGGATAAGGGTAATTTTTAAAGGAAATGTCAGTTTTATTGTTTTTTTATCTTGTTTTTAATTGGAGGATGTTTAGGGGTTTTAATTGTAAATGTTTATGTTGTTTTATAATGTACTAGCAAGGGTTGCCCGGCGTTGCCGGGCTTTTTTGGGGGTTTTGTTTTTTTAAAAATATGAGAAATGGTTTTGGATGTTTTTTGTTGTATGTGTATTTAAATTAGTTATGTTTTTTTTAAATGTGTTGTTTTTTTATACGTAGGTAGTGTTTTAAACTGTTATTAAAAAATTTGGATTTTAAAAAGAGATAAGGTTGCTATATTTTTTCCCAAATAATTGCATTTTTAAAAATAATGTGTTCCTATGTGGTTTTTGGTGATAGGTGTACTTTAGTTAAGATTTTTTTAAAAATGTGTAAGTGTATGTTTTTTGTAGATGGTTGTAGATCAATTTGAATTCATTGAGTGTAATATTTCCTATGGCCACTTGGTGGTGCTGTTGTGTAATGTTTTAATGTTGATTTTGTCCTGGTCTGTGTATTCTTCCTGTTCTTTTCTCATTTCAATTCTGATTCTCGGAGAGGCTGCATGTCTTGGTAAGTTGTGATCTCTGTTTTGTTAGGGGTGGTTTTGTTGTGATTTGGGGGGGGGGTGGGGGGTTGTGTTTGTCCTTGTTTTTTTGGATTGTTTGTTGAAGATTTTCCTTGTAATTTTTATGTTTAGTATTGTATTTGTTTGTTTTTTAATGTTGTTGTTTGTGTTTTTGGAGTGGGTATTTCTGTGGAACGGCCTCGGTGGCTGGGTGGCCCATTGAAATACCATGTGTTGTTAGGCTGGGGGTTTTTTCGCTGGCCGGATTCGTTGGATTATCTACTCCGCCGGCCCGTGGTGAGGATGGGGGCATGGTCATTGGGGGTTAGGAAGGGTGGGCTAGGTGGTGGGGAGGGGAGCTGTAGTGTGTTATGGTGCTTTGTTTTTGTGGAGTCGTGCTTTGTGTTTGTGGAATCGTGAAAGTAGATCGTTTTTCCCCTTTAATATCAGTGGGTGGGGGCTGCGATCCCCCTCCCCGCTGGCTTCCCTAGTGTTGGGTGGTTTTTTGAGATAAAAGGTGTATATTGGCCCTACACTTCTGGACACAGAGGAACAGGCAGAGAGGAACGATCCCCCACCCCCCCTCCTTAAAACAACTCCGGTTTTAAAGAGAAGAAAAGACGGAGTTTTTTTAAGGAGGGGTGGTGGGGGATCGATCCTCTCTGCCTCATCTTTTGTTTCCAGATGGGTTGGGGCAATATAGTCCTTTTATCCCCACAAACCTCCCAACAGTAGGGTAGGCAGCGGAGAGGGGGATCGCCACCCCCTCCCACTCATGTTAAAGAGGAAACTCCATTCGGGAGCTTCAGGCGCCGCGGGTGAGTAAAAGAAAGCCGGCTGCTGTTTGCTTGCCTGTAAGCTGTTTTTCTTTTTAACTTTCCGGGCGCCGTTTTCCTCAGCGTTCTGCGTGGGCGCGCAGGACGCTGGGGCTTGTAGTTATGGGTTGGTGCTTTGTGTTTTTGATGGGTTTTTTTAAAAATGCGTTTCTTTCGATTGGCTGCGGCGCGTGTCCGAACGCTGCGCCGTGCGAGAGCCTCTCAGCGTGATTGGCTCTGGTGCAGCGCAGCGCAAGGAATGTTGGGAAGTGAAGTTCTTTCCCTTTCTTGCCGTTTGTGGGGCTGAGGCCCCCGTGCCGGATTTTTAAATCCTTCGTTGACCTGCGTAGGCAATTCGGCCGTGCGCACGAAGGGTGGGTGCGGGTCAGTAGGGCGACGCATAGCAACCTATAGCCAGTTCCAACGGTGAACACTTGGATTTATAGGTTAAGATTTTTATCTGTTGTTCGCTGCCCTGAGTGGTGTTCTCATCAGGAGGGCAGGGTATAAATTTATAAAATAAATAAATAAATAAAATATAAATCCTCAATCATCCAGCTTTGAACCATAGATTGGAAAATATGAGTTTTCAAGCATTGTTAGAACCCAAAATAAATCTATCAAGTAGCAGCACACTTTGACAGGCAAACACTCAATGTATATATGCCTCCTTCATTCTTATCTGTTTTGTATGTCTCATATGTTATGTTTCTCTCTATTCTAATCAAGACTAAAATACAGTGATACCTCATACAACGTCCAAACTTGGTTCTACAAGTTTGGACTTTATACGGATTTGGACTTTGTATGAGGCATGCAAAATCCTAGCCGCAATCTTCATACAACGTCCAAATCCTTGCTGCGATGCCTCGTACAACGTCATTTCCATAGAGATACATTGTACTGTAACAGCACAGACTTCAGGGCAAAGTCAAGGAAACAGACAGGAAACTGACAGAACTTTAAGAAATCATTGTCTAAAGGCTAAATACATTACAAAAACATGTCAAACGACCCTGATTTTAGGGAACAAACCATACAACAAGTTTTTAACTTTTGAAAACTTTATGAAGTGCAGGTTTAAAACTTAACATGTCCCATCATGCAGTACAGTGTTAATCTGCAGCCATGCGGCCGATCATCCATTTTGTACAAGCTACTGTGAACAATTACTGGATGGAAGCAAGGACAAAATGGATGCCACCATGTCCCATCATGCAGCACAGTGTTAATCATCCAAACAGCAGCAAACACCAAACAATTGCCCACCCCACCAAACAGTGCTCCCCAAAAAAAGACCAACTTAAGAAAAATTATGGAGCATGCAATCTGTTTTTAAAAACCACAGCAGCAAACACCAAAAAATTGCCCACCCCAAGCCAATCGGAAACAGAAATCTTCATTTACCTACCTTTCCACTGTGCCAAAGAATGGTCCAAGAACCTGAAGAATGCTGCAAAAATCCCAGGAATGCTTCCAAAAATTCTGATGAAAAAATTCAAAAAAATCCAAAGCCGCCCTCAAAACCACTCCTAAACACTTGTCGCCTCATGCAAAACCCACAAGAGTAATGCATGTATACCTTTTATACTGCCCAGGCACAATGCAACCTGGGAAAAACCCCAATGCCTCATACAAAGTCGCATCGACTTTGTATGAGGCAACTTTTTTAAAGGAATTAGGCGATGTTGTATGAATTCGATGTTGTACAAAGCGGACTTTGTATGAGGTATTACTGTAACTTCTCTCAGTTCAAAAGCAAGAAATTGCAAGTAGATAAATAGGTACCACTTTGGTGGGAAGGTAAACAGAGTTCTGTGCACTCCAGTGTCTAATCATGCCTGCCACATGTCCATGGAACTGTCTGCAGACACAGACAATGCTGGCTCTGGCTGTAAACAGAGATGAGCACTGAACCCTAGAGTTGGATACAACTGGCTTTCAAGCAAAGGTGACCTTTCCCTTTACAGTACCTGGATAGTAATTCATGACGGTCTGCAAGCTATAACAACCTTTTCCAGATTGTATCCTGCAACAAACAAACTATGGCTGACTTGCCATACTTACAAAGTACACAGAATCCTCAAAATGAGAGAAGCAAATTGTTTTCATAGTCACTACATATCCAATTTCATTTGCATCAACACATTTCAAATGCTTACCTTAACGATTGGGCGACTATATTTTCACATATTGTTAAACAATGATTCACTCGGTCTTTCTTGGTCGTAGAAAGCTCTTTCTTTCTAAAACAACAGACAATATTTACCGATTTCAGTTACAAAATTATAACATGTAACATATCTAACAAATTTCTAAATCCAGAGAGATTACCTTTGTCTAGCTTTGTTCTTTAGCATTTCACCTCTACCTACCGTACTAGTACTTCTTTCTTCACTCAACCTCCACTTAGTCCACAACTGTAATACAGTACAGTACTGCACTTAAATGTGACCAAATGGAGGGCTCCTTTTACCCGAATATTATGAATGGAATCTACATCAAGAAATCCATTAACCACCTCTACACTTATGCCTAATAAAATTATTTCTGTAGTTCACTAAAATATTGATACCTTCCCTCATGTGCAATAACTCTCACACACTAGCCCTTTTCTCCATGTGGCCATGTATTGTTTCTATACACTCAATCATATAGAATTTATTATCATATGTATAAATATAGCAGAGGGAAAGGGACTGCAGTGGCTCAAGTGGCTAAGACGCTGACTGGAAAGCGAACGTCAGCAGTTCGATACCCAAATACTGCAGGACGGAATGAGCTCCCGTCTTTGTCCCAGCTCCTGCCAACCTAGCAATTCGAAAGCAAGAAATTGCAAGTAGATAAATAGGGACCACTGCGGTGGGAAGGTAAACAGCGTTCCGTGCGCCTGCCTAGACGGAACGCTGTTTAATTTCCCACCGCAGTGGTCCCTATTTATCTACTTGCAATTTCTTGCTTTTGAACTGCTAGGTTGGCAGGAACTGAGACAAAGACAGGGGCTCATTCCATCCTGCAGTACTCGGGAATCGAACTGCTGACCTCCTGCCTTCCAGTCAGCATCTTAGCGACTGTCTAGTCATGCCTGCCACATGACCATGGAAACGTCTGCAGAAGCAGACAGCGCTGGCTCTTCAGCTTTGAAACAGAGATGAATGAATGAATGAATGAATGAATGAATGAATGAATGAATGAATGAATGAATGAATGAATGAATGAGCACTGAACCCTAGAGTCAGATACGACTGGCTTTCGAGCAAGGGTGACATTTACCTTAGAATCTGTGGGAACTGCTAATTCTAACATCATTGAAGAAACTTCAGTAAGTATGCGTGTTTCTCTACAAATGGCAACAGATGTCCCTCCTCTCTTTGACACGTATTCTTACCTCTTCTGAAAAATCAGTTCAAAGATCCCTTCTTATCTCATGGAAAAGCAGGAATAATTGATGGGGGGAAAGCCTCCCATTCTTAATGGGGGCGGGGAGAGAATGGTAAATTATGCCTTCTGACTGCGATTTACCTTTTTCTGGGAACTGAAGGAGGGAGTAGAAAAATACAGGATTTTTAAAAATTATTATTCCAGTGT
This sequence comes from Bradypodion pumilum, assembly GCA_035047305.1. Classification (NCBI taxonomy): domain Eukaryota; kingdom Metazoa; phylum Chordata; class Lepidosauria; order Squamata; family Chamaeleonidae; genus Bradypodion; species Bradypodion pumilum. Next base: position 81,912,882 of record JAWDJD010000005.1, read on the forward strand.
TTGGACTTGGAATTTTAACTTAAAAGATTTGACAACACTGCAAGAAGTGAGTTAGTGGCTAAGATGCTGAACTTGACGAATGGAAGGTCGGCAGTTTAAGAACCGAGCGCTGCATGACAGAGTGAGCTCCAGTCTCTGTCCTACCTAGCTCCTGCCAACCTAGCCGTTCAGAAGCAAGAAATTACACGTAGATAAATAGGTACCACTTCAGTGAAAAGGCAAACAGTGTTTAGTGTACTCTGATGTCTAGTCCAGCCTGCCACATGACCACAGAAACATCTACAGATGCAGACAGCACTGGCTCTTTGGCTGTAAACGATGAACACCGAACCCTAGAGCATACCTGTCAACCGCGGCTCCGGCCAATCCGGGACCTGCGCAAAGTGGTTCTGCGCAAGTCGCCTTCTACGCATGCGTAGAAGGCTTTTATGCATGCGTAGAAGGCGACTTGCGCAGAAGGGCTGTGCAGTACCTCTTTTCCCCCGCTGCCAAATTCCGGGGGTTTTGCAGCGCGGGGCGGGAAATGGCTCAAATCGGCACCGAAAACCGGGAAATCCCGGCCAATCCGGGAAGGTTGACAGGTATGCCCTAGTCGGATATGACTGGCTTTCGAGCAAGGATGACCTTTACCTGCATACGTTTCTGTGGACATGTGGTAGGCATGACTAGACACAGAACACTGTTACGTTCCACACTGAATTGGTACCTATTTATCTACAGTAAAACCCCTACTTAAGTAAAAAAGTCTGTTCTGTAGGCTTTTATGTAAATCGGTTTTTTACTTAATTCGAAGCAAACCCATAGGAAAATGATATTTATGTAAATCGAAGGTAACCCATAGGAAAAATGACTTTTTTACATAACTCAAAGCAAACCCATAGGAAATTGTGTTATGTAAATCAGGACATTTATGTAAATCGGGACATAAGTTTAGTGCAAAAATCATTATGTAAGTCAAATTTTATGTAACTTGAGGCATATGTACGTCAGGGTTTTATTGTACTTGCAATTTCTTGCTTTCAAACTGCTAGCCTGGCAGGAGCTGGAATCTCACTCTGCCGCGCAGCACTCGAATCTCAAACTGCTGACCTGCCAACCTTTCAGTCATCAAGTTCAACCGTCTTAATCACGGCGCCACTGGCGTCAAATATAGAACCATTTCAACTTTTATGGCTCAGCCTCGAACAGGACAAGAAGAAGCCCCAGGAAGAAAACCGGAAGGTGTGGAGGGAAAGCCCTACTCCCGTGACGGCCAACCTTGGCACTCCAGGTGTACTTAGACTTCAATTCCCAGAAGCCCCAGTGAATCCACACGAATGGGTTTTCTGCGATTCATCTGGCCCACGCCACCCGCGTCGCTCCCGGAAGCAGTTTTACTTCTGCTTCTGGGAGCGACGAGGGCGGTGTGGGCCGGATGATTCGCAGCAAACCCATTTGTGTGGATTCACAGGGGCTTGGGCTTTTGAGAATTGAAGTCCAAGAACACCTGGAGTGCCAAGGTTCACCATCACAGCCCTACTTCCAGGATGGCCAAACTTGGCACTCCAGGTGTTCTTGGACTACAATTCCCAGAAGCCCTAAAGAGCAGGAGTGCCAGCTTGGGCTTCTGGGAATTGAAGTCCAAGAACACCTGGAGTGCCAAGGTTCGCCATCACAGCCCTACTTCCAGGATGGCCACACTTGGCACTCCAAGCGTTCTTGGACTACAATTCCCAGAAGCCCTAAAGAGCAGGAGTGCCGGCTTGGGCTTCTGGGAATTGGAAGTCCAAGAACACCTGGAGTGCCAAGGTTGGCCATCACTGTAACCTACTCCTCCTGCATGGGTCACCCACACATGCACACCCATCCATCCGTCCCCCTCCCCACTCACGGTCTTGGAGGCGGCTCCTCCGAGGCAGCGGTGGCCCCGACAGCCGAAGCCGCGGCCGCTGCTGCTGTAGTGCTCGCCGCCGCTGCGGTAGTCGTAGTAGGAGCAGCGGCGGGGCTTTGTTGCTGCTGGAAAGAGCGGAGGGACTCGAAGGCCTTCATGAGCTTCTCCATGGTGGCCATGGCCGCCTCCACACGCCAGGATCCGGGGCGGGACGGCGCTTCCCTCCTGCCGACCTCGATGAGGGAGCGAGCGCCCACCCCGGCCGGTGACTCCGGGCGAGGAAGCACGGGGGGGGGGGGGAGGCTTAAAGCCGGGCGTCGCTCTCAGGCTGCCACCGACAGACCGCCGCCATCTTAAACGCCTCCCATCATCCCCACCACCTCCCTTCTAACCACGTCACCGGAGGAATTTCTTTGCACCGGTGCCTTGGCTCGGGGAGTCCGGTGGCAACCGATCTTCTGTGTCGGTCGGACCGGCCAGTCGTATTCAACTCTAGGGTTCAGTGCTCGTCATCTCCGTTTGCAGGCAAGAGCCAGAGCGCTGTCTGCCTGCCTGCGTCTGCAGGATGTTTCCGTGGATATGTGGCAGCGGCATGCCTAGACACCGGAGTGCACAGAATGCTGTTTACCTTCCCACCTGTTTATCTGTTTGCTTTTGAACTACTAGGCTAGCAGGAGTTGGGGCAGAGACGGGAGCTCACTCCGTCGTGCAGCTCTCGGGTCTTGAACCTCTGCTGACCACGACCTTCCAGCGTCTTAACCACTAAGCCACTGCAGTCCCTAGTATACAACTTACTTGCAACATAATATAATGAGTTAGTCTTTAAGGTGCCATTACAGTTTTTGTCCTTTTTGTTTTGTTTGTTTTCTCTCTGATACAAAGGGACTCAGACTCCCTTCTCCCAGAGAGGAAGCGGAAAGGTCAGCTGCTTGGGCCACCAGAAGATGCTTCTCTACCAGCTGTAGTTTCCCTGTAGATCAGGGGTGCCCAAACTATGGCCCGGGGGCCAGATCCGGCCCCGACGCCAAGTCATCCAGCCAGTGGTGGGCATCAGCAGGTTCGCACCAGTTCACCAGAACCGATAGCAGAAATTCTGGCTGGCCCCTCCCATCCAAGTTTTGAAATAAAGTAGTCCTAATTCGGGTGCAACGCAAGGCTTTCCCACTGGCCTACCACGGCCACAGTGTGGTAGTAAAAAAATTTGGAGCACTGCATCCAGCCCACGAAGCCCTCATTGTTCCCAGGAGCGGAAGTAAAACGCGCCCATATGGCTATTGTCCGCTCATACGGGTGCGTTTTACTTTCACTTCCAGGAGCAATGAGGACTTCGTGGGCTGGATGAATTGGCGTCGGGGCTGGATCTGGCCCCCAGGACATAGTGACCAGCCCCCTGAACCACGTGACTAGCCCAGGTCCAAAGTTTGGGCTCCCCTGCTGTAGATGACAGCCTGTGTGAATGTGGAGAACAAACAATCTCCCATATGATACAATGCACATGATGCCCCTCAATGTGCACTTAGGTTGGCAAGAGAAAATACTTATTAAAACAAAAACGCAGCAGCACTTTTAAGACTAACTGTTAAAAGTACTCTAAAGGTCTTAAAAGTGCTGCTGAGGTTTTGTTTTGTTTTGATATGCTTGAAACACAGACTAACATGGTTACTTTTCCAAAAAAATTCAACTATGAAGAGGAAATGCTGTTGATGTGGCCCCATATTGGCCGGATGACATCAAGGATCCTCAATGTATGGGGTTTTTGGACTTCAATTCCCAGAAGCCTAAGTCAATTCACCAAAATCACTGATCAGCCAATGTACTGACTTAGGCTTCTGGGAATTGAAGTTCAAAAAAGCAAAGCTTGGGGTCCCCTGAATTCTAGGCCTTTTAATTCTATTTTGTTTTAGATGTGTCAATTTCAGTTTTGTATGTTATTATAAAAATCTAAGAATAAATAAAATATGCTGGTTGTGCGTCTGACACGGATAAAGGACAGCGGTGGGCATCAGTAGGTTCGCACCAGTTCGCCAGAACCGGCAGCAGAAATTCTGGCTGGCTGTGCCCATCCAAGTTTTGAAATAAAATAGTCCTAATTTGGGTGCAACGCAGGGCTTTCCCCATGGCCATGGCCACCATACCACGCCCACAGTGTGGTAGTATTTTTGGAGCCCCATCACTGATAAAGGAACCAGCTGTGGAGGGGGGGGGGCAGTTTATGTGCATCAGAGCAGACAATAGCCAAAGCCAGCCAAACATACAGGTGAAACTCGGAAAATTAGAATATCGTGCAAAAATGTTCATTCATTTCACTTAAAAGGTGAAACAAAGATATGAGATAGACTCACTACATGCAAAGCGAGAGATGTCATGCCTTAATTCATTATAATTGTGATGATCAAGGCGTACAGCGTACATGAGATTATGTGATGATTATGGGGTACATGAGATTGGGGGGTTGGGGTTTTCATAAACCATAAACCAACCGCCCAATCTCATGTACCCCATAATCATCACATAATCTCATGTACTGTACGCCCTGATCATCACAATTATAACGAATTAAGGCATGACATCTCTCGCTTTGCATGTAGTGAGTCTATCTCATATATTTGTTTCACCTTTTAAGTTGCATTACTGGACTGAATGAACGTTTGCACGACACTCTAATTGTCCGAGTTTCACCTGTATTTTCGCACGTGAAACCAGGAACGTCTGAAAGCGTCTCCTTCTCCTCAGCGCCTAAAAGGGACTCGCTCAATTCGTTTAACTTTCGTCTCTTTCACCCGGAAGGAAAAGGGCCAGGGGAGGGGTTGTACACGACACGTTTCTAGGAGGTGGGTCTGTGTGTGAAGGCTGGGCTGGGCGTGTTTATGCGGGGCAAAGAAGCGCCTCGTGGTCGTGGGGAAACGCTTGAGTCAGTGGTGCGCAGAGGACGCATCGGAAGTGGGGGTCGGCGTGGCGGGGGAGCCGGGTGGGTTGTGGGGCCGCGCTCAGTAACTTGCTTCAGACGAGACCATGGTTAAGCGGAGGAAACACGCAAGTTTCGCCGCCGCCACGGACAGCAAGGCTCCGGGCCGCGTCGCCGCCGCTGCTCTGGTGCAAAGCAACCCCTTTGAGGTGAAGGTGAACAGGCAGAAGTTCCACATCTTAGGCAGGAAGACGAAGCACGATGTAGGGTTGCCGGGCGTTATGCGCTCCAAAGCGCAGAAGAAGGTGAGTGACTCGTGGAAGGGGGTGTCTGTGGGCTGGCTATCTCCGTGATGGCGAACCTTGGCACTCCAGATGTTCTTGGACTTCAATTCCCAGAAGCCCATGCATGCCCCTGTGAATCCGCTCGAATGGGTTTACTGCGATTCATCCGGCCCGCGCCGCCCTCGTCGCTCCTGGAAGCGGAAGTAAAACGCGCCCGGACGGGCGCGTTTTACTTCCGCTTCCAGGAGCGACGAGGGCGGCGCGGGCCGGATGAATCGCAGTAAACCCATTCGTGCGGATTCACGGGGGCTTGGGCTTCTGGGAATTGAAATCCAAGAACATCTGGAGTGCCAAGGTTCGCCATCACATGGCTATCTTATCTCTGAATGTGTGCCGAATGCCTTTTCAAAAACGCAATGGCCCCTTTATTTGCACACCGATTCATGAGTGTTCGTGGTAAGGGTTGTGTCTCGTGGGTAAGTAATGATTGACTCCTCTCATTTCGGCACCACCACTGTAGAATACAGGTGAAACTCGGGAAATTAGAATTTCGTGCATCGTGATACAAATATGTGAGATAGACTCACTCTATGCAAAGCGAGAGAGGTCATGCCTTAATTCGTTATAATTGTGATGATCAGGGCGTACAGTGTACATGAGATTATGTGATGATTATGGGGTACATGAGATTGGGCGGTTGGGGTTTTCATAAGATGTAAGCCATAAGCATCGATATTATAACCAAGGCTTGGAACTACTGTATCTCACTTTGCATTTTAATGAGTCTATCCCATACTGTATTTGTTTCACCTTTTAAGATGCATTACTGGACTGAATGAACATTTGCACGATATTCTAATTCTCCGAGTTTCACCTGTAATGATTGACTCCTCTCATTTCGGCTTCCCCCCCACTGTAGAATATTTGTAACAGCCGAAGTATGAGGCCAAATAGGTAGCTATTACTCCCAAGGAACTAAAGACCTGGCTGAAGGAACTAAAGACCTGGCTGGCGGGCCAAGTTTGGGGTGCAGGTGGGGATGGGGGTACCGTTGGGTGGTTGGTATAGAGAAGTGTGCCTTCCCCCAAGGTCCCTTCGGTTCTTGCGCACCTTTTAGGGGTGTTTTTTTTTAACTTTTAACTTTTTTATCATGTGTCTTTTATGTATTTACTGTCCGCTATGTAAACCGCCCTGAGTTGGGTTGTACCTGAGTGGGCGGTATATAAGCATGAAAAATAAATAAATAAAATAAACCCCCCTCAACATCTTATCTGTTTTAGCAGTGTTTTTAGCCTATCCTTAACATCTCAGACTGGTTTTATTGCGGTGGCTTAGTGGTTAAGATGCTGCACTTGACGACTGGGAGGTTAGCCATTCAAGACCCAAAAGTCAGCTCCTGTCTTTGCCCCAGCCAACCTCAAAAGCAAGAAATTGCAAGTAGGTAAATAGGTACTGCTTTGGTGGGAAAGGTGACAACGTTCCATGCACTCTGGTGTCTAATCATGGCCACAAATGGCTGCAGATGCAGGCAGCGCTGGCTCTTTGGCTATAAGCGGAGATGAGCACCGCACCCTAGAATTGTATGCGACTAGCTTTTGAACAAGGGTGACCTCTACCTAAAATCGCAGAAATGATTGACGCACATTCTCATCAATAAATTGTCTCAAATAAAGGATTGGTTCAATAGAGAATTCTTTTATGGATACCATAACAAAACCTTTCGTTTTCTGTTGTGAATGTACCGGAGGTATAATTGAATCTAAGAAAATGGGGCTTTTGCACCTACACAACTCATTGCAAGTGTGGAGAACCATCAGCTGGACACATGTCTCCTGGCATGTACAGTAAAACCTCGCATAAAGAATGCCTCACTTAGAGACTAACTCGCTTAAAGAGCAGAATTTTCTCTGAATGGCCGCTTTGTTTAACAACAAACCAACCCAAAACTCGCTTAACAACTAAATCGTGGTTCGCAATCCCCCCTGCCAGAAGTCACAATTGGTCACTTACAATGGTGTTTCACTTAAAGAGTAAACTCGCTTAAAGAGCAATCCTGTGGAACGCATTATGTTCTTTAAGCGAGGTACCACTGTACATAGAGAAGATGTAATGCTAGCTCCCTGCATGGCCCCCTTATTAAGCAGAAGTAATAATACTGTAATTAATTAATGTAGGTTGTAATTAATTAATGTAGGTTGAGAATACCTGGAGTAGAACATACAGTACTGCCAACGACTCAACGCTAAGTTACCTAACCTGACAACCATAATACTGTAATTAGTTTCAGCACCTAGAAAAGCATTGTCCAGACAACAGGTCTGCTCGACAGGGTAGATAAAATTAATATAATTTATCAAAGGGCAAATCTGCCTACTTCAGTAGACTTAAACAGGCTAGCAGATATTCCAAAAACAATTTACTATACCTGTTTTCTGACACCAGGGTTTTTAAAGGCACAGGTTGTGCAGCGTCCAAGAATGTAATACAATTCAAAATTTAAGTAATGCAAAAGTGCTTTTAGGTGATGTAAAAATAGCTGGTAATGATGTGAACAGTAAACCAAAAAAAACCTTCCAAAATCCTGAATACTGATCAATTGTAGCCATTTCTTTCCTCTATGCCAGTGATGCTCTTTACAGATACTAAGGCTGCTGGACAACTGGGATAGTAAATTTTAGCCCTCCAGATATTTTGGTTTACCATATTATTTTAATTTAATTTTTAAATTTTTATGCCACCCAATCGGGGGAACCCGACTCAGGGCGGTGTACAACAGATAAAAACATATAAAAACAGATTTTAAAATCCCAAATCGCCTCCTGCCCAGATTAATGGTAACATCACAGAAATTGCACTGATTGTAACACTTCTTCCAATTCGCAGGCAGAGTCTTGACTTCATAGAAAGTAAGAGGATCTATGCTCTCCTGTCTTGGAGATCACTAGGGATGCAATGCCATATGTACTCTAGAAAATTATGCCTGACACTTTTATAATCCTCCTTGGATTAAAACATTTTTTTTAAACAAAGGAACTTGATGCACACATCTGTCCATTATTTTTGGATCTATGTTTTTGTTCACCATTCATAGCTCTGTAGTACCCAGTATGATAAAGACCTATACAGGATCAAAAACTTGTTTATATTTGTGATCTTCTTTTGTTGTTGTTGTTCAGTCGCACAGTCGGTTCCGACCCTTTGCGACCCTATGGACCATTGTTCTCCAGGCACCTCTGTCCTCCACCATCCCCCTCAGCACCCCCAGCTCTGTGCCCATTGTGTCCACAATACCATCTAGCCATCTCATCTTTGGCCTCCCCCTTCTTCTTTTGCCCTCCACCTTTCCCAACATCAGGGCCTTCTCAAGTGAATCCTCCCTTCTCATTTGATGTCCAAAATACTTTAGCTTCGTCTTTACTATTAGCCCTTCCAATGAGCAGTCAGTGTTGATTTCTTCTAAGATTGACCTATTTGTTCTCCTCGCTGTCCAGGGTACTCTCAAAACTCTCCTCCAACACCACATTTCAAAGGCATCTATTCTTCTGCGTTCAGCTTTCCTAATTGTCCAGCTCTCACATCCGTACATTACCACTGGGAATACCATTGCTTTGACTATTCTAATTTTTGTTTGCAATGTGATGTCTCTGCTTTTCACTATGTTCCCCAGGTTTCTCATGGCTTGTCTCCCAAGAATCAGTCGCCTTTTTATTTCATGGCTGCAATCCCCATCTGCCGTGATCTTTGATCCCAGGAAAGTAAAATCTGTCACTGCTTCTACTTCTTCCCCATCTATTTTCCAGGAACTGATTGGGCCTGTTGCCATTACCTTGGTTTTCTTGATATTGAGTCTCAAACCAGCTTTTGCACTCTCCTCCTTCAGCCCAATCAAGAGGTTCTTTAGGTCTTCCTCACTTTCTGCCATTAGGGTGGTATCGTCTGCATATCTCAGATTGTTTATGTTTCTCCCAGCAATTTTAATCCCATATTGTGATTCCTCCATCCCTGCATTTCGCATTATGTGCTCTGTGTATAGATTGAATAAGCAGGGTGATAAAATGCAGCCTTGTCTTACTCCTTTTCCTATTCCAAACCACTCTGTCATTCTGTGTTCTGTCCTAACTGTTGCTTCTTGGTTCATGTACAGATTTCTCAGGAGGCATATGATGTGCTCTGGTATTCCCATCTCTTTAATTACTTGCCACATCTTGTTGTGGTCCACACAGTCAAATGCCTTAGTGTAATCAATGAAACAAAAGTAAACTTGTTTCTGGTATTCCTTTGTTTTCTCCATGATCCAACGTATGTTGGCAATGTGGTCTCTAGTCCCCCTGCCTCTTCTGAAACCGGCCTGCACCTCTGGTAGTTCTCTCTCCACATGTTGCTGAAGTCTGTCCTGTATTATCTTGAGCATCACCTTGCTGGCGTGTGGGATGAGTGCAATTGTTCGGTAATTTGAGCATTCTTTGGCGTTGCCCTTTTTTGGGATTGGGACGTATACTGATCTTTTCCAATCCTGTGGCCACTGTTTTGTTTTCCAGATTTGCTGGCATATTGAGTGCAATAATTTGACGCCATCATCTTTTAGCGCTTTGAAAAATTCGACTGGGATACCATCATATCCACTAGCTTTGTTGTTTGCAGTGCTCTTTAGGGCCTTTATAACTTCGCTCTCCAGGATGTCTGGCTCGAGTTCAGTTTTTTCATCATTGTGGTTATCAGGAGTGTTGAGGTCCTTTTTGTAGAGTTCCTCTGTGTACTCTTTCCATCTTTTCTTTATCTCTTCTGCATCAGCTAGCTCTTTTCCGTCTTTGTCCCTTATCATGGTCATTTTTGCTTTAAATGTTCCCTTTATTTCCCCGATTTTTCTGAAGAGATCTCTAGTCCTGCCTCTTTTGTTGTTTTCCTCCATTTCTTTGCACTGTTCTTTTAGGTAGTTTTCCTTATCTCTCCTTGCTTTTCTTTGAAATTCTGTGTTCAGAAGGTTGTATTTTTTCCTTTCTCTTTTGACTTTTGCCTTCCTTCTTTCCTCTGCTATTTTAAGAGCCTCATCAGACAACCATTTTGCTTTCTTACGCTTCTTTTCTTTTGGTATGGTTTTCTTTGCTGCTTCCTGCATGATGTCCTTTATCTCTGTCCATAATTCTTCTGGCACTCTGTCTATTGCGTCCAGGCCATTATATCTGTTCATCACCTCCACCGTGTATTCTTTAGGGATGCTGTCTAGGTGATATCTGTCTGGTCTTCTTGTTTTCCCTATTTTCTTTAGTCTTAACCTGAATTTTGCGATCAGTAGGTTGTGATCTGAGCCACAGTCTGCTCCAGGTCTTGTTTTTGCTGATTGTATGGAGGTTCTCCATCTTTGGCTGCAGAGTATGTAGTCAATTTGGTTTCGGTGTTGGCCATCTGGTGATGTCCATGTGTAAAGTCGCCTCTTGTGTTGCTGGAAGAGAGTGTTTGCTATGACCAGTGCGTTCTCTTGGCAGAACTCTATCAATCTTTGCCCTGCTTCGTTCTGTACTCCAAGACCAAACTTGCCTGTTATTCCCTCCACTTTTTGATTTCCTACTTTGGCATTCCAGTCTCCTAATATAATTTGGACATCATTTCTTGGTGTCTGTTCTATGAGGTGTTCTAGGTCCTCATAGAACTGGTCCACTGTGGCTTCATCTGCACTAGTGGTTGGTGCATAGACTTGGATTACGGTGATATTGAAAGGTTTGCCTTGAATTCTGACTGACATCATTCTGTCATTTTTGAGGTTATATCCCATTACTGCTTTTCTTACTCTCTTATTGACAATTATGGCTACTCCATGCCTTCTAAGGTTTTCTTGTCCACAGTAGTAGATATGATGGTTTCCAGAGCTGAATTCACCCATCCCTGTCCATTTTAGCTCACTGATGCCCAAGATGTCAATGCTTATTCTTTCCATCTCATTTTTTACCACTTCCAGTTTACCTTGGTTCATTGATCTCACATTCCATGTCCCTATGCAGTATTGCTCCTTACAACATTGCATTTCCCCTCCCCCCTTCCTGTCCCTCCCCTTTCTCCCCTCTGAGGTGTTAAGCATCCTGTATCACCTAGCCTGCCCTTTTGTTTTGCCTTTTGTTTTGGTCAATAGGGTTCTCTTGGCAAGATTTATGGCGTGGTTGCCGGTGTCTGCGCCATTTTTCTCTCCTCATACATTTTATCACAGTTTTTAAAAGTTTAAAAACATTTAAGACAACATATTATCATGCATATTATCACACTTTAAAGCACAGTCTCTATGTCAGTTGCTATATTAAGTCATTTTAAAGTCTTTATGTGAGTTACTATATTAAGTCATCAACATTTCTGCATATTTAACTACTTATCCTTTGTATGGGGCTCTGAGTCTCACCCCCTGGTTTAACTCCTTTGCCTTCTTCCCTTCTGCCAATTGGACCTCTCCTTCGTCGCTTGGTTGTTTTCAGGGCTTGGAAAAGGCTCTCGTCGGGGCGACTGGCTGGCCTCTCCCCGCCCGGCTGGTCTTCCTCCTCCCTCACCGGCCCGGCTGGAGATGGTGGGGACCGGCTCGGAAGGGCTCGCGTTGGGGCGACTGGCTGGCCTCTCCCCGCCCGGCTGGTCTTCCTCCTCCCTTGCCGGCCCGGCTGGAGATGGTGGGGACTGGCTCAAAAGGGCTCGCGTTGGGGCGACTGGCTGGCCTCTCCCCGCCCGGCTGGTCTTCCTCCTCCCTCACCGGCCCGGCTTCAGCCCTTGCATCCTGTTTTGAACTCTGAAAACAACCAAGTTGGCTCTTTGTGCATTTTGCTGCATGGACGGGCTTCAGTTATGGCTGTTGCAAACTTTGGCATTTTCTTTTGTCTCACCCTCAACATGTGAGCATCAGTAACGCCGGCGCTTTTTGGCTTCGCCAGTAGACAGTTCACCCCAACCCCAAGCCCGATCGTCTGAACGAGAGACCGGCGGGACGGCTGGCCACGCCCTAGGCGGGCTTCCTGGAGATCGCCTCCCCTGCCCGCGTCGGGTTTCCCACCGGCCCGGGCGCGCGCCGCCTCCCCGGTGGCCGAAATCCCATCCCCAGGCGGCTTCTTTAGTGCTCTATTAAAAGTTTCAACCCTCCTTGGTTTTGGATGAATTGGAATCAATTTAGACATGACTTTTTTGTCTTCTGTTTCAGTATGATAATTATGCTAATCAGTTTTCTGTCGTTCTACTTCTCAGCGTACTCAAACTTTGCTAAAGGAATATAAGGAAAAGGAAAAATCCAACGTGTTTAAAGATAAACGTATTGGTGAATATGATACTAAAATAAATCCAGAAGAAAAAATGATGAAGAGGTTTGCCTTGGAACAGCAGGTAATTTTTAAGAAGGTCACATATGTAATGGCTTCATTCCTAGACACAGAAGAAGTAATTTTATACTTTTTTGTTATACAGACTAACTCCAGCAGTTTCAAACTAAAGTGTCAGAGTAGGATTACCAGCAAGGTTTCATAAATATTTGTAAATTAGAGAAATTACAACTTTTCCAAACATATCAGTCAGACATCTTACCATAGAAGCTCTTTAGAACTATTAACATTCTTGCCAATATCACATTAAAACATTTCTTTTTTTTTCATTGCAGAAAAATTATGAAAAGAAAGACATATATAATCTCAATGAAGAAGAAGACTTAACCCACTATGGTCATTCTCTAGCAGACATCGAGAAATTTGATGATATGATCAATAGTGATAGTGATACTGAAGAAAGAGGAATACTATCAGGTGAGAAGAAGCAAATAGGTATAAAGAAACATTGTATATCACATAGTTGTTGTTTATTGCAAATCTCTATGTCCATTTCAATTCAAATGGTAGACCTTTGAAATGAAAAGACTTGTAAATACCAATAGGTTACAGAACATAGCAACAAAAGTATGAATTTGGTGTTTGATGCTCTTCTATGTGCTGGATAGGTAAACTTGTTTTCCATCCCTAGACATTTCATATGAAATCTTTAGTTTTCTTTTTAATTATTTTATAATTTTATTTTTTTCAATAATATAAGAAAGTAAAAGGCATTAAAATAAAAAAACAAGGAAAGAAAAGCAGCAACAACACATAATCTTAGTTAAATCACAATCCTAACATATTGTATAATAATATGTATGCACCCATCACCCAGCAGGGCGATATACTTTGTTCAATCTGTAATCTTTTTCGAACCTTTTAAAACTTATAGTTGTCCCCTCTTTTGAGAATGATGTACATTCTTGCCCTGGTTTTTCTCTTTTCCCTTTCATTAGTTCTGGTGTTAATTTATCGTTTATTTATATATTCCATATTTTACAGCCAGTTTTCCATTCTTTATCAATAGAAAATCTCATAGTAGTTACCATTATATTAATCGTTTCTTTCTTATTTTTCTCAAAAATACTGTTCTGGGACACCTACTTGTAATTATATGCCTACCTAGTTGGACTTTAATTTTTTAAAAAATAATGCTAGCTTTTTTTCTTACTTCCTTAACATAGTTCCATTCTTTCATTTTTAGCGGAATTAACAGCTGCTCATTTTGGAGGCGGTGGCCTTCTTAAAAAGAAAACATCCATAGGACAACAAGATGAAGAGACTAAAAGAAAATCAAGGAAGGAGCTTATTGAAGAACTGATTGCAAAATCCAAACAAGAGAAGGTAAACTTAGAATTTCTGATACTATAATTTGTTTCAAATTAAATGCATGGGTCTCTATTTCATGCTGACAATATTTAGGATTTTGCCCTTTTCCATACAATTCACCTGTTCTTCAGTGGCTTAAAGAAATTCTTAGGCTTCTTGACATTAGAAACTGATTTAATCTGTACCACTTGATGAATGAAACATGTGAATAACGGCTTAGATACATGAGTGGCCACTGAGAATTAACTTTTGTATTGCTATGTATTCCTAGAAGAGTTCTATTCAGTTGAGTCTGTTTAGACCAAGGCTTGGCAGTTGTGACTTTCATATGATTTTCAATGGACTATAAATTGACTTTACTCAGATGACGATCAGGTTCTCTTAGATTCATTATTTTCTATCACTACGACAATTGTATTTTTGGGCAGTTTCCCCTTCTTTCTATGATTTTCAACTGGCATTTCAAAAAATCTTCAGTATTGGTTATGTTTGTTGGGGCTACTGGGAACTACAGATTAAAACCTCTAGATTTTAAACCACTTCCCACCCACATTTAAACATTTGCCTCCTATTCAGGTATGAAACAATTATATACTGTATGTGTATAAATCAAATTCAAATATACTCACCTTTGAAAAATTCAGTGTTGAGTTCATATCTAATTTTTTGGCTGTACACTACTTTGCCTTCTCATTGTGTAGCAGAAAGTCATTTACTTGCTAAATGTTTGTTGTATAGCAGAGGTGCCCAAATTACAGCCCACGGGGTATAGCATGTATGGGCAGGTGCATTTTACTTCCACTTCTGGTGGGAGGAACCACGTGACTGGCTCATAGCCTGAAAAGTTTGGGCATCCCGTAACTCAACTGTCATATTTATTTATCTTTTTTTTTCGCAGAGAGAAAGACAAATGCAGAGAGAAAATACACATGAACTGACAGAAAAACTTAACAGTGATTGGAAAGAAATTCAAGAGCTTTTGTTCCATAAGACTTCCAAACCACAGACAGAAAATCAAGTGGAGAAGAAAGTCAAGGTATGTCTTGTGTTACACCTTTATTCTCTGCTGCCTTTTTTAAAATAATGTCTTAGTTTTCTCTTTGTTAGTAATGTAGTTCTCATATGAGCGCCTGTGATGCTAACCTACTACTCTTTTCTACTAAGTCATGTTGTATATTATAATTTATCTTGCATGACTGTGCATCATGTTTATTATAATTTATATTGAGTGACTGCGTTGGCCTAGATTTGGTTGTTCCGATGAAATATATTAAGCATGATCAGGTCAAAAGCTTCAGTTTGGCTTCAGCTACCTTCTAATTTCTTCTTTCACAGATCAACATCACAGAGTACCAATGGTATCCGAATCTGCTAATTTTACTTTCCTACTAACCAGAGGCTATGTTTACATGTCACATTAAGCATAACAAGCATGTGCATGAGTCACAGAAAGTCTCTGTGGGTTGGCTGGGAATGAAAGTTTCGTTCCCAGCCAACCCAGAGAGAAGCGAATCCTTCTCTTGGAGAGGCAAAGGCACCTTTGCCTCCCAGAGAGAAGGAATCCCTGTAACGGAGAGGCGTTGCTTCTCTCTGGGTTGGCTGGGAACAGAACATTCGTCCCCAGCCAACCCAGAGAGAAGCGAGGCCGAGACATAGAAGGCCGCACCGGGAGGGAAAGACTTTTAAAGACCCAGCCGGAGCTAGGAGGTAAGCGCGGTCGGTGGGGTTAGGAAGGGGGGGCTAGGTGGTGGGGCCGGGGGGCTGGCATGGTTACTGGGGCCATGCCTCCCCCCCCCCCACTCCCTAACCCCCGCGGTGTTGGGAAGGCAGGGGTTACGGTGAGTGTGGAGGGCTAGGTCGGGGATGGTTGGGCCTGGTGCGGGAGCCTTTGAACGAACCCAATGGTTAAGGGGCCTTTTTATAGGTATAGCTAAGTAAAGTCAAGCAGGATGTGTTTAGTTTATCATCATAAGCAAATGTGCCTATTACAGTAAACAAGGATGGGAATAATACAGGTTATAAAATCTCCTCAGCAGGGACTGCAGTGGCTTAGTGGTTAAGACGCTGAACATGACGACTGGAAGGTTGACAGGTCAGCAGTTTGAGACCTGAGTACTGCACAACTGAGTGAGCTTCTGTCTCTGTCCCAGCTCCTGCCAATCTAGCAGTTCGAAAGCAAGAAATTGCAAGTAGATAAATAGGTACCACTTTGGTGGGAAGGTAAATAGTATTCCATGCACTTAGTCATGCCTGCCACTTGTCCATGGAAATCTGTCTGCCTGGAATATAAAGAGACAGTGCTGGCTCTCTGGCTATAAACAGCTTTGGCTATCAACAGATGAGCATCAAACTGTAGAGTCAGATACAACTGGCTTTCGGGCAACGGCAACCTTTAAGTCAGTCCTGATTTAATGACATAGTGGAAACAAGAGAGTTCTCTCATCTTTCTTTAATCCTACATAATTAAGGAAAAGCTTCTATTTTCCAGACACCAATTCACAACAATGTACAGTAGTTGGTGCAATTGTAGTTCCAAGGTCCCTGAAAGCAATTATGAAATTTAATGACACATAGGTTAATCAGCAAAATCATGGGTTTTGTTGTTGTTTATTGTTGGTTTTGTTGTTTGCAGCATGATGAATACGATATAATTGTGAGAGAGCTTGGCTTTGAAATGAAAGTACAGCCCTCTGATAGGCTGAAATCTGAAGAAGAGTTGGCAAAAGAGGAACAAAAGAGACTTCAGCAATTAGAGGTATCTATTTTGTTTATGTATTTAAAAAAACTTCCAGTGTTTGTATAGTATAATTCATTCTAGCACCATGATTCTAATCTAAAGAATAAACAAAGATATGCCAGAAAGCAAAAATAAGCCATGTAACCCATCCGTCAAAGCAAACAAAGGCAGACGAAATGTGATACCTTTTATAGGATCACTTAAAAAATAAAACATTGCAAGCTTTCATGACTCAATGGTCACTTCATCAGGCAGACTTTCTAGGCATGATGTTTGAGCTAGGTTGGTTCGCTTAGGTCAGGGATTCTAAACCTACGACCAGTGGGCCAGATCTGGCCCATGGCACCATTTCATGTGTCCCTCGCTCCCGCCACCAGAGCGGTGGAAACAGCTGCATTCGCATGTACAGCTGTCGTATACGCATTTATGGCTGTCATAAACGCATTTACGACAGCCACGGATGCGGTTTATGGCAGGGGGAACCACCAGTCCAGTCCGCTCAGCTGTCTGAGGGAGCGTGACCCGGCCTGTCGATTTAAAAGGTTGAGAACCTCTGGCTTAGGTGTTCCATGGGAAAATAGCAGGCTATATCTTTACAATCCAAAAACAGGAAGCCAGGGATTTGCATATTACCTTTCCTGAATGGCCTGTTTCAGAAATGTCAGTTTCACAAATAGAGATCTACTGTGATATAGTGAATACATCGTGGCACAGAGTCTGCAAAATAATGTAAAAATTATGGGCAACCAAACATTGAACTTATCAATGCAGCTCTCTGCTCCCGAGAAATTCTAAGGATTATTTAGATATGATCTAGAGAATTTAGGTAAATGAAGGTAATCTCTTGAAGATTAATTAATACGCCACTCGGTCCGGGGATGCGCAGCAGGTGCTCACTCAAAGGGCCCCAAAAAGAACAATGTTGCTGCCTCCCGAGGACTTTCTGGCATTGAGCCCTGAACTCTTTTGTGGGTTGAGTCTTGGACTCCGTGGGGAGTATGAGCTGCGCACCGCATTGGTATTTACTGTTATTGTTATTATATTTTTATTGTAATTATGTTTATGGTATTTTTTGTATATTGTGTACTGTATACTGCTTTTTCTCTATGTTCGCTTTTTTCTGCTGCTGTCTGCTGTGCAGACAGCATGCATTGGTGTAAACTGCTTTGAGTCGCCTTCGGGCTGAATAAAGCGGTATACAAATAAAAAATGAAATGAAAATGGTACAGTATTTGGGCAGGAAACCTGCAGTGAATTATATGAAACTGAACAGTTGTAGATTTCTGTGTGTTCGGGGGGGGGGCACCTGACATTGGCTAAGAGAGACAGTGCCTGAGGTGCCACAATTTTTAAAACTTGTGTACTGTACTTATTCTTTTAATTATAGGATACAGTGATACCTCATACAACGTCCAAACTTGGTTCCACAAGTTTTGACTTTATACGGATTTGGACTTTGTATGAGGCATGCAAAATCCTAGCCGTGATGCCTCATACAACGTCCAAATCCTTGCCGTGATGCCTCGTACAACGTTGTTTCCATAGAGATACATTGTACTGTAACAGCACAGACTTCAGGGCAAAGTCAAGGAAATAGACAGGAAACTGACAACTTTAAGAAATCATTGTCTAAAGGCTAAAAACATTACAAAAACATGTCAGACAACCCTGATTGTCCAAGAACCTGAAGAATGCTGCAAAAATCCCAGGAATGCTTCTAAAAATTCTGACGAAAAAATTCAAAAAAATCCAAAACCGTGCTCAAAACCATTCCTAAACACTCTTCGCCTCATGCAAAACCCACAAGAGCAATGCATGCATGTGTCCTGCCTTTTATACTGCCAAGGCACAATGCAACCTGGGAAAACCCCAATGCCTCATACAATGTCGCATGACTTTGTATGAGGCAACTTTTTTCAAGGAATTAGGCGATGTTGTATGAATCCGATGTTGTATGAAGCGGACTTTGTATGAGGTATTACTGTATATTTGTATCACAACAAACTATATTGTCAATCCTGGAAAGGTCTGGAAGGAAATAGTGCTACGAAGGTGTTTAGCAATATAAAAATATACCAAAATTCCTATAACGTATTAAAGATTGTTCAATTTCTTTGATGCTGTTGATTCTGTGCCACCAAGTAATTCTAACATATGGAGAGCCTTTCTAGGGTGTTCCATGTAGCGAGTACTCAGAAATGGCTTACCATTCCCTTTTTCTGAGGGCATCCTGGGACTGTGCAGCTTACCCATGGCTACACAGGATGGCTCTTCTGGGAGGCACAGAGGAACTGAACTCCCAACCAACCTCTGGCATCTGACTCATTGAGCTACCCAGCCACAGAGCTCATTTCAATCATCATCAGATGTAAAGACTTTAAAAGAGGGGTGCCCGAACTTTTAGGGCTGTGGGCCGGTCACATGGTTCCTCCCACTGGAAGTGGAAGCAACACACATGTGTGCATAACATGTATGCATGTTTTGCTTCTGGGAGCAGCGAAGGCGATGCTGGCTGGATTAATTGATACCATGGGCCGGATCTGGCCCATGGGCCATAGTTTGGGCAACCTGCTTTAAAACTATTGGATATTATATAAGTATGGATATGTATTATACATCATGCGCAACAAATACATATCACTTTTATTAAAAATACATTTCCTAAATGCTTTGTCTCATTTACTGTTACTGCAACCTAGAGGTTGTCATGTCCATATGGAGATGGTGAGCAGGACTGACATATGTGACAGGATTTTGATGAAGATTAAATGGGAAGGAGAAGTGTTGTGTGTAATATATGTGTATATCTCTATGTTAAAGTAATAAACATAATCAAACAAGATGTCAACATAGCCATTGTCCTGAATGTATTTTATATTCCAGGCGGACAGAATACGCCGAATGCATGGAAAAGCTGAGCCAGAAGTCAAAAAGACTGCCAAGCACCTATCCGCTGATGATTTGGCAGATGGGTTCATCCTTGATAAAGATGACAGGCATTTCCTTTCTTATAAAGTAATTTCCTTTTCTTTCTGCAGCTGAAATAAGGCACATGCAGGCTCAGGGACAAATTGCCATTGTTTCCATAAGCCTAGATCCGTGATGGCCAACCTTGGCACTGCAGGTGTTCTTGGACTTCAATTCCCAGAAGCCCAAGTCAGGACTCCTGCTGATCAGGGCTTCTAGGAATTGAAGTTCAAGAACAGCTGGAGTGCCAAGGTTCACCATCACTGGCTAGATTCTTTAAGGATTAGTTACACAAGACTTGGTGCAAAAATTCAGCCTTATTGCTGTGTATCTATCATGTACATACAGCCCATTCCATTACCACGGCTCTTAGTCACAACCCATTAATATAACTCCTGCTGGAATTGTAGAAAGGGGCTGACCCACATGCGCTCTATTGCTTAGGAGAAATGGAAACCTCGTTAGGGAAGGAAGATAGTAGGGGTGGACTTCAGAGGGACAGTATATTTAAGGTCTTGCTAGAATGGCCAATCCATATGTTAAAAGCCTTGATCAGAAACTTAGAATGTGACATGAAGTCAGTTTGTTATCTGGCATCTGTGAGGAATCATGTGCTGATTGCTATTTCAAACCCCCTGCCAAATGTCTGGCATCTACAGGTGAAACTCGGAAAATTAGAATATCGTGCAACTGTTCATTCATTTCACTTAAAAGGTGAAACGAATATATGAGATAGACTCACTCCATGCAAAGCGAGAGATGGCATGCCTTAATTCGTTATAATTGTGATGTACAGTGTAATGAGATTATGTGGTACATGAGATTGGGGGGGGGGTTGGGGTTTTCATAAGCTGTAAGACATAAGCATCAATATTATAACAATTAAAGCTTGAACTATCTCGCTTTGCATGCAATGAGTCTATCTCATATATTTGTTTCACCTTTCAAGTTACTGAACTGAATGAACATTTGCACGACATTCTGATTTTCCAAGTTTCACCTGTATATGCACAGATATTGGATAATAGGATTGGAAAGAGATTCTGTCCAACAATTTGTAGCCATTTGGACTTGTAAGCGTTGCTAACCTAATGAAGTATAGAAGTCTTCCCACACATAAATTCCTGGTAATGGCAATTCTTTGTTTGAAATAGTTTTGTAGTTCTGTTTTCTGCTTTGCCACATACTACCAAAATATTAGCACAGATTACAGATGTTTGATAAAGCTATTGGGATAGACTACATTCTTCTTTCTGGTATTTAGGTGCAATTCATGAATGTAATATTAAAATGTATAGTAGCTGTATAACAATACTTTTTAAGCACAGTATTTTCAAGGTAAGATTGAGTATAGAATGTCAGTTTTAGTCTGCTGCATTTTCAGCTTTAAAAATTCCTTCCTGAGGAGTCACAACCACTCAGCATCAACAGTAGTGGTTTAGATTGGTTTAGATCAGTGATGGGCAACCTTGGCACTCCAGGTGCTCTTGGACTTCAATTCCCAGAAGCCCAAGTCAACACACCTCCTGATGAGGGCTTCTGGGATTTGAAGTTCAAGAACATCTGGAGAGCCAAGGTTGCCCATCACTGGTTTAGATGGACCAACGGTCTTCCTTTATGTAAGACAGCTCCTTGTGTTTATCCTATGTGTGTTAAAGCTAAATTAAATGTGAAACCTGATATGAGATAGATTGCTATAAGATCTGAACAGGGGTGTTAGTAAATCCTTTGCCACCATACATCAGACATGGATTAAGAGCACAGAATAACAGAATTAAAAGGTCTGTCTATCTTTTGAGAATTGTTGTGACCTGTGAAGGCAGAGGCTGTTACTTCTAAACAGATTACCAAGAGCAATAATAGCTCTTGCTGTTGATTACCATTCAGTGATCTAGACACTAGTGCCGTGATGGCGTGCCTTGGCACTCCAGATGTTCTTGGACTTCAATTCCCAGAAGCCCAACCCCCCGTGAATCCACACAAATGGGTTTACTGCAATTCATCCGGCCCGCGCTACCCTCATCGCTCCCGGAAGCAGAAGTAAAACGCACCCGTACGGGGCTTGGGCTTCTGGGAATTCAAGTCCAAGAAATCTGGAGTGCCAAAGTTCGCCATCATGGCACTAGGGGGTGAGATTTTTCTATGTTTACTAGGACTGTTGTTCTTTGAGAGGAGAGACTTAGTCCTGTGCTGGGCGCCTGTTTCATTAATGCTGGGGTGGTGGGGTTCCAGCTCTTGCCATGAACGGCTACAACTTGTCTGCTTTTTCTCTCCAGTTAATCCAATTTCAACACCTGAAGGAATTAGTCCTAGATTGTTAGTTCTGACAATTAATTCAAAGGGATTTAAGGCTTTTCAGGAACAGATTTGTAGGGTGGCAAGAAAGACTGTGCATTTATTAGGCACTCTAAAATCAATAACTTTGCTTCCAATGAAGCTATATTTGAATAAAATAAAGTCCAGATATTATTCCCCTCTGAGGTGGCATATTACTTATCAAACATCCCAACATTTGGCAATAGAATGGCACCAAGAAACATATAACTAATTGTATAGTAGAATAAAAGGGACTGCGGTAGCTTAATGGTTAAGATGCTGAACTCAATGACTGGAATGTCAGCAGGTCAACAGTTAAAGACTTGAGTGATGCACAACGGATGGAGTGAGCGCCCATCTCTGTCCCAGCTCCTGCCAACCTAGCAGTTTGAAAGCAAGAAATTGCAAGTAGATAAATAGGTATCACTTTATTGGGAAGGTAACAGTGTTTTGTGCACTCTGGTGTCTAGTCGTGTCTGCCACATGTCCACAGAAATGTCTGCAGATTGAGACAGTGCTGGCTCTTTGGCTATAAACAGAGATGAGCACTGAACCCTAGAGTTGGATGCGACTGGCTTTCAAGCAAGGGTGACCTTTACATATAGTATAAGGTTTCCCTTGCTCGAAAGCCAGTCTTAGCCGAATCTAGGGTTCAGTGCTCATCTCTGTTTCAAAGCCAAAGAGCCAGCGCTGTCTGCTTTTGCAGACGTTTTCGTGGTCATGTGGCAGGCATGACTAGACACCGGAGCGCACAGAACGCTGTTTACCTTCCCACCGAAGTGGTCCCTATTTATCTACTTGCAATGTCTTGCTTTTGAACTACTAGGTTGGCAGGAGCTGGAACAAAGACGGGAGCTCATTCCGTCCTGCAGTACTTGGGAATCGAACTGCTGACCTTCCGCCTCCCAGCCAGCATCTTAGCCACTTGAGCCACTGCAGTCCTATAGTATACCTTCCTTCATTTCACTGCACATTTTATTTACTGTAACTACACAGTAATTAAAGAGCTCTGTTTATCTAAATAAATAGAAAACGGATAGATGAAGACAGAAAGAAGGAGGAGGAATATCCCAGTTCAGCCATGGCTGGGTTTTCCCCCCAGTACATACTCTGCCTCATATTAGTCTTGAAGGAGATCACCTCCAGAGTTTGCAATACCAGCTGGCAAACAAAACAAAGAAAAGTTTAATAACAACGATATTCTGAAAGCCTATGGATTCCTCTAAATAATATATGCCTCCTTTTAAATAGGATGGTAAAGCAAATATTGAGGACGATGAGCATGAGGAGGAAGAAAGCATAAGCGGAAAAGAGGGCGACAGCGAAGAGGAGGAGGAGGAGGAGGAGGAAGAAAGTGAAGAAGAATCTGACGCTGAAACTATTGATAGTCATTCTCGTGGTGAAGTGGGTGAGGGAAGTGTGGTGGAAAGCAGCACTAATGAAGAACAGAAAAAAAGAAGGAAAGGAAACAAACATAAATTGCAGACTAAGGAACATAATGTCGCGAGAGTTGCTACCACATCGGAATTACCGTATTTGTTCGATGGTAAGAAATACTGGATAAAATGTATCCTGTGGAGGTGCAAGGGACTGGTTCTGAAAGGTGGTAATGTCCTTCTAACAAAAAAGGTGGTTCCATTTCAGTAGTTTATAAAATTGCAATCACACATGCTGTCATTGTTCATGTAGACAGTGAAAGGGGGGGGGGGATCTACTAGTAAACAGTAAGGCCAAACATCTTCTAATATATAATTCTGGAAATAGCTACTCCATTTCATAACATTGTCTTTCTCAAGGATTTGTAAATGTAATACATTTTGTGTACTCTGCATTTATCTAAGATGTGACCTGTTTGAAATTGCTTGTGAGCTTTTCCAGTGCTAGCCAGAATTTATGCCTGCCAACATGGGTCCAGTGTTGTAAATCTCAGTGGTAAATTGCCACCCATCATACACAAGTCAAGTAACTTAACGTATGACAAGAAATACAAGCTTCAACCTGGCAGGAGTTTGCTGCTCAAATTTATGTCATTGAATTTCTGCCTCTGGGGATAAGTACGACTGTCTGGCCAGGTTATCCTGCTATGGTAATAGAGTAGACCAGTGATGGCGAACCTTGGCACTCCAGCTGTTGGATGTGCAGTAAACCTATTCACGTGGATTCACAGGAACTTGGACTTCTGGGAATTGAAGTCCAAGAACAGATGGAGTGCCAAGGTTTGCCATCATGGGAGTAGACCATACTGCCAGAAATTCAACGCTGAGTGTCAGGCAGCGGTTAACTAACCTGACAACCCTAAGGACTAGCAGCCTTGAGTGCCGAGGCTCATAGGAAAGGATGATGGTCCCCAAATGGATTAAATCCCACTTGGCTCCATCTTGATGGAGGGCAGCAGCTTCATCAATACTGGCCTGAGTCGGATGAGGACTTTGCGTGCCAAAAGGGCTCAGGACTAGAAAACTGGATCAGTGGTACGGGGGCCATGCTGCAATGAAGAAGGCTGATGAAAGGCCTCTGCATTATATTCTCAGGATAGTCTTCATGACTGATCGCCAATATTCGGATTCGGATACGGCAGAACAAGAAGAAGGGGATAAAGTATTACAATTCTGACTGCTGTTTCCGAATAGTAATAAAATGATTTAATTTGAGATGTTGAAATAAAGTAGACAGGATATATCTGGATTTATTAATAATTTCATTGCAGTACTGGTTTATCTCGAGTGTATGATATTTGTTCAAGGGAAACCTTTTGTGTATATTCATATACAGCTGATATCTAAATTATATATCTGTAGCAAAATTCTATGTAGATAATTCTGTGATCTGATTTGAACTACCATATTTAAAACTTTTCATGGGCTTTTTTAAATTCACCTAAAGCTAGATTTAAAAAGAACAAAACGTATCAGCCATTCATGTCTGTTGTGCTTTTTGGTAATCCCTTATTTTTCTGAAGCCATTTACAGTAATATTTTAATCTTACTTAATAATCATAGTCAGTATTTTCTATCATATTACATGAAAAATTACTGTATGATTTTCCTTTATTGCAATAGCGCCAGAATCTTATGATCAACTTAAAGCATTATTGTTGGGAAGACCAACAGAAGAACAGCTGCTGGTGATAGAGAGAATTCAAAAATCAAATCATCCAAGCCTTGCCGTGGGAAACAAAGCTAAATTAGAGGTATGCTTTTGTAATGAAATACGTCATTCAGATGACATTTTGGGAGGAAACATAAAGGGAACAAAACAATTTGCCTTCAGTCATTCTTTTGCCAATTATCTTGAAAACTGTATTCCATAGAAACTGTTTGAATTCCTCCTGGAGTATGTTGGGGAACTGGCACTGAAGGAACCACCAGACTTGGAAACAATAGACAAGTTGGTCTTGTAAGTTTAGTCATACATCTCATTATTTCAACATACAAAGGGGAAATGAATACAACACACATATATTTTATTGTACACATACATACAAGTGAAACTCGGGAAATTAGAATCTCGTGCAACTGTTCATTCATTTCACTTAAAAGGTGAAACAAATATATGAGATAGACTCACTACATGCAAAGCAAGAGATGTCATGCCTTAATCGGTTACAGTTGTGGTGATCAGGGCGTACAGCATACATGAGATTATGTGATGATTATGGGGTACATGAGATTGGGAGGTTGGGGTTTTCATAAGCTGTAAGCCATAAGCATCAATATTATAACAAAGTAAGGCTTGAACTATCTCACTTTGCATGTAATGAGTCTATCTCATATATTTGTTTCACCTTTTAAGTTGCATTACTGAACTGAATGAACATTTGCATGATATTCTAATTTTCCAAGTTTCACCTGTATATTTCATTGTACATACTTCCCTCTTTTCTTCCCAGTAAAGCTTCTACACATTAGGTTAAATTTCGTTTTATTAGATCACATCAATATTTGTGAAAGTTGTATTTTGAAACTCTCTCACTGGCTCAGACACTGATCTTGAAGACTGGAAGGTCAGAGTTCGAGACCTGAGTCCTGCACGATGGAGTGAGCTACCATTTCTGTCCCAGCTCCTGCCTACCTAGCAGTTCGAAAGCATGAAATTGCAAGTAAATAAATAGGTACTACTTCAGCAGGGAAGGTAAACAGTGTTCCATGCCTGCCACATGTCCACGGAAACGTCTGCAAACGCAGACAGTGCTGGCTCTTTGGCTATAAGCAGATGAGCACTGAACTCTCAAGTTGGAGACAACTGGCTTTCGAGCAAGGGTGGCCTCTGTGTAAAGATAGATAATTGGCATTCTTCGACACTTTAGTTTACTATTTCAATTTGCAGACAAGGTTCAGATTGGGCAAGAGTAGCATTTAAGGATCTGAGTTCCTGACTGAGAGAGGATATCAGTTATGCCCATGATGGCGAACCTTGGCGCTCCAGATGTTCTTGGACTTGACTTCAATTCCCAGAAGCCCAAGCCCCCGTGAATCCACGCAAATGGGTTTACTGCGATTCATCCATCTGTGCTGCCCTCGTCGCTCCCGGAAGCAGAAGTAAAACACGCCCATCTGGGCACGTTTTACTTCCGCTTCCGGGAGCAACGAGGGCAGCGTGGGCCGGATGAATCGCAGTAAACCTATTCATGTGGATTCACAGGGTGCTTGGGTTTCTGGGAATTGAAGTCCAAGAACATCTGGAGTGCCAAGGTTCGCCATCACAGAGTTATGCTGACCAAATGATTCTAATGTTTGGGGAGGGGAAGCAGAGAACAGTCTTTAATAGCTGTGATGCAGTTTGACACTGATGTCGTTCTTCTTAACAGGATCTTATATGATCTTTGCCAAAAGTTCCCAAAAGTGGCAGCTAATAATATTAAATTTATCCTTCAAGATGCTGCTCATGATATAGAAAAAATGCACGAAGTCAAAGGTCATGCTATGTTTCCAGGACTAGACAAGGTATATATCACCTTATTTGTTTACTTTGCTGACAGCACTCACAGCCTGCTACAGTTTTTAAAGATTGTGTCGTTGTTTTGTAACTGAGAATGTGTTGATTGACATAGAGTGCCTGTGGCCTGTGGGTCGGATGCGGCCCTTGGCGCCATTTCATGTGGCCCCCACCGCCTCCACCACACCAGGTAGTGCCATGTGGTGGAGGAAGGGCCAAATGGCCATCTAGCCCCCGAAGCTGTCTGAGGGAGCGTGACCCGGCCCCCGACTTAAAAAGATTGCCCACCCACTTTCCCCCAAACCAAGCCGGGGATCACAGTGTCTGATCACCGGCTTGGTTTGGGGGGATGCGTGTGGGTGCGCCTGCCTGCTTTCCCCAAAACCAAGCCGGGAATCACAGCGTCGGGTTTGGGGGAAAGCGGGTGGGCGCACTCGCCCCAGGCTTCCCCCAAAGGAAGTCCCCAAAGGAAATCGGCTTTTTTTAACAGTGTGCAATAAATGTATCGCATGTCATTTAAAATCGGATAACGCTAAGACTCATGGAACCAAGTTTTAGCGTTATCTGGGTAATTGCTGTATTTGTTAGCTTACTAAGCTGGCACAAACGCAGTAGTGTAATTAACACCACAAAAAGCTATTATCAGCTACAGCAGTTTTCCAGAAATTTAGAATTCCTGATTTTCCCTTCCCAAAAGGTCTGAAATTCTCTTCCACCATTGAAAACCAGTGGGTACTGTGGGAATGAAGACAGCCTCCCCCCCTCCCCCCCACACACACTACCAAGCTGATTTTATCAGCAGTTGCAGTTTTCATAAATTAAAGACTTGCCCACCACCTTTAACACCCGTGATGAAAGGGACCCAAGCCTTGGAACTTTGAAGGGTGATTTAAATGTTTTAATTTCCAACAAACCATGGTGGCTGATTATATCATACATTAAAGTAACAGGATATCAGCCTTCATAGTAAGCAAATAGTAATACAGGCTTTGACAGTGTCTTGTTCTGACAGTGAATCTTCTTTCTTTCAGCTCATATATTTGAAAATTATTGCACTACTTTTCCCAACTTCTGATTTCTGGCATCCAGTGGTAACACCATCTTTGGTTTATATGAGTCAACTACTTACAAAGGTATGCTAGTGATATTTTTCATAACATGGAATGACATACAATACAAGTGAAACTCGCAAAATTAGAATATTCTAATTCTCCGAGTTTCACCTGTACTTTCAAAACTAATTGCTGTCAGCTAGCTAACAGCACTTAAGAACAGACAGCATCTGAAAGTAGCTAAATGGACTTGGTTGTATTATTTCCATACCAAGATAAGGTATGAAATTATTAGAGCGTTTCTCACATTGAGCAGCTTCTCAAAACATTGTAAGACCTATCATTTTTGTATAGGCTGAGGTGGAATGGATTTAAAGGAATGGTATAAGCATTGTGACTTTCTACAGTTCTAGTGCTGACAGCTAACTTGTGGTTCAAAACTCAACTAAGGGCTTGTCTACACAGGCTCAGTTGGAGAAGCCTGGAGCAGTTCAAATAGAGTTACTAGAGGTCATAGGGAAGTCCAGTATGTCATTTGGTAGGATCCATACATCTAGATTGCATATACACCTCAAACAACCTTATTTGGTCCACTCCTTTTGCTGTCTGTTTGACATACAATTAATTGGCTTGAGAGAATCACTTCAGCAAATTAGCAAATTTAAAAACTTCCTCTGCTGTTCTCTAGAGGGTATAAAAATGTAAGAATAGGAAACTTCTCAGAAGCAGGAGAAGAAGGCTTCCCCCTCCTTTAATTCACTTTAAAGGAACCTGTGGCCTTACTCTGTTGCTGTAATTGGGTTTTAATGAACATGTGAGGACGTCCTTGTAACTATAAGAAGGAAAAGTTTTAAAAGATGGAGTAGAAAGAAGCAGTACTGTGTGACATCCAGAGCCATTGCTACCTTAAACCTAAGCACACTGGCACAAGTCAGACATGTAATACAGAATTGTCCATCTGTTTTGTGAAATAACATAAGATGTATAGTGTTGTACTGTATTAGTTTGATTTTGTGACCCTTTAGAGCAGCTCAACCTAAAACATAAATAAATGAATAAGTTATAGGAAGGATAAGGAAACTATTATTTACGTGTATTTGGAGGAAATTATTAAGTGTATTTAGGGAGACACTTATTTGCAGACAATGAAAGTGCAATAAATGATACATAATGGCATAATCTTATGGGATGTTTACACCTGCACAAGAGGAGGTGCTGAAGTTGCTTCGCTTGTTTAATAATGAACCATACATGTTTGGTCTTGTACCCAGCACCTTGTAATTATCCGTAGCAACTCCCACAGTTCTTCCTGTGCACATGCAGATATTTAATAGGATGTTGGCCACTGTTTGAACTATAACCTTGATTTTCTGTGTCTAGTAATTGTACGTGTGTTTATTTGTGTGTGTTATTATTATTTTTTAGTGCCCAGTAGCAACAGTTCAGGATGCTATTAAAGGATTGTTCGTTTGTTGTCTCTTCCTGGAATACGTATCTCTGTCTCAAAGATTTGTCCCAGAGCTTCTCAATTTTCTCCTGGGAATTCTTCATATGGCTACACCTAAGAAAGAAGTACATGGTAGGTGTGTGACCTAAGTTGCACAAGGTTGCAAAACACTTCTTACCCTTTATCTGAAAAATGGCAACACCAGCTATTTATAGAATTTCAGGTGTGCAAGCTGCTGCTGCTGCTTCTTCCATATCCAGGCCAGTGGTGAAACTTCCAAAATGAAGCCACCTTTATGTGCCAGAAGTAAATGCTCTTAGCATGAAAATGATTTATGACTAGCTTTGTGTTTCTTGAAAAACTAGCTTTGTGTTTCTTGAAAAATATATTTTCTGTATAAATACATGAAACTATAAAAATACATTGGTATAGATTTAACCTCCATTCCTGCCAAGTTAAAATATTTTAAATTAATATGTGTCCTAATGTTTTAAAATCAATATGTCAACAATTGTCTTTTGACTCCATTTGTTCTTAAATTTTGAAGTGAATTTTGAGAAAAGGGAAGCATATGCTACTAATATATGTCTTCAGATATGTACAGTATTTTGTAACCTAAATTTCCACCTCCAGATTGGGATGTAATGTTAAAAATAGCTTGAAAATGGATATTTTAAAACTTTGTATTATACAGGTGAAACTTGGAAAATTAGAATATTGTGCAAATGTTCATTCAATTCAGTAATGCAACTTAAAAGGTGAAACAGACTCATTACATGCAAAGCAAGATAGTGCATGCCTTACTTTGTTATAATATTGATGCTTATGGCTTACAACTTATGAAAACCCCAACCCCCCAATCTCATGTACCCCATGATCATCACATAATCTCATGTGTGCTGTACGCCATGATCATCACAATTATAACAAATTAAGGCATGACATCTCTCGCATTGCATGTAGTGAGTCT
Organism: Bradypodion pumilum; assembly: GCA_035047305.1. NCBI lineage: Eukaryota > Metazoa > Chordata > Lepidosauria > Squamata > Chamaeleonidae > Bradypodion > Bradypodion pumilum. The sequence goes on from JAWDJD010000005.1 coordinate 81,943,016, forward strand.
ATCTCATATATTTGTTTCACCTTTTAAGTGAAATAAATGAACATTTGTATGATATTCCAATTTTCCAAGTTTCACCTATAGAAAACAGTTGTATAAATGATATAATATGACAATCATATGTATCCATCAGGAAAATATTTCAAATATATAATACAGAGGGAAATAATATACTTTTTATAGATATCTCCATGGCATCAAAATGTAAATAAGAGTACAAAATATTACAATACTTGCAACAGTTTTTCAGTGGGACTAATAATAATTACATGCCGCCAAGTCAATTCTGAATTATAGCAACCCTTTTCAAGGTTCTCTAAGAAAGAGGATTCTCAGAAGTGGTTTACCATTCCTTTCTTGTGTGGTGGGGGAAGGACCCTGCGACTGTGCAATTTACCTAAGACAGTGATGGTGAACCTTGGCTCTCCAGGTATTCTTGGACCTCAATCACCAGAAGCCCAAGTCAGCACTCCTGCTGACCAGGGCTTCTGGGAATCGAAGTTCAAGAACACCTGGAGTGCCAAGGTTCACCATCACTGGCCTAAGGCAACATAGGCTGGCTCTTCTCTTGGGAAGCACAATGGGGAATGAATGAATGAATGAAATTTTAATTTATATACCGCAATTCTCAGCCCAAGGACTCCTAACCTCTGGCTTTGCTGCTAGTTAGCTAAACCAATGAGCTCTCCAGCAAACTGTAGGATTACTTCCAAAGAATTTCCAGAAGCTTCAGTTGGCCTAAATTTGGCAAACATTTGGCTATCTGTTGCATTCCATATGATTGATTTGAAAATCCCTACAAATCAAAACAAGTAAGAACGGCAATACATGGCAAGAAGTCCTGTTTTCCATGTACAGAATTAACATATTAAGATAAGTACCAACATATCTGTTGCTTTATAAGCTCAATTCAAATGATTGGTTTTAACATTTAAAACCCTGCTTGGGTTTGGTCGCTGATTTCTTCAGGAGAGGGTCTGATCTTGGACTCAGTGACCTGCAGTGGATCTCCTGATAGATATACAGTACAGGACAAGGTTCCCTGGCTGTGGAATGTGCTTCTCTTTACAGTTTTAGTCTTTCATTAGTTTGTAGTCTATAACTTGCCCTCAGCAGTATTTTTTAGTGGGAGAACAGGATAAGCATGCAATTAATGGCTATCAGTGTAAAAACTATTCACTGGTGTATGACTTTTTTTCCCCCAGGCTATACATTGGTGCATCCTTTTGTATCTCAAGGAAAACAGTCAGACTTACTTGTGGTCTATGATAAAGCAGACACAGAGACCTGGCAAAAGCAACATTTTTCACTCCACATTTTAACAGGCTCAATAGAAAATAACAGAACAGTAATAAATCATCTTCGGTATGTAGGGGAAGTAAATTTGTATAAGCAACCAGTTAAAGATATTGTGTTCTAAGCCAATGCATTACCGTATTTTTGGACCATAAGACACACTTTTTCTCCCCCAAAAGTGGGGAGAAAATGAGGGTGCGTCTTATAGTCGAAATGCGGTTTTTTGGCCAGCTGTGGCTGTTGTAAAAGGATATTTTACAAGAGCCACAGCTGACCGAAGACTGCTACTGCCGCCTCTCAGCTATTCGGGGCAGGAGGGGGAAACATATGAAAAACAAGTGGCCACTAGAGGGCGAAAATCGCAGTTTCTCATTTAAATGCATTGGAATTAAATTTCTTGTATTCAAAAGTTTTCTGTTTGTATGTTCCCAATGTGTTTAAGTGGGAAACCAAACCTGTGCTTAAAAAGAAAGGGTTTCACTTACCTTGATGCCTTTGTCTCTACTCCACATGGACAAAATGGAGGGGGAAAACATGCTTCCTGGTTGAAAGGAGAGCAAGAGATTAGGCTAGAGTATCACTTCCTTCCTCAGTGCAATTGGCCTGGCCTGCCCATTCACCCTGCAGCCCCACCACTGGTTGCTGGTGCAAAATACAATATTAAATATATATTTTTTGTTTTCCTGCTCTGAAAACTGGGTGCGTCTTATGGTCAGGTGCGACTTATGGTCCAAAAAATACGGTATATGTGTTGCACGTGTTAGAAAATATTTCCATTGTCTTCTAGGAGCGATCCAGAGGGATGGTTTTTTTTCTTTCACATTGGCAAAGTAGGAAAAGATTGTACAGTAGAACCCCGTATAACGAAAAAAGTTGGTTCCATGATGTCTTTCGTTATACGAATGTTTTTGTTATACGAAGCATGCCTCGTATAATAAAAATCCCTGTGGGATGTATCGTACAACAAAAATCTCTATGGGAAAAATCGTACAACAAAATGTTTTTGTTGTACAATGCATCCCATAGCGATTTTCGTTGTACAATTTTTCTAATATAGATACATTGCTTCACATAACGAAAAAAAAATATTTTACAGGGTATAGCGGTTAGCGCAAATCGTCTTCGTTATATGCATTTTTCGTTATATGATGCGTTTGTTATGCAGGGTTCCACTGTATAATAAAGATTCTTTAAAGAGACTGTTCTCCACGTTCACTCCAGTGTTTTCCTTGTATTGATCTTAATGCAAGCATTCTCAACCTACAGCCCACGGGCCAAACCCAGCCCTTGAAGCCTTTTCATTTGGCCCCCGACGTCCTCGTTCCCGCCACCGCTGCCTGGAAGCACCGCAAACCAGCAAAAACACATGTTTTTGCTGAGTTCTCACATGAAATCTCACAAGATCTCATGAAATCTCGCAAGATCTTGCTGAACTCTCGTGAGATCTCACAAAAATGCGTGTTTTTGCACAAGAATCGTGTGAAAATATGTGACCCCCCGCAGCCATTCTGAGTGGAGTGATCTGGCCCCCTCCCCAAAAAGGTTGAGAAAGCCTGCCTTAACATAACTATTTAAAACTTGCTATTGCTACTTTTCTATTTACTGTTTCTATTTGTCTCGAGAGGTGGTGAATGCTCCAACACTGGAAACATTCAAGAGAGAATTGGAGAACCATCTGTAATATCTGCTTTGATTCAGATTCCTGCACTGAGCAGGGACTTGGTTTCCTAAATGGCCCCTTCCAACTCATTTATTCTATGCTTCAGAAACTAACTTTTAAACAGATTGACTCCCAGATTCACAAGCAGCAAATAATTATGTTTCTTTATTGTGCAATTAAGCAAAAAATTATGGTTAATCACATAACTGATTATCAAAGTAGGGCCCAATCAACTTTCTGATTTTAGTGGCAATGGAGCCAGTCATCCCAGACAAAATGTCACTAGGCAAATATTCCGTTTCCTTTGTTATTTTCCAGCAGCACCAACCCATGCTTCTTAGTTTTACTTTATGCATTTCTTGCCCATGCTGCAGATCTCTACAACTCACTCAAGGTGCAGGGCTGAAGAAACGCCACTACCACTGATAGTTCCCTATCAGTATCAGGGACTTTGGTGTCTGGAAATTCTTAACTGAAGCAGACAACCTCCTGACCAGTTTCATACAATAGACCAGTGGTTCCCAATGTTGGACACATGCCCCACAGGGGCACTTCAATTCCCAGAAGCCTAAGTCAGTACACTGGCTGATCAGTGCTTTAGGGAATTGATTTTGGCTTCTGGGAATGGAAGTCCAAAAACAAAAGGGTGGGAAACGCTGCTCTAGACCTAAATTACCTCCTATGGTGGTGAACCTTGGCACTCCAGCTGTTCTTGGACTTCAATTCCCAGAAGCCCTGATCAGCAGGTGTGCCAAGTCAGGTGTACTGACTTGGGCTTTTGGTAATTGAAGTCCAAGAACAGCTGGAGTGCCAAGGTTCACCACCACTGTGGCTCAGGCTGTGGGAAACTGAGGACCAGACCCTCATAGTGTAAACAGTTTTCTGAAGACTCTTTGCTAATTTTAAAACTGATAGTCCTTTCTTTTGAAGGCTTCTGAGGGTTCACAGCACACACTAGATATGTGCAGGGCCATCACAAATTGCCTAGTTACGGGTTTTCTCTGCCTTGCTACCATTGCACTTGTCTTATCGTACTATTGTACATCTGAGGGTAATTTGAGAAAGAAAGGTTTTCCCCAGCCCATCTCAGGTGGTAGTCTTGTCTTTTCTTTGACAATTAAAATAAGACTCCAGTTGAATGGTTAGAGGGATTTTGCCCTCATGCCCTGACATGAGCAGGGGTGACCAGAAAACGTTCTCCACATACCTGTGTTTCTTCTCTGTTGAATTATTGCTTTTCCAGTGATAAAGATGGAGGAAGTGCAGATTCATATATTGAAAGGCAGACTTTCTCCCCCCCCCCCTCCATGGCTGAAGAGCTGCATGATCTAGGGCAGTGATGGTGAACCTTGGCACTCCAGCTGTTCTTGAACTTCAGTTCCCAGAAGCCCAAGTCTCTGTGAATCCACACAAATGGGTTTACTGCGCATACAGATTCACAGGGAATTTATGTCTATCATCAACTGGAATGCCAAGGTTCGCTATCACAGATCTAGGGTAGTAAAATGAAATAAGTAGGCCAGGAGCATGAAGTTACTGTCATGAACCTCATCTCATAATCTTGGGCCCATCTCAAACTTTCTGTCTAATCTAACTCACTGAAAAATGTGCAGAGGGGAGACATACATATACTGTTGTTGGACTTTTGGAGGAAGATTTTTTTATATGGTAATAATAGGATGATGAGTGTAACACTACACTTTCCCCTCTGTCAGATGTGAGCATTCTCAGACATCTTGTGAGTTGAGAATCTTTCTCTTTTTCAAAATAACCTCAGAAGAAAAGGCAGTCGCGGTGAATTCTTTACTTTTAGAACTTTCTCTCTGCAATATTGTAATGATTTTTCTCATTAGTTAATGTACATCTGTTCTAAATTCTACATTAAAAACAAAGTGCTGTGTGACTATAATATTGACTTAGGTGTGTTTCTAAAATAGCTGTTTAATTATTTTGCAGGCTATCGTGTGTAAGCCTTTGCCTAGATCTGGTTAAAAAGTGTGCTGCTCTATATGGATCGCTCCCATCTTTCCACGAAATAGTGTTGCCATTTGAAAAGCTCCTTAGTACAGACATACATCTGATGAAGTATCCGCCACAGCTGCAGGTAAAGATTTATGGCTACTTCTTTGAGATGTACTTGGAAAAAATATGCAGTGGAAATACAGAGAGAAGCATGTGGGATAGTATACCATCACAGCACGTGAACAGCATGTGAATTTGATCAGTGTGTAGACACTGATTAACAGAACATTTAAGAGCAAGTAACTATCTAAAATTCAGGTGACTTTCAGTATTACCGAAATATCTATGACATTGCTGGATCAGGGTGAAGGTCATCTGTTTTTGTTTCCACAGTAAACATCCAAATGACTATTTGAAATCTACCAGAAGATTATAAATGCACTAACTCGTTCCCTAAGCAGTTGCTCTGGGGACTGCGCTGGCTCAAGTGGTTAAGATGCTGGCTGGACTTGACGACTGGAAGGTTGGCAGGTCAGCAGTTCGAGACCTGAGTACTGCATGACAGAATAAACTCCTGCCAACCTACCAGTTTGAAAGCAAGAAATTGCAAGTACGTAGATAAATAGGTACCACTTCAGTGGGAAGGTAAACAGCATTCCGTGCACTCCAGTCATGTCCACGGAAATGTCTGCAGACGCAGATAGAGCTGGCTGCTTGGCTGTAAGCAGATGAGCACCGAACTCTAGAGTCAGATATGACTGGCTTACGAGCAAAGACGACCTAAGCAGTTCAGTAATACAATGTACAAAATATACAGAGAATATATTTCTTACCTACTATGTAAGGGGCTTTTCTATTTGTCAATCAATTAAAATTTTTATATTACATGAGCCTAATATTAAAGTTTTCTGTATTTTAGCTTTTTTCTTCCCCTAAAGTAAAACCATGGTTCATTTACAATGTTCTCTGTGAGCAGGTGTTCTTTCCTCCGGGTTTTATTTTCCTCTTTTACACAATTTCTGTTTTCCCCCCACTAGTTAATAGAGAATTAGTGCTCAGTCATTTCCTGGTTCTGAAGAAATCACTTTTCAGATCTTCATTGACCCTGTACAGCAGTTGCTAAAGCCATCATTTGAAAACTCTTAGAAAGGAACACCTTAACCTGTCCCTACTGTTATCACTTCCTTTGTGTTTTCACTGCCAAGTTTAAAGAGAAGGTTCCTGTACAATTATAGACTCAGCACAAGTAAAAGCACTGGGAAATCTAGGGGTTTGCTCAGTGATGCGCTGCAATTTTTTTTTACTACCACTGCCATGGGCGTGGCTAACTCTGTGGGTGTAGCTAACTCTGTGGGCCATGCCCACTTGGCCTCCCTATGCCATGGCCTGGAGTAGGGAGGTGGGCGTAGCTGGCCAAGTGGGCATGGCCTGGGGGAATTTCCGCTGCCGGTGCTCGGGCACCTGTGGGCACCTGGAGCAGCTCAACACTGGGTTTGCTTATATGAATAGCCTATATGTGAGCAGAATCCTCTCTTTTTCAGACTCATCACTGCACGCCAATTTTTAATAACACTTGCATTAAACTGTTGATTAGTTTAACTACAGAATCAGTATATGTTAACTATAATTCTGTCTGTAATTTTGTTCTGTTCTTAATTCTATTGCCTTTTCAAAGTGGAATTACTTAACATTTTCAGGAGCTGTGTGATAACGTTCTGAAGCAGCTGAAAGTTCAAGGACAGTATTATCCATTGGTGTGTGAAAAGAAAAAACCTGTGCCTTTGAAGCTGTTCACACCAAAAATAGTGAAAGTGTGAGTTTCTCTAGCATTATTATAGAAATACAGTAAAACCCTGACTTACATATGCCTCGAGCTACATAAAATTCGACTTACATAATGATTTTGTGCTAAAACCATGTCCCAATTTACACGATTTCCTGTGGGTTTGCTTCGAGTTACGTAAAAATTCATTTCCCTATGGGTTTGCTTGGATTTACATAACAATTTCATTTTTCCTATTGGTTTGCTTCAAGTTACGTAAAAATAAAAATTTTCCTATGGGTTTGCTTCCAGTTACATAAAAAACAATTTAAGCAAAATCCTACGGAATGGACTTTTTTTGTAAGTAGGGATTTTACTGCACTGCTAAAAGCTGCACACCAAATTGGAAAGAAGGCATAGACCACATGAATTGAAACTATAATGTGTTACATTACAGATTTTTAGCTGGAAATGATAGTTGAATTGGCTGCTGTGTAGATGGTGCAGTGTACGGACTATCATGTTTGAAATTATTTTTTGTATTAAGGAAAAAATGTTGAAACATATTACTGAACCCCAATGCTAGCTTTCTGAGTTAACCACATTATCCGCCTTCCTACATAATTTCTTTGTTTCAGAACAGCAGTACTTTGAAGACAACATAATGCCATAAGCCATACCTGTCAAGTTTCGGGAAATTTCTGTCAAACCCCCGTTTTTTACACTTTCCCGCCGTCATCCCGTATTAGTTAGAATGCAATTAGACTGGAGTTAGACTGGAGGCCAGCACAGGATACGCACAGCTGTCCAGTTTCCTGTTTTGGCCGGGAAATTTCCCTTATTTGACAGAAATTTCCCAAAACTTGACACGTATGCCATAAGCATTAAAGATTGTATTACCTGGAGGGTGCTGTACCTTAAACTACTTTATCAATAAAATGTGATAAAAAGCAAAAAAATAAACAGAGTTTTATAACAGGTGCTGTAAAACTATGGAAATAAATTCAAACAATTGAAATGTTGGGGTAAAAATGAAACACCTGACTAAGATGGCCGTAATACATGGCTTGCTAAAAATGTTTTATAGATACAGTATTTTAAACATCTGCTGGCGTCCTACCAATCTCACTGGTATAAGAGTAAAACAAAATGTAGAAGGAACTAATATTTCAAACCATTGTGTTGTATTGATGTTACTGCTATATTTATTTATTTATTTATTTATTTATTATTTATTAGTTCAAATTTATATTGCCGCCTACTCACCGAAGCGACTCAGGGAGGCTTACAAACAATGTACTGTATATAAGAAAGTCCATAGTCGCTAAAATCCTATTGTATTATTTGTGCATATGGAAGGGTAATGACATCACCAACAAGGGATGATTTTTAATACAGTAGACCCTCGCATAACAACGTTACTTGGTTCCCCTAGTAGCGTTGCTAAGCGATTTTTGTTGTTATACGGGTTTCTATGGAGTTTCCCGCATAACGATGTTTTTAGAGTTGTCCGGTTATTTTAGTGTTGTTGTCTGGACAACAACACTAAAAACGTTATGTGGGAGAACACGTGCATAACGACACGTTAAGCGAAAATGATGTTATCCGAACGCGTTGTTATGTGAGGGTGGACTGTAATTAAAAACTTCCTGCTTCTATCCCTTTGTGTGGAAACTCAGGGAGTTGTGGGATGGAATGAGGATGACTTTAATGGCTGCTGCCAAACAATTTTACTAGTGGGAGAGATTTGCAGTTAATTAAAGGCTTCTTCCATGCTATTGAAGTGATTACAAAAATACTTTGGGTTAAAAGTAGGAAGTTTTTTAGTCCTGAAAATTGTTCTCTGCCCATGAGGAATAAGTTATACAAGTTTCCAAAGGCATTAGCTATACAGTACAAGATTTCAGAAAATAAGATGTTTTCAACTCTGTAGAAATATATCTGCTTTGTGTTTTTAATGTTAACATAATTAGATTTTTAATATAACACCCACCCACCCCCAACACTGAGTGGAAATAAGTTGTCTTCACATATGAAAGGTGTGGGAAATTCTGCTTAGTCAAGCAGAATTTTGTTTTTTAGATTGTGTATTTTCTAATTTCAGCCTGGAATTTGGAAGAAAACAAGAAAGCAATAAGAAAGAGCAGGAGAGAAAACTTCTGATTCAGAAACACAAACGCGAACTTAAAGGAGCTGTTCGTGAGATCCGCAAAGATAACCAATTTCTTGCCAGAATGCAGCTTGCAGAAATCAAGGAAAGGTAATCCATTGTTCATTATTGCTTTATGTTCCAATTGAATTCATTATTGCTTTACGATCCATTTGATTTATGTTAAATATTTGTTCTTAATAATGATTGTTATTGTTATTTCACCGTTTCCTTTGGAAAAAATAATAAACATAGCTGCTAATGTAAATCCTATGCAACTGTTTCTATCAAGAAATACAGATGTAAGGTAAAATCAAACTCTTCATTAGGCAAAATATATACAGATATTTATGTAAATTGTGTCTAGTTTTGGCTATGGATACAGATCTGAAGACAATTCAAAGATTGCATATACAAAATTTTCAGCTACCATTACAACATGAGGATCATAAAAGACTGTCTTCCTCTGTATAGTATAGTTTTCCCCCATCTTTGTGCCCCCTGGATGGTAAGGATTACCAATAATGTTTTCCTTAATCTTGGTCATATTAAGGCAAGAGTTCTCAACTTTTTTAAGCCCGGGGCTTCAGGGGCCAGACAGCCAATTTGCCCTTCCTCCACCACATGGTATTTCAAGGTGTGGTGGTGGTGGGGGTGGTAACATGAAATGGCCCTGTGGGCCACATCCGGCCCATGGGCCACAGGTTGTGAATCCCTGTTTTAAGGTGAAGCTAGTGTAATAGGAGCTGTAGTCTACAATATATCTGAAAGGTACCAGGTTGGAGAAGGCTTGCCGTTTGTAGTGCTATCATTAACTCCCAAGAGTCTTTTGAAGATTGCAGTTTCACTATCAACAGATATAAGCACCCATAAGCAATGGTAATTTATCAAGACTTCAGAAAGTGTATTCTCAGCATGCTCTTAATTGAAGCATAAATGTAGTGTAGCTAGTATAATAGCTTGTGTTCTGAAGCCATCAATGCTATTTATCATTGTTGAGGAGAACATATGTGCTTCAACTCACATAGAGCATAGCTTGATTTCTTTGTTGAAGCACTTGTCTTTGTAATTCTATCATCCATTCTGAGAATCAACCCCATTAATAGCTTGTTTCTCAAAGTCATAACGGAGCCCTGGTGGCGCAGCAGTTAAACTGCTGTCCTGCAACCCAAAGGTTGTGAGTTCAGTCCTGACCAGGGCTCAAGGCTGACTCAGCCTTCCATCTTTCCAAGGTCAGTAAAATGAGTACCCAGCATGTTGGGGGCAAAATGCTGGTTAACTTGTGAACTGCCCAAAGAGTGAACTAAGTGCACTTTGCTTCAAAGCTGAAGATGATGGCTCCAAATTTCTGGTTCAGGTTCAGCAATCTTAAAAATAGAACATAACTACCTTCGATACCTTTTTGGGAGAATGGCAGGGTAGAAATGAGGTAAATAACTAAGTAGAATATAAGAAATGTTTGATTGTGCATTTAGATTCAAACTAATCCGTGCAACTTTATTTTAATTTTCAGGGATTCTGAAAGAAAAAGAAAAGTGAAACAGCTCTTCAGTAGCCTAGCTCAGCAGGAAGGAGATTGGAAGGCAATGAAGAAAAAGAAGTTTTAACTAATGTTGTACAGAAAAAACCTATGGACATTTATATTTTTTGATATTGTTTGAAATATATTGGTAACAACATGAATCATATCTGTGGTTACACTAATAATAATGATGATGATGATGATGATGTTTTATTTATATACCGCTTGTCTCTTCCCGGAGGAGACTCCAAGCGGTTCACATTGAAGCATGCTGCCTGCAGCAGGCAGCAGCAAAAAAAAAGATACAATATCAGTAAACATGCAACATAAAAAGTGTGAAAGAAAAGAAGGACTCCCGTGGCCAAGACCATGTGAGAGAAGTGGGTCACAACAAGGCGGCAGTGGCGCTCGACTTTATAAAGTCTCTGCTGTGCCGATATGAGCCCAGGAGTTCACTTTCATTCTTCCCTGTGGCAAATGCCAGGCTGGGAAAGGGCTAAGAGTGCGGAGCAGCGTCCTTTTGCGTCCTCCATGGCTTGTAAGGCGGGGATGCAGCGGCGGTGCCTGGCCTCCCATCCCCGGGACCAGGTGTTGCGAGTCCCGGGGAGAAGCAAAACGAGTCCTCGGGCAGCGCGGGGCAGCGTCCTTTTTGAGCCCTCCATGGCTTGGAAGGCGGGGACGCAGCGGCAGCGCCTGGACTCCCATCCCCAGGACCAGGTGTTGCGAGTCCCAGGGAGAGGCAAGACGAGTCCTCGGGCAGTGCGGGGCGGCGTCCTTTTGAGCCCTTGAATATATAGGTATTTCTTTTTATGGGAATAATAAACAGTGTTAGAGTCAAAGATGCTTATTACCTTGTGTACCACCCAGCCACAGTTCTAAGTGTTATAGGGTGGTATACACATTTAATTACTATTGCTGTTGTAAATAAAATCTAAAATCATATTTTGCTTTGTAAAAGTTAATAAGAATTATCTAGTGAATCCCACTCTTTTCTGTTTGGTCTGTGAACAGTCAGCAACACAGAAACCTGGAGTCTTACATCATGGAATTAGGAGTTAAACTGGGTTTGGAAAGTGGTGTCTCCTTCAGTTTCAAGTGGTGTGGGGAGACATACATATTGCCTGGTGTTTGAACAGCTGAAGGAGTGATAATCCACCCCACCTTCAATGCAGGCTCTAAGAAACAAGCCTGGCATAAACACCTGCCATGAATTGTTGTTGTTGGGGGGGAGGTGTATATATCTCACTCACACACACACACACACATATATACATACATACATACGTGTGTGTGTTTTCTGCGATATTCACAAGTAACTGGTGCTTAGCCTGAAGAAGTTGACATGACCCACAAAAGCTCACTGGTTGTTTTGTTTTTCGTGGTCTAATAGCGGTATTGCCTGCTCTTGCAATTGTACTGCTCATTTCAATTACTACAGAAGTCTGGACAAATATTTATTTGACTATTTCTGCATGGAAGATTCATTGCAATATGGTATTCCCTGGCACTTTCACTCCTGGTCATTTTTTTTTTGTTTGTTTGAAAGCTAGTCTGCTGGGAATGGAATAGAACGTCTAAAAAATCTGTCAAAGGACAGTTTAGCATTTCTCGTTAAATGTCTATGAGGTTTTTTTCAAATGGAGAAGTCAACAGAGAGGGAATCTTCCCTTTGTATCAGATGTCATGGGGATTGAGACTTCTTGATTGAATGAGCAACACACTAATCCAGAAGAAAACAACACTGGGAGACTCTAAAGTACTCTTACGTTCTCCCAGGAACAAGCTTTGGGAACAGTTTGTCACCACACTCTTTTGCATCAACTTTTGATATACCAAAAAATTCATACAGTTTGTACCCAGACTTCAGGAGCCAAGAAGCATGTCTTTAGTGTCGTCATTGTTTTCATATCAGAGATTGCTCTGGGTTGAAAGGATTTTTGCAGGGGACGCCCAAATGAGGCTCCTTTCATGTTCCCCCATTGTGCAGATCTCAGGAATCGAACCTGTCTTTCCAGTCTCCAAGCTTAACGCCTTAACCACTAAGCCGCCAGGGGAGCTGCATGTCTTTACTGTCATGGGTGCATAAACATGCCCTGTTCTGTCTACCTGTAAGAGTTACCCCTGAGCTCCAAGCACAATGAAAATCCATAACACCTGCAGCTTCTACATTCCATGCTTTTCCCAATAGTATATGCACAATTCTTTTTAATTAAAATCAAAGAGATCGTTTTTTTCTTCTCTCCCTGTTTACTGTTGTAGCCAAAGTAGTCGAGTGCAATTTGCTACCTTCTGGTATTCTGTTTCATAATAATAATTAAGCCAGTGCAATAACTTTGTTGAACAAAGGTGTGTAGCAGCTACCAGCACAGAGAAAGGCTGAGTATGGAGTAGGCCTTCAAAGGATTTCAGTTTCCCCTTTTCACTTCCTCCTGGTCTTCATCAATTATCTGTCTTAACAGAGTGGCTTATCTTTGCATCATTTAGCCCACACTCGTGTCAGTTAACAGCTTCTTTTGCAATCTCTCCTTCACCGTTGGAATGCTGATTAGGAAAGTGCTAGGCACATATTTAGGTGATACAACATGTATGTGTACAGACCACAAAATCTAATCCCTTCATCATAAGGGACTGCTGTGCTTGGCGATGGTTTCCATTAAGTACAGGCGTGATAGTTGGACAGTAAAGCAGATTCGAAAAATTGATTCATTAGAAATATAGTGCTGGAGGAATGCTCTGTAGATACCCTCGATTAGCAGAAGGACAACCATGTCTTAGAGCAGGGGCTCTCAATATTTTTCAGCTGTGGGCCAGACCACACCTCTTCAGACAGCTGAGTGGGCCATACTGGTGGTTCCCCCTGCCATAAATGCTGCCGTAAAACATCCACAGCTGTCGTAAACGTTATACTCGTCAAGCACCGCTCCGGAAAATACGGGAACTGCTCTGGCCCAGGTGCGCATGCGCAGCAAAAACTCATTTGTGCATGCGCAGAACCCATTTGTGAGGGGCGTGCATGCGCAGTAACCCCTTTCCCCGCTGTTGAAATACAGGACGGCGGCGGGAAAGGGGAGGAATGGGCACAGAAATACGGGATTTCCCGGCCAATCCGGGATACTTGACAAGTATGGTAAACGCATTTACGATGGCCACTGACTCATTTATGGCTGTAGTAAATGCATTTACAACAGCCACAGACTCATTTACGGCTGTCGTAAATGCATTTATGACTGCCATAAATGAATCCATGTCTGATTCCACCAGTGGTGGAGGCGGAAGCTGGAGCAAGGTCGGATGCCAGATTATTTGGTGCCATGGGCTGGATCCGGCCCGTAGGATGTAGGTTGTGAACCCCATCCTAAAGCAAATAAAGCTTGAACTGTCTCTGGAGACAAAAATTATGAAGGTGAGGCTATCCTTATTTTTGACACCTCCTGAAGGCAAGATTTACTGGGAAAGACAAAAACGCTGGGAAAGTTTGAATGCAGCAAGAAAACAGGAAGATTAAGAATGAGATAGATTGACTCCCTAAAGCAGGGGTGGCCAAACTAGGGTCTGTGGGCCGGACCCAACCTGCGGCACCATTTCATGTGGCCCACTGCCACCCTCACCGCTACTGGAGGTGGAAGCGGGCGCATTTACAACAGCTATAAACACATACGTGCATGCATAAATGCTGTTGTAAATGCACCTGTGGGTGTGTTTTACTTCCGCTTCCGGGAGCGACGCAGGCAGTGTGGGCCGGCCTGGATGAATCGCAGTAAACCCATTCGTGTGAATTCACAGGGGGCTTGAGCTTCTGGGAATTGAAGTCCAAGAACATCTGGAGTGCCAAAAGTTCACCATCACTGGCTTAGGTACTCAACTGACTGTTACAACAATCAGAAGGCGCAGCAGCAGCAGCTCAAGGTACTTCACCTTTCCTTCTTACTCAACAAGTCTGTCTTGACTTTTCACACTAGGTCAGTCAAAGGGAACTGCAGAATGAAATCACCAAAAAGTGCCTTCATTTTGGCAATTTCATGTCTGGCTTAGCCACAGGAGAAGAAGTACAGTACATGTATTTAACATTTGAATACTTCCTGAAAAGGTAGAATTTTGACAATAAAATATAAAATGCAGTTAACAATTAACTTTTCAATACCTTTCTTCCTACTGATCCATTCCCTCACACTCTGATTGCTACTAGGTCATGATTTCCCTCTTTCCACTTTTTTTTTTGTGCTGTTGTTACATATTGTCAAGTCATCTCTGACCCATGGCAAGCAAATGAGTGCGCTCCAGAATGTCCTGTCAATAGCCCTTCTCAGCTCTTGCAAAAATGAACCTGTTGCATCTTGTAGGGGAGTCAATCCATATCATGTTTGATCTTCCTTTTTTTTCTGCTGCCTCCAATATTTCCTAGTATTACTGTCTTTTCCAGAGAATCTTGCTTTTTCATTATGTGCCCGCCCCAAAGTAAGACAGCTTCAGCTGTATGATTTTTTACTTCTAGAGACTGTTCAGGCTTGATTTGCTCTCGTTCAGACTCGTTTGTCTTTCTGGTCATCCATGGTATTTGCACAGTTCTCTCTTGGCACCAGATTTCAAATGAATCATATTTCCCTGTCATGTTTCTTTGCTGTCCAGATTTCACACTGGTAGACAGTGATGAGTAATGAAAATGTGTAGATCAGTGATGGCAACCCTTTTAGAGACTGGGTGCCCAAACTGCAACCCAAAACCCTCTTATTTATCACAAAGTGCCAAAACAGCAACAGGGGAGGAAGGAAGCACTCCCATTGGACTGCTGGGGAGAGGGGCAGGCCGATCTCTGTGCTGGGGGAGGGAGGGAGTGCTCCCATTGGGCTGCTGGGCAGAGGGGTGGGGTGAACTCTGTGCTGGGGTGACTGCACGGGTGCCCATGCGTGCCATAGGTTCGCCACCACTGCATACTTGTCAACCGCGGCTCCGGCGAATCCGGGACCTGCGCAGACCGGGTCTGCACAGGTCGTATTGTACGCATGCGCGTGGAGGGCTACGCCACTTGCGTAGCCTTCTACGCAGACGGCGTAGCCTTCTGCGCATGCGTGGAAGCGAGCTACGGAAGTGTAGAGCCCTTCCACGCATGAGTGCAACGCGACCTGCGCAGGCCGCGATGTACGCATGTGCGTGGAGGGCTACGACACTTGCGTAGCCTTCTACGCAGGAAGCGTAGCCTTCTGCGCATGCATGGAAGGGAGCTACGGAAGTGTAGAGCCCTTCCACGCATGCGTGCAACGTGACCTGCGCAGATGGGCTGCGCAGTGCCTCCTTTCCCCCGCTGCCAAATTACGGGGTTTTGGCAGCGCGGGGTGGGAAATGGCGCAAATCGGCGCCGAATTACGGGGTAATCCCGGCCAAATCGGGATGGTTGACAGGTATGCATCACTGGTGTAGATGATCTTAATCTGGGTTTCCAATGACACATCCCAACTCTTGATAAAAAAATTTCTAATTCCTGCCCATTCCTGTCCTTTGGAGTCTAAATATTTTTTTCTGATTCCTTGGCTGTCTCCATTTGGACTGATGAATGAACTAAGATAAACAAATTATTTCACTATTTCAATGTCTTCCTTGTCAACATTAAAGTTCAGTCTCTATGATTGGTTTGAAAGCGTAATTTTCTGATACGTTTACTGAACTCCTCTTTGTTCTTTTCTCTTCTCCAACTTTGCAAAGTGAAAAAAAGTAAATTGTCTGAAGGAGATTTTAGAAAGGAGTATAGATATAATTTCTGATTTGCTCTTCGATCAGTTCTGGTTCTCACGTGAACTTATGCAGGGTATATAAATCAGGAGTTGGTACTATGACTGCCACCAGTCTGCTAGAAGGATGGGGTGGTGCTGGCAGAGAGCTTTTCAGGACAGCTATAGGTAGGTTGTACCATGAGATTGATCTTAAAATGGTCTGAACTGTTATGTATGTATGTATGTGTTGTGTTCTTTTAGTATATGAGAGTCAAGACACGAGACACAGCCAACGGCTGGGTTAACTCTGGTTTATTGCATGGTGGACAGAGGGAACATGAGGTAATGGCGGACGAACAGCTCTATATATATGGTAGTAACGTATTTTGAATGTGGCTCCACGGTAGCCCGTTGGCTACTGGTCCGCGTGACGTCATGGCTGGTCACGCCCTTCTTGTCCAGGTTTAGGTAGCGGCGGGAAAGCTTCCCGCGCTGCGGTCTTTGATGGGTTGGAACCAAGAGAGCTTGGACGCTCGCTGCTGCCAGCTGGTGGTCATTAGCTCGCGTCCTATTACAGGGTTTATGTGATACAGCTGAAGGTTACATTATTACTCATAGGCAAGGTTACATTGGTTCAGATACATTGATATCACATGTGGAAGGTTACACTATTAGAACACAACACTCCTCCCCCCTAGGATGAGACGAAGTCTCTCAGCCAAGATGGCTTATTTCGAACACGCTGGGGTCTCGGCGCGGGCTGCCCTGCCCTGGCTTCGCTCCCTCCTCCTTGCTCCCTGGCTGCCTGCCCTGTAACGGGAGAGGATGACTCGTTAGTGGTTTGCCGCGGTTCTGCGGCTTTGCTGGAAAGTGTGTGCTTTGTTTGGGAAGAACCGGGGGTACTGGGGACTAACGAAAAACCCCTCTTCTCGCTCGGACGGGTGGGGGAACACTCCAAAAAACCCCCCCGGCTAGCAAAATCAAAATCAAAATCGGCTTCGGGGGAAGCGGCAGCGGCGGCCGCACACTCCTTTTCCCTCCCCCCGGGCTCGGATAGAACTGGGGTATCAAAAGGATATGAGTCGGGCTCACCGCTTTCCCTCCTGACCTCGGACTGGTGTCCCTCTCTGTCTCCCCCTTGGGCTAAACGGGTGGGGGAGAACCCTATCGCTGAATCCTGTCGCTGAGCCCTACTGATCGGCCCCTCACTCACTCGGTGCCTCAGTTGGTCAGCGTGCCTCCTCCAGAGGAGGCCGGTGCTAGTTTCCACCCGATATGACACTGGCCCCGTCTGTTCTATTATCGTCCCTGGCACCCAGGCTGGGCCTGCGTTGGCATAGTTCCTGCAGTGTACAGGATCGCCTACGCCGAAACCTTTCGAGACCTCTAAGCCTATGTTCTTCCCTTTGTCCTCGACCCTCGACGGGTCCAACCTGGACAAAAGCGTCGTCAGTTTCCTCCGCATCAGCAGCTCAGCCGGCGAGTATCCAGACGCTAAGGGGGTCACTCTATACGCTAACAGAAATTGACAAACTTGGTGATTTAGATCTCCCGAGCCCATGCGCCGCAGCGCATCCTTTGTGGTGCGCACCAACCGTTCCACCTGGCCATTCGTGGCCGGGTGAAACGGCGCGGATGTGACATGCCGAATTGCATTCGCCCCCATGAATGCTGCGAACTCAGCGGACGTGAAGCAACTGGCGTTATCGCTGACCAAAGTGTCGGGTAAACCGAACGTGGAAAAGACCCTTCTTAGCTGGCGAATGGTAGTGGCGGAGGATGTGCTCTTTACCGGAACGACCTCCAGCCACTTTGAGTATGCATCCACCACCAGGAGAAACATGGTTCCTCGGAACGGGCCAGCAAAATCTACGTGCACCCTGGACCACGGTCCCCTTGCTGCGTCCCATTCCCTATGCGGGAGGCGGGCCACCTCCGGTCGGGAGCACTGACATGCCTCACAAGTGCCAACCATATGCTCTATGTCGTCGTCCAGCTGGGGCCACCAGAAGTAACTCCGGGCCAACGCCTTGGAGCGGACAATTCCCGGGTGGCTGACGTGCAACAGCTTTAGCACCTTCGGCCGCAGGGACGTAGGAACCACCACCCGTTGGCCCCACAAAAGGCACCCCTTCTCTAAAGACAATTCTACTCGCTTTCGGAAAAATGGGTCGAATTCCGCGCCTGGGGATGACGCCGGCCACCCCTTCTGCACCCACGAGCATACTTTCTCTAGTGTTCTGTCCTTTCCGGTCGCCCTGGCAATGTCGGCCGGTACTATCGGGGGTGACTCCAAGACCTCTATTAGTAATACCTGGCGGTCTCTTCTTACCCCTGCCTTCTGGTCGTCCGACAAGGGTAACGGCGACCGTGAGAGTGCGTCTGCATGGCTGATTTCCTTCCCTGGCCGGTATTCTAACTCATGTTGATATGCGTTAAGAAAAATAGCCCACCGCAGCATCCTCGGGGACAGGATCTGTGGCGTGGGCTTATTTGCAGTGAATATTCCTAACAGGGGCTTGTGATCAGTAACGACCTTGAACGGCCGACCATACAGAAAATCGTGAAATTTCTTGGTTCCCGCTACTATCGCTAGCGCCTCCCTATCGGTCTGTGCGTAATTCCGCTCTGCTTGGGACAGGGACCTTGAATAAAACGCTATCGGGGCCTCCCTTCCGTCGTTTAACACGTGGCAAAGCACCGCCCCCACCCCCACCGGGGATGCATCGCAGACTAAAACTATGGGCCGTTTGGGGTCGAAATGAGTCAGGATTGCCTCGGATGTGAGGAGTTGCTTTAACTCTGTGAACGCTCGTTCTTGCTCGTCACCCCACAGCCATTTTTCCTCTTTTTTAAGTAACCGATGGAGCGGCTCGGCAACAGACGCCTTCCATGGAAGGAAGGTATGGTAGAAATTGAGAAGCCCCAGAAACGACTGTAGCTCGGTTTTGGAAGTGGGGCGAGGGGCTTTCTTAATGGCGGCTACCTTAGATTTGGACGGCCTAATTCCCTCGGGTGTGACACGGAACCCTAAAAACTCAACCTCTGTTTCGAAAAATACACATTTGTCTTTCCTCAGTCGCAGCCCCGCTTTTTCGAACACGGTCAGGACCTTATCCAGTCTGCGAGCCAGCTCGTCCTTACTCCCCCCCGTTATCAACACGTCATCAAAATATGGCAACACCCCCTCCAGTCCCTTCAGGAGGCGTTCCACTAGCGACTGAAAAATGCCAGGTGCCGAGTTCACGCCGAACTGTAACCTCGACACCTGGAACGCCCCCTTATGTGTGACTATTGTTTGTGCCGCCGCTGTGGCGGGGGTTACCGGGAGTTGCTGGTAGGCCTGTGCTAAATCGAGTTTAGCGAAACACTTTCCCCCATTTAGCCTGGCCAGAAGGTGGCTGACCACTGGCACCGGGTATGCATTAGGGCGGATTGCCTTATTAATGGTACACTTATAATCAGCGCAGATGCGCACCTCCCCGTTAGCCTTCAGTGCTGTTACAATTGGAGTCTCCCACTCCGCGGAATCCACAGGAACAAGAATTCCTTGACCCACCAGTTTGTCCAGTTCCGCCTCTATTTTGTCCTTTAGCGCGAACAGTACCCTGCGCGGTTTAAGTCTTATCGGGCGGACCTCCGGGTCTAAGTCGAAGGCTACAGGGGGTCCCTTGAACTTTCCCAGTCCACTTTTAAAAACAGCGGGGTGCGCATCACACACCGTTTGTATTGGGTCCTCGCCTACGGCATGCACCCCCCCTATGAACAGACCTAAGGGCTGAAACCACTGGGTTCCGAGGAGGCTACAACTCCCCCCTTTTAGCACCACTAGGGGAAGTTCCGCAGAATGTCTCTTAAAACGAACCCGGAATGTCCCGACCCCCAACACTGGAATGCTGTTCCCCTGTACGTCCCGTAGCGTGGCCCTCAACGCTTTAAGTTTGGGCCGCACGTGGGGGTCGATTTTCAAGAACTCTCTCTGGGGAATTATTGAATAGGAGGACCCCGAGTCAACTTCCATCCTAATGGGGGTCCCTTGTACTAGTACCTCAACAAAGTAATGGGGCTGTCCCGCAGACACGCTGAACACAGGAGCGTCGCCCTCGCTGTCGTCCGAGATGCGGCCCACGCCGTCCTGCTTCCTCGTGGCCCGGGCGCCATCTTTGGGCCTCGCTGGACGGTCCGGTCTGGCTGAGCGGTCCTGCGACTGTCTCCGGCCCTCTTTCCACTTCCTGCACGCCTTGGCGATGTGCCCCCGACGTCCACAGTTGAAACACTCGGCTTTCCTGAACGGGCACTTCACGCGCTCATGGGCCGCTCCGCAACCATCGCAGCGGCGCCCACCTCTCCGGACCTTCTGGACCTCCTCGCCATCGCTGCTTTCAGAAGACGATTTCGAGGTCGGTCGGGTTGCATGCACCGACTGACCGGACTTCCCGTGCGACGTGTTTTCCGCTTTGCCGGCCCTCGGACGCCACTCACGCCACTTGTGCATCTCATCTACTCCAGCGTTCGTGGATTCCGCGGCTTCCGCGGCCTCTACAACCTCTTCCAGTGTGGGTGGTGGCTCCTTGTTCATCAAGGTGCGCTGTACTTCCTTGTCCTTCAGGCCACACAGCACTCCGTCCCTGAGGGCCATATCTAGGATGTGGTCCCATTTGCAGGGGGCGGCGGCTACCCTCATAGCCGTTACGAAGGCTTCTACCGACTCGTCCGGCGCTTGAACTCGCCTCCAAAACGCGCTCCGAGCGGGAAACATTGCCCTCGAGGGTCGGAAACGCTCACGCAGCAGTTTCATGATGTCACCGGCTTTGAAATCGCTCACCTTCTTCGGTGCGAGGATGCCCACCAGCGTCCGCTTGGTTTCCATCCCGAGCATGCGGGTGAGGATGGCCCTCTTCCTTTCCTCGTCGTCTTCTTTGACTTTGAGTTCCACCAGTGCCGCCTGGAAGTCCATCTCAAAAAGCTCCCAGTCTTGCGGTTTGGTGATGTTGAACCCGCTCTGTGTCCTGGCTCCATGGGGATCCATCATCCCACCTTCGTCGCCAATTTAGTATATGAGATTCAAGACACGAGACACAGCCAACGGCTGGGTTAACTCTGGTTTATTGCATGGTGGACAGAGGGAACATGAGGTAATGGCGGACGAACAGCTCTATATATATGGTAGTAACGTATTTTGAATGTGGCTCCACGGTAGCCCGTTGGCTACTGGTCCGCGTGACGTCATGGCTGGTCACGCCCTTCTTGTCCAGGTGTAGGTAGCGGCGGGAAAGCTTCCCGCGCTGCGGTCTTTGATGGGTTTGAACCAAGAGAGCTTGGACGCTCGCTGCTGCCAGCTGGTGGTCATTAGCTCGCGTCCTATTACAGGGTTTATGTGATACAGCTGAAGGTTACATTATTACTCATAGGCAAGGTTACATTGGTTCAGATACATTGATATCACATGTGGAAGGTTACACTATTAGAACACAACAGTTCTAACAGTGTAACCTTCTACATGTGATAACAATGTATCTGAACCAATGTAACCTTGCCTACGAGTAACAATGTAACCTTCAGCTGATCACTATAAACCCTGTAATAGGACGCGAGCTAATGACCACCAGCTGGCAGCAGCGAGCGTCCAAGCTCTCTTGGTTCAAAGCCATCAAAGGCCACAGCGCGGGAAGTTTCCCGCCGCTACCTACACCTGGACAAGAAGGGCGTGACCAGCCATGACGTCACGCGGGCAGTAGCCAATGGGCTATCGTGGAGCCACATTCAAATACGTTACTACCATATATATAGAGCTGTTCGTCCGCCATTACCTCATGTTCCCTCTGTCCACCATGCAATAAACCTGAGTTAACCCAGCCCTTGGCTGTTTCCTGTGTCTTGACTCTCATACACAAAACTGGCGACGAAGGTGGGATAATGGATCCCCAAGGAGCCAGGGCACAGAGCGGGTTCAACATTACCAAACCGCAAGACTGGGAGCTTTTTGAGATGGACTTCCAGGCGGCACTGGTGGAACTCAAAGTCAAAGAAGACGACGAGGAAAGGAAGAGGGCCATCCTCACCCGCATGCTTGGGATGGAGACCAAGCGAACGCTGGTGGGCATTATTGCGCCGAAGAAGATGGGTGAGTTCAAAGCCGATGACATCATGAAACTGCTGCGTGAGCGTTTCCGACCCTCGAGGGCAATGTTTCCCGCTCGGAGCGCGTTTTGGAGGCGAGTTCAAGCGCCGGACGAGTCGGTAGAAGCCTTCGTAACAGCTATGAGAGTAGCCGCCACCCCCTGCAGATGGGACCACTTTCTAGAGATGGCCCTCAGGGACGGAGTTCTGTGTGGCCTGAAGGACAAGGAAGTGCAGCGCAGCCTGATGAACAAGGAGCCACCACCCACACTGACAGAGGTTGTAGAGGCCGCGGAAGCCGCGGAATCCACGAATGCTGGAGTAGATGAGATGCACAAGTGGCGTGAGTGGCGTCCGAGGGCCGGCAAAGCGGAAAACTCGTTGCACGGAAAGTCCGGACAGTCGGTGCACGCAACCCGACGGACCTCGAAGTCGTCTTCGGAAAGCAGCGACGGCGAGGAGGTCCAGAAGGTCCGAAAGGGAGGGCGCCGTTGCGATGGGTGCGGAGCGGCCCATGAGCGCGTGAGGTGCCCATTCAGAAAAACCGAGTGCTACAACTGCGGCCGTCGGGGGCACATCGCCAAGGCGTGCAGGAAAGGGAAAGAGGGCCGGAGACAGTCACAAGACCGTTCGGCCAGACCGGACCGTCCAGCGAGGTCCAAAGATGGCGCCCGGACCACGAGGAAGCAGGACGGCGTGGGCCGCATCTCGGACGACAGCGAGGGCGACACTCCTGTGCTCAGCGTGTCTGCGGGACAGCCCCATTACTTCGTTGAGGTACTAGTACAAGGGACCCCTATTAGGATGGAAATTGACTCGGGGTCCTCCTATTCTATAATTCCCCAGAGAGAGTTCTTGAAAATCGACCCCCACGTGCGGCCCAAACTTAAAGCGTTGAGGGCCACACTACGGGACGTACAGGGGAACAGCATTCCAGTGTTGGGGGTCGGGACATTCCGGGTTCGGTTTAAGAGACATTCTGCGGAACTTCCCCTAGTGGTGCTAAAAGGGGGGAGTTGTAGCCTCCTCGGGACGCAATGGTTTCAGCCTTTAGGTTTGTTCATAGGGGGGGTGCATGCCGTAGGCGTGGACCCAATACAAGCGGTGTGCGACGCACACCCCGCCGTTTTCAAAAGTGGACTGGGAAAGTTCAAGGGACCCCCTGTAGCCTTCGACCTAGACCCGGAGGTCCGCCCGATAAGACTCAAACCGCGCAGGGTGCCGTTCGCACTAAAGGACAAAATAGAGGCGGAACTGGA
Organism: Bradypodion pumilum; assembly: GCA_035047305.1. Classification (NCBI taxonomy): domain Eukaryota; kingdom Metazoa; phylum Chordata; class Lepidosauria; order Squamata; family Chamaeleonidae; genus Bradypodion; species Bradypodion pumilum. The sequence goes on from JAWDJD010000005.1 coordinate 81,966,448, forward strand.
CAAACTGGTGGGTCAGGGGATTCTTGTTCCTGTGGATTCCACGGAGTGGGAGACTCCAATTGTAACAGCACTGAAGGCTAACGGGGAGGTGCGCATTTGCGCTGATTATAAGTGTACAATTAACAAGGCGATCCGCCCTAATGCATACCCGGTGCCAGTGGTCAGCCACCTCCTGGCCAGGCTGAATGGGGGAAAGTGTTTCGCTAAGCTCGATTTAGCACAGGCCTACCAGCAACTCCCTGTAACCCCCGCCACAGCGGCGGCACAAACAAGTTACACATAAGGGGGCGTTCCAGGTGTCGCGTTTACAGTTCGGCGTGAACTCGGCACCTGGCCTTTTTCAGTCGCTCGTGGAACGCCTCCTGAAGGGGCTGGAGGGGGTGTTGCCATATTTTGATGACGTGTTGATAACGGGGGGGAGTAAGGCCGAGCTGGCACATAGATTGGATAAAGTTCTGACCGTGTTCGAGAAAGCGGGGCTGCGACTGAGAAAAGACAAATGTGTATTTTTCGAAACAGAGGTTGAGTTTTTAGGGTTCCGTGTCACGCCCGAGGGAATTAGGCCGTCCAAATCTAAGGTAGCCGCCATCAAGAAAGCTCCTCGCCCCACATCCAAAACCGAACTACAGTCATTTCTGGGGCTTCTCAATTTCTACCATACCTTCCTTCCACGGAAGGCGTCTGTTGCCGAGCCGCTCCATCAGTTACTTAAAAAAGAGGAAAAATGGCTGTGGGGTGACGAGCAAGAGAGGGCGTTCACAGAGTTAAAGCAACTCCTAACATCCGAGGCAATCCTGAATCATTTCGATCCCAAACGGCCAGTAGTTTTAGTCTGCGACGCATCCCCGGTGGGGGTGGGGGCGGTGCTTTGCCACGTGTTGAACGACGGAAGGGAGGCCCCGATAGCGTTTTATTCAATGTCCCTGTCCCAAGCAGAGCGGAATTACGCACAGACCGACAGGGAGGCATTAGCGATAGTAGCGGGAACCAAAAAATTTCACGATTTTCTGTATGGTCGCCCGTTCAAGATCGTGACTGATCACAAGCCCCTGTTAGGAATCTTCACTGCAAATAAGCCCACGCCACAGATCCTGTCCCCGAGGATGCTGCGGTGGGCTATTTTTCTTAACGCATACCAACATGAGTTGGAATACCGGCCCGGGAAGGAGATCAGCCATGCAGACGCGCTCTCACGGTCTCCGTTGCCCTTGTCAGACGATCAGAAGGCAGGGGTAGGAAGAGACCGCCAGGTATTGCTAATAGAGGTCTTAGATTCACCCCCAATAGTACCGGCCGACATTGCCAAGGCGACCGGAAAGGATAGAACACTGGAGAAAGTATGCTCGTGGGTACAGAAGGGGTGGCCGGCGTCATCCCCAAGCATGGAGTTCGACCCATTTTTTCGAAAACGAATAGAATTGTCATTAGAGAGGGGGTGCCTCTTGTGGGGCCAACGGGTGGTGGTTCCTACGTCCCTGCGACCGAAGGTGCTAAAGCTGCTGCTCGTCAGCCACCCGGGAATCGTCCGTTCCAAGGCACTGGCCCGGAGTTATTTCTGGTGGCCCCAGCTGGACGCCGACATAGAGCATATGATTGGCACTTGTGAGGCATGTCAGGGCTCCCGACCGGAGGTAGCCCGTCTCCCGCATAGGGAATGGGACGCAGCAAGGGGACCGTGGTCCAGGGTGCACGTAGATTTTGCTGGCCCGTTCCGAGGAACCATTTTTCTCCTGGTAGTGGATGCGTACTCAAAGTGGCTGGAGGTCATTCCGGTAAAGAGCACATCCTCCGCCACTACCATTGGCCAGCTAAGGAGGGTCTTTTCCACGTTCGGTTTACCCGACACTCTGGTCAGCGATAACGCTAGCTGTTTCACGTCCGCTGAGTTCGCGGCATTCATGGAGGCAAATGCAATTCGGCACGTCACATCCGCGCCGTTTCACCCGGCCACGAATGGCCAAGTGGAACGGTTGGTGCGCACAACAAAAGATGCGCTGCGGCGCATGGGCTCGGGGGATCTAAATCACCAAGTCTGTCAATTTCTATTAGCGTACAGAGTGACCCCCTTAGCGTCCGGATACTCGCCGGCTGAGCTGCTGATGCGGAGGAAACTGACCACGATCTTGTCCAGGTTAGACCCGACGAGGGTCGAGGACAAAGGGAAGAACATAGGTTTAGCGGTCTCGAAAGGTTTCGGCGTAGGCGATCCTGTACACTGTAGGAACTATGCCAATGCAGGCCCAGTCTGGGTGCCAGGGACGATAGTAGAACAGACGGGACCAGTGTCGTACCGGGTGGAAACGAACACCGGTCTCCTCTGGAGGAGGCACGCTGACCAACTGCGGCGCCGAGTGAGTGAGGGACCGATCAGTGGGGCTCAGCAACCGGATTCAGCGATAGGGTTCTCCCCCACCCGTTTAGCCCAAGGGGGAGACAGAGAAGGACACCAGTCCGAAGCCAGGGGGGAAAGCAGTGATCCCGACTCATATCCTTTTGACACGCCAGCTCTATCCGAGCCCGGGGAGGGGGAAAAGGAACTTGCGGCCGCCGCTGCCGCTTCCCCCGAATTCGATTACGATTTTAATTTTGCTAGCCGGGGGGGGGTTTTGGAGTGTTCCCCCACCCATCCAAGCGAGAAGAGGGGTTTTTCGTTAGCCCCCAGTGCCCCCGGTTCTTCCCAAACAAAGCACACACCGCCCAACAAAACCGCAGAGCCGCGGCAAGCCACTAACAAGTCATCCTCTCCGATTACAGGGCAGGAAGCCAGGGAGCAAGGAGGAGGGAGCGAAGCCGGGGCAGGGCAGCCCGCGCCGAGACCCCAGCGTGTTCGAAATAAGCCATCTTGGCTGAGAGACTTCGTCTCATCCTAGGGGGGAGGAGTGTTGTGTTCTAACAGTGTAACCTTCTACATGTGATAACAATGTATCTGAACCAATGTAACCTTGCCTACGAGTAACAATGTAACCTTCAGCTGATCACTATAAACCCTGTAATAGGACGCGAGCTAATGACCACCAGCTGGCAGCAGCGAGCGTCCAAGCTCTCTTGGTTCAAACCCATCAAAGGCCACAGCGCGGGAAGTTTCCCGCCGCTACCTACACCTGGACAAGAAGGGCGTGACCAGCCATGACGTCACGCGGGCAGTAGCCAATGGGCTATCGTGGAGCCACATTCAAATACGTTACTACCATATATATAGAGCTGTTCGTCCGCCATTACCTCATGTTCCCTCTGTCCACCATGCAATAAACCTGAGTTAACCCAGCCCTTGGCTGTTTCCTGTGTCTTGACTCTCATACACAAAAGTATGCATGTTCATTATACTGTAAAGGCAAGAATGTAACCACTCCAGATACAAACGATACCAGCTGTAAAGGAACGCGAGCAGACAGCCCATAGAGGGCAGCTGCGAGCGTTCAGCCTCACATGGTTCACATTGCTCAATCACGGACAGCCGCGGGAAAACCTTCCCCGCATTCAGCAGCAGAAGAAAGAGGCGTGCCTGGGCGAGGCCACGCCGGTAGCAGCCAATGAGCTACCGTGCTACAAGATTCAAATGTAGAGAGCTACTGTATATATTGAGATGTATCACCGCCATTACCTCATGCTTCACTGGAACCTCATGAAATAAACCTGTGTTAAACCAACCTTTCGGTTGTCCGGTTGTCTTTGGTCCCATACACTAAATTGGCGACGAAGGTGGGATATGGCTGCCCACGGGACCAAGACATGCGCCGGCTACGAGATCAAGAAGCCGGGAGACTTGGAGCTGTTTGAGATAGACTTCAACGCAGCGCTGGTGGAGCTCGAAGTCTCCGATGAGGCCAAAAAGAGGGCCATTTTCGTCCGCATGCTCGGACACGAGACCAAGAGGACCTTGGTGGACCTGATCGCGCCGAGGAAGGTGGGCGACCTCAAAGCTACAGAGCTCCTGGCGGCGTTGCGCGCCCATCTCCGGCCAGCAATAGCGATGTTCCCCGCTCGGAGCGCGTTCTGGAGGCGAGTCCAGGCACCCGGGGAATCGGTCGAGGAGTTCGCCGCGGCCCTGCGGTTGGCCGCCGGCCCATGCAAGTGGGAGCTCCCCGACATCACCCTCCGGGATTGCCTGCTCTGCGGTCTGAGGGACACAGAGACTCAGCGTGCGCTGATGAAAAGGGAGCCGCCTCCCACGTGGCAACAAGTCCTCGACACGGCACAGGCCGCAGAGGCCACGACTGCCGGGGTGCACGAGCTTCAGGACTGGCGCCTGAAGCCCGCAAAGGCAGAGAGCTCGGTGCGCGCGGCCCGGCGAGTTTCGGACTCGTCTGCGGAGAGCGGCGACGACGAGGACGTCCGGAGGGTCCAGAGAGAGGGCCGGCGCTGCGACGGCTGCGGCGCCGCCCACGCCCGCGCCAAATGCCCGTTCCGCAAGGCCGAGTGCCACAACTGCGGCCGGCGCGGGCACATCGCCAAGGTCTGCCGGAAACGGCGCGAGGCCACCAGGAGTTCTCCAGACCGCTCGGCGAGGCAGGACCGCACCACGAGGCAGGACCGCACCACGAGGCCAAAGGACGGCACCCGGACCACGAGGACGCGGGACGGAGTAGGGCGCATCTCCGACGACAGCGAGGACGACGCGCCGGTCTGCAGCGTTTCCACGGAGCACCCCCGTTACTTCGTTGAGGTAGTAATACAAGGGGCCCCTGTTAGAATGGAGGTGGACTCGGGTTCTTCATACTCCATTATTTCCCAGGGGGAGTTCATGAAAATCGCCCCCCGCGTGCGGCCCAAGCTCAAGGCGTTGAGGGCCACACTGAAGGACGTGCAAGGGAACCGCATCCCAGTGTTGGGGGTTGGGAAGTTCCGGGTCCAGTTTAAAAAGCACACCGCAACGCTTCCCCTAGTCGTCCTCAAGGGAGGTAAATGCAGCCTCCTCGGGACTCAATGGTTCCAGCCCCTGGGGTTGTTCATTGGGGGGGTACACGCCGTGGAAGCACACCCCGCCGGGACTGATCCAATACAGAGCGTGTGCGACGCGCACCCCGAGGTTTTTAAAAAGGGGCTCGGGAAATTCAAGGGCCCCCCAGTGACTTTCGACCTGGACCCTGGAGTACGTCCAATCAGACTTAAACCGCGCAGAGTGCCCTTCGCACTAAAGGACAAAATAGAGGCGGAGTTGGACAAATTGGTGGGCCAGGGGATTCTTGTTCCTGTTGATTCTGCGGAGTGGGAAACTCCAATTGTAACAGCGCTCAAGGCCAACGGGGAGGTCCGCATATGCGCTGATTACAAGTGCACCATCAATAAGGCGATCCGCCCTAATGCGTATCCGGTGCCGGTAGTCAGCCACTTGTTGGCCAGGTTACACGGGGGGAGGTGTTTCGCTAAACTCGACCTGGCCCAAGCCTACCAGCAACTCCCGGTGACCCCCGCCGCAGCTGCTGTGCAGACCATAGTCACCCACAAAGGGGCGTTCCAGGTATCGCGCCTACAATTCGGCGTGAATTCGGCGCCCGGGATCTTCCAGTCACTTGTGGAACGCCTCCTGAAGGGGTTAGAGGGGGTGTTACCCTACTTTGATGACGTATTGATTACAGGGGGGAGCCGGGCCGAATTAGCAACTAGGTTGGGAAAGGTCCTGACAATATTCGAAAAGGCGGGGTTGCGGTTGCGGAAAGACAAATGCGTCTTCTTCGCTACAGAGGTTGAGTTCCTAGGGTTCCGTGTCACTCCTGAGGGAATAAGGCCAGCCCAATCCAAGGTAGCCGCCATCAAGAAGGCCCCTCGCCCCACATCCAAGCCCGAGTTGCAGTCGTTCCTCGGACTGCTCAACTTCTACCACTCCTTCCTCCCGCGGAAGGCAGCCGTGGCAGAACCGCTACACAAATTGTTAAAAAAGGACGAGGCATGGAAGTGGGGCGACGATCAGGAGAAGGGTTTCAATGACCTGAAGCGACTCCTGGCATCAGATGCCGTACTGACCCACTTCAATCCCAAACGCCCAGTGGTCCTGATATGCGATGCATCCCCGGTGGGGGTGGGGGCGGTGTTATGCCACGTGCTGGAGAACGGTAGGGAGGCCCCGATAGCGTTCTACTCTAGGTCCTTGTCCCAAGCAGAGAGGAACTATGCTCAGACAGACAGAGAAGCACTAGCAATAATTGCGGGGACCAAGAAATTTCATGATTTTGTGTACGGCCGCCCCTTCACCATAGTGACTGACCATAAGCCTTTGTTAGGCATTTTCACTGCAGATAAGCCCACACCCCAAATCCTGTCCCCGAGAATGCTCAGGTGGGCCATTTTTCTCAACGCGTATCAGCACGCGTTGGTATACCGGCCCGGGAGGGAGATCAGCCATGCCGACGCCCTGTCGAGGTCCCCCATTCCCCGGGATTGCTGCCACGTGGACAAAGTAGAGAGGGACCATCAGGTCTTAATGATAGAGGTTCTAGACTCCCCTCCAGTAGTACCGGCCGACATTGCCAAAGCGACAGGCAAGGACAAAACGCTGGCCACAGTCTGCTCCTGGGTACAGAAAGGGTGGCCCGTGTCTTCCCCAGCAGCGGAATTCGACACATTTTTCAAAAAGAAACTAGAGTTGTCCCTAGAGAGGGGTTGCCTTTTGTGGGGACAGCGGGTAGTAATCCCCACGCCTCTCCGGCCGAGGGTGCTTAAACTGCTGCACGTCAGCCACCCGGGGATCGTCCGCTCAAAGGCGCTGGCCCGCAGTTACTTTTGGTGGCCCCAGCTAGACGCCGACATCGAACACATGGTCGGCACTTGCGAAGCGTGCCAAAGCTCAAGGCCAGAAGAGGCTCGCTCGCCACCTAGGGAGTGGGACACGGCAAGGGGGCCCTGGTCCCGGGTACATGTAGACTTTGCTGGCCCGTTCAGGGGAACGTTTTTCCTCCTCGTGGTGGACGCGTTCTCCAAGTGGTTGGAGGTCATTCCAGTCTCAAGCACCTCCTCGGCCACAACAATCAAACAGTTAAGGAGGGTCTTCTCCACGTTCGGTTTACCCGACACCCTCGTCAGCGATAACGCCAGCTGTTTCACGTCCGCCGAGTTCGGGGCATTCATGGAGCGAAACGCCATTCGGCACGTCACCTCTGCCCCCTTTCACCCGGCTACCAACGGCCAAGTAGAGCGCCTCGTGCGCACCACGAAAGACGCGCTACTGCGCATGGGCCCCGGAGACCTCGACCTGAAATTGTGCCAATTCCTGCTAAGATACAGGGTCACCCCACTAGCGTCAGGGTACTCCCCCGCAGAGCTGTTGATGCGCAGGAAGCTGGCCACGGGAATCTCCAAGCTAGACCCCACGAGAGTAGAGGACAAAGGGCGGAACATAGGGGTGGAACCCACAAAGAGTTTCAGCGTAGGCGCCCCGGTGCATTGCAGGAACTACGCCAGCGCGGGGCCAGCCTGGGTGCCGGGCACCGTAGTAGAACAAACCGGCCCCGTCTCATACCGCGTAGAAACCAGTACAGGCTTCCTGTGGAGGCGACGCGTGGACCAACTCAGGCGCAGGGTCCCCGGAGAGCAGGACGGAGACGAGAATAGCATCGAATCAGCGTTAGGGTACTCCCCCACCCGCTTAACCCAAGGGGGAGGAAAAGGGGAGCATGGGTCCCCACCAAGGGGGGAGGAAAGGGAATCGATCCACAGAAATCTTTTGCGGTAGTCCCCGAAGAAATGGAAGAGCCCCGACCACACACATACCCCGCGGGAGTTTCCCCGAAACACAGATGCCCATAGAAGTTTAGACATTGATTTACAGTACCAGGGGGAGTTAGCGGAGTGGTCCCCCACCCATCCTAGCGAAAAGAGGGGTTTCAGTTCAGCCCCTGATACCTCCAGTCCCAGTAGCCCCTGTGAGTTAGAATGCGATATAGCGCCACTTTCCCGGAGACCGACACCCCCAAGACGGGAGGCATCGGCGAGTCCGCCCACCACAGTCTCAAGGTCCCCCGAGCAGGGATCAGAAGGTAGCCGAACCGCAAGGGCGACCTCATCGGTTCCGCGGTTCACAATAGGTGGATCCCCGGGGTCAGAGAGCAACAGGCAGGGGTTCACCTCCCAACTATTCGTTCCCTTCCCATCCCCGGGCGCGAGGCAGGCACGGACGCCCCACGGAGCCACTAACGAATCCCCGTTTCCCGTTGCAGGACAAGCACCCGCGGAGTCAGGGATCACAGGCTCTCCAGTACTAGGTCAGACGCAAGCGCGTCCCAAGCGCACGTGCGGCAAGCCACAATGGTTGCGGGACTTCGTCCCATCCTAGGGGGGAGGGATGTTATGTATGTATGTATGCATGTTCATTATACTGTAAAGGCAAGAATGTAACCACTCCAGATACAAACGATACCAGCTGTAAAGGAACGCGAGCAGACAGCCCATAGAGGGCAGCTGCGAGCGTTCAGCCTCACATGGTTCACATTGCTCAATCACGGACAGCCGCGGGAAAACCTTCCCCGCATTCAGCAGCAGAAGAAAGAGGCGTGCCTGGGCGAGGCCACGCCGGTAGCAGCCAATGAGCTACCGTGCTACAAGATTCAAATGTAGAGAGCTACTGTATATATTGAGATGTATCACCGCCATTACCTCATGCTTCACTGGAACCTCATGCAATAAACCTGTGTTAAACCAACCTTTCGGTTGTCCGGTTGTCTTTGGTCCCATACACTAAATGAACCCAACTCATCTCAACCCATTACTGTAGACCACTCAACAGCTTATTCTAGACCTGGCATTCTGGGAAGTTGACATCCCAAGAAACTGCATTTTCAAGCTTGGTTGGTTTGTTTTCGAGGCTGAGGGTACTGTCTAGGAAGACTTTGTAGGAGGGGAAGATGTTGCCTTCTAGAGAAGAGTGAACTGCCCTTCACACGGTACCTCTCCACTGGTGGGGCTGGGGAGCTGCAGCCTGATCAAACCTGGAGAGCAACCCATGCCTTAAGAGTGGTAACAAAGCCTACAAGTCCGCTTGGGGTGTGTGCAGCTGTGGTTGTGTCCCGTTGTCAGCACTGAAGGACCAACTCTAGTAGGTATCGCTTCACCTAAGATGAGGAGAAAAGTAGCAGCAGACACCAGGAGAACTAAGCAAGAGAATGACCCTCAACATCCTCTGAATGGACACGAGCCTCAAGTCCACCCGCTCAGAAGGTGGAGGAAGGAGCTCACGCTCCCCTGGTGGCTTAGTGGTTAAGATGCTGAGCTGGAGACTGGAATGTCTGGTTTCACTAACCGAGAGTTACACTTGGTGATATGAAAGGAGCCTCATTCGGGGGTCCCCTAAAAAAATCCTTTCAATCCAGAGCAATCTCTGACATGAACAAGCAAGAAAACTGGACAAGGAACATTAAAGGATGATATGGCTGAGGAACTCAACCTCCCCTACATTTGGAAGACCATGAACAGGCTGAGGGTTGGAGTCCCTAAATGGAAGACCAACATGTTCAAGCGCAGCCTGCTGGCAGACAACAATACACATATGGAGATACAGAATCCAGCTCATTTACTGGCCTGCCGATTGCTGCCAGAAACATGCACCGATGAGGACTTAAGTTTGGTCAAGGACAAAGCCAAGAAAGTGACTTCATTTTAGCAGTCCAGGGTGTGATCCTGACACAGGGTTTGTGTCCTTACACAAAAGAAGAAGCTTGGTCAGTTTGTTTTTTGAGGCTGAGGGTATAGTCCCGTGATGGCGAACCTTGGCACTCCAGATGCTCTTGGACTTCAATTCCCAGAAGCCCAAGCCCCCTGTGAATCCACACGAATGGATTTACTGCGATTCATCCGGCCCGCGCTGCCCTCGTTGCTCCCGGAAGCAAAACGTCCTGTACCAGTGGTGGGCATCAGCAGGTTTGTACCAGTTCAGCAGAACCGGTAGCATAAATTCTGGCTGGCCCCACCCATACAAATTTTGAAATAAAGTAGTCCTAATTTGGGGGCAACACAGGGTTTTCCCCCTGGCCACACCCACCATACCACACCCACAGTGTGGTGGTAAAACTTTTTGGAGCCCACCACTGGCCTGTACTGTTAAGGCTCTTCCAGGTTAACCCTTCCTCCGTACTTCCGCTTCCGGAAGCGATGAGGGTAGCGCGGGTCGGATGAATCACAGAAAACCCATTTGTGCAGATTCACAGGGGCTTGGGCTTCTGGGAATTGAAGTCCAAGAACATCTGGAGTGGCAAGGTTCGCCATCACAGGCATAGTCTTAGACAGGGATTCTCAACCCGTGGGCCAGGGGCTGGATGCGGCCCACAGTGCCATTTCATGTGGGCCCACCAACACCTCAAACAAACAAGGAAGTGCCATGTGATGAAGGAAGGGCTAAATGGCCGTCGGACCCCCAAAGCTGTCTGAGGGACGTAACCTGGCCCCCAGCTTAAATAGGTTGAGAACTCCTGGTCTAAGATGACTCAACTCAACTGTGTAGGAGAGGAAGTTGTAGCTTTCCAGAGAAAAATGGATTGCCCCTTGCACGGTACCTCCCCAATCATCCTGCCCGCGGGGAGGGGGGGGGGGCTGAGAGGCCCTGCAAAATGCAGCCTGACCACACCCATGTCCTAAGAGCCCCGTAGTAGGACGGCAACCCAGACGGCTCCCTGCCTGCGTCACGCTCCCTGGTCAGCGGGCCAACTTCCCGTAAGGCAGCGAGCCGGGCTTTAGCCTTGAAGAAAAGCCGGGAGCAGCCCTATCCCGGAAGAGGAAGGAGCAGCTTCTGCTTGCTGCCTCCGCCGCCGGCCCAGCTGCGTGCAGGGCTGGGAAGAGTCGGATGGCACGGCAGAAGCAGGCATTTTCTCGCACACGAACCGCCGCGAAGGACGGAAGCTGCAGGTGGGCTTGGAGGCGATGGAGAGAGCGCTGTGATTGGCCCGGCTCGGGAAGGATGCTTTGTTCTGCCTGGCGCCTCTTTGGGTTTCCCTGCCCTGTTTTCTTCTCCAATGGGTCGGGAGGAGGGGGGGGGAGTTTGGTCTTCCCTGGGGAAAGAGTGGGGGGCGGGGGGGGGGTCAGCAGCTGGCAGAGTTGCAAAACTCCGAGGCAAAGACCTTTGTTTAGGCCAGTAGTGGCCAACCTTGGCACTCCAAGCGTTCTTGGACTTCAATTCCCAGAAGCCCAAGTCACTGAATCCTCACAAATGGGTTGCTAAGGGACGCGCCCCTTTTTGAAAGCACCCAGGAGGGAGAGAGAGATGCGCTGGCTTAGTGGTTAAGATGCTGGACTTGACGCCTGGGAGGTCAGCCGTTCGAGACCCGAGTGCTGCACAACGGGGTGAGTGCCCGTCTCCGCCCCAGCTCCCAACAGTTTGAAAGCAAGAAATTGCAAGTAGATAAATAGGTACTGCTTCAGTGGGAAGGTAACAGCGTTCCGTGCACTCCAGGGTCTTATCATGCCTGCCACCTGTCCATGGGAAGGTTAAGTCTGTAGCAGACAGTGCTGGCTCTTTGGCTGTAAACGCAGGGCCGTAGCCAGTATTCTAGATGTGGGTGGGCAAATGTTTTTTTCAGGATGGGCAGCAATGTCATATATAGGTAAAGGTAAACGTTTCCCTTGCTTGAAACTGAAAGCCACTCGTAACCGACTCTAGGGTTCAGTGCTCATCTCTGTTTCAGAGCTGAAGAGCCAGTGCTGTCTGCTTCTGCAGACGTTTCCATGGTCATGTGGCAGGCATGACTAGACACCGGAGTGCACAGAATGCTGTTTACCTTCCCACCGAAGTGGTACCTATTTATCTACTTGCAATTTCTTGCTTTCGAACTGCTAGGTTGGCAGGAGCTGGGACAAAGACGGGAGCTCATTCCATCCTGAGGTACTCAGGAATCGAACTACTGACCTCCCGCCTTCCAGTCAGCATCTTAGCCACTTATATGTCATATATATAAGCAGCTGGGAGTTTGAGGGTGGGCAAACTGCTAACTCAGGGTTGGCAATGCCCACCCTGGTCACCGCGTGGCTACAGCCCTGCTGGCCCTGCTTAAACAGAGATGATCACCAAACCCTAGAGTGGGATACGACTGGCTTTCAACCAAGGGAGGTCCCCGATCATCCATCCTCTTCGTTTTCTGGGTTCTCTTGCGTTGGATATCTGCATTGCTCTTCAGTATGTTAATGTGCAATGGTGAAATGTATGTTTTTCAAAATTCATTCACACACACACACCTTTTAAAGTTCAAAAAGTGAGAAAAATAAAGACAGAAATGTTGAGACATCTGAAAGACTAACTGCTATATTTTAATGTGGTACTTTTGTGAATCGAGTTTTCTCCCTCAGGTATACGACTACATGATGTTACTTTAAACATGGACTCAAAGATGAACAGACAGTGATCAGTTGAATCAAAGGGGGTAATTACTTGCCTTGTAACATAAAAACCCCTTTTTGGTATACAGTATAATCCTTTTCCAATGGAGATTAGTTCTGTAACAATTGATCTGGGTTTTTATGTAATTACAAAAGAGGTATTTCCCAACTGACTCAACTTAACACATGCTTGGTCTGCATAGTGAAGAATCTCCTGTCCAAATTGTTTAACCTAGTTACAGTAGAAGGGCAGTACAGTAAAGCCCCAACTTACAAATGCCTCAAGTTACATAAAATTCAACTTACATAATGATTTTGTGTTAAAACCATGTCCCGATTTATACAATTTCCTATGGGTTTGCTTCGAGTTACATAAATATTCTTTTTCCTATGGGTTTGCTTTGAGTTATGTAAAAATTCATTCATTCAGTCAGTCAGTCATTTATAATTCAAATTTTTATGCCGCCCAATCAGGCGAACCCGACTCAGGGTGGCTTACAGCAGGTTAAAACATATACAAAAACAATTAAAACCCCTAAAATACCCACCCACCTACACACACACACACACACACCGTTCATATTAAAAATTAACCACATTAAAACTACCCGCATTAAAAGGTGGGGAGGCTTTATTTTATAAGCCAACAGATGGGGGCCACTCTTCCATCCAGACCCCACACCTGCCTCGCCAACCAGGTTTTTAGATCTTTCCTGAAAGGCAGCAGCTCCGTCTGCTCCCACAACTCTACTGGCAGGAGGTTCCACAAGGCCGGTGCGGACACTGAAAAGGCCCTCCTTCGTGTGCCAGAGAGATGAGCCCCTCTGGCAGATGGAACAATTAGACAGCCCCTCCGGTCATCTCTGGTTGGACGGACAGACACTCTTGAGATGATGCAGTCTCTTAGGTATCCTGGCCCAATACCATGAAGGGCTTTAAAGGTCACAACCAGCACCTTGAATTACACCTGGAGGCAAACTGGTAACCAGTGCAGCTCCCAAAGCAATGGTGAGGCACAAGCATAACGCCCGCACCCCATCACCACCCGGGCTGCCGCATTCTGGACCAGCTGCAGCCTCCGAATGGTCGTCATGGGCAGCCCCATGTAGAGCGCATTGCAATAATTATCCTGAAGGTGACCAGAGCATGTGTGACCATGAGCAGGGAGTTCCGGTCCAGGAGCGAACGCAACTGGGTTTGCTTTGATTTACATAAAATTTCATTTTTCCTATGGGTTTGCTTCAAGTTATGTAAAATAATAACTTTTCCTATGGGTTTGCTTCGAGTTACATAAAAAACCGATTTAAGCAAAAGCCTACGGAACGGACTTTTTTTTCGTAAGTAGGGTTTTACTGTAAACACATTGTAGCTTCTCTGGGTTGCTCAACCTTTAGCCCCCAGGTGTTTTTGGACTTGGATTACCAGAAGCCTAAATCAGCAAACCTGTTGATCAGGGCTCCTGGGAATTGAAGTCCAAGAACATCTGGGGCCCCAAGGATGAGAAACCCACACCACTTCTTCCCCATTTTCTTTCCTGAAGGAAAATTCTCACCCTATACAAAAAGGAAACCCTTTCCAATTATATCCTTTTGGAGTTTTACAAGCACACTAAGGCAATTAAGGTTAAAAAGCTAACCCATTTATACAATGAAAGAGCTTTATTTTATTTTAAAGTTAATTTTTAATCCTTCCTTCTTCAGTTAAAATTGCCCTTGAAAATCACTCCTTGTGTTGCAATAAAATAAGTAAAAATCTTGCAATGCTATTGTGTTCTTGGAGCTTGTGAGGCCCTGGGATAAAGATACAGGAATGGGGCTCCATTGCTTGTATACCAGCTCTGGAAGGTGGATTTGCAGTGCAGTATAGAATGAGGTAGGTGTGCTCATGTCTTATTGTTAGCTATGCTATGTAGGGCTACGGTGGCTCAGTGGTTCAGAAGCTCGCCTTATTAGCTGGAAGGTCGACAAGTTGGCAGTTCAAGACCCAGGTACTGCATAACGGTTTGAGCGCCTGTCTCTGTCCCAGCTCTTGCCCCACCTAGCAGTTCGAAAGCAAGAAATTGCAAGTAGATAAATAGGGACCACTTCAGTGGGAAAAGATCTTGGGGACATAAAAGGACCCTCATTCAGGTAACCCCTGAGCAGAGTTTCTCCAGCAAAAATCCTTTCAACCCAGAATAATTTCTGACACAAAATTATTATTATAGTTCAGTGATGGTGAACCTTGGCACTCCAGATGTTCTTGGACTTCAATTCCCAGAAGCCCTGATCAGCAGGAGTGCTGACTTGGGCTTCTGGAAATTGAAGTCCAAGAACAACTGTAGTGCCAAGGTTCACCATCACTGGCCTAGTTGCTTGGTGGGATCTCTTCTCTCCTTCTCCCCTGTCCCTTTTCAGCTGATTTTGGTGCAAACATCTGAGCAGAGATAGGAGGTAGAAAATTTTCCACTGGGATTGTTAATGCTACAGTCTGTGTGTAGGTTCTTTGCCAAATACTATAGCTATTCTGTTTGCACTACGATTATATCTAACCTGTACCCACAAAAAAACACTCAAAAGTTTCTTACAGTGATTAAACAAAACAAAATAGATGTTCTTTATAGCCATTGTTGCATTACAGAAAAACCACTGTAGTCCTCTCCCAAAGTGTTATTTCAATCTGCCACTGCTTCCTCTCTGGCCAGACTAGAAGAGAGTAACTAAATATATTTTACTCTTTTTGTTGCAGAAGTTTGATAGTTCAAGTGAAATAGGAGGTCCTCCAGAAATGGAAGATGAAAATATTCAGCTGCCAGGTATGGGGAAAGGAAAAACAAGATATGTAAAATCAGATTCACAAACCGTGAGTTGCAGTTTAAGCTTTTTCTCAAGCTTTGTGGGAGCTAAATGTCCAAAGAAAAACAAGAAAAAGCAGACTAGACATTGGCTCAAACTGCATTTGCATGCTATACAACTCTTTCCATAACTTAAAAGAAATACTGGCCGGGTACATAGTAAGAGCCTCCTCTAAGATTGTGGTATTTTTAAACCACAATCAGGCCTAACCTGGTAAGGGCAACTTTGTGTTGCCGGCTAATTTTTCTCACATTAGGTCAGGTGAAAGGAACTGCAGAATGAACTCACCAAAAGGTGCCTTCATTTTGGCAGTTTCATGTCTTGCCTAGACATGGAGGAAGAACAAGAAGAACAAGAACCACCACTACCACCAGCATCACCAGCACCACCACCACCGGAAGGAACTGGTCAACTGTCACAGCCATGATAAAAAAATATTGCCCTGATATTATTGTTTTTCACATTTTGTCTAGATAAAAGGCATGATGGTGCTTAGGTAATGGTTTTAAGGACTGGTAAACAGACACTGATAGCAGAAGGAGAAGACTGAAATGAAATAACACATGAAATAATATTCTTGAATGCAATAGCTATCAATTCTTCTTTTTATTGACCAGAGTGATTGAAGATGTTAATTGCAGTAGACAATGTGAGTAACATGGAAACGCTGCATAGTAACTATGAAAGGAAAGGTAGCCCTATTTAATAAGATTTGGCAGTCTTGCTCATGGGCTTAATATTAACGGTAAATACAACAAAAACAATTTTGACCAATGGTAAGGCAATTGCAAAGGCATTCAGCAACCATCATGTTGCCAATCTGACTGAAGAAATTACAGAAAGAGAGTAGAGAAAGGAAAATGCACATAAACTGTCTGCAGACACTAGTTAGGACTTCGCTACAAAGTATTTAGAAAATTTGTTGCACATAAAGAACTTTATAGTGTACTCCAATTGATGATGGAGAATTAAAGGTTATTTCTGTACACAATTGGAAACAAGTTCCTGACAATGATGTATTCTAGGTTTAGGTACAAAAAGCATACAATTTGCATCTATCAGTTTCAAGGAATGTTAAGAAATTTGAAGGAGACACATCTCATTTTTTCAAATATTCCTGAGATATTAAAATAAAATTCAGCTGAACTTTTGCTTTCTTCTCTGTCCAAAAAAGTACCAGTAGTAGTAAAACAAAGAGTTGGTAATCAGTTTGAATGCTGTTGTCACCTAGTTCATCTTGTAGCAAGCCTTTTGGATTCTCAGAACAGAGAACAACATATACAGGTGAAACTCGGAAAATTAGAATATCGTGCAAATGTTCATTCAGTCCAGTAATGCAACTTAAAAGGTGAAACAAATATATGAGATAGACTCATTACATGCAAAGCGAGTTAGTTCAAGCTTTACTTTGTTATAATATTGATGCTTATGGTTTACATCTTATGAAAACCCCAACCCCCCAATCTCATGTACCCCATAATCATCACATAATCTCATGTACACTGTACACCATGATCATTACAATTATAACGAATTAAGGCATGACATATTTCGCTTTGCATGTAGTGAGTATATCTCATATATTTGTTTCACCTTTTAAGTGAAATGATGGAACATTTGCACAATATTCTAATTTTCCGAGTATCACCTGTAATAGAAGAAGAATTATCTTTTGGGTTTAATACAAAAGTAGATAAGAATGAACTGTCTGGCCAGGTTATCCTGCTATTGTAATAGAATAGACAATACTGCCAGTGACTCAACGCCAAGTGTCAGGTAGTGGTTAACTAACCTGACAACCCTGAGGACTAACGGCTTGGGTGACAAAGTCCACAGGAAAGGGTGATGGTCCCCAAGTGGATTAAATCCCACTTGAATCCATCTTGATGAAGGACAGGAGCTTCATCAATACTAGCCTGGGGACAGTGAGGATTTTGCTCTCCAAAAGGGCTCAAGACCAGAAAGTGACTCACGGAACTGGATCAGTAGCATGGGTGTCATGCTGCGATATGGAAGGCAGTTGAAAGGCCACTGCATGATATTCTCAGGACAGTCTTCATGGCTGATCGCCATGAGGATCGCTAATATTCAGATATGATAGAACAAGAAGATAAGACTGAGAGACTAGGACTGGAGACCATGGTTTAATTCAGGGGTTCCTAACCTTTTTATGCCACAGGCCTGACCATGCCAGTGGACAGCTGAATGGGCCTGACCATGTCCCCATAATCAGGTAGGCATATTTACGACAGTTGTAAATGCACCCACTTCTATGTTTACGACAGGCGAGGGCGTGTTTTCGCATGCGTGGGTTTGTTTTAAAGCTGATGTAAACACGTTCGCTTCCACTTTCAGGTGCGGCAGCAGTGGGCCACATGAAATGGTGTGTTGGCTGGTTCCAGCCTGCGGGCCATAGGTTGGGAACCCCTGGTTTAATTCCTCACTTGGTCATGGAAACTTGCTGGTAAAACCACTCCTTAAATATCTCACTTACTTGAAAGCCCTGTTCAGGTTGCTAAAGATTGGTTCCAAATTGATAGCAAATAAGTCACTTTAATAACAATTATAGAAGTAGTTAGGGACTGTGGTGGCTTAGCTGTTAAAATGCTGAAATTGAAGACTGGAAGGTCGGCTTGTCAGCATTTCAAGACCTGAGCGTTGCATGACAGAGTGAGCTCCTGTCTTTTCCAGCTCCTGCCAACCTAACAGTTGATAAATAGGTATTGCATCGACGGGAAAGGTAACAGCGTTTCATGCACTCTGGTGTCTAGTCATGCCTGCCACATGTCCATGGAAATGTCTGCAGACACAGAAAGCGCTGGCTCTTTGGCTATAAACGGAGATGGGCACCAAACCATAGAGTTGGATAAGACTGGCTTTCGAGCAAGGACGACCTTTAACTTTAGAAGTAGTTTTAAAAGTTCCCAAGTCAGACACTGATACAGTAGCTATGACTGATATTGTAGAGAACTGAGAAAATGAGGAGAAAATTAGAGCAAAAACATCATTTGACAAGCAGAAGATAATTCATCTTCTCTCACTTAGTGGATATGATTCTGCAATACCCTTTTTATAGAGACATCCAGAACAAGTTCATATCCCCACTGCTCTGCAAGTATCCTGGCCAGTCAAACAGCACATACAGGTACACCCACTGCCTACTACCTTCACCCACAACACTACCAGGTTCTGTGCCGGATATAAAATAAGTAGAACAATCCTGGCAAGACATTTAGTATTAGCGCTACAGCATAGGCTTAGTAATAATTGTAACATTATTGATCTTATGTACTAATTTTACTACTGAAGGACCATGAACCTTGCTACTATTCAAACAATCTCCACTGAGGGTGGACTAAGTAATGGACAATTCAACCATTAATACTTGTATTTTATTTAATTTTAATATGCAAATGTTCCAGGTTATAAAATGTCCCAAAATAAAAGATAGGATAGTAAATGTTCAGTTCAATCAGCATTCTTTTAAAATATTTTGTTAAATGTGTAAATTTAGTGTTTATGCTTTTGAATTATATTTATATTTATTATATAGGATCGTATTGAGCCAGGAGTTCTCAACCTTTGTAAGTCGGGGGCTGGGTCACGCTTCCTCAGACAGCTTTGGGGGCCGGATGGTCATTTTGCCCTTCCTCCACCATGTGGCACTTCCTGGTGTTGTGGAGGTGGTGGTGGCCCACATGAAATGGTGCTGTGGGCCACATCTGGCCTGTGGGCCGCAGGTTGAGAATCCCTGTATTAAGCTATTTATTTGTATTAAGCTATTTATTTGGTGTTGATTTAATATAAAGGACTGTTCAACTTGAGTAACTGTATCTTCGGCTGATTGGCAGGAAACATCTAAGCAGGAGAAGAGGTGTCCTGGCATTGTGCTAGTGTCTTCCCCCTTGCTCCTCCTACTTTTTTTACAAAAATCATCTGAACATTTAGGTGAAGACACTGTGGGAGGGAAGACTTTGTTAATATTTGTTTGGGATGAAACCAGGTGAGTAAGAATGTTCAAGAAGTGTCTTGATGTTCCTGTTTCGCCCTCTTTAGAACAGTGGTCTTTGTCAGAAAAGATGTTACAGAACAAAACCATGAAAAGCAAGATGCCTACTACAGGGCTACCTGGAGCTAAAGAGGGTACCAACCGGGTGATCACCATTGTCTTCACCGCACTCCTGATAGATCTTTTGGGTTTCACTCTCATTCTGCCACTCTTTCCTTCAATACTTGATCATTACAGCAAGAATAATGTAAGTAAGAACTGGGCCTTATTTATAAACAATGCTCTCCTATCTATCAAGGAAGAGAAGGGTGATCCTCCATTACAATACTTAATTTTCCTTTTTTTAAAATGGCAACCAAGGAAGAGAGATTCCACTTCTGAACTAGAGTCACTGAGATTTCTATTGAGAGGAGAACATCGGAATGTGTTCCTTCCAGACATGCATACTGGAGCCACACCTCTGTTTCAGATGGGGAATGATGGCCTCTTTTTCTCCAGATCTATAATTTAGAAAAAAGGACACACTACTTTCTATCAAATTGAAAATCTTGTGTGTCACCCCCACCCCTCAATTTCAGCTGTTGTGCAATTTGGAAATACTGCAATCCCAGATTATGGAAGGATGAAGAATGTTAATAAAAGGCATTGTGGGCAATAGAATAGAACAGGAAAGATGAATCAAAAGTTTCCTGGTAAAATCTTTCATTCCCTGCATTAAAAAATCCAGTAGTTCTGACTAGAGACAGGTCTTGGACCCAAAGTAGTAGCCATACATTTCTCAAGAATAGCAATTACATTTATATACCGTCCAAATAGAGCTTAGTGCACTTTCTGGGCTGTGCACAAGTTAATTAGTATTTTTGCCCCCAGTATGCTGGGTACTCATTTTACCAACCTCAGAAGGATGGAAAGCTGAGTCCACCTTGATCCCCATCAAGATCGAACTCACAACCTTTTTGCTGCAGTACAGTAGTACTGTGCCACCATGGCTCATTAATAAATAGCTTTATTAATTACTGTACTCTCATTCAATCCTTTTTAAAAAATGATTTGCTCTTCTGTATTCTTTCCTTGTGATTAGTACACCCTTTGGTTTCCCAACAGGTAGTTGTATCATTTCATTTGGATATATAGTATAGTATAGTATAGTATAGTATAGTATAGTATAGTATAGTATAGTATAGTATAGTATAGTATAGTATAGTATAGTATAGTATAGTATAGTATAAAAAGCTGTGAGGCTAACTAACTCAGTGAATTAGGTATGTGGCTGCAGAGCCAGAGGTTGCAGGTTTGTCTGTGTACCTTTGGGCAAACCATACAGTCCCAGAGGAAAGGAATGATAAACCACTTCTGAGTACAGCAGAACTCCTGATAACGTCTAAACTTGATTCCACAAGTCTGATCGTTACCCAGATTTGGACTTTATGCGGTCCCTATGGGAGATGCTCTGGATAAAGTCACAAATTTGTCCAAAAACCGTTGTTATCCAGGATCTCCTATAGAGATGCTCTGCATAAAGTCAGTTTTAGCCTTTTTGCGTCGTTATCTGGAGCATCACGTGGTGCATAACAAACGCAACGTTATGAGGATTGGACCCAAAGTTATCTTGAGTTCCACTGTACTTTGTGCCCAAAAACCTGAAAAGAGCATAATAAATCAGAGTTGACATAACAGCACATTATTATTATTATTATTATTATTATTATTATTATTATTATTATTATTATTATTATTATTATTATTATTATTATTATTATTATTATTATTATTATTATTATTATTATTATTATTATTATTATTATTAAGGCAGGAATTCTATAATCCACAGGATCGTTTCTACATGACACTGCAGCATGGCGTGGACTGGTTCAGGGAACTAGTTGGTGTGCCTCCTGGACAGAAGTATAATAGTGTTTTATTTGGAGGTAGGAATGAAGTTTCAAGGCAAACCTGCTTTAAGAACAGCATCTAGGTTTGTTTGTGATGAATGAAGAACTATGACATCAGCCTGCTATTACGTGTAATCTAAGTGTACAGTGGAACCTCAGTTATCAGATGGCTCGGTTAACATAAAAATTGCATAACTAATGAAAATCCATAGAAAATAGTGGCTCAGTTTACAGATTTTTTTTGGAATGGATTAATTGGTTTTCAATGCATTCCTATGGGAAACTGCATTTCATTTAACATATTTTGGTTTTCAATGCATTCCCATGGGAAATTGCATGCAATGCATTCCTATGAGAAATTCGGTTTAAGTAATTTTCGCTTTAAGAAATGTCCCGGGGAACGCATTAATTGTGTTAACCGAGGTTTTACTGTAATTTAGCTGCATGTGAGAATCTACCAGACTTGCTACAGTTTCCTTCACCACCTATATAAAAAAGTAGGAGGAACTGACTCTACCATCAGATCCAGCAGTCAACTGGGACTCTAGATGCAGTTGGTCAGTGGAAGGGAAATGAGTACAGAGGAAGTCAGGTAGTTTATAGGGCCCCAGAAGCCAGGGAAGCCAGGAATGGACAAGCAGAAAAGAGAGGAAGTAGTAGGGGGGGGGGGGGGAGGAAAAACTGTTAAGGCATATATTGTTTTATAGTTAAATCAAATGTACTAATTGTATTAATGTATATAGGCAGACAAGGATGCTGCACTTTAGATGTTAGAGCATTTAATCAGATGTTTAGTTTAAAGTTTATTTCTATATTGTAAAGTATAGTGAACCCCCACTTTAGAGACGGCTCGTTTACCTGATAACTTGCTTCATGGACAGAAATCCATAGGAAATGACAGTCCGCTTCATGGTCAAAAATCGTGATACGGACCGGGTTTCCCCAGGGTGTGAAGCTTTTTTTTTGAGCTGCTTGGGCACCCCCTGCCGCTTTCCACAGTAGCGGGAGGGTATTTGTCATGGTGGGATTTGTGCGGTGACTGTTATTTTGCTGTTATGGGACTTTCTCAGATGAATGATTTTCTTCTCTTTCTGCAATGTTTTATGATGGTTGTAATTTACTATGATTTATTTACTGTTAATTTATGGTATTTAATCGTGTTGTATTATGTATATGTGTTTAAGATGCTCTGTTGTTTCTGTGAGTCACCCGGAGTCTCGTTGTCGAGTGGTCGGCATACAAATGTAATAACAACAACCATTGGTGCATTTCTGCTCTGTTTCTTGAAAATTTTGTCATGTTTTCGGTGCAATTTGGCAGCTTAAAAGTAGCATCCTGCACTTCTGGGGTGGTGGTGGTGGTGGGAAACAGCTAACTGTCAGGCCATTACCACAGTTGGCCACTAGAGGGTGCAAAGCAAGGTTTCCCATAGGAATGCATAGAAAATCAATTCCTTCTGTTCTAAAGGTCAGAACCCCCCCCAAACAACAACAACAACAACAACAACAAACAACCCACCTATTTTTTCTGTTCAAAATTCTTCACAAAGTGCACTTTGGGATTTTTCACCACTTTATAAAGAGTTTTAAAACACTTAAACTATTATTTGTGGCTTTTTTCTGAGCTCCAGAACCAGTCCCCCCCCCCACTGCATTCCTATGGGAAACTGCAGTTCACTTTAAAGACAGTTCGTTTTAAGGACAAACCGGCAGAACGGATTAATTCCATAAAGCGGGGGTTCACTGTATTGTGTTGAACAAGTGTTTTTCTTTCCTTTCCTTTCTCTCTTATGTAATTTGTAAAGGGCCAGTGAGCCAAAGCAATAAACTTGTGTTGAGTTGAGTTAAGACAGACAGAGATCAGACCTAAGTTGGGGCATAAAACTCCAAAAGGCAGGAGCCTGGACTGAAGAGAAGAGGAGGTTCAGTACTGGGACCCCTGCTTTTCAACCTCTTCATAAATGATCTAGAAGTAGGAATAAAAAGCAATGTAGCCAAATTTGCTGACGACACTAAATTATACAGGGTAGTGAAAACTGTGAGAGATTGTGAGGAGCTCCAGAGGGATCTCTCGACACTGGGGGAGTGGGCAAAACAGTGGCAAATGAGTTTCAACATTAGTAAGTGCAGAGTGATGCATGTTGGGGCAAAGAACCCCAATTACACTTATAAACTGATGGGGTCTGAACTCTCTGCGACAAACCAGGAAAGGGACCTTGGTGTCCTGGTGGACAACTCAATGAAGGTGTCAACCCAGTGTGCCTCAGCAGTGAAAAAAGCAAACTCAATGCTAGGGATCATTAGGAAGGGTATAGATAATAAGTCAGCAAGTGTCATTTTGCCTCTTTATAAATCTATGGTGAGGCCCCATCTGGAATACTGTGTGCAGTTCTGGTCGCCATTCCTCCAGAAGGATATTATGGAGCTGGAAAAAGTGCAGAGGAGGGCAACCAGAATGATTAGGGGACTGGAACACCTTCCTTACCATCTGAGGCTGCAACGGTTGGGCCTCTTCACTCTTGAACGACGACGTCTAAGAGGTGACCTGATTGAAGTTTATAAAATCATGCACGGTGTGGACAAAGTAGATAAGGAAAAACTGTTTTCCCTATCGCATAACACTAGAACTAGGGGACACTTCATGAAACTTTTGGGTACTAGTTCTCAAACAAATAAGAGAAAGTACTTTTTCACCCAGAGGATTACTGGTCTATGGAACTCCCTGCCAGAAGAAGTGGTGACAGCTGTCAGTCTTGACAGCTTTAAGAAAGGATTAGACAAGTTCATGGAGGACAAGAGTATCAATGGCTATAATTATGGATACTTAAGGACAACCTCCGGGTTGGAGAGATAGGCAGGATATCTCTCAATTTCATTTCCAGGGAATCCTAAGCAGGTGAAGGCATCTGTTTGGGAATACCCTGAAGGAAATGGTGAGCCACTGTGTGAGACAGAATGCTGGACTGGATGGGCTGTGGCCTGTTCCAGCAAGGCTGTTCTTATGTACTTTATGAGGTTCTGGCTGTGCTCTGTCTTTGGTAGCTGCTGTAGCAATGAGTAAAACTTAAAGAGGAGCATGAGAAGAAGGAGCCTCTCTGGTGTGTCCAATTCTAAACAGTCAAAGCCCCCAAAACATCTTCCACCAGCAGACCTCTACCCTGAGGCACTGAGCTGTACTTTCTAGACCTGTTTGCTATATGTTCAGGAGTAAGGCAAAGAACTTTTTAGGGAACAGTGGATTCTCTCCCTCCTAAAAGGGAATTCTCCCCGATATGGCTGAGAGTTAGGGCCTGTCCTTGATGTTCTGTCTGTTTACTTGTTGATCTTTCTTTAGGTCTGATTGGCTCCATGTTTTCTATACTTCAGTTTCTTGCCTCTCCGCTCACTGGTGCTGCATCTGATTACTATGGAAGAAGACCCATCATGCTGTTGACTCTGGTATGGAAATAGAAAATGTATAGTACCAGTCAATTTTCTTGATTCTTTCATCAATATGGTGTCCCCTAGATGAGGGGTCCTCAACCTTTGGGTTTTGGACTTTAGTTCCCAGAAGTCTAAGTCAATTCCCCAAAGCACTGATCAGCCAATGTACTGGCTTAGGCTTCTGGGAACCCTGCTCTAGATGTCTTAGGCGTAAGTTCCCATTAGTTCCTGGTAACATGCCCATTAGGCAGAAAATGCTGAGAACTGTATTCCAAAATGTCTAGATGTCACCAGCTAGGCAGAGCTCTCTCTGTTTCACAGCCAGTAGCCCTAGAGAGAACCCAGTTGTGGCCAACATTTGGACAGCTTTAAGCTTTTTGAGTTTGTGTCTGGTGATTAAAGCATAGTCTATCATTCCATATTCTGGCACTCTAGGTGCTTGCATCATCTCTAAAACCAGTTTTCCTTTCTATATCCTTCACTTCGGCCTGTCCGCTTTGTCCTACTCAGGAACCATGATGAAGCTTAGTAGTCACTTCTGAAGATATTTGGAAAGAGCTATGACAAGTACCTACCATTTCTAGTTCAGCTTTAGTTCAACTCTGTATGAAACATATTTCCAAAGAAGAATTAACTAAAACTTTCTGTACTTATCTATATAGCATCCTGTTCAGAAAACTGTTTTACATGCAAACTAACTTGACTTTCTTGTGTAATGAAAATACCCTTCCTCTGTCTGTAGATTGGTCTGGTAGCATCGTATTTCCTATGGGCCATTTCGAGGAGCTTTGAGATATTTCTTTTCTCTAGAATCATAGGCGGGATAAGTAAAGGGAATGTCAGCCTTTCCACTGCCATAATAGCTGACTTGCAGTGTCCAAAAGCTCGAAGCAAAGGCATGGTGAGTTAATGCCATGAGTTTGTCCCTTGGACCTTTATTTAGGGTGGGAAAGTTTTCCTTTAAGCAAATAATACTGTATATATCAATGTGTTTATACTAAAAGAGCTTGGATGAGATGTTGACTGAAGTAAGCTTGGCCATTCACCAGCCATTCCCAGTGAGTCACACATGGAAAGAGAAAATCCGTTCGAGGCTCAAGGAACATTGTAATATTAACTGTATAGTTTAATAATAAATTCGAAATCTTCCAGTATGAAACAATTCAATGTCCAACACTGTGAAATTTAACTGGTGTATAACTCTTTCGGGACCTTCCCTTCCTCAGACAATGTAATTCTGCTATACTTTTCAATTTCTGTAAAGACAATAATACATATTCAATATAAACTGTGATACAATAGCTAAACAATATTCTTACATCCTTTAGAAATAAAATCACCTAGTTCCATCATATATTTTGTTTCTTATATAGCATATAATTTTAAGTCACGTCCTAACCTCTCTTTGTATATATTTCTTGTCGGGCTGCGGACGTTACCAAGCCTAAACATTTAATCTCTTATATAACGTGGAAGCAGGTTGTGTACTTGGTAGGGAAGGGAAGGTCCCGAAAGAGTTATACTGTACACCGGTTAACTTTCACAATATTGGACATTGAATTGTTTCATACTGGAAGATTTCGAATTTATTATTAAACTATACAGTTAATATTACTGATCCCTGTCCCGCCTGGCTGGTAAAAGCCTCTAAGACGGTGACAGGTGGCTGGGTCAGGGCTATAATTAATGCGTCTTTTCGGGAGGGGATGTTTCCTGCACCGTTGAAACATGCTTTGGTGCGCCCCCTCCTGAAGAAGCAATCCCTCGACCCAGCAGTCCTAACTAACTACAGACCTGTCTCCAACCTTCCCTTTTTGGGGAAGGTGCTGGAGAAGGCAGTGGCGCTTCAGTTGCAGGGGGTACTAGATGAAGCGGAATATCTGGACCCCTTCCAGTCAGGATTCAGACCTGGATATGGTACTGAGACTGCATTGGTCGCGCTGATGGATGATCTCTGGCGAGAGCGGGATGGCGGTCATCCATCCGTCCTTGCTCTTCTTGACCTCTCAGTGGCCTTCGATACCATTGACCACGGTATCCTTCTGGAACGGCTCCGAGGATTGGGGATCCAGGGCACTGTGTGGTCCTGGTTTTCCTCATTTCTGAGGGGCCGGACCCAGTCGGTGTGGTTGGAGAGTGGGAGATCCAGTCCTAGGCCCCTAAAATATGGGGTGCCTCAGGGCTCGGTACTCTCTCCTCTCCTATTTAACATCTACATGAAGCCGCTGGGTGAGATTATCCGTTCCCACGGGGTGCGGTACCACCAGTACGTGGATGACACACAGTTGTACATCTCAGCCTGTGGGGACCCCAGTGATGCAGTCGAAGTCCTTTCCAGATGTCTGGAGGCTGTTGGGGTCTGGATGGGGGCGAATGGGCTGCAACCGAATCCTAGCAAGACTGAGTGGCTATGGATAGGCAGTCCTGCTCTATTCTGGGAACTTCCATCTTTGGTTTTGGATGGGGCCATTTTGCCCCAGACTGACCCGGTGTGCAACCTGGGGGTCCTCCTGAATTCACAGCTGCTGCTTTGAAGAACAGGTGGCAGCTGTGACCAGGAGGGCCTTCGCCCAACTTCGGGTGATTCGCCAGTTGCGCCCGCTCCTGGACCGGGACTCCTTGCTCATGGTCACTCACGCTCTGGTGACCTCCAGACTAGATTATTGTAATGCACTCTAAATGGGGCTGCCCCTGATGACCATTCGGAGGCTGCAGCTGGTCCAGAATGCTGCGGCCCGGGTGGTGATGGGGTGTGGGCGTTATGCCCAAGCCTCACCACTGCTTCGGGAGTTTCACTGGTTACCAGTTTGCCTCCAGGTGCAATTCAAGGTGCTGGTTTTGACCTTTAAAGCCCTATATGGTTGCCAGGTTACCTGAGAGACCGCATCGCTCTAAGGACGTCTGTCCGTCCAACCAGAGCGGACCGGAGGGGCTCTCTAATTGTGCCATCAGCCAGGGAGGCTCGCCTCTCTGGCACAAGGAGGAGGGCCTTCTCTGTGTCAGCACCGACCCTTTGGAACCTCCTGCCAGTAGAACTGCGCCTCCAGACGGAGCTGTTGCCCTTTAGGAAAGAACTAAAAATCTGGTTGGCGGGCCAGGTTTTGGGTGCAGGTAGAGGGGTGGCTTCCGTTGGGTGGTTGATATAGAGGAGTATGCCTTCCCCCACGGTTCCATCGGTATCTGCACCCCTTTTTAGGGGGTGGGTTTTTAATTCTGTTTGTTTTTATCTGTTTTATCTATGATTGTGAACTGCCCTGAGTCGGCCTTGGTCGAGTGGGCGGTGTAGAAATTTAACAAAATAAATAAATAGATAGAGAGATAGATAAATAAAATTACAATGTCCCTTGAGCCTTGAACGGATTTTCTCTTTTCATGTGTTACCACTCCGTTTGGCCACAACTTTTTTCCCAGTGAGTCAGCAGCCTTCCCTTGTGTCAAAACACAATCTGGGTTGGCTATAAGAGGAACAGTAAGCTGGGATGTAAGTCCCTTTGCTCACATCTGTGGTCAAATATATACAGCCATCAAGAACATTTATGGGTCCTGGAGAAGGTTGGATGTTTGGAGTCTGCAGGATGCATACACGTATATATGAAGCTTCTTCTTCTGTGTCTAGCTTGTCTTTGTTCAATTGAGACTATATCTAACTGTCACTGTATCTAAGTAGAATATTTACCATTTTGTGGGTCCTTTGGCCAAAAGAAAACTAACATACACAAAACAAATTTTAATCCAAAAACAGATGAGAGAGAAATTCTAGAAAGCTTGTCCCAATTAAGGGACTTTTTAAAATGCTCTAACCACCACACCCCATTCAAACTCTTCAGGGACTGAGAACAAACAAACAGTCAGTATACAACAAAACAAATTAAAACAAAAAACGTACTCTCAAAATATATTCCTCAATTGTCAGAGTGGGAAGAGTTGAACATTCACTTTGTAATCTAAGAAAATTAAGAATCTCTTGCCATCTGAATTGCACCTCCAGACAGAACTGCTTCCCTTTAGGAGGGCACTTAAGACCTGGTTATGCCAGCGGGTTTGGGGGCCTACAAGTGTGACGGCCCAGTCCTGCTGGCTTATATAAATAGTATCCTACAACTGCCTTGTCTGTTTTTATCTTCCCCCCATCCTCCCTTTGTTTTTTATTTCCTTTTTGTTTTCTATTTATTTTGACTATTTTTTCTCTTAAGGGGTTAGGGAGGGTATTGGAGGGTTTATGCACTTTTAAGATTGTATTTTAGATGGGGTTTTTAATATTGTTTTTATTTGTAA
This sequence comes from Bradypodion pumilum, assembly GCA_035047305.1. Classification (NCBI taxonomy): domain Eukaryota; kingdom Metazoa; phylum Chordata; class Lepidosauria; order Squamata; family Chamaeleonidae; genus Bradypodion; species Bradypodion pumilum. Next base: position 81,995,171 of record JAWDJD010000005.1, read on the forward strand.
TGGTTTTTTATCGTTTGTGTACTTTACTGTATTTTTATGTTGGTAGCCGCCCTGAGTGGTGTTCGTACCAGTAGGGCGGGTTATAAATATACTAAATAAATAAATAAATAAGAAGATGCAGTCCTGCACATCACTAAAATGGGATGACCCTCACCCCTTTGTCAACCTGCCAGATTGGACCCATAGGCATATGGCCACTGTGATAGCAGCCATAGAATTAACCAATCAGTTAACAGTACATCATAGCAATTAGTTTTGTTTCCCAAAGCCCATATTTCCCATTAAAATGATTTGTTGCCAATTAGAGTGGTATATTGTTGTGTATTCCCCCACTTCTTCCGAGTTTGACTTGTCTCTGTGCCATCCAAGCACCTTTCTTCTCCATTCTAGATGTTAACCATTTCCTAGGGGAAAGTGAACCATTGAGCAGCCATTTTAAGGTCTTTTTTCCTGGGCATTACACACACTTAAACCAAAACTAGAACAGGCACATTAGATCACTGGAGGTTTGGTTAATCAACACCTATATAGTTTCCATTAATTCAATGGGCTGATTCTAGTTGTAGTTTACGACTGGATTTTAGTCATTGTTTGGTGCTCCATTCCACCCATTCCAGCACAGAAGCCCTTGGAGGAAGGAAAGGGAAGGTATACTTTTGTTAACAAGTGCCAGTTAACACTGATGCATGGTTGGGAACTCAAGACATACAACTTGAATACTTAGAGGGAGTCTTATAACCGTGGGTGCTCAGCATCCCAAAGCCTGGCACTTTAAGAGTTAAAAGAGATTTAGAAGCAAAATTGTTTAATAAGGAAGTAATTTGTTGAAAAGAATTAAAACAAACAGTAGATTAACCTGAAGGCAATCATACATGTAAGTATCAGATTCTCTGGAAGCTTGCTTAAGAGATGCACAGCTAGGTAGACATACTAATCGACATTAGCTATGTTTCCCTCCTAGGCAATGATTGGTGTGGCTTTCTCCTTGGGCTTTACCTTTGGCCCAATGCTTGGAGCATACCTGGCCATGGAGCCTGAAAAGGGAGAACTTTTCTATGTTCGAGCTGCAACGTTTGCTGTCCTGTTTGCAATCACTGACTTGGCTTTTGTCTTCACCTTGTTGCCAGAGACACTCCCAAAAGAGAAGCGGGTAATGTTTTCTGGATAGTTATAATGGCCATTTTAATCTTGCAGGAAAAGAAATAAAGAAGAATTGTATAAGCAATATTTGAGCCAAGTATCAAAGATGTTACCTCACTCTACCTTATGTTTGCAAAAATCAGCCTGGAGCCTATAGCATTGTTACTGTACTTGCTAGTGAGGGTCAAGATAGTTTGGGAATTCTCCTGTGCATGTTCGATTAAATGTATGGGAATCTGCATAAGGCAGGGGTTCCCAACCTAAGGACTGTGGGCTGGATCTGGCCCCCGGTTCCATTTCATGTGGCCCACACCCAGTGATGCACTGAAGCAGGTTCTGTCCTGTTCGGGAGAACCGGTAGTGGAAATTTCCCCAGGCCACGTCCACCTGGCTTGCCACGCTCACCTCCATACCCATTGTGTTGGCCATGCCCATAAATTTGACTCTGCCCACTTATTTGGCCCCACCCACAGATTTGGCCCCACCCACAGCGGTGGTAGTAAAAAAATTTGGAGTGCATCACTGCCCCAACCCTTCCAAGGTCATTTGAGAAACAAAATGGCGACACATTTGAAGCTCTTGGGACAAAACGGCCACCCTCATCATGCAAGCAGGGCAAAATGGCTGTCCAGCCCTCGAAGCTGACTGAGACAGCGTGACCCAGCCCCCAGCTTGAAAAGGTTGGGAAATTGCTGTTGTTTAGGACTGGAATATGAGAAGGGGATTGAAAGGGAGAAAAGTGCCAGGTCAGAAAAAGATAAACTTGCCACATTGTTGCTGACTTTACTTGAATTTATTTATTTATTTATTATTCCGATTTCTATACCGCCCACTTGGCCAAGGCCAACTCAGGGCAGTTCACAATCATATTAAAAATATAATTAAAAATGCTTACAAACTACCCTCCCCCTAAAAAAGGGTGCAGGGACCGAGGGGGCCAGAGTTGCACTATACTAGCCACCCAACGGTAGTCACCCTTCCACCTGCACCCCATACTTGGCCTGCCAGCCAGGATTTAAGTTCTTTTCTGAAAGGCAGCAATTCCGTCTGGAGACGTAGCTCTGTTGGTATGAGGCTCCAGAGTGCCAGTGCGGACACGGAGAAGGCCCTCCTCCTTGTGCTAGAGAGGCGAGCCCCTCTAGCAGATGGAACAATAAGAGAGCCCCTCCGGTCCGCCCTGGTTGGACAGACAGATGTCCTTAGGGCGATGTGATCTCTTAGGTAGCCTGGCCCACTGTCATGTAGGGCTTTAAAGGTCAAAACCAGCACTTTGAATTGCACCCGGAGGCAAACTGGTAACCCGTGCAGCTCCCGAAGCAGTAGCGAGGCATGGGCATAGCGTCCACACCCCATCACCACCCGGACTGCCACATTCTGGATCAGCTGTAACCTCCGAATGGTCGTCATGGCAGCCCCATGTAGAGCGCATTACAATAATCTAGTCTGGAGGTGACCAGAGCATGAGTGACCATGACCAGGGAGTCCCTGTCCAGGAACGGGCGCAACTGGCGAATTAATCGCAGCTGTACGAAAGCCCTCCTGGCCAAGGCTGCCACCTGTTCTTCTAGCAGCAGCAGCGAGTCCAGGAGGACCCCCAAGTTGTGCACCGACCGGGTTTGTCTGGGGCAAAACAGCCCCATCCAAAACCAAAGATGGTAATTCCCTTGGCAACTCAGGGCCCCCAATCCATAGCCACTCCGTCTTCCTGGGATTCAGTTGTAGCCCGTTGGCCCCCATCCAGACCCCCACAGCTTTCAGACACCCAGACTAGACTTTGATAGCATCGCTGGGATCACCACAGGCCGAGATGTACATCTGAGTGTCATCCACATACTGATGGTACCGCACCCCGTGGGAACGGATGATCTCACCCAGCGGCTTCATGTAGATGTTAAATAGGAGAGGGGAGAACACCGAACCCTGAGGCACCCCGTATTTGAGGGGCCTAGGGCTCGATCTCCCACTCTCCAACCACACCGATTGGGTCTGGCCCTTCAGAAATGAGGAAAACCAGGACCACACAGTGCCCTGGATGATAATTCTGCAACAACTATAGAAGTGCATTTAGGGAAAGATTCTAATTCATGCATTTACTGTATTTGCCTTAAACCAGTGATGGTGAACCTATGGCACACACGCCAGAGGTGGCACTCAGAGCTCTCTCTGTAGGCACCCGTGCAGTCACCCCAGCACAGAGTTTACCCCACCCCTCTGCCCAGCAGCCCAATGGGAGTGTTTCCTTCCTCCCCGTTGCTGTTTTGGCACTTTGCGATAAATAAGTAGGTTTTGGGTTGCAGTTTGGGCACCCGGTATCTAAAAGGTTTACCATCACTGCCTTAAACCTTACCTCATAGTGAGCTGTCTTAACCATCTGCCTATATCAGTGATGGTGGACCTTGGTACTCCAGCTGTTCTTGGACTTCAGTTCCCAGAAGAGACCTGGGGGTCTCTGTGAATCCACATGGATTTACTGTGCATGTTCTTCAACTTCAATTGTCAGAAGTCCAAGTCTCTGTAAATCTACACGAATGGGTTTACTGCTTGTTTGTTTCAGTTGACTGCTTGTGGTCAACACATAATATCTTGTGCATTCTTAATGTTAAATCTATATATTGTACTGTACTGTATCTGTGTTTTATGTTTTTTTCAGATTCCAAGAAAAAATGTGTTTATGGTATTGTTGTGTGTTTAGAATATTGTAAATTGTCTTTTGGAAAATTTAAGGGAAGGGTGGATTTCTAAAAGAGAGATTGTAATTTTACTTCTCCCCCCACACCCCAGGTCTTCTCCATGACATCCGGTTTTCAGTCAGCAACAAGCCTGATCAGTCCCTCAGCTTTATTCCAGTTCTCTGCAGTAAGCCAAAGAATGGAATCATCTTCAAAAGAGAGCAAGTCTTTAAGCCTTTACACTTTCTCTACTATCTTATTATTTTATTCTATTATGCTGCGGTTCAACTAATTCAGAATCTGTTATTTTATATTGTTGCCTCTAGTACAGAAAGGCTTCTATTATCTTCCTCTACAATAAGGTGAAAGCAGAAATTAGCTTCTCTTCCTTTGTTGGTAGTTCAGTCTTTGGGTGCTTCTAGGCAAAGATGATGTGCCATGGATCAAAAGGCATTGAGCAGTTTTGTTTTATTTATTTGAGTTTGTCTTTTTCTGGGTGAGGAAAAAAATGGGATAAACAGTAAAAGAAAAAACATTGGGGCGGGGGTGGGGGGGTGGGGACTACAAATAGAAGATAAACCTCAACTGGAAACCCCATGAGGTCTATAAAACATTTTTTTTATAACAGCACACTGTCAAGTTAACCCAACTTATGCAGATCCTTTTCAGTGTTTTCTAGGTAGAGGATACAAAGAAGTGGTTTACCATCTCCTCCTGGGGGTACCCGTAGTGCCATTTACCCATGACTATATAGGCTGACTCTTCTCCAGTGGGGAATCAAACTTTCAATCTTCAGCTACACAGCCAGATACCTAAACCACTAAGCTATCTAGCCAGCATGAAATCTATTAGCTGGGCATGATAAAAGCCAAGTATCTCCCATCTTGTAACTGTGTCTTTGGGTCGTCCCCACCCCCACCCACCCCAGTGTAGAATTTTGCACTGATCCCAGTTAAATTTCATCCTGTTGTTTTCAACCCAGTGCTCAAGCCCATCAAGATCTTTTTCAATCATATTCCTGTTTTCTACCCAATTTGGTCAGTATTTCCACTTTTGCCTTTTCTTTCTTGTCTGCTATCAATTTCCCATTCAGTTGATGGGTCACTGTTTCTTTCCTCTGTCTTTTGCTACACATGTAGCAAATATATATGTATATATATATTGCTTTTAGCATCACTGGCTAACCTCAACTCATTTTCAGCTTTTGCCTTCCTAACACCATCCCTGCAATTGTTTGCTACTTTTCTGTACTCTTCCTTTGTAACCTGGCCTTTCGTCCACTTCCTATATATCTCATTTTTTTAAGCTCCACTCTAAACTTTTTGGGATTGTGGGGTAAATTAGTGGTTAAGACGCTGAACTTCACGACTGGAATATTGGCAGGTCGGCAGTTTGAGACTTGAGTACTGCATGACAGAGTGAGCTTCCGTCTCTGTCCCAGCTCCTGCCAACCTAGCAGGACAAAAGCAAGAAATTGCAAGAAGATAAATAGGTACCACTTTGGTGGGAAGGAAAACAGTGTTCAATGCACTCCGGTGTCTAGTCATGCCTGCCACATGTCCACGGAAACGTCTGCAGAAGCAGACAGCGCTGGCTCTTTGGCTATGAACAGAGATGAGCACTGAACCCTAGAGTCGGATACGACTGGCTTTCAAGTAGGGGGCGGCCTTTAACTTTACTAAGTTTTTGTGGAGTCATATTGTCTTCTTTTCTTTTTTGCTGTTTTTGAGCTTTTTTGTCTTGCTGGAATTGTTTGTGTTTGTGTCTCTAAATTTTCCTTTTTTTAATAGAAATTAACACCCATCTTTTCCTATTAGGATCTCTTGCTCTGACACTTTACCTATCATTGTTCTGAGTTTATTAAAAATTGGCTTTTCTACGGTCCAGCATATATGTGCAGCTAGTCTGTTTTCATTTTCTTTGAAACAAAAGCTTGAGTAGAAAATGGCCATTTCCCTCCAAAATGAATGTGCATTGTGGCTGATATCTGATTGATTTATGAATCATAATCTACAAGGGGCAGCATCACTTTTGCAATAGACTGTTTGCTGCTAAAAGCAAAAAAAAAAAAAAAAAAAAAGGAAAAGCATTTTACAGCTATATGAGTAGCAAAAGACAGAGAAAAGAAATTTTTAAGTTGAGAAACTTTCCACAACTGGAGTCTGATATGAACTTAGAATAGTACAGGCGTCACTTGTTGCCGAGATTTTTGCACATGTGTTTTGTTGACATGATCTTACATGCTTTGTTTTGTAATTATAATAAATAGACCTGGACTATTTCATTATTTTAACAGACCTGAAGATTATGGGCTTGGTATACTTCCTATATCTATTCCTGTTCTCTGGTCTGGAGTACACACTGAGTTTTCTTGTCCATCAACACTTCCAGTTTAGCAGGTATTTTATACAGTATTTGTTTCATGTGCAAAATCCAAAAGCATTAAAATACATGGGGCACAAACACCATTTAGTTCAATGTACAATGGTAGATCTCTCCCTGCCAACTTGAAGGTAGGGGCTATTCCTGAAATGGTCTCTGATTGAAACAACTGTTCCAATGATAATAAAGGAATATCTTGTTTGTCAGACTAAGCAGAAGCTTCAGTTTCCAGACAATCCCTTCTGTAGAATCATTTTATGACTTTAAACATTTGTTTACTGGACAAAAATATATTACTTATACCTTTCCATGTGCAACTTTTCTCAGCTTAGGTTTTGTTTAAATGATATTTATGCCCTATCCTGGTTCTATGCCATTGGTAGTACCATACCTGTCAAATTTTGGATTTGAAAATAAGGGAAATTTTGGCCACACCCTTCTGTGTGCATGGCCAAATCTGTGTGTGTGGCCAAATATAGCCATGTGACTTGCTGGGCTCTAGTCATGCCTGCCACATGGCCATGAAAATGTCTGCAAACACAGACAGCACTGGCTCTTTGGCTGTAAATGGAGATGAGCATTGCACCCTAGAATTGGATACGACTGGCAGATTTTACTTTCTTAGGATCAAAGATCGCTGCAGATGGTGATTGCAGCCGTGAAATAAAAAGGCAACTGATGCTTGGGAAACAAGCTATGAGAAACCTGGGGAACATAGTTAAAAGTAGAGGCATCACCTTGCAAACAAAAAATTGCATAGTCAAAGCAATGGTATTCCCGGTGGTAATGTATGGGTGTGAGAGCTGGACCATTAGGAAAGCTGAGCGCAGAAAAATAGATGCCTTTGAAATGTGGTGTTAGAAATAGGTCGATCCTAGAAGAAATCAACCACGACTGCTCATTAAAGGTCAAATAGTAAAGATGATGCTAAAGTACTTTGGACATCAAATGAGAAGAGAGGATTCACTTGAGAAAACCTTGATGCTGGAAAGGTGGATGACAAAAGAAGGGGGTGGCCAAAAATAAGATGGCTAGATGGTATTGTAGATGCAATGGGCACAAACCTGTGTGGGCCAAAGAACCGTTTTCCCATCTTCTTGGGGGACTTTTGTTTTGTTTTCTTTCTTGTTTACTCATTTTTAATTTAATTTTTTTTCTAGGAAGCAAAGAGCAAAATAGTAAACCAGCCCCCTAGGGTGAACTAGCCCTGCACGTGGCTAGACACCACCACCCATTAGGGTGGAGATGCAAGGGATTAATTCCCCCAAATTAACCAATATTTGTTCCTTACTGCAACCAGTTGAAGCACCAACACCTGAGAATGTCGGATCCAGCTTAAGGAAGAGAATTAGTAAAGTAAAAAGCAACCTCTGTTGTTTCCAAGCCTCCCAGCAGCTGAGGAGTTAATCTCCATATATAAAATATTGCTTACCTAGAGTAGACTGACTCCCATCCCATGGTGGCTCTGACCAGCAGCAGCAAAAACGAAGCCTCCATGACCATGTGGCAGGGAAATGAAAGAGAAACTACAGAAGGCCCCCACCACCTTCTTTCTCTCCTTCCACAAGTGAAAAGCCACAGCGACCTCTGGTGGCAGGAAAAACATAATGCATCTTCACCTGTGAGGGCTCCGGTCAGGATTTTTTTTTAAAAAAAATAAAGGATATTACGGGGAAATTATTAAAACGGGAGGGGTGGGAAGAGGGGTAAAAATAAGGGTTTCCTGGGGGAAACGGGATACTTGACAGGTATGTAGTACTAGCGGCAGACCTTAAATTCATCATTGTCTTTCAAAATTGAAAGATTGCTATGAATTAGTCATGAAATCCAGTGAATCAGAATCCATATACAGTCAACCCTCACATAACGACGCGTTTGGATACTGTCATTTTCGCATAATGATGCGTCATTATGAGCCACATGTTCCCCAGCATAACAACATTTTAGCGTCGTTATCCGGATAATGACGCTAAAAACAACCGTCGTTATCCGGATAACGACGCTAAAAGCGTCATTATGCAGGAAACTCCATAGAAACCCACATAACAATGAAAATTGCTTAACAACGCTATTGGGGAACCAAGTAATGTTGTTATGCGAGGGTCTACTGTACAGTACTTCAATGTTAAATGCTAGCAACTCCTTTTAAAGATCATGTTCTGTACTCTGTTTTGGTTGAAATTGAATTGAAATGAAATGAAAAAATAAAATTTGGTACTAGTTTATTTATTTAGTTAGTTAGTTTTAAAATTTGTATTGCCGCCCCCTCGCTGAAGCGACTCTGGGTGGCTCACAACATGACATAAAAAACATTTAAAAACCTTCAATACAATCATCTAAAATCAGTCCAATTAAAAAGACCCACCCACCCCACCACAGAAGAGGGAACAATTTATACTGGCCAGCGGGCAGGGATTACCTCCTCATCAGTGCCCCACACCTGCCTCACCAGCCAGGTTTTAAGATCTTTTCTAAAGGGCAGCAATTCCATCTGAAGCCATATCTCTGTCGGTAGGAGGTTCCAAAGGGCCTGAGCGGACACGGAGAAGGCCCTCCTCCTTGTGCTAGAGAGACGAGCCCCTCTAGCCGATGGTACAGTTAGAGAGCCCCTCCAGTCTGCTCTGGTTGGACAGACAGACATTCTTGGGGAGACGCGGTCTCTTAGGTATCCTGGCTCACTACCATGTAGGGCTTTACAGGTAATCACCAGCACCTTGAATTGCACCCAGAGGCAAACTGGTAACCAGTGCAGCTCCCGGAGCAATGGAGAGGCGCGGGCATAATGCCCGCACCCCATCACCACCCAGGCAGCCACGTTCTGGACCAGCTGCAGCCTCCGAATGGTCATCAAGGGCAGCCCCATGTAGAGCGCATTACAGTAATCTAGTCTAGTTAAAATGAGCAGACAGTTGTCATATAATCAATCAGTTATTTCCCCCACAACAATGTAGGGTTTAAAATTGTTCTAAGCCCTAGAGTCAAGCTGGCAAAATCAAAGGTAGGAATTAATCGCCAAGGGGAAAAATGAAGATCCTAACTTTGTTTTACAGAACAATACAATAAAGGTAAATGTAAAGGTTGCCCTTGCTTGAAAACCAGTCGTATCCGACTCTAGGGTTCAGTACTCATCTCCATTTAGAGCCAAAGAGCCAGTGCTGTCTGCGTTTGCAGACGTTTCCGTGGTCATGTGGCATGTTATCTTTCCTGCCAAAGTGGTACCTATTTATCTACTTGCAATTTCTTGCTTTCGAACTACTAGGTTGGCAGGTGCTAGGAGAGGTGACAGGAACTCACTCTGTCATGAAGTACTCCGGTCTCGAACTGCTGACCTGCCGACCTTCCAGTTATCAAGTTCAACGTTTTAACCACTAAGCCACCAAACCAAACAGAGGAGAAATAAGTTTATGGGTTGTCTTTTTAAAACGTGATTATTTTTGGCAAGAAGAATGTTTGGTTTACATAAAAAGTAAACTAGGGGAACTGTATTTCTTCTAATAATTATGAATTTGTTTATAACACATTGTAAGAATTTGTTCAAAGGTTCTTTATAGGTGCCATGATTTCAAGAAGACTCAATTAGCTGTCTCTGTTAAGGATTTCTTAGCAGTTTCATACTATATTTTACAAATGAATATATCATTATCTAGAGAGGGAAATATGTTTGAATGTTTGTCTAGTTTTGCACAAACCCTTTTCTGTATAAATATATTACAAAAATTGGCTGTTTCTGTGTGTGTTTCACTTTAGTTGCTTAGAGATTGGGTAGAACTTTGAGGTCTGTTTTCTTTTGGAAGTGGGATAAGACGAGTTTTGAACATGACCCAAATTGCGTGCATCTGTATGCATGTACACAACAGGAAGAAATATTTATTTCAACACCCTGAACTAGTATTTGCCTCTATCTGTATTTATAACAAAGAACAGCATTTCCGTTTTCTCCCACAGTTCTTGGCCTTTTACTTACTTTATTTCATTCTGCTTATTTCCTCTTAGCATGGAGCAAGGGAAGATGTTTTTCTTCATTGGAATTACGATGGCTGTGATCCAAGGAGGTTACACTCGCCAAATTAAGCCAGGAAATGAAATAAAGACTGTTAAAATGGTACATTTCTGCGTTCCCTTTTAAAATGTCTTTATTTTACGCTTTATCCCATTCATGCTTTAAAGAATTTTAAGAACAAAATAACTTTTTCTTTCATTTAACTCTTAACACATCCTACTGATGTTTTACCTCTACTTGTGAAATGTTTTGAAAAGGAAATAACTGATTTTGCAGTACAGTATATTGAAATCAACAAATGCTTTTTTAATGAGTAAGTTGTGCCAGATTTTCTAGAAACTCACAAATTTCATTTGATATCTATTTCACTATCTAGTAACATAATCCCTCAGTTCAAAAAGTAGAGACAGAAAATAAAATCTTCATTATGTTGTATCACCAAATAATACCTCTTATGTATATTAGAAATTCAGCTAGAACAGAGGTCTATTTTGTTCAATCTCCATAGCCATGTAAAGTCAGGTAAGAAATACTTAAACAAGGATAACTTTTTGGGCATTCGGTCTCCCCACCCCACCACCCCACCCCACACACAAATTGAAGATGAAATGCTCAAGATGTTAATGAAATTAGGACCCTCAGCTTTAATGCAAGAGACTTGGCAAAAGTGAGACGTTAACCAGTCAGGAAGTACTGATGTAGTAATTCATGTGGTATATCTTTTTCTTGCTCTGCCATATCTGAATTCGAATATTGGCAATCCTCATGGCAATCAGCCATGAAGACTGTCCTGAGAATATAATGAAGTGGCCTTTCATCTGCCTTCCACATCACAGCATGACACCCGTATCAGTGATCCAATTCTGTGAGTCACTTTCTGGTCCTGAGCCCTTTTGACACACAAAGTCCTCCTCAGCCCCAAGCCAGTATTAATGAAGCTGCTGCCCTCCATCCACATGGGGACCATCACCCTTCCCTGTGGACTTCACCGCCCAAGGTTGTCAGTCCTCAGGGTTATCAGGTTAGTTAACCACCACCTGATACTCGGCATTGAGCCACTGGCAGTATGGTCTACTCTATTACCATAGCAGGATAAGCTGGCCAGACACCCATGGTATATATGTCTTAAAATAAAATAAACTAGCTGATTACCCGGCTTTGCACGGGTACATATAGTTGTGTATGTGGGTCACTCCTCCCTCCCATCACCCATCTCCGTCGACGGTCACTTACTGCCCTCACCCTTCCCAATGACGCCTCCCCTTTGCGTCTTGTGACCCCCACAGTGCTGATCTCGCATGCCCATTTGCCTTCCACCTACTGTGAAAACTACAGCTGTGCTCAAAGGGAAAGGCAAATGATGTCACAATTCCAGGTGATGTCACCTGCCTGGTGACAGATGTCACAATCCCAGGTGATGTCACCAGCCTGGTGACATTAGCCAGCTCATTGGGCAACAGATCTTTGACAAATAGATCAATTTGGGGGGGGGGCATAGACCCCCCCCGTCAGCCACGGTTCCCTGGCACAAACCATCCTGGAGCGCCAAAGTAGGTCTGTGTCAAATTTCAGGGGGTTCAGTCCAGGGGTGTGGGAACGCATAAAAGACACCTCTCTTTTATCTATATATCTATATAGATAATATATGTCTAGGGGCCAATAGAGCTCTAGTACTCTTTAGGAGGTATAATGAAAGCAGAGACTGAAATTTAGCAACTGAGCAGAGTGGGTGGGCAGGGGAAGAGTTAGCAGTAACTTTGAGAAGCATCTCTTTGATATTCACTCATCTGCCATCAACATGAAACAGCCCAGCACAACAGGCTTTAGATTTTAACTATTTTTGTAAGATCTTTCTTACTATGAACAATGAGCTCTTATACTAACACTTCTCCCCCCCCCTTTTTTTTTTCTTTCTTTCTTTTGGCAGGCAATCATCCTTTTGGCTCCTGCTTTCCTTTTAATTGGCTGGAGTTCTAATATGATCATCCTGAGCATAGGACTGTTTTTCTACTCTTTTGGTGAGAGCTCAAATATGTTTTCTTGGGTGTGGAAGGGAAATGAAGCGTTCTAAATCTACTCTGTAGATTTCCAGAGTTCATTACTGTAGGTGGCTTTAGGTTTCAAAGCTGTTCTCCACACTTACAAAACCCTGAGGGAACCCCCAGCACATTCCTGGAGGTTGTCATGGTGATGTTTAGAGATGTCACAGCTTATGCTGGATCTTTCCAGCCTTCTCCCGTGGTCTGAAGCCAAAATGTAATTATTTCAATTGGTAATCTTGCCTTGACATTTTTTTTAAAAAAAATTGGGCGTCTTAGAAACTTATGCCTGTAGTACATTAAACACTGGAAAACAGGCTGAAGAAAGTTGCATAATCAGAAGATATAGTTAGGGGTGCATCTATACAAGAAGGCTGTCACAGCTTAATTCAGGTGAATCTAAAGTTTCCTCATGTGATTAAACTGTTAGTCACACTGAATAATTTAATGCCCTAGGCCAGGATTCCTCGAACTTGGCTCTCCAGATGTTCTTGGACTTCAATTCCCAGCTCTGGCTGGCTGGAGCTATGTGGAGGGGTCTGTTGGCTTTTTCTGAGTTGTTAGTCCCTTGTTGTACGTTGGCTACTTGAAAGCTGCTCTGTGCACTTGCAGTGCCAGGATTTCACTACCTCACCAGACCTAGCCAGTCATGCTAATACTGAGAGAGGAGAGAAGTTCACCAGCATCTGAAAATCCACCACTAGTATTCATTGTTTGTCCATGTTAAGAACCCTGCTGTCTTTGCATTTCCCTGATCTTTATATATGAAGTACTAGAGGTCCTATAGCAGGGGTTCCCAACCTTTTCAAGCCGGGGGCTGGGTCACACTATCTCAGTCAGGTTCGAAGGCCAGATGGCCATTTTGCCCTGCCTGCATGATGGGGGTTGCCATTTTATCCCAGCAGCTTCAAATAGGTGGCCATTTTGTTTCTCAAATATCCTTGGAGGGCCCCCACATATAAAATGGCACCATAGGCCAGATCCGGCTCACGTGCCTTAGGTTGGGAACCCCTGTCCTATATTTTCCATCATTTATTCACACCAGCCTAAGCTTTATACTGATTGTTCTGTCCTTCCTGGACTGGAAGGCATTTTGTTTGATAGATTTTTCCACAAGATGTCCTTCAATACCAAGATTTCTGTCATAAATCTTCAATGGCATCTGAAATTAAGGAAAAAAAACCTGTCTCTTTTTCACCATCCCCTTTAAATTATAAGAGGTTTAAATACATGCGACTATGACTGTCATAAATTAAAATTGGTTTTCTTACTTTATAATCTCTGTAAGTGGAAGTGTGTTGTGTGACTTTTCAGAGGGCTGGAAATTATCAGTGTGAAAGTTTACTCTCTGTGTTTGTCCACTTAGCCTCTCCCATCCCTGAATTTATAAAAGATAGTATACAGTAAAACCCCGACTTACGAATGTCTTGAGATACAAATTTTTTGAGTTACGAAATGTTGTAACCTGATTTATGAAAAAATCGTAACCCGGTTTATGAAAAAACCCTGATTTACGAAATACCCCGGGTTATGAAAAAACATTTCGTAACTGAAAAATTCAGTTTTTTTAGCGCCCAAAATGGCGGTGGCACCACTTTGTTCAGTAAAAGTCACTCCCAGCCACTCACCCACACTGCCGGAAGTGTAAGAAAAGGAAGCAGCAGCAGCCAGAAGGTAGGAAATATCTCCGTTTTTAAAAATTTTAATTTTTTAATGCATGCCTCGAGTTATGAAATAGGCCAGAGAACTGATTTTTTTTTGTAACTCGGGCTTTTACTTTATTTATTTATGCATACATGCTGTCAAATGTGGAGTTATCATGCCTGCAGGAAGGACCTTACTAAAAATGATTTGGTATGGTTCTCTGCTATTCTTTACAATCTATGAAGATGAGCTGTGCTCTCAATTTATGGATGCCATTAAGCTATATTATTATTTCATTTGCTTCTAGCTTCTGCAGTCGTCGTTCCTTGTCTGTCTACAATGGTGTCTAGCTATGGTAAGTGGCAGTTTAATCATGAAAGGACATTGTCTCTTCGCCACCCATTTGAAGAAAGGCCTGCCCATTTCAGCAACATCTTGAATAATTAAAAGTGGATTTCTCTGAGAGTTTCACTCTTTCCATTGAAGATGTTTTAAACTCAAAATCCAAAATAAATAATACTGGCTCATCCAGTGGCCTGTTTTATACAATAAACTCAAAACTCTAGCTGTGGTGCTGGCAAATGCAAGCATTTGGAATACCATTAATGCTATCAGAAAAACATTACAGATATGTGTACCTTATCTTTTTACAGATTTGAAACTTCAAAATGATGAATCTCTGTGTCATGCCAATATTTGTAAACTACATATTCATAAACGCTACAAATAGGGTTGGCTAGAGCTCAATAAATTCTCTATAAATGCAATTGTAGATGCAGTGGAACCCAGTATAACAAACGTTTCACATAACAAAAAATTCATAAAACGAAGCATTTTTTCAGCTAACCGCAATACCCCGCATAATGAAATTTTCCTTTCGTTATACGGGGCATACTCCATATAATGGGGAAAAAATCATTATACGGGGTTTTCATTAAGCGAGGTATACCTCACTTAATGAAATCCCGTATAACGAACATCCCCCCGATATGCGGGGTATCGCCAATAGCGCTTTGCATAATGAAAAAAATCATATAACCAAGAGCTCTGTGGAATGGAGCTTTCTCATTATACGAGGTTCTACTGTATTTTTAGATGGAAGCTGTTGCTTTGTTGCTTTAAACTTGTATGTCTTTTTAACCTTTATGTAAGCTGCCTTGGGTCATCCAAGGATGAGGAAGGCTGGGTAGAAATTCTGTAAATAAATAAATAAATAAATAAATAAACATCTTGTATATGCATCCATGAAGATGAAATGCACTTTCAGACTAATGCTG
Organism: Bradypodion pumilum; assembly: GCA_035047305.1. Classification (NCBI taxonomy): domain Eukaryota; kingdom Metazoa; phylum Chordata; class Lepidosauria; order Squamata; family Chamaeleonidae; genus Bradypodion; species Bradypodion pumilum. The sequence goes on from JAWDJD010000005.1 coordinate 82,010,322, forward strand.
TGAAATGGTAACTCATAAAACAACAGTAACTCAAGCGGAAATTAAGTTGGGCTTGTTTCTTTACCTTAGGACTTCGCATTCCTATGAAGAGTGACTCTAGTTGCACAGCATAAATGAGATAGTGATTGCTTAAGGGAGACTGAGTAGGCATAATCATGGTTCTGAATTGAATCACACACGCAAAGGCAAAATAAGAACTGATCATGAAGTTACATATTATGTGTCAGGGACAAGCAAAGAGACCTGAAAAATTATTTCATACACATTTTTTGGTCTTCATATAAACATAGCTTAGATTAGAAGACTATCCGGTGAGATTGACCTAGTTTTGCCTAGTGTTCAACGGAGAAGAATAAAATGGAAATAGTTTGGATGTTTGTATAAGCAGTATAAACATGCTATTATTGTTGGAATTTGTTTAAAACAAGGAAGGAAAGGCAGGTGCTTCTATGCTTAGTTTTTCAGGTAGTTGCAGACTGACAGAGTCAGAGCAGAGTCTGAAGCTGCTGAAAGTCAGTAGAAGCAGCGTACTTAATGCTTGTCCAACCTGTCAGTTTTGCCTGCAGCATCTCATGCAGCTTTTTGCTGTGATCTAGCAAATTCTCCTGCCAACTTAGCAGTTTGAAAGCAAGAAATTGTAAGTAGATAAATAGGTAGCACTTCAGTGGGAAGGTAGACAGCATTTTCCATGAAACCTTTGGGTACTAGTTCTCAAACAAATAAGAGAAAGTACTTTTTTCACCCAGAGGATCATTGGTCTATGGAACTCCCTGCCAGAAGAAGTGGTGACAGCTGTCAGTCTTGACAGCTTCAAGAAAGGATTAGACAAGTTCATGGAGGACAAGGGTATCAATGGCTATAATTATGGATACCTAAGGACAACCTCCGGGTTGGAGAGATAGGCAGGATATCTCTCAATGCCATTTCCAGGGAATCCTGAGCAGGTGAAGGCATCTGCTTGGGAATACCCTGAAGCAAATGGTGAGCCACTGTGTGAGACAGAATGCTGGACTGGATGGGCTGTAGCCTGTTCCAGCAAGGCTGTTCTTAGGTGCACTCTGGTGTCTAGTCATGCCAGCCACATGTCCACAGAAACATCAGGATACGCAGACAGCGCTCGCTCTTTGGCTATGAACAGAGATGAACACTGAACCCTAGAGTCGGATACGACTGGCTTCCAAACAAGGGCAATCTTTAACAAATTTGGGGAAATATAAACATACATCATGGCAGCTTTAGCACTACAAGTTTAACACTAATTCCCTCTGTTTAGCAATGACTTCAATTTTTGAAGCCGGATCTGTTGACCAACGTAACAGTACTTGCCTGAAGCTTGGAAGAAAGTAGATCTGGGGCCAATCTACAGTGGTCCTCCCAGGCTGGTGTACAATGGCTTTTTAAAAACCACTCAAAGTTGTGTGTGTGTGGGGGGGGGGGAGAGAAAAATACAATTTGGCACAACCCCTGCATTCCAGTGGCATTTTTTCTCCTCTACCAACCCAATTTCTAGTATCCTGCAGCAGCTCAGCCAGCCCAGGCTAGCAGAAAACTCGTAATTTCCCCTAATCATCTCAAGATGGTCTGGGGAAACACAATATTTTTTCTAAACATTCATTTGTTCTGCTGCATCTTCTGGGTGAATGCAAAAATAAATAAATCTGTTTCTGTGTACTACTACTCCTTCTTTTGTATCCTGATCAAACCCTGGACTGCCAAAATGAAGCCACTTTCTTCGCGTTGTCATTGCCCAAACGCAAGTCCTCATCGGTGCATGTCTCTGGCAGCAATCGGCAGACCAGTAAATGAGTTGGATTCTGAATTTCTCCACATTCATACTGTGTGTTGTTGTCTTCTAGCAGCCTCCACTTGAGCATGTTGGTCTTTCATTTAGGGACTCCAACTCTCAGCCTATTCAGGGTCCTCCAGGTGACGTAGGGGAGGTTGAGATCTTCAGCTATATCCATCTTTAATGTTGTTCCTTGCTCAGTGACCTCCTTTTTCCATCTTCTAATTTTGCTCTTGTGTACCCTCAAGAATGTTTGTTCTTGACATAAAGCTCTTTCTGGCTCTGTGCTGGTGGACTTGAGGCTCATATCCATTCAGAGGGTGTTAAGGGTCATTCTCTTGGTTAGACCTCTCAGCATCTGCTGCTACTTCTCTCCTGATCTTAGGTGGACCATTACCAACAAGAGGGTATATCTTCTCAACTGGTGTAGTTTTAAGGCATCCTGTCAGTATCCGCATGACTTCATTAACAGCAACGGCAACTTCTCCTTCGTATAGTTTGTGAATCCACACTCATGGGTTATGCGCCTGCGCAGAACGGCCGATCGGAGGCTTGAAAAGCTATTGGTCAAAAGTTTTGGCGGTAAGACCGCCCACCGTACCGCCCACCCTGAGGCGCCCGCGCACCATTTTACCTCAGTTCTCTTCTTTCCGCCGTAGCAGCAGGACGATCGTTGAGAGCTTCCTCAATTTTTTCGCCCTTCTGAGGGAAAGTCTTTTGGCAAATTTCAACAATTTTTCTCGGTGATCTTGTCCTTCGGGCAGGATCGCCACCCCGGTGCTGTTTCTTCCTTCTGGTGGACTCAGTTACCTACTCGCTTCGGTCACCGTTTCCCCCCTCAAGGGGGTGGCGGCTGGCCAGCCCTTCGGGGTAACCGCGTTCCAGAAACTTCCGTTGGAAGAATTTTTTCTTTGATGGCCGCGGCCTTCAAACAGTGCTCAGCTTGCCTGAAAAAGTTTCCGGCTTCCGACGGGCATAGCCTCTGCCTTTTCTGCCTCGGAGAGTCTCATCAGAGCCAGTCTTGCCCCCACTGCAAGAAATTCACCCGTCTGGCCGTGCAAAACCGGAGCTACCGGCTCAAAGCGCACCTGATGGAACTCTCTTTGGCTCCCGTTGTGGCCGCTTCTACCTCGGCTAGTGTCTCTCAGCCTCCGCCGCCTTCGACCTCTTCTTCCGCCACCATCAAGAAGAAGAAGAAGAGGGACAAGAACGGAGACAAGAAAAAGAAGCGCGGGTCGGAGAAGAGGCGATCGCTCCCGCCTACTCCGCACACCCCTGTGTCTCCGGGACCTTCGCCACCATACTCGGTCGCGAGATGTCCGTCTCCTGGGTCCTCCATCTGGGGAGGACGGTCCTCCTCGGGTTTGCCTGAAAAAGGACGCAGGGCTGGGGCTCCAGCTCGCCCACTTCAGGTACTCCCGTCACCGCCTCGTGGGAGGGCCCGCTCGCCTATGAGGCAGGCCTCCGTCTCCCCAAGGCCCAGGACTCCGACGCTCGACGACGCGGCGATCACCATGCCGGCCACCATTTCATCGCCGATTTTACCGGCCACCGTTTCGTTGCCGACCCAGCCAGCCACCGTTTCATCGGCCACCGTGTCGTCGCTCCCGACGGTGGGGGACCCATCCCACAGGGAGTTCCTGAAGGAGATGTTTGAGGTCATGGCTCAGACTTTTGCCAACCGGTTTAAGACCTCCATGCCTGCGGCCTCTGCGGCTCCGGTACCGACCACCGCAAGCCCCAGGGATGCTGGCCCTGTTGTGGCCCCACCGACCTCCCGAGGGTCGAGTGTCCGCTCCGCTGGCCCACCCACATCGTCGCGGGTTGGTCCAGACTTTGAAGCAGTGGACTCCCATCCCGTCGGCCCGCCCAGGCCGTACTGGCGCGGTCCCGACGTGGATGTAAGAGTTCCTCCCTCGTCCTCCGATGACTCCAGCGCCTCTTTGGAGGAGGACGAGGGAGACGTCGACGCCGAGCGGACGCCGGACCAGGCCATCGGCGCGGTTGACCCACCGCGTGGTGAGGATCAACGCTCGCTCACGGCCATGCTGACGCGCCTGGGGACCGCGTTGAACCTGAAGGTGGACCAGCCGCCACTGGAAGGTGAGGACCAAATGACCGCAAAACTGGACAGGCGTGCGGTTTGGCCGGTCCATATCACCATGCTTCCGTCCATGCTGACGTCGGCGAAGGCAACATGGAGGAAGCCGGTGTCGGCGCACTCCGTTTCGTCCAGGCTCGACGGCATGTATAGAGTCCTGGACGAGAACGTCGAGTTCCTGCAGGCACATCCCCTGCCGAATTCCCTGGTGGTCAAGGCCTTCCAACACAGGACGGCCACCAGCGGGTTCCCGGTTCCGTCGACCCCGGAGGGGAAGAAGCTGGACGCGGTGGGCCGCAAATTCTACGCCACCGGTTCCCTCTTTCTCCGCGCCGCCAACTACTCGGCTGCCATGGGCCTGTACCAGTCTCACCTCTGGGAGCGGGTGAAGGCCGAAACGGCGACATTACCTGCCGACGCCCAGAAACGATCGACGCGCTGGCATCCGAGGGCGATTTCCTGGCGGAGCAACAGATGCGAACCGCCAGGCATATAAATGACTATGCGGCGAAGGACATGTCGTCTGCGATCCTGCTCCGCCACCACGCCTGGCTTAGGGGCACCTCCCTCGATGACGCTATGAAGAAGCTCATCGAGGAGTTTCCTTTCGATGGGCAAGGCCTTTTTGGGCAAGACACGGACAAGGTCCTCAATGAAATGCGGCAGACCAACTCCACCGCCAAGTTTCTGGGGCTCACCACGCCGGCTCCGCCTGCCAGGCCGAGGTTCCAGCCCTTCACGCGGCGCTACCAGGGGAACCCGCAACAACAGGGTGGCCCCGTAGAGCAGCCCAGATCTGGCTCTTACAAACAACGACGCCAGCACAAGCCGCGCTACCAACCCTACGGACACGGCAAGCGTTCGGACGCTAAGTCCAAGTCGCGCGTTTGAAGCTGCGACGGCCGAGTCTCTCACGCTCCATCTCCCGTACCTCCCCCTCTGGAACTTCCTTCAGGTATGGTCGGGCATCACGGACGACCGGTGGGTCTTAAGGATCTTGTCCTCTGGCTACGCCATTGAGTTCGTGCGGGCGCCTCGGGTAGGAAGACATCGTTTCACCACCTCGTCCCCCCATTTGGAGGAAGAAATATCAACTCTTCTGTCCAAGGGAGCCATCGAGCGGGTGGCCCTGCCCGATTGGGACAACGGCTTCTACTCGAGGTACTTCGTGGTCCAGAAGAAGGACGGAGGACTTCGCCCGATCCTGGACCTGCACCGCCTCAACAAATGCATCCACACCAGGAAGTTCCGGATGGTGACCCTGCAGACCGTCCTTCCCCTCATCAACAAAGGGGACTGGTTCACAGTCATAGACCTCAAGGACGCTTACTTCCATGTCTCCATCCTCGAGGAGCACCGGAGGTTCCTTCGATTCCGCATCGGCGATTCGGTTTACCAGTACCGATGTCTACCGTTCGGTCTGGCCATGGCACCGCGAGTCTTCACCAAATGCATGGCTCCGGTGGCCGCCTTCCTTCGCCAGCGGGGAATCAGGGTCTTCCCATACATCGACGACTGGTTGATCGTATCCCCCACCAGCTCGTCGGCCATTCGGGACACGCAGTTCACGGTCCACCTCATGGAGAGTCTCGGCCTCAGGATCAACTTCACCAAATCGAAGCTGATCCCCTCTCAACGCATCGAGTACATCGGAGCGGTACTCGACTCGCTTGCCACCAGAGCCTTTGCACCCCAGAAGCGCCTGCAGGACATCGCGCAGGGAGTGAACGACCTACACACCAAACCGTGCATCCGGGCGAAAAAGGCTCAAAGACTGCTAGGCCTTATGGCCTCAACGACGGCTGTGGTCCCTCACGCCAAGTTAAAGTTCCGGTCCCTACAGTCGTGGCTTCTGCACGAATTCGATGCGCTCCGGGAGAGTCAGTCCAAACGGCTAACTCCGTCCCCGGAGCTGAGGGACCAGCTGGTGTGGTGGACGACACCACTCAACGTGGCAACGGGGAAGAGTTTTTACCCCCCGCAACCCTCGCTGCAAATATTGACCGACCGCAAGCAACCTCGGCTGGGGGGCTGCCTGCGGGACTCTCACGGTCAACAACCCTTGGTCGCCTCAGGAGATGGTGCACCATATCAACTACTTGGAGCTGCTGGCCATTTGGAAGGCCCTCCGTTCCTTCGAGACCTTGCTCATGGGCAAGGCGGTCCAAGTGGCCTCGGACAACACCACGGCTGTGGCGTACCTGAACAAGCAGGGAGGAACACGATCCACCACCCTTCTTTACCTCGCTGTGCAACTCTGGGAGTGGTGCCTGGAGAGGCACATTTTTCCGATTGGAGTGCACATTCAGGGCAAGCTGAATGTCCTGGCCGACCATCTCAGCCGCCTCACCTCGACGACCCACGAATGGGAACTGAACGACGAGGTGTTCCAGTCGCTCTGCGAGGCCTGGGGGACTCCGAACATCGACCTCTTCGCATCGGAGTCCAACACGAAATGCCACAGGTACTGCTCCAGGGCGGGCATCGGTGCCAACTCCGAGGGCGATGCCTTCATGAAACGGTGGGATCAGGACTATTTCTACGCTTTTCCTCCGTTTCCCCTGGTCCAGAAGGTCCTCACCAGAATGTTCCAGCACAGGACCAGAGCCATCCTAGTGGCCCCAGCATGGCCCCGCCAACCATGGTTTCCGCTGCTGTTGCGCATGTCATCTCAGTATCGCACGCTACCGGAGTCACCAACGCTCCTCCAGATGGAGCAGGGCCAGCTCCACCACTCGGACCTGCCCAGCCTCCACCTCACCGCGTGGAGGATAACCCCAGACTGTCCAGGATCCTGGAACTAGCCAGGCGCCCGTCCACAAGGAAGTCCTACGCTTCCAAATACAGACGCTTTTGTGCTTTCCTGGCATCTCAGCAGACCCCCCTCTCGCAGGTGGAACTGCAGGACGTCTTGACCTACCTCCTCCATCTGGCGGAGTCTGGCCTCAGCATCGCCTCCATCCGAGTACACCTCGCAGCGGTGGTGGCTCACTCTCCAGCTGGCTCGCTCGCTTCTGGCGCTTTCCGCGACCAAACGGTGAAACGCTTCCTCAAGGGATTGCGGAACGCCTTCCCACCGGTCAGGACTCCGACGGCCCAATGGTCACTCTCTACCGTCCTTAACGCGCTCACCAGGACTCCTTTCGAGCCCATGGCTACCGCGGATGCTCGTCTCCTCACATGGAAGACGGCCTTTCTGGTGGCTATCACGTCTGCTCGACGAGCTGGTGAACTGGTCGCCCTGCGGGCGGACGCACCCTTTCTCCAGTTCTTCAATGACCGTGTGGTGCTCCAACCGGACATCACCTTCCTCCCCAAGGTGGTCTCCCAGTTTCATATGGCACAGACTATCTCCTTGCCAACATTCTTCCAGAACCCCGCTAACGCCCAAGAAAGGACTTGGCACACGCTGGATGTCAAACGGGCTTATTGTTTTACACCAGCAGGACAAGGGAGTTCAGGAAGTCGCAACGCCTTTTCGTGGCGTATGGGGGCAAGTCCAAAGGTGAACCCATCTCAGCGCAGCGGTTCTCCAAATGGATCACCTCTACCATCTACTTGGCCTACGAGTCGGCATCGCTGCCCCCTCCACCGCATGTCAGGGCGCACTCTACCAGAGCGGTTGCAACATCCACGGCCTTTCTGGAGGGCACACCGCTTGAGGACATCTGTAAGGCTGCCACCTGGTCCAGACCTACATTTGTCCAGCACTACAGGGTGGACACCAGAGCCACTGCGGACGCCAGGCTTGGCCGTGTCGTCCTCACTCGGGGTCTCCGGGCCCATCGCCCTTGACAGTTCACCCTGCCTGACCGTCATCATCTTCATCGTGGGATCATCTCATCCGACTGCCCACCGACCAAGTAAGTGTGAGCTTGCTAATCTCCCATGAGTGTGGATTCACAAACTATACGAAGGAGAAAGTTCGGTTTCACTTACCAGTGATAACTTTCGTTCTTCGAGTATATAGTTTGTGAATACACACTACCCACCCTGCCTCCCCTCTTGAGCTGCACGGATGAGATCAATTGGTTTATCTTGTGCTTGGCTTAAGTATGGAACTGAGGTAAAATGGCGCGCGGGCGCCTCAGGGTGGGCGGTACGGTGGGCGGTCTTACCGCCAAAACTTTTGACCAATAGCTTTTCAAGCCTCCGATCGGCCGTTCTGCGCAGGCGCATAACCCATGAGTGTGTATTCACAAACTATATACTCGAAGAACGAAAGTTATCACTGGTAAGTGAAACCGAACTTTCTTTTGCATGTGTGATAGGGTTTGATCAGCAATACATAGAAATGGGAATTTTTATCCTTTCACTGACGTGATGCACTGGAATGACATTTGCCTAGAAAATATATTTTACTTGTATTTTCACAGGATTAGCAAGCCAAAAAGGAACCGTAATGGGCATCCTGAGAAGTCTGGGGGCCCTTGCAAGAGCTGTTGGACCAATCACGTCAGCAACAGGTATTTGGACTTGCATGTGGAGTGTGTGCAGATATTAGCCGTTAATAGTTACTGCTGTTTTAGACAGGTTTTATTAGAGAAAAGAGTATAGAAAGGCTTACATTTAATGTGAAACTCATACTGTGCATATATGTGGCAGGAGGAACTCCAATTGCTATAATGTGATTTTCACCAAGTCGCTTAACTACTACTGAACAGGAGCAAAAGCAGCAGTACCCATTATTATTTTTAACCCACATACAAGGTTACACTAGGTAGAGTGGAAGGACTGTGTCTTTTGGGGGAATGGCTGGGATATTCTATTTGATACAAATTTCTTCCATGAAGGCTACTTTTGATAAGTCCCCCATGCTTTGTGACTATTAAACAATGTTCTTAAAAGAATGTTTCTTCTTTTCAGTATACTGGCTGGCAGGAGCTGAAGTTTGCTTCACCATTTGTGCCTTTTTATTCTTGCTCCCCTTTATGCTGCTTCGAAGTATTCAAGAGCAAATGAAAGAAGAATAAGTAACTACAATTTTCTATGAAACAATAAAAAAAATACTGAAGTTGCTGGGCAAGATGTGCTTTATGGGACATCACAGTTAGGGAATAGCATGTTGCATTGATCTTCTGGAAAATAAGCTCAGCTATCAGCGAACGCTCTTTTGAACACCATCTCTCGGTGAGCTTTGCATTTACACACATAACGTCGAGCTCTCTTAAATTGCTTTTCCTGTAGTGTGATGAAGACCCCCAATGGAGACATCTGAGATGCTGCCTTTCTCCAAAAATTTCTGGCAGGGGAGAATTTGCGGAAAAGTATATAAAAGAAATATTTTTATTCAGTGAATTGCCCACAGATAAGTGGCAGACATGTGGTGTGACATCCTCATAGAGCTAAGAAAGCATATTTACTGTGTATAAATAAGGAGAGGCTGTGCATTAGCTTTTCCTGACTTGCTACTCTTCAAGTACATTGGACTACAACTCCCAGGAGGTCCTAGCTAAGCATTTGCCAAGCCCAGGGATATCTGCCTAGAAACAAATAGATTTTGACCATTAAATCTGTACAATGGTAGAGTGGTCTGGCTCCTGATATTACACTGGACTACTTATCACCTTAAATATGAACCAGGTGGCAAGGGACTGTAGTAATTACTGTGTATGAAGAGCCACGTATACATTTTGTGTTGTTTTCCTTCCAGTTTTTATATTGTTTTTAATACTGTAGACTGCCTTGGGTAGAAATAATTTTAATAATAAAAAGCCTTAAACCAAAGATCTTGGTTGGAAGTGAGAAAAGTAGGTACACATGTGCATTCTACAGGCGTACGAGGCGGCAAATGAGTTGCAGTTGCTCACCATACAGGTGGAACTCGGAAAATTAGAATATCGTGCAAAGGTTCATTCATTTCACTTAAAAGGTGAAACAAAGTTATGACTCACTACATGCAAAGCGAGAGATGTCATGCCTTAATGCGTTATAATTGTGACGATCATGGCATACAGCGTACATGAGATTACGTGATGATTATGGGGTACATGAGATAGGGGGGTTGGGGTTTTCATAAGGTGTATGCCATAAGCATCAATATTATAACAAAGTAAGGCTTGAACTATCTCGCTTTGCATGTAATGAGTCTATCTCATATCTTTGTTTCACCTTTTAAGTTGCATTACTGGACTGAATGAACATTTGCACGATATTCTAATTTTCCGAGTTTCACCTACATTCAAATGAAGTAGTACTACTAATTAGTTGGCTAAAGTAATTGTGTCATTTCTTCTATTTTGTGGATGAAGTTACATAAAATATTTTTTTTGTTTTCCTGATATTCCAGCACATCAAATGCTTTTCGTTAAGTTTGTTACACAAAGAAAAATACAGTTTACCTTGGTAGAGGTTTTGATTTCTATAAGATTGTAGTTTTTGCCTGCAACATATATAGATCCTTACGTACATTCAAGGCAACCTAGGATTTAGCCTAACTCTGTTTAATGCCTTTCTGGGTTAAAATACAGTATGTCTTTCTTCCACAAACATGTATACAAATATGTTAGCTTTGCATGGGGCTTTGCCTTGTGAATTTGCATACATGCAAATGACAACTAGACAAAAATGTTTAAGTAGCTCAGACACCTTAAATTCACTCCTTTTAGCCTAGATAACACATCTTCAGATACTGTACAAGGGCAGCATTTGTTTTGTTGCTGTTGCGCTCTGCACATACTGACAGGCTATTTCACACACTCCAGAACTGTGCGATAAGCTAAAATTCACTCTCACAGGTGAAAGTAATTTTGAGGGGAAATTCTCAGGCAAATTGTCCTGTCAAATCAATCATTAGCCTATTTAATGCTGTAATTATTAATGCAAGTACAGTGGTACCTCGCTTAAAGAGAATACTGCGTTCCACGGGATTGCTCTTTAAGCAAAACACCATTGTAACTGACCAATTGTGACTTCTGGTGGAGGGGATTGCAAGCCCTGATTTAGTTGTTAAGCGAGTTTTTGCTTGGTTTTAGTTAAGCGAGGCGACCGTTCAGACAAAAGTCTGCTCTTTAAGCGAGTTAAGTCTCTAAGCGAGGCACTCTTTGTGTGACGTTTCACTGTACAATCATTAGAAGTGGCTTCCCGAGAACTGCTTTCTCACAAGAAAAGGAATAGCAAGGAAGCCCTTGGACCTTTTGAGGGTAGGGAGATGTTGATTTCAGCCACTGGTTAAATTCAGCAGACCCTAGTTCTCTTATATTAGTATTTTTTTGGCATGGATTCAATCATAGCCGTAGGCAGACACTCTCCGATACAACTGCTGCCTTACTTTTATTTTCTCACAATGGTTAGTCTAAAACACGGATTCTCAACCTGCGGCCTGCAGCACCATTCCATGTGCCCCCCACCCCCAACATGAAGTGCCATGTGGTGGAGGAAGGGCAAACTGGCTGCCCAGTCTCCGAAGCTGTCTGAGGGAGCATGACCTGGCCCCCAGCTAAAAAGGTTGGGAACTCCTGGTCTGAAATGTAACCGAAAATACTTACAATTATTTCCAACCCATATGTCTGAAATGCATATTTTCTTCCATCAAAGATCACGACGTTTGGTGATGTTTGGAGAGTGATCCCTTTGAGAAGCAGCAGCAGCAGCAATGCTGCCCTTTGGGGATCCAGCACCTGCTGTGAGAGCCTTGAGTGCTCTTTACATGTTTAAAAAATCCCCTTATGTAGCAATACTCTACATCTTTTGCCCGGAGTATTTTCACTTGTAGGTATTGAAATATCAACTCTAAAGTATATCTTGTCTTGTATCATGTTGATTTTAAACATTATTTCCTTGAATAAAACTTTTGCTTTGGAGATTAATTTTATATTATATTATTCAGATGCGCCCCTGCTAATTGCAAACCTTAACATGGTGAGGAGATTTGAGTATTTCAGAGAAGCTGAAAACAATGCTGTCAAGAAGCTAGGGTCCGTTACAAGTCCTAGACCAGTGATGGGCAGTCTTGGCCCTCCAGCTGTTCTTGAACTTCAATTCCCAGAGGCCCTGATCAGCAGGAGTGCTGATTTGGGCTTCTGGGAATTGAAGTTCAGGAACAGCTGGAGGGCCAGGACTGCCCATCACTGTCCTAGACTCATAGTAAGGGTACCTTAGAGATTTAAAGTTGAAACACCAAACTAAAATACATCCCTCCTCTTCTGTGAATTAACAGTTGCAAAAGCAGAATTAATAGTTTCAGTAATTTATGTGGATGGAAAAATTCACAAGCATCTGCTTTTAGGCAACACAAATACTGGAAGGTGATACTTTATAGTGGGAGAGGATAGTTCATAGAAAATGGGAACTATACTCAATTTAACTCTGGTTAGTAAAGCAATGATATAACACTTTTGAATATTTCATATTTTGAAAATCCAATGGTAAAACAAGTCCAAATGAAACAAGAGATAACTTTGGAAGATGAGATTCCCAACTCAGAAGGCACTCAAGCAGTTACAGGGCAAAAATGAATGACAAATATGAATGACAACTGGAATAGCCAAAAGAACATGCAGTTGCCTATGTACATAGAAGCTAAAGGAAAATACTGTATGATATAATGTGAAGTATGAGTCCAAGTAATCTTGAAACTATAATGCAAGAAATGAAACATTTAAACATTGCAGTATTTGATGAAAAACTAACGTGAGTTGAAACATTTTCAGACAGACAATAGCACAGCATTTTATTCTAGAAATGACAAGAAATGGCAGCTCCAAAAATGAAGTAAAAACTGTGCAGAAACAGTTGGAAGCTATAATTCAAGGTCTGATAATATCAATGGGACCTTGAAAAAAAGCCATATCCATTATTGCAACCGTCATAATTCAAGTCTAGATGCAACTATAGATGTTAAAGAAGTACTGTAACAGAAAGGCTTTATGCAAGTCGATAAAAAGAACACTTTTTCACTGCTAATATATTGGCAGTGAAAGGCAAAAAGACAACTTCTTGTATTCAAAGGAAAAGCCTGTATATTAACAAAAGTCTTCAAATTCACAATGAGAAGCAAAAGTTTAGCAACAGGAGAAGCAAAATGTAAAGAAATTACTGCAGGAAAAAAAAGAATTACAAAAGTTGTCAGAATCCTAAATGTAATCAGTGACTGACAAAAACAGTTATCACAACAATCAGCACAATAGAAAACAACAACTGGAGAAGAAAATGAAGAAATCCAAGAAATCAATGGAAAATGAAAATCTAAATTGTGTTGAAAGATCAACAAGTGAATAGATTATCAGTTTAAAAAAAGAAGAGAAACAGGACTGGAATAAGGTTTAAAAATCCCTTTGAAGAATCATCCTACAAAGAAAAACTTAAAATTTCAGACGGTTAAATCTAAACTGCCCTCAAAGCAATAAATAAACCAAGAAAATATGAACTATCAATAGACCTATATCATAATACAAAGTCTGAGTGTTTGTGCCACAATGTTTGATTACCCTGACATATAATCTGTATTTTGGACAAAAGCCTACAGTTAAGGGAAAGTTAGGGAAAAGTCCTATCAAGAATATGCAAACAAATATGGAAAATCAGACTGGAAACATTTAAAATGCATTTCAGTCCTCAAAAAAAAAGGAGACAAAGATTACAGTAACTACAGGGCTGCTACATTAATTTCTCATCCAAGCAAAGAAATGTTCAAGATTTTACAACAAAGACTTTTACTATATACGGAACAAAGAAATGCTAGATATTCTACCTGGATTCAGAAATACAAGAGGCAATGAAGATCATATTACAAACATATGTTGATACTGGAGCATGCCAGAAAATCTCAGGAGAAAATCAGTTTAGGCCTTATAAAACATAGCAACATTTTTACTATGTGGATCATGAAACCATATGGGTTGTTCAGATAAAATGGGTGTGTCACAATGTTTGATTACCTTGACACATAATACGGTATGTATTTTGGACATAAACAGGGGAAATTATCAGACAATGTTATATTTTATCTCCCATCTGTTCAATCAACATGCAAAAGCCTGGATTAGAATCAGGGAGAAAACTGCTGTAAGGAACAGTAGTAGTTTAAGATATGAAAGTAATACCGAATTAATGGCCAAGATCAATGGCTTTAAACAAGTCCCGAGGAAGATGCAGGATTATAATCAAACATGAAGATGACAAGATACATCCATCATTTTAATATTGACAATGACAAGATTAAAATAAGGTTATCTAAGGAGAAAAAATGAAAAAGAGTGTGCTGGTGGACATTTGAATCTGAAGGTAGTCAACCAGGTACAGTGAACCCCCGCTTTAAGGAATAAATCCATTCTGTGGGGTTTTCCTTATAGTGAAGTGCAGGTTTCCCATAAGAATGCATTGAAAACCAAATACTGTATTGCATTCCAGAGCTCAGGAAGAATAAAATAAAAAAAAGTCTTATCTGTTCAAAACGTTGTATAAACACAGCAAAAAATTCCAAGGTGCACTTTATAATGAGTTTTGAACAGAAAAAATTAGTTTCTTTGGCTTATTTATGAACTTGGGAACATTAAATTGGTTTTCAATGCATTCCTATGGGAAACCACTTTCCGCCCTCTAATGGCCAGCTCTAGTAATGACCCTCCAGTCAGCTGTTTCCCGCTCATCACCACCCCACTGCCTCTAAGCAGAGTAACCCCTCCCATTGACCACAAGAGCGAGACAAACTTGCAAAAAGACAAACAGGTGGCTGGAGGGAGTAACTTCTCTCACCTAGCCAGCTTATCGGAGGCAGTTTCCAAAGGGGAGGGGGAACTGGTCTTAACAGGGAAAGAGCAAAAAGACTGTATAGCTCTGGACGATAGTTACCCCAGAGAAGGCAAGGCAAGAAAAAGCCTCAGACCATTGCTATGAAGGCCAGGATTGGATAAAACCTGTGATTGATAGAAGGGAGTGATGGAAATGGTATAAAATGATGCAACACGATGCCACATGTAGAGGTGAGGTGTGCGTGAGCGGGTCTGAATCTAGGTTAGTCGTCTTTTTCACTTGGTGAATGTGTATTGTAAAAGGAAGGGGCCCTGTTGGCCCAGATAGGTTTATTGTTTTGGCACCCTTTGCTGGGAAATATTTGTTTGCACTGCAATAAATCACTCAGACTACAGAAGAAATGGTTCGAGTTCTTCTTGATGCTGGGAAACATAAGAAGCTGAGGAATGGGCAAATGGGCCACATAAAAATGCTAGGTCCTGCAGCTCTTATAGCTGCCCAAGTATAACCAACAAAGTCCCTTTTTTCTTACCTCCGGAATGCTCCTGACGCTCCCAGTGCTTGGTTTGCAGCAGCAGATAGAATCGTACCATTTTTTACGGCTTCTTGGAATGTCCTAGCCACACCTGGGCAACCTAAAACCTTGCGGTTTTTGTACTGCTGGGTTTTACAGTTGGTTAGACTTCAATTCCCAGCTCAGGTTGCTGCAGAAGCTCCGCCCACAACCAGAAGTTGCCCAGGCGCCACTTCTAGATGATACACACTACTAGTCACTTCCTTGTAAGAAGTGTTCCTGGGGCATTCTAGTTTAATTATTAAGGCCATCAGAAGAGGGTTAAGGTACTGCCTTAGCAATGATGGGAAACAATCCATCTCCAATGGATGAGTTGAAGGTGGGTGGAATTGAACCAACACTTAAAAGTGCTTGGTAGCTTCAAAGCTGAGTTGTCTCAGACCACTGATAATGGTACAGATATATTGAAACAATTTTTAAACTATTATACAAGCCCTTCAGAAATCAACTTCCTTTGAGAATAGAAAAAAAGACAAAAAGATATCTCTCTCCTCTGAAGAATTATATTTGTGAGTAGAACTGAATGAAACAGCAAAAGTAGAGGATAAAAATAGAGGACTCTTCCCTGTCCTCCTCTGATCCACCTTCCAAGTGCAGTGTGTTACCATATCATACATTACTTGAATTCATACAGTCATAGAAATAATTGAGAGTTACAAAATTAGAACTTAAAAATCATTGCATATGTGGTCAAAAGACAGTCCTTACATTTCATAAGGAAACATCAAAGCAATGGCTATTGTTATGCAATCCTGGCAATGAGATACAATTAAGCTTCTTAGTGTTCACAGGACACAGTTAGAAAATAGGTTTTAAGTCAATAGTGCCATGCAATCCATATGAAACATTAGAGTTCAGATTTCTCTCCTTTTATTTGTAGTCACCAACGCTGTTTCTTTCTGCTGTGGTGGTTGCTTTACTGCCACCAACCATCATCTGTGTAACTCTTCTGCAGTAATATTACCAAAGGGGGAAAATGTCGCTTCATACTACTCCAAGGTATCTACCTGGAACCAAAGGGGGAAAATGTCGCTTCATACTACTCCAAGGTATCTATCTGGAATCTAAAATAAACATTAGCCACACCCAATTACTGAATTCGTTCCATTTTCAGTACTTTCTTAAGAGAACAAATAGTAAGGCATTCAACACTAGCTATTTTACAAATGAAAAAAAATTGTTTAAGTGGAATAATATTCATTAAGTCCAAGTTGATTCATAAAAACTAATATCTTTGCACCTCTGACCTCAAACAATTTTCAACAACTAGAAATCAGCCAATGTTAAGTTGTGAAGTAATCCGAACTATTAGAGCAGGGGTTCTCAACCTACAGCCCACGGGCCGGCCCTGGCCCGTGGGATCATTTAATGTGACCTGCGCCGCCACCACCGGAAGCAGACACGTTTATGACAGCTGTAAATGTGTCCACAGCTGTTGTAAATGCATTTACAACAGCCGCGGACAAGTTTGTGGCGGGGGAACCACCAGTCAGCTGTCAGAGGCTTGAAAAGGCCGAGAACCCCTGTATTAGAGTAAACATGTTACTAAAATATTCACATGCACAAAGGTTTTTGTAGTCTCTTTTTAAATGAGCAAATTCAGAGTAGAGAACAGCAAGCTCTGCCAAGTTCCAAAAACAGGATCTCACAAAAGAGCCACATTGTCTTGATTGAACCACAGTGAGGAAAAGACCAGGCCATCTATGCAAATGCTCAAACAGCAGCTTTCATGTCTCTAAGCAGCTGATATACATTAGAGCAAATGAGTGAGGTCAGAAGACATGCACAACTAATTGCAGAAGGTCTATCAGGATTCTTTTTTAATTCCCAAGGGCCTTATCTTTAGGTGAGGTTAAATATATTCTTTTGCTACAAAACAAATTAATAAAATAGCTGATTATTTTATGTGAAAGTTTACATTAAATGTATTAGAAAACAAGCAGAGGGGTTAGCAGGAAATACCAGAAGTTACTTCATTTTGTTTAGACACCACAAGTATGCTTGAATCTCAGTTATGCTACAAAGCAGAGTAAGAGCAGAGACAGCTTTCTGTTAAGCCTTGGTGTAACATTATTTCTAATTATACAGTGCAGAAGCAGATGCTCAGTTCAACAATTTTCACAATATAAATGTAGTCATCTCCAAGTTGCCAGTACTTAAAACCATTTGCAGCAACAGTAAGCTCTGAGACAAGCATAGTTTAGGGTGATGAGCAAACAGCAACATCCTCTTACACAGGACCTTGAGAAAATAATCAGGACTGGTGAACCCATGGGTCTCCAGATGTTGAAGGACCCCAATTCCGTCACCCCTGCTAGCAAAGCCAATGAAGGATGACAGAAACTGTAATTCATCATGTACATGTGGAGGACCTCAGGTTCATCAGCTCTTGTTTATCTACTAGGGATAAATGTTGATGAGCTACTGTTGCATAACCAGGATCAGCACCTGCTTTGTTAGTCTCCTGTTAACTTTAATCAGTCAAGCTATAGCTTGTGGGCACTGCTTGATCTGGTTTATAATAAAGGACAAAAAGAAAAGTAAGATCACTCAGTAAGGTCAGACATATTCTACTGCTTAATAAACTTAGATTCTAAAACATAACAGCATCATAAAGGTCTTTAGGAGTCACTCTTCTTTTTGTTTTTCTTCAAGAAAGAAGGTGTACGGAACTTCTTCTTTTTCTTGGACGGAGACTTCCCGGGAGACTCGTCACCTCCTGGTTCAGCTGTTCCTCCCTCCTCAGCCAGTGGGATCGTTGCCTCCTCATGAGGCTGAGACTGGGGCTCCTGGTTTTCAGGAGGACAATCAGTCTGACTTTGGGCGAGATCCTTGTCGCATTTCTCATCTTTTCCAAAGGCTGTGAAGTTGAGAGCTTCTGAAGGCTCATCAGGGGTGAGATCTGGGAGGCTTTGCTTGAAGGTTGCAGCGTCACTATCTTCATTGTAACCCCGGTTAGGCTGCCTCTCTAATGAAGCAAACAACAGGAAACGTATGTTAAATATCTGACTGTTGCTTCAACAGACTCTAATAGAAACCACCTCTAATGAGAAAACTACACGAAGAGTCCAGCATTTGAGTCCCTACGTGCTGGACTTCTTTGGACTCCATCCTTTCTCCAAAGCTTTCAGAATAAAAATCTGAATGTTCAGATCTACAAAAAGCAATACAATAAATGTGAAAATGTCATGTAATAAATCCCATATTTTGTGGGGTTTTATGGGATTTATTCATAAAACTTTAAATATCTCTTTAAACCAGGAGATTCTAACCTTAGGCCCATGGGCTGGATCCGTCCCATGGCACCATTTCATGTGCCCCCACCCCACCCCTCCAAGGGCATTTGAGAAACAAAATGGCCACCCATTTTGAAGCTGTTTGGACAAAATGGCTGCCCCCATTGTGCAGGCAGGGCAAAATGGCCATCTGGCCCTCGAAACTGACTGAGAGAGTGTGACCTGGCCCCTGGCTTGAAAAGGTTGGGAACCCATACTTTAAACAGAAATGCACTGCTATTGATCATACATAATGATACAAGATGTAAAGCTATTCTGGGCAGAAATTCTATTGTTTATACAAACAGAAGATGAGTTGTGCGTTGCCCAAATGGTTTAGTTTTCACAGTGCAGAAACTAAGTAATACTGATTCTTTAATGAGTTTGGAAAAACTGGTTTATTATGCAGTTCAATAAACACCTTTCAAATGGGCAAGAATGATTTACAACACAATGCATTCAGTGTGAAAGTTTAACTAGCTCTGCAAATTAAGAACTTTGCACAGGAAGCTATGCAATTTAACTCTTGTTCTCTCATTCTGAGTGACAAATCTTCACATTGAGTACAAATTGTTAAAAAGAAGAGTATAAGTTGATTGATTGTTAAAAAGAAGGATACAACTCACACAGAACTGATCCTCAAAAGTTGCTAAAAGGTTACAAAGAGATAGGGGGAAACACAGAATGAACTACCTTCTATTTCTGCTGTTCCTCCTTTTACCTAGCTGTTAATTGTTTGAATAAGGTTGTGAATCGCTCCTAAAGAGAAACTACAGGTTCACAGATCTAAACATAAAATAAGATTTGCCCCATTCAGCTCATGAGCTGCAACAGAAGAAAAAACACTTAGAAAGGCTGTTACTAGGAGTAGAGCCTTCTTCGTCGCAGCACCTACGTTTTGGAATGCCCTACCAGTGGAGCTACGCCAGGCCTCATCTCTGGACATTTTCAAGAAACAACTAAATACACTACTTTTAAAAGAGTAAATACTTTTTCAAGAATTTTCTCCCTATGGCCAATTAGCTATTTGGTTATATTAGATATTGCCCGTCTGGACGCCGTCAGCTGATATCGATTAGTTGATCTGTTGTTGTTCGTGTTGGTGAATTTTATTTTTTGTTATGTTGTTTTAATTGTTGTACACTGCCCAGACTGAGATATATCCCAGATGGGACATTAAATAAATATACAGCAAAACCCCTACTTACAAAAAGTCCGTTCCGTAGGAGTTTACTTAAATCGGTTTTTTTATGTAACTCGAAGCAAACCCATAGGAAAAATTATTTTTTTACATAACTCAAAGCAAAGCCATAGGAAAAATGTAAATTTTATGCAAATCGCAGCAAACCCATAGGGAAATGAATTTTTACGTAACTCGAAGCAAACCCAAGAATATTTATTAACTCAAAGCAAACCCATAGGAAATCGTGTAAATCGGGACATGGTTTTGCACAAAATCATTATGTAAGTCGAATTTTATGTAACTCGAGGCATTTGTACATCGGGGTTTTACTGTATTCAGAAGTAAAGGGTGACACACTTCTATTCACCCTACTTTTTCACAGTGCAAGGAAAAGATACCCATATCTGCAGATCTTTTTCAATTTCACAACAAAGGGAGGACATCTGAACAAAAGATCAGGTTAGAAAAAAGGCTTGTTGGAAAGATTTCAAGTTAGAAACAAGTCTCTTGACACAAAACTGTCTAGAAATATTAGAAAGCAATGGCAACACAACTCTTTTCCTAATTTTATCCAGATCTCTAAAGAGAAAACCCATTTAAAGAACATCCTGGCATTTAAAAAAGCCATGAAAAAGAGATGTTCTGGCAGAATCAAATCCTTTCCTTTGTACTATTAAGCATTTCAGGCTCTATGATGCCTACTCCCTTCACAAAATCTCCCATGAAAGGAGGAAGGGAAATTCACCGGGAACATGCGTACACACTGTATGAAGAACTATAGCAGCAAAAAGATTCCTCTATTTTTGATGCTCTGGAGTTTTAATGTTTATGATAAAAACTCCACCCCAGGGCTGTTAATCTAGATGCTGCACATTTTTTAAAACCAGCACTGCACTGAAAGACTACCACATTGCAGTCTGCACTATTATTTTAAAAGAAACTGATTATTGTGATAACCTCTCTCCTTAGCATTTATAATTCAGCATTGTTTTCATCTGAAACTGAGAATCTCATGAATTTGTTAGCTTTGATAATCACTTCAAACTCAGCAAACCAGAATGTTAGAAATTTTAAACTGGGTTAAGGTAATTTAAAAGCAGAGTAAGAGGATAAAGCTATTTGGCAGGTTACCAGCTGCAATTAGATTGTTCAAAATGCTTCCCAGCCTCCTTTAAATAGTTCAATTTACTTGGTGAGATGCACCAACAATTTAATTAATATTACCATATTTTCATTTATTTTGATTATTGAAACTCACTAGCAGCTGCTGCATTTTCCACCCTCGGCTTATACTTGGGTCAATCTATTTTCCTCGGTTTTCAGGTCAAACTAGGTACATCGGCTTATATTCGGGTCACCTTATATTCAAGTATATTCGGGTAGGAGAGTTACAGACTACCAAATTTAAAGTTTCCATTTGCTTCTCTTCCTTACACCTCATTTTACATGAGCTTTTGGTAGGAAGACAAAGAGAAAAAAGCTTGAGATTCCTCATCACAGCAAGCCATTAACCAGAGGATGCTAAAAACACATGGAAAAAGAGATCTCTAGAAAATCTACAGTTATGAAGTTGGCTGACAAGATATACCCATCTGTTTCTCCCTAAGACAATTAAGGAACAATACAGCACTAATCTATCTTCTTTTTACAAGATAAAATCAGGTAAAAAATCAGGATCTGAGTGAACAATGTCAGCTGTAGATGCAAAAACACTCACATATCTCCAGCCACACACAAATTTCATCTAGAGTAATCCTATGGATAAAATGTTGACAGCACTTCAATCTCAGAAGTTTTATTGACCCCAAACATTGTCCGGCTCTTGCAGGAAAGACAGATGTTTTGCAGGAACTATTTCTTGGCTTTTCCCCATTCTGGAGGTTTCTTTTAACCATGAACCCACTTTCTTTTAACCATGAACCCACTTTCATTTCTGTGTTGGTAGCACAATCCATGATACCCTGAAGACATTTCTTTTTGCACCTGTCCAGAGGTCAAAGTTTGGATCAATGTAGGGGGAGGGGTCTGGCTTCCATTGTACAGAAGCTTCTCTGATGGCTGGGTGAGGAAGATCTAGCTTTTGATCTCTTCCTCTGAGCTCAAAGGACCATCGAGGACCATCTGGCTTGGGACATCTGCTCCCATAAGAGACATACCCATGATCACAGAATTGCAGCTGGAAGAATACAGACTGTATCCTCGTTAATATAACATTGATCCGTGTTGTTTTGGGAAAGCAACCAAAATAATTAAGCATACTAAAACTACGTAAATGCCTGACAGGAGGAGGAAACATCACAAAAGATGCAAGCGAATGAAGCAAAGCACAGGGAAGTCAGGGGAAGCAGCAGGAACAGGAATGGAATGGTACTTACTATGGCAACAGGTACTCTTTAGCATATCCACCTCCTGTTTGTAACGCAGCCACAAGAAGGAAAAAGCACAAATAGAGAATCTATGCATCCATCACAGCCATTGTGTTACATTAAAAGAATGGTCAGTACCATTCTTATAGAATATAGAATGAGGTGGTATGAACAGACAGGTTTGTAACAGACAAGTGATAAATCCCAGGGTAAGAAGAAAACACAGAACACACTTTAGATTACACCTGTTTCTATATTACTTTTACCAGTTCACTGAAATGTTCTTAAGAGATGTCTCTAGCCTTGCTCTCATGAAGCAGAGGCCTTAAAAGAAACACATCTTAATCTAAAATGATAATAAAAAAGAAATATAAAGCTAGAGGTGTAATCCAATTACAATAATACTTAAGAAATGTGCAATTACCAGGCAGAATTCTCTAAACCTTTTCCTGATCCAAGAGCCATCTTGAAAAGCAGATATTCCCCATTCATTTCAACAAAGGAGGCAACTTTATGAAGGCCGACCTCTCTCCTAAAATGAATCCCTTTCAGGTGGTTGAGGCTCTGGCGCACACATAAACTGTTCACTAGGCAATTCTGCCCCTATCAATTTCAGTGCCAACAGTGGTTTGACTGAAGAAGTGTAAACAAGACCAGATTCAATTAGGGTTAGGTTATTTGTTTTCATTTGCTGTGTGTTCTGTTGTTATTTATTATCTGTTTGTACACCACCCAGAATGGGATGCCACCCAAATGGGTAGTTTAGAAATGCAACAAATAAATAAATAAATAATTTTCAGGACAATTGTCAAATGATGATTTTGACACGCTAATTATTCAATCGCTCAATAAGGATTCCAAGCGAAGGGAAAGAATTTGAAAAGTATCTCTTCAAAATGGTTGAATAAAATAAACAGCAACTAGATTATAGGAAGAAATGAGTGCAAAGTGGTATACACTGGATTAAAACAAAAGTATAATAATAATTTTATGTCAGGAATTATTCTGAGTTGAAAGGATTTTTGTGGGAGAAACTCTGCTCAGGAAACACCCAAATTAGGCTCCTTTCATGTCCCCAAGAGCTGGGATAGAGACGGGTGCTCAATCCATCATGACTAAAGTCACGACTACAGTGAGGCAAGTTACTTTTGCCAGTTACTTTGGCTTGTTGTTGCTGTACCAAAAGCAAAAAGTTCAGCAGCTGCACCTTTAAGAAGAAAAATCGTGTTGCAAAGCCAAATTTAACACCACATTTTAAATATTTTCTTCCGGTTTCAGTTGGAGGAGCTGCAGTTAAGGACTGCTTTGCAACGTTCATGTTGAACACTGGGAGTGGAAAAACTAAAAGCAACTTTTCTTGCTCACCCTGGAGGCAATCCTTCCAGCATTCCTGTGAATCAGAAATGTTCAGAGCAAAACAAATATTTCAGTCTGGTTGTTGCACTAGGCCAGTGATGGCGAACCTTGGCACTCCAGATGTTCTTGGACTTCAATTACCAGAAGCCTAAATCCTACTGATCAGGGCTTCTGGGAACTGAAGTTCAAGAACAGCTGGAGTGCCAAGGTTTGCCATCACAGCACAAGGCCTTCTAAGCTCTAGTTCAGGGGTTCCCAAACTACGGCCCACACGCTGGATCCTGCCTGCATCGCTCCTAGAAGCGGAAGCTATATGCGCCCACACATGCACAAAATGCTACTGTAAATGCACCCGCGGCTGTTGTAAATGTGTTCATGACGGCCGTGGATGCATTTATAGCAGTGTTTTGTGCATGCAAGGGTGCATTTAACTTCCACCTCGAGGAATCAAGTAACCGGCCCACATCCTGAAAAGTTTGGTCATCTCTCATCTACCTATCTGGCAGAATAATTTGTGAAGCACTGACTGAGGTTAGCACATTCAGTATCATGAAAGAGAGAGAAGGCTGGACAACAGGTAACCTCTGTATTGTCAGCTTATCTGGAAAGTGGGGTGGGGGACACCTTCCATACCCCACTTGTTTATGCCAGAACAGAGTAATGTTTTTACTTTATCAGACTAGGTTTCATCAGAAGCCATAATCAACAGCAAAGGGCATTAGGAGAAATGAAGGAGAACTCATCAGAGAGAGAAGGGACTTTTGGCATTGGTGAGAAGGCAAGAGTGGATCTAACAAGGTCCTTCTGACTGAGTGTACAATGGAGTCATAGTCAAAAGTCCACTGGCAGAATCATTAGATTTGATATGATTGCTATATTTGGGAAACTGCATACAGTTCTAGAGACTACTCTCACTTGTCCTCTCTAAAACAAGTGACACAAAGCATAGCAGTAAAAGAGGTGGACAGCTGCAACGAGCAAAGGGTCTGAGTGCCTTTCTTATGGGAAAAGACTGCAGATATTTTCTAATATTGGAAATTAAAGAAAAAAGAATATAGAGCTTTAGAGGCTTGTGTAGAACTGGTGGTTAAAAAATCTGCCATTTTTATAGTACACAAGAACTCAGTGCAATTGAAAACTTACGAGATGTCAAAGTCAACTACAGCTATTAAATACACATCCAATGGCCAGAATCCTGTGAGTGATTGATGTATGTAGAAGTTAAATGGCATGATCCTCTGTTGAGAAATGCTACTCGTGGATGAAAAACCAGCCGTATTAAGATAGTGCTCATTTGTGCAACAGATGTCAATTTACTAAGGCAACTAATGCCTTGTTAGTTAGTCACAATTCTTTGTGTGAGTAGGGATGGGATTTTCAGGTTTCTTACATTTACAAATCCCGTAATTCCTGATTCTAGGAATCTACCTGACATATATACAGTCTAAGACTATCGCAATGATAATAGCCAATATCCAGAATGGATACGGCAACTGAAGACGAAGGTAAAGGTTGCCCTTGCTCAAAAGCCAGTCGTATCTGACTTTATGGTTCGGTGCTCATCTCCATTTATAGCGAAAGAGCCAGCCCTGTTTGTGTCTGCAGATGTTTCTGTGGTCATGTGACAGGCATGACTAGACACTGGAGTGCATGGAATGCTGTTACCTTTCCCAATGAAATGGTACCTATCTAGTGCTGTACTGCTCCCAGTTCCCACCGGATCCCAGGAACTGGTAGCGGAAATTTCCCCAGGCCATGCCCACTTAGCCAGGCACGCCCACCTCCCTACCCCAGGGCATGGTGTGGCCGGCCAAGTAGGCCTGGCCCACAGAGTTAACCATGCCCACAGTTAGCCACGCCCAGGGGGGTAGTAATTTTTTTTACACTGCATCACTGTACCTATTTATCTACTTGCAATTTCTTACTTTCGAACTGTTAGGCTGGCAGGAGCTGGGATAGAGATGGAAGCTCACTCCCTCTTGCAGCACTTGGGTCTCGAACTGCTGACCTGCCGACCTTCCAGTCGTCAAGTTTAGCGTCTTAACCACTAAGCCACTGTAGTCCCTGGTACCTATTTTTCAAACTGCTAGGTTGGCAGGAGCTGGGACAGAGACAGAAACTCACTCCGTCTTGCAGCACTTGGGTCTTGAACTGCTGACCTTCCAGTAGTCAAGTCCATGTCTTAACAACGAAGCCTCAACTGGGCTCTCATATACAGCCTACAGACATCTAAATATGGCTGATCTGGGAGAAAAGGCCTGAACGGGAAGGTTTTGAGGCATCACTATTTGGCTCCACTCAACTTTCTAGCTCTGCCCCTGTGCTAGTGGGAAGCTTTCCTTCTCACCAGAAGCTAGGCAGAACCAGCCTAGATAAGTCTCAAAGCCTTCTAGTTTAGGCTCCCACCCACCCCAAAAAGGAAAAATTAGCAACACCTGTCAGGTATATATGTAAATCAGGCAGAACTCTCTGAATGGGAATTTATGGGATTAGCAGTCAAAGAAATAAATGCCATCTTTAGTGGTGAGTTGGGAAATTTAATCTACAAATATGTACAGAATTCTAACAACTATGCCAGTTTAGGAGAAACAATAAGATATAGCCTTCACTTTCATGCTTTCGGAGCTTTCAGAAGTTGTCACGTTGTTAGAGAAGGAATGCTGAACTATATGGACTTTTCATTTGATCCAATAATGTGATTATTATTATTATTATTTTGTATTTTCAATGCACATTTCTTTATTATTGTGAACACAAACACTTTTGGCTATACATTTAGCTACACAGCTCTACATAAATGATCTTTCCTCCTATGAGTATATTAAGTGAAACATGGCTACACAGGGGCAACTATGCAAATTCTTATTTTAACTCACATACCATCCTCTGGCTTAACTGGAGTGCTGGGTGGAGTACAAGCCACAGTTTGGTCATGAGATCCTTTTTCAATCTGCTGCCTGGCATCCTCTGAATCTTCTACAAGAGGTACAAATCGAGACAGGTTAAAAAACAACTCTATCACACTCTTATGATATACAGTGGAACCTCGGTTAACAAACGGCTCAGTTAACATAAAAATCACATAACAAAAGGAAATCCATAGAAAGTAGCAGCTCGGTTTATGGATTTCCCACCAGAACGGATTAATTGGTTTTCAATGCGTTTCTATGGGAAGCCGCTTTTCAGTTATGTATTTTGGTTTTCAATGCATTCCTATGAGAAACTGCATTCAATGATTCCTATGGGAAATTCGGTTAAAGTAATTTTCACTGTAAGAAATGTCCCAGAGAACACATTAATTACAGTAACCGAGGCTCCACTGTATTATAGAATTTTAAATTCTCATTTTGCCCAGTTATTCAACTGACTACAATTGGACTGGAGTAAAAAGGCATCTGCTTAGGTACTTCAGTAGTCCTTGACAATAGCCAGCGTTCAACCATCTCCTCTTCAACATTCCTGCCAAACAGTAGGATAAATCCAAACTACTACTCCCATCTAGAACAAACCCAGCTCTAGATTTAAATCGTGGAATGAAAAATCAATATGTCTCAATGTATTTATTTATTTAAAATATTTATAGCCTGCCTTATATTGCAAGAGCTCAGGGTAAGTCACAAAGCCATATAGCACAATTTCAAAATATAAAATGTAAAACACATTAAAAACATTTATAAGTAAAATTGAAATTCATGGGAAGTCACAGACTTCTTCCTCTTCCATGTCTAGGCCAGATGTGAAATTGCCAAAAGAAAGGCACCTTTTGGTGAGTTCATTCTTCAGTTCCTTTCGTCTGATCCAGTGTTAGAAAGATTAGCCGGCAACGCAAGGTTCCTGTTACTAGGGTACGCCTGATTGTGGTTCAAAAATACCACAATCTTTGAGGAAGCTCTTCCTATGTACTCCAGGTCACAGACTCATTGTTATTTATGATCTAGTGTTGAGCTGCTCCCGGTGTCCACAGATGCTTGGGCACCGGTAGCGGAAATTCCCATAGGCCATGCCCACTTGGCCAGCCACGCCCACCTCCCTACTCCAGACCATGGTTTAGGGAGGCCAAGTGGATTTGGCCCACAGTTGGCCACACCCACAGCATTAGCCACGTCCATGGTGGGGGTAGTAAATTTTTTTGCAGAGCATCACTGAAAAGACGTTGCCAGATGAACCACTATGCCAGAAAGCATTGTAGTAGCTTCTTCCTAAAGAGCACTGGAGTAGGAAATAATGACTAGAAGAGACCTCGCCCTTTCTCCAAGTGAGTGAAAATGTCTTCTGCAGATGTGTGTTTGTGGGTTAGACTTCTCAGAACTCTTCCTGGGAATATTCTATTTATCTTGACACTACACTGGGGCAGACACATTGCATCAAGTATACACAGACCTTCTGATTGCTTCTGTTTCCTTTCTATTTCTTTGCGAT
This sequence comes from Bradypodion pumilum, assembly GCA_035047305.1. Lineage (NCBI taxonomy): Eukaryota > Metazoa > Chordata > Lepidosauria > Squamata > Chamaeleonidae > Bradypodion > Bradypodion pumilum. Next base: position 82,038,074 of record JAWDJD010000005.1, read on the forward strand.
ACTCGTCCAATTCTCTGTCTGTGAGCTTGTTGAAGGGATTTGGTCCTGTTGTGCTCACTATGACTCGTGGCTGGTATTCCTTCTCTATTATTGCCTTTGATGCTGTCACCAATTCTCCCTAAGAAAAGGTAAACATACAGAGCATTGACAATGAGACCTAAAATAATGCTGAACATTCTTACATCTGGTAAGACATGACTGAGATGGTTTTCATTTAGTTTAGAAAATATAAGATTGCCATTTATCACATGGTCCTAGTAGAACACATCACTGATATTGTAAGTGGGTGAAACACCTTCTACTGGAAGGTAATCTACAAATTGTTAATAAACAAATAAGGAACAAGCAATTACCCTCAGACTGACTAAGAGCATGTATTTTAGGAATATCATCAAACTTACTTCAAAATCTTTGCCAGTATATACCTTAAAAAGCATGTCAAAATGTAATTATCTGGCCCTGGATTGAAATATATTTAAAAACATCCTAAGTGTAGTAGTGAAAACTGAATTATTGAGGGTCTCAGCTACAAGAGCAAAATAACCTAGTCTTTGTAAGGGTTAACCTTCTGCTTGGGAGGGTTACACCCTCTGCCCCCTTAACACACCATGTCGTCTTCCCCATCTAGCCAGCAGTCTGTACCCAATGCTGTGGGCCCACACACCCCTTTGGAGTGGCCCTGGTACTCTCTGCCTGGCTCTTGGGCCAGCGTGAATGTGAAGGGTTACCATCTGACCAAACCAACCAGACCAAGTAGGACATAGGTAATGTGCTTTATTAAAATATGGTAGCTTTGGCAAAGGCACCATATATTCCCCAATTCAGCTTAGCTCTTGATTCACCAGAGACAATGGTTCTGGATTCCAAACACCTTTATTAAAGCGTAGTAAGTAAGTTTCAAAAGATTATAGCAGAGGAACATGATTTGCAAAATAGCTATCCCACACACGAAAATAAAAATCCTTTCTAGCTCCCAGGCTTTGGCCTGACTATAGCTAATTAGTGAACTACATTTCCCACCTTTGGCCCTCCTTCTGAAAGATTCCAGGCAATTACTACATAGCATTAGATGTCGATCAAACTAAGTTCCGTTCTCACAGAACACAGCATTACAGTATTATGTCTACTCTTTATCTGTCCCAGCTACCACTTTGAAGGCCAAATACCTTCCCTCTGGTCTGAACAACATTCAGAAATCTACTTTACTGTTTTAAATAGCAAGCCCTCCATTTTATCCCATTACAGTCTTGAACGCTATTTAAAAGATTTAGGTTGGAGAAGGATTCTTGTTCCTGTGAAAAGAAACATTCAGAGGGAGAACTTTCCTCTTTGGACAACCATACTAGAATTTTCCTTTTCATGAGTTGCACTGCTCCAAACACATCAATGGCAGGTAACAGCCACTCCACCACCGGCATGCTGGGCCCCTCCCTCCCTCCCTCGGACTTAAAAGGCAGGGGTGCCGGGCAAACTGCCGCCGCCGCGCGTTCTGGCCCCGGTGGGGGCAAAGAGGCCCTCCGGCCACTCCACCGCCGGCATGCTGGGCCCCGCCCTCCCCCCTCACACTTAAAAGGCGGGGGTGCCGGGTGAACTGACGCTGCTGCTGCGCGTTCTGGCCCCGGTGGGGGCGAAGAGGCTCTTCGGCCACTCCACTGCCGGCATGCTGGGCCCCGCCCTCCCCCCGGACTTAAAAGGCAGGGGTGCCGGGCAAACTGCCGCCGCCGCGCGTTCTGGCCCCGGTGGGGGCAAAGAGGCCCTCCGGCCACTCCACCGCCGGCATGCTGGGCCCCGCCCTCCCCCCTCACACTTAAAAGGCGGGGGTGCCGGGTGAACTGACGCTGCTGCTGCGCGTTCTGGCCCCGGTGGGGGCGAAGAGGCTCTTCGGCCACTCCACTGCCGGCATGCTGGGCCCCGCCCTCCCCCCCGGACTTAAAAGGCGGGGGTGCCGGGCGAACTGCCGCCGCCGGGCGTTCTGGCCCCGATGGGTGCGAAGAGGCCCTCTGGCCACTCCACTGCCGGCATGCTGGGCCCCGCCCTCCCCCCTCGGACTTAAAAGGCAGGGGTGCCGGGCGAACTGCCACCGCCGCGCGTTCTTTATGGGGCTTGATTTTGTCTTTTGTATTTAAAATTGTATTTTTTCCTGACTTGTAATCTTGTAACTTGATGACATTATTGCTTTATTATTGTATTATTGTGTTATATTAACTTGTGTTATTGTACTATCTTATTGTTACTGTTTACACCGCTTTGAGTCACCGCTAGGTGAGTAAAGCGGTATAGAAATTAAACTTGAAATGGAATGAAACTCAATTTTTATTTATATACATATTTTCTAGAATAGACTCTATGACAGTCTATGGTAATCAAAACACAACATAATAAAACATTTGCCTAAATCCACCTGGTAGTCCAAACTGGAGACAACCTACTAAATCAACTGCTGGATAATGAGTAAAATGTATGCATAGTAGTAAATGAATAGATCTACTCCATTCGGAAATACCAACAAAATTCAAGCCAATTTAGTCTATCATAAAACTGAATGAGAGACAACAAAAGCATAGGATCTGAGACAGAGAGAAAAAAAATAAACATGTTAAGTGCCTGGGCTGAAGACATCAAATGAATAAATTAAAGGTGCTGCTCTCAAAATAGGAGACCAGCACAATAATTCAGAATCTCTAGCATCTTGAGGACAAAGGTAAGTTCAAAGAGTGCAAAGCTGAAACTGTTGTCCCCATCAAAAAAACTGTCTGAAAGAAGTATGGAGATAATTGAAGATGAAGTCACAAGAACATAGGAAATAGCCATATTGACCATTGGTCTATCCCAGGAGTTCACAACCTACGGCCTGCAGGCCAGACTCGGGCCACAACGGCAAATCATCTGGCACAGAACGATAACCGTGGAAGCGTTTATGACAGCCGTAAACACAACTGTGCATGTTCAAACATGCCTGTGCATACTACGCAAACGTGCCCGGTGTGGTTTGCAGCAGCATTTACGACGGGGGAAACCACGTGCCTGGCCTGCTCAGCTGTCTGAGGGGGAATGGTCTGGCCGGTGGTGCCAAAGCTTGAGAACCCCTGGTCTATCCAGTCCAGCACTGCCAATTCTGACTGGGAATGATCTCCCATAATTCTGAAGAACAAAACACTGGTTACATTCACCTTATCATTAGCACACATTTTTTAAATTTTGTAATCCCAGGAACTATTTGCAGCATTATTTTTTAATACAGCAGTTTGACATTGCTTGTAAAAAAATTATTTTATTTATATTTATAATTCAAATTTCTATGCCGCCCAATCAGGCGAACCCGACTAAGGGCGGCTCACAACAGGATTAAAACATACATATTAAAAACAATTAAAACCCCAACATACCCACCCATCTATTAAAAACTAACCACATTAAAACTGCCTGCATTAAAAAGACGGGGAGGCTTCATTTTATAAGCCAACAGGCGGGGGCCACTCTTCCATCCGGGCCCCACACCTGCCCCACCAACCAGGTTTTTAATTCTTTTCTGAAAGGCAGCAGCTCCGTCTGCTCCCGCAACTCTACTGGCAGGAGGTTCCACAAGGCCGGTGCGGACACAGAAAAGGCCCTCCTTCGTGTGCCAGAGAGGTGAGCCCCTCTGGCAGATGGAACAATTAGAGAGCCCCTCTGGTCCGCTCTGGTTGGATGGACAGACACTCTTGGGATGATGCGGTCTCTTAAATATCATGTAGGGCTTTAAAGGTCAAAACCAGCACCTTGAATTGCACCCGGAGACAAACTGGTAACCAGTGCAGCTCCCGAAGCAATGGTGAGGCGCGAGCATAACGCCCGAACCCCATCACTACCCGGGCTGCTACATTCTGCACCAGGTGTAGCCTCCGAATGGTCGTCAAGGGCAGCCCCATGTAGAGCACATTGCAATAATCTAGCCTGGAGGTCACCAGAGCATGTGTGACCATGAGCAGGGAGTCCCGGTCCAGGAGCGAACACAACTGATGGATGACGCGAAGCTGTGCAAAAGTCCTCCTGGCCACGGCCACCACCTGATCTACAAGTAGCAGTCCCGAATTCAGGAGGACCCCTAAGTTGCATACCGGGTCTGTCTGGGGCAAAGCAGCCCCATCCAAGACCAAAGTTGGCAGCTCCCTGGATAACGCGAGGCCCCTATCCATAGCCACTCAGTCTTGGAGGGATTCAATTGTAGCCCGTTGTCCCCCATCCAGACCCCAACAGCTTCCAGACATCTGGATAGGACATTGACCGCATCACTGGGGTCCCCACGGGCCGAGATGTACAGCTGGGTATCATCAGCATACTGATGATACCTCACCCCATGGGAACGGATAATCTCACCCAGCAGCTTCATGTAGATGTTGAATAGGAGAGGAGAGAGCACCGAGCCCTGAGGCATACCATAACGTAGGGACCTAGGGCTGGACCTCTCACTCTCCAACCACACCGACTGGGTCTGGCCTTCCAGAAATGAGGAAAACCAGGATAACACAGTACCCTGGATCCCCAATCCTTTGAGTCGTTCCAGAAGGATACCGTGGTCGACAGTATCGAAGGCCGCTGAGAGGTCAAAAAGGGCAAGGACGGACAGATGACCACCATCCCGTTCCCGCCAGAGATCATCTACCAGTGTGACCAATGCCGTCTCTGTACCATATGCAGGCCTGAAACCTGACTGAAAGGGATCCAGATAATTCACTTCATCCAGGACCCCCTGCAGCTGTCGCACCACCACCATCTCCGATACCTTCCCCAAAAAGGGGACGTTGGAGACCGGCCTATAGTTTGCTGGAACTGCTGGGTCGAGGGATTGTTTCTTCAGGAGGGGGTGCACCAAAGCATGTTTTAAAGGTGCAGGAAACACCCCCTCCCGTAGCGATGCATTGATTATAGCCCCGACCCAGCCTCCTGTCACCATCTTAGAGGCTTTCACCAACCAGGTGGGACAGGGATTTAAAGGGCAGGAGGTGGTGCGAACAGCTGCAAGAAGCCTGTCCACTTCCTCAGGGACAACTGGATCGAATTGATCCCAGATAACACAGCCAGACTGAGCTCTGATCCCCTCCTGACTCTCCCCATCCACGCCAGGATTGAACCCCGAGCGAATCCGAGCGATTTTCTCCACCAGATAGTCTGCAAAAACCTCAGCCGAACCCTGCCAACCGGGCACCGGCCCCTCCCGGCCAAGACCTGGTAACCCGGAACAGGGCAGCTGGGTGATTATCCGTGGAGGCAATGAGGGTGGTGAAGTATTGCCACTTCACCACCCTCATCGCCACCAGATAGGTCTTAATAGGAGCCCTAGCCAGTGTCCAGTCGGAATCGCTCTGGGTCTTCCCCTAGCGGCGCTCTCGGCGTTTCTTTGCCCTTTTAAGCTCCCGCAGTTCTTCTGTAAACCATGGGGAAGATCTATCCCTGCGGGCTCGGAGAGGCAGTAGTGGTGCGATTTCATCCAAGGCAGCGGTAGTCGTCCTGTACCACAGGTCAACGAGCGCCTCGGATGAATCGTGTAGCCGATCCAGAGGAAAATCCCCCAGGTCCCTCTGGAATTCGTCAGAATCCATCAGTCGCTGGGGGCGGGCCAAACTTGTTGTATATAAAAAAGACAAACTTGTTGTATATAACCTTAAGAATATATTATATTATATTACTGATGTATTTTTTTTAAAAATGTACTTAAATAGAAAAAAAGGTCTTAAGTGACTCAAAAGATAATGTTAATAAAGTAATATTGTTACAAGTCATTATGTTACTCATTAAAAAATTATAATGTTATGCTCTTGCTATTCCCCACAATAAGATGTTACATTTCCCTGGCATATTGTTTGAGCAATCTTTCCATTAGATTTATCTAGTACAGTATAAACATACTTCTGAAAACACAGATACAAGGAGCTCCTTAGTGCCATAAATGAGGCATCAAATCCCATGCCTCTACAGATTCTGATGCGAGATGTACTTTAAAGGCTAGAAAGGTAATTGAGGTAGCTGTGTGTTGAATATCAACAGGATTCATATAACACTGGAAATCCATGATGTCTATTGCAAACATTGAGTTGCAACTTTGAAAGTACATGGTTTTAGCCACTTTCTATAATAAACACTGTTCAGAAATTTGGAAATCATGTCACAGACAAAGATAGTGTCATAGCAGGTAAGACAGATTTCATTCCTATCTGCTCTGGATTTTTCTTGAGATAGTAATGCGGGAAGATCTAAAGATCTTTGTTGTTCAGTCTCATAGTCAAGTCCAACCCTTTGTGACCCCATGGACCACAGGATGATAGGCTCCTTTGTCATCTGCCATCCTTTGGAGTCCATTCAGATCCACGTCCACTGTGTAAATACAGATTAGTCATCTCGTCCTCTGCCACCCCATTCTCTTTCTGCCTTCGATCTTTCCCAGCATCAGGGCCTTCTCCAGTGAGTCCCCTCTTCTCGTTTGGGATTGAGTGATTTGGTCTCCTTGCAGTCCAGAGGACTCTCAAAAGTCTTCTCCAGCATCACAGTTCAAAGGCGTTTATTCTTCTGCGCTCAGCCTTCCTTAGGGTCCAGCTCTCACAGCCATAATTACTACTAGGAAGACCACTGGTTTAACTATGCCGACTTTTGTTGGCAGGGTGATGTCTCTACTTTTTATTATGCTATCTAGGTTTCTCATAGCTTGCCTCCCAAGGAGTAAGCATCTTTTTATTTCATGGCAGCAGTCACCATCTGCAGTGATCTTAGATCCCAAGAAGATAAAGTTTGTCACTGCTTCTATTTCTTCCCTTACTATTTGCCAGGGAGTGATGGGGCTGGATCCCATGATCTTGATTTTTTTATGTTGAGTTTCAAGCCAACTTTTGCACTCTCCTGTTTCACTCTCAAGAGGTTCTTTAGGTCTTCTTCACTTCCTGCCATTAAAGTAGTGTCATCTGCACATCTCAGGTTGTTGATATTTCTCCCAGCAATCTTAATTCTTGCTTGTGCTTCTTCCAGCCCTGCATTACTCATGATATACTCTGCATATAAGTTAAATAAGCAGGATGAAAATATACAGCCTTGTTGTACTCCTTTTCCTATTCTAAACCAATCACTTGTTCCGTATCATGTCCTAATTGTTGCTTCTTGACCCACATACAGATTTCTCAGAAGACAGATGAGGTGGTCTGGTACTCCCATCTCTTTAAGAACTTGCCAGTTTATCATGATGCACACAATCAAAGGCTTTGGTGTAGTCCAATGGCGGCAAACCTATGGCATGCGTGCCAGAGGTGGCGCTCGGAGCCCTCTTTATGGGCACCTGTGCAGTCACCCCAACACAGTTTGCCCCGCCCCTGCCCAGCAGTCTAATGGGAGTGCTTCCTCCCTCCTCACAGCACAGAGTTCACCCTGCCCCTCTGCCCAGCAGCCCAATGGGAGTGCTTCCTCCTTCCCCCCAGCACAGAGTTTGCCCCACCCCTCTGTCCATTAGCCCAATAGGAGTGTTGCTTTCCTCCCCTGATGCTGTGTTGGCACTTTGTGATAAATAAATGGGTTTTGGGTTGCAGTTTGGGCACTCGGTCTCTAAAAGGTTCACCATCACTGGTGTAGTCAATGAAACAAAAGTAGATGTTTTTCTGGTACTCTCTTGCTTTCCTCATGATCCAGCAAATGTTAGCAATTTGGTCTCTAGTTCCCCTGCCTTATCAGAACCTAGCCTGTACTTCTGGAAGTTCTCAATCCAGGTACTGCTGAAGCTGAGCTTGTAAGATCTTGAGCATGACCTTGCTAGCGTGGAAGATAAGCGCAATTGTATGATAATTTAAACATTCTTTGGTATTGCCCATCTTTGGAACTGGAAGACTGATCTTTTTCAATCCTGTGGTCACTGCTGTGTTTTCCAAATCTGCTGGCATTTTGAATGCAACACTTTAATTGCAAATTATTTTAGTTCAACTGGAATACCATCAACTCCACTAGCTTTGTTGTTAGTAATACTTTCTAGGACCCACTTGACTTCACTCTCCAGGATGTCTGGCTCGAGGTCAATGATCACATCACTGTTGTTGTCAGGAACATTGAGGTCCTTTTTGTAGAGTTCTTCTGTGTATTCCTGCCATATTTTCCTAATCTCTTCTGCATCTGTTAAGGTCCCTACCATTTTTGTCCTTTATCATGCCCAGTTTTTGCTTGATACATTCCCTTGATTTCTCCAATTTTCTTGAAGAGCTCTCTAGTCCCTCCCCTTCTGTTGTTTTCCTCTATTACTTTGTACTGTTCGCTTAAGAAGGCCTCCTTATCTCTCCTTGTGGTTCTCTGGAATTCTGCATTCAATAGAGTGAAACCTATCTTTCACCTTTACTTTCCTTCTTTCTTCAGCTATTTGATGAGCCTCATCAGACAACCCACTTCACTTTCTTGCATTTCTTTTTCTTTGGGATGGTTCTACTTGCTACCTCTTGTATGATGTTATGAACCTCAGTCCATAATTCTTCAGGCACTCTGTCAAGTCTAATCTCTTAAATCTATTCTTTACCTCCACCGTATATTCATGAGGGATGTTATCTAGATCATACCTGAGTGGTCTAATTGTTTTTCCTACTTTCTTCATTCTAAGCCTGAATTTGGCAATCAGTAGCTCATGATCTGAGCCACAGTCTGCTCCAGGTCTCGTCTTCTCCATCTTTGGCTGCAGAGAACATAGTCAATCTGATTTCACTGCTGTCCATGTGTAGAGTCACCTCTTAGGTGTTTGGAAGAAGGTGTTTTCTATGACCAGTGCATTCTCTTGGCAAACCTCTATTAGCCTTTGCCCTGCTTCATTTTGTATTCCAAGGCCAAAGTTGCCTGTTATTCCAGTTACGTTTTTGGTGTCAGTTCTAGGTGTTGTAGGTCTTCATAGAACTGGTTGACTATAGCCTCTTCTGCATCAATGGTTGAGGATTACTGTGATGTTGAATGGTTTGCCTTGAATTCAAACTGAGATCATTCTGTCATTTTTAAGACTGTATCTTGTTACTGCTTTCCTCACTCTTATATTGACTATAAGGGCCACTCCATTTCTTCTAAGGGATTATTGCCCACAGTTGTCAATATAATGGGCCCCTGAGTTAATTTTGCCCATCCCTGTCCATTTAAGTTCACTGATTCCCAAGATATCGATGCTCAGTCTTTCCATCACATTTTTGATCACGTCCAGCTTGCCTTGATTCATAGATCTTACATTCAAGGTTCCTACACAACACTGTTCCTTTCACCATCAGATCCATCCACGGCTGAGCATCCTTTCGGCTTTGGCCCAGCTGCTTCACTCTTTCTGGAGCTACTTGTACTTGTCCTCCACTCTTCCCCAGTAGCATATTGGACACCTTCTGACCTGAGGGGCTCATCTTCCAGCGCCATACTGTTTAGCCTTCTAATACTGTCCATGGGGTTTTCTTGGCAAGGTACTGGCATCAGTTACCAGTTCTTTCACCAGTGGACTGTGTTTAGTCTGAGTTCTTCGCTATGGCCTGTCCGTCTAATTTACCATCCCCCCCCACCCGCAATTGAGAATGGGAGGCTTTCTCCCATCAGTTATTCCTGCTTTTCCATGAGATGAGAATGGATTTTTGAACTGATTTTTCAGAAGAGGTAGAAATACTTGCCAAAGAGAGAAGGAACATCTATTGCTATTTGCAGAGAAACAAGTGTACTTATTGGAATTTTCATTGACGTTAGAAATAGCAGTTCTCACAGAGTTTAAGGTAAACGTCGCCCTTGCTCGAAAGCCAGTTGTATCCAGCTCTAGGGTTCAGTGCTCATCTGTTTATAGCCAAAGAGCCTGCATTTCCAGATGTTTCTGTAGACATGTAACAGGCATGACTAGATATGGAACATTGTTTTCCTTCCCTATTTATCTACTTGCAATTTCTTGCTTTTGAACTACTAGGTTGGCAGGAGCTGGGACAGAGATGGGAGCTCACTTTGTCATGCAGTACCCAGTTCTCAAACTGCTGACCTGTTAACCTTCCAGTCATCAAGTTCAGCATCTTAACCACTAAGCCACTGCAGTCCCCCTATTTGTTAACTTATACTATTCTAAAGTCACACTGATAAATTACACAGCTGTAACCAGGTTATCTAACACACAACACACCATAAAGCAAAATTAGACATACTTACAGGCCTGCCTATATTAATTACGACCCTACAAGTGATAGGACCAACATTTCATTTAAAGTTGTTTGAAGTTATTTTTAAACATATGTAGCACTTTATATCAAACACATAAACATGCATAGCTTATAGATCCATCGAGCCCTTTTCACATTTACGAAGAAATCAAAGTAAGTTAAAACTAGAATAAGTGTAAGGTTACAAGGTATAGAATAGCATTTAGAGCAGTATGACAGGGCAGTAAGTACCTTTCTAACAGAGACAGATTTAGCTGGACTAAAGGCCTGCTCTGTGGGATCGAGCCCTTCAATTGTTTCCGTACAGTCTGAGAGGGGAGCATCCTGCAACAGTAAATTGAGTGAACAGAGCAAACTAAGCTCAGGCTTCAGATTTTCAGCTTAAGAGAATTATGATATGGGCTAAAAACATGCAGCCAGACAAGAAATGTTGATACAGAAGCAATGACAGGGAAGAAACATGCACATATACACTAACCCCAACTTTACTTATGACAGTGATGGCGAACCTTTTAGACACCGAGTGCCCAAACTGCAATAAAAAACCACTTATTTATCACAAAGTGCCAACACAGCAACAGGGGAGGAAGGAAGCACTCCCACTGGGCTGCTGGGCAGAGCAAACTCTGTGCTGGAGTGACTGCACAGGTGCCCACAGTGATGGCTCCGAGTACCACCTCTGGCACACATGCCATAGGTTCGCCACCACTGACTTATGAGGATCATGATTATGACAACTAGTCAAACTTCCGAAAGTAGAAGAAAAAGTAATCTGGGTGCCTCTTCTCTCTGACAAATTTATTTAGCCAAGCAATCAATCTTCCCATTTTTAAAAAAAACCAAATAAAAGTAAAATAATATTTTAAAAGCAAATCTATACTTTGCAATAAAAATCATTATAAAGTATATTGTAGAAATTAATTGCATGCTATCAGTGGCTTTGTACACACCAGTTTTTTAAATGTAGTCAATTCCAGTTCAGTCTGACTAGTTCCGGGCACTTTTTTAGTTCACTGAGAAACAGCCTCTTGCACGTCTCATGCACTGTAAGAGACACTGAAAGCAGCACTCTGCAAGGGGCATGCTTTCTGACCCTGAGTATAGCTGCGTGATGGCGAACCTTGGGATTCACAAACTATACGAAGGAGAACCTTGGTACTCCAAATGTTCTTGGACTTCAATTCCCAGAAGCCCAAGCCTAGACGGGCGCGTTTTACTTCTGCTTCTGGGAGCGACAAGGGCAGCGCGGGCCAGATGAATCGCAGTAAACCCATTTGTGTGGATTCACAGGGGGCTTGGGCTTCTGGGAATTGAAGTCTAAGAACATCTGGAGTGCCAAGGTTCGCCATCACGGGTATAGCTGCAAAGACAGCAAAACGTTACCTCTAACACTTACCTTATAAACAGTTACTCTCTGCCAATGAAAGAATTCATAATGATACATTAGGCAACAGCATAAATAGACAATAAAATATGTCTAAGCCTGCATTTTAAAGCAACATTTGCTCTCACCTGTACAAGACTCCTGTCTACAACAACTCCAGAAAGAAGCTGAGATTGCGGCCCAGCAGTTTTAATGTCCTGCAGGTTTTGCTCCCGGATCTGTATAAGAAAATAAATCAAACAAGTATGAAAAAGAGAAGGAATTCAACCCACGTACTCAGCCTTTGTGTGCACTGCAAAATGAGATGTTTCATATTCGCTGTGCTCAAATTAATAAAATATCCCTGCATACAAATATTTTTTCTCATTAAACTTTGAGGGATACAAGCAGCACTCTGTCCAAAATGTATATAGAATCACATATCTGACACTACATCACAACTTTTGTGACTGCAAAATTTCAAATCTATTGCTGCCACATCTTTAATTTGAATCTGTTGCCTACATTTTGCATGGGGAAGGAACAAAAGGAAGGGACTCTAGGGGAATGAAGGAAAAAATATGCTTCCTGTTGAAACCATAAAGATAACAAAAGATCATACTGTAATTCCAAGTTACACAAAAAGGTAATTCCAAGTTACACATTGCGCTGAAATACAACTGCTACCTAAACTCAGAGAAGAGGAAATGGGACAGCATTCATGAGGGTGGTCAAGAAACTCTGATGATCTGAATGGGGATGGAAGGAAGAAGAGAAAATAAAAGCTGATCTATTTCTAAGGGGTTGTCTGAAAATCAGTTTCTACCACAGCACACATAATAAATCTAAAAATGGATGTCCTATTTTATCTGGTTCTGATCAACGTCAGGAAGGCAAGAGAAGATCTTTCTAAGCAAATGTAACCTATGCAAGCTATGATCTGGATAATCAGATTGTACACAGCAGAAACATCTGTTCTATTGAGGACTGGAGAAAGCAAATTTAGGAGATTTTGTGGGGCACACAGAAAGAGCCTCCTCGGAGATTGTGGTGTTTCTGAGCCACAATCGGGCGTACCCTGGTAACGACAATCTTGTGTTGCCAGCTAACCTTTCTCACTCTGGGTCAGGCAAAAAGAACTGCAGAATGAACTCACCAAAAGGTGCCTTCATTTTGGCAGTTTTACGTCTGGCCTAGGTACAGAAAAAGAAGAAGACTTTGTCACACTTTGCCTGACTTTTCTCTCTTTTTACGACTGATTGCTATTGCTCAACACATATAAGTGATATCCAAAAAGTGAGACAGAATTTCTATGCACATCTACCTCAGGCACAACACACAAATATTTTCAACTATTTCAAGGACTGTAACAAAGGGAGAGGTGAGATATTGATTAACATTACAAACCTTGTTTCTCATTTCTTGGACCTCCTTTGGGTTAGTGTTCAAGGGAACAAACAGATTTTGGACAGCAGAGGTGGCAGCTCTATGTCCATCCTCTTTAGTCCACTGTAAATATCAAGAATAATTACATATATCAAAATTGCTAAAATAGCTATAACATTCATAGCATCAAGTTTACATCACAGTAGAACATGCATACACAGTACTGAGAAATGAATCAATGATTACATCCCACTGGCAGAAGGGAAGGAGCATTCCTGAGCCTTCAGACAGCTGTTAAGCTGCATTTATGTGAAATTCAGAAGAGATATGAAGATAACAAATGTTAAAAATAGTCTCAATTTAGAGCTAGAAAAGGCATTATGGCTTCAACAGGTCTAGTTAAATCAGGGGTGCCCAAACTATGGCCAGGGGGCTGAATCCGTCCCCTGATGCCATTTTATCCGGCCCGCAAAGTCCTCGTCACTTCCCAGAGCAGAAGTAAAATGTGCTAGTACTGGCGCATTTTATTTCCACTCCGGGGAGCGACGAGGGCTTCGCAGGCCAGATGAATTGGTGCCGGCGGCTGGATCTGGCCCTTGGGCCGTAGTGACTGGCCCCATGAACCACGTGACCAGCCCACGGCCCAAAACATTTGGGCACCTCTGAGTTAAATGAATGCATACAAGATGACTGGTTATAAGAAATCAGTAAATTCAAAGATACACTTTTTCAAAAATTGTGTTAATCAGGCATGTTGCAATCACATGCCCACTTTCTTAGGAGGAAGTTCCACTTGAGCTCATAGAATTAATAATTATAAATACAAATGAAATACTTATCTGATGGGAAAGGTACTGAAAATATAAATCTAACCATGATGCCAAATTTCTTTTAACTGCCTTGTAATCTATGTATCATTGATTTACTTCCCTTGTATTAAAACACAGCAAAGCCAACAAAAAAGCACAAGATGACAGAAATATGAAAAGCAATGTGATGTCAAGAAGCAGGCTATGTGAATGATTCTGTACTATGACAAAAGAGTGGGCATCACCAAAGTTTGAATTAAAAACAAAACTCAGAATGTAGTTCTTAGTTGTTGTTGTTGTGTTTTTTTTTTTGCACAAGCAAAAAAAATGGATCAGCCTACGGGAAGAGTTTGGTGATGTCAAAAGTATTTTATATAAAACTAACAGCTTCAAGAACTACAACAAAAATCCCGTACACAAAGCATTTTATGATTTCTTGGCAGGAGATTGTTTTATATGACCAGTACATTTAGTATGTTGGAAGGCAGTTCTGCACCATGAGTGTAAACTTTTCTTTACAACAACTGAACCTCCTTAATTAATACCAATTGTTTTTACACAAAAAATGCACTGAGCATTAAAACAAACCATTTCACACCAATGCTATTCCTCCCCCCAAAATAATTTCAAGACAAAAAGCCAGAAATAGAACCCGTTAAAAGCAACACAATTTAAAAATGTCTTGCAAGTATGAAGTAAAAAAATGGAATGAACATGGAGCTATGGATACTCACTCACTGATTCTCATTTTCTCAAATAAAAATAACTCCAGCTTTTATTAAAAATATTTAACAACATTATTTTAAAACCTTGGCATAAAACAAAAACTTTTTTTTAAAAAAATAAGAGCATTAATAGTCAAATACATAAATCAGGGCAACTGCAAGAGGATTACAAATTGCTCCAAGAAAATATTAAAAACAAGACTATTTCCCCCTTTTTTCCAATAGTCACATCTTTTATGTCTTCAAGGAGACACAAAACCCTTGTAAACTTTTTCAGGGTTATATCAATATCTAGAATAGGGTGGGCAGAGTCAAGAAAGAGCAAAGTCCATGAAGCTTGTAACCTGCTAGATCCCTGAATGGACAATCTCACCCGCGTTCAATTTTCAGACCTTTTCAAATTCCAGTGGGGACCTTTTTTGAAACCAAAATTACTATAATAATTTAGTGTCAAAATTATTCTGGGTTGAAAGGATTTTTGTTGGAGAAACTCTGCTCAGGGGACGCCCGAATGAGGCTCCTTTCATGTCCCCAAAAACCTTTCCCCACCGAAGTGGTCCCTATTTATCTACTTGCAATTTCTTGCTTTTGAACTGTTAGGATGGCAGGAGCTGGGACAGAGATAGGCGCTCAAACCGTCATGCAGTACCTGGGTCTTGAACTGCCGACTTGCTGGCCTTCCAGCTAACAAGGCAAGCTTCTTAACCACTGAGCCACCGCAGCCCCATAATTACTGATCAGTCACTTTCAGTTTTGGGAAAAAACCTTACCCAGCCAACTACAGATTCTAGAGTGGGAGAGAGGGTAATTGTAAAAAAACGGCCAACGAAACCCTTTTGGAAATGCAACTGTCTACCTGAAAGGGAAGAAAAAAGGCATGATTGAGGTTCATGGGAAAAATCAAAAAGAGATCTGGCAGGCTTTTATTTCAAAATCCCAAATATTGCCCACCCCTACTCTAGTAAAAAAAAAAAAATCAACATTTCAGGATCTGACAGTACCTGACATAACAAAAAAATAATAATCACACAGCCCAAGAATCTCTCTGGTTTTTTTGTTTGTGGGTATAGAGGTAAAACTGTGTTGGCTAAGAGAAATCAAAGCCTTCATTAATGTCCTGAAAAGGAGAGAAAAAAATAGCACCTAGAATTTAGGGTTGCATTAAAACAGTAAAGTTTATGTAAAATAAAATAAAACTAGGTATGGCTACTAGAAATTTAAATGTATTATTACCAGAATGGCTATGAAGAATTTCATCTAAAACCTAAAGTTCCTAAATATTGTCATCTCTATATTGATTCATCCTTACAAAGCCCACATCATGCACAAAATCTGAATTTCAAAAACATGGTATATATAATTACAATAAGCATTTCCAAACACCTATCACTATCTACACGACAACACTTAGAAAACTTTTAGTCGAGACTGAAGTGCATATTTTAACTTGCTAAACAGCACCGTCTATTCTTATTTTCCTTTTGATGGTTGCCCAAGCTGCACTTTAGTCATGCCACACCCAACTGATACTAGAGAAAAGATTTTCAAATCATGGCCATCTACTTACATGCAACATGCAGAAGGCTGTGAACACTGGGAGGCTTTAGGATAATGGGTAGAGAGGCAGGTAGAATGGTACAGTGTGTAGAGAAGTAAAAGAGGTCAATTTATTAAGAAGGAGAAGTGATTCAGAAAAAGTTAGCTTTGTTGATAAATTTCAATACAATCCAAAAGGTGTTCCACTGATTTTACTGAATGTGATAACTATCCAAGTACTTAAACAAGACTAACCAGTCTGCTTAGAATATTTAAACTTGACAATCATTTAATGTGTAATGTACACAGAAAGAGCCTCCTCGAAGATTGTGGTATTTTTGAACCATAATCGGGTGTACCCCGGGCAATGGCCACCTTGTTTTGTCAGCTAATCTTTTTCACACTAGGTCAGGTGAAAGCAACTACAGATTGGTTTCATCAAAAGGTGGCTTCATTTTTATTTATTTATTTATAATTTAAACTTTTATGCTGCCCCCCGCGCCAAAGGGCGACTCCGGGCAGCTCACAGCAATCTTAAAAACCACTTTAAAACCCTTAAAAAAAACCATCCTTTCCAAAATCCTGTCACCCACCGCTCAGTAATAGGGATGAAGTGTCTAAAGAAGCCAACCGGCGGGGGCCAGTCCCCCGTCAGCCCCCCACACTTGCCCTGCCAGCCAGGTCTTGAGCCCTTTTCTGAAGGGCAGCAAATCCGTCTGCAGGCGTAGTTCTATTGGCAGGAGGTTCCAAGGGCTGGGGCGGACACGGAGAAGCCCCGCCTCATGCTAGAGAGGCGAGCCCCTCTAGCGGATGGCACAATTAGAGAGCCCCTCCGGTCTGCTCTCGTTGGACGGGCAGAAACTCTTGGGGCGATGCAGTCTCTTAGGTATCCTCGCCCACTACAATATAGGGCTTTAAAGGTCATCACCAGCACCTTGAATTGCACTTGGAGGCAAACTGGTAACCAGTGCAGCTCCCGTAGCAGAGGCGAGGCATGGACATAACGCCCACGCCCCATCACGACCCAAGCAGCTGCATTCTGTACCAGCTGCAGCCTCTGAATAGTCGTCAAGGGCAGCCCCATGTAGAGCACATTGCAGTAGTCTAGTCTGGAGGTGACTAGGGCATGAGTGACCATGAGCAAGGAGTCCTGGTCCAGGAGCGGATGCAACTGGTGAATTACCCTAAGATAGGCAAAAGCCCTCCTGGCCACAGCCGCCACTTGTTCTAGCAAGTAGCCGCGAGTCCAGGAGGACCCCCAAGTTGCGCACCAGATCTGTCTGGGGTAAAACTACCCCATCTAGTTTCATGTCTAGCTTAGAAACGGAAGAGGAAGAACATGTAACATGTGCTCATCTTTAAAAAAAAGCAACCTTTAGGTATAAGCTGCGCTAATAGTATCAAGCTGTGAGGACAGTTTTGGTCACCAGTATTTTGCTAATATGCAAAATATGTAACTATAATATATGAAATGTCATTAACAAGCACTAAGCTATTAATGTATTCATAATAATTAATAATTGTGTGCTGTCAAGTCAATTCTGACTTATGGTGACTCTTTTCTGGGTTTCCTATGTGCAGAATACTCAGAAGTACAGAAGTTTACTATTTACTTCTTCTTGGAGCATTCTGGGACTGCTGTTTGCTCAAGACTCCACAGGCTAACTCTTCTACAAGGGAGGTGGGAAACGAAACTCCCATCCCCTGGCTCCACAACCAGGTGCTTCAACTCACTGAATTATCCAGCAAGTTATTTATTAGCGCATCAGTTAGAAATACTAACTGTGTGTCCCTCTACTTATTCTATTAGTAAGAATTTATATTGCAGTTTAAGTATTAAATAGTACTGTCATGGTCGAAATTGTTGTCTCAAGCAAAACTGGATTTAAAATTGAGTAGGAAAAGAGTGGTTATAATTTTTTACTCCCAAAGCCTCACAGCGCCTGCCGCCAAAAGTTGCTCTACATCATCTAACTATGAACAGTAAGGTAGGCACAGACCAAGCAGTTGGTAATACAGCTTGGCACGCAGACACCGGACGAGAGAGACTGCAGCAAGGGTTTCACGTGATCGTGTGTAATGTTCGTCCACACCTTAGTCTTCGACTTGGGGCTGCCGCCATTCTGCCCTTCTTCAGAAGCATCATCACTTCGGCCAGAATTCAGCCACCTTGTCTTCTCTCGCTGTTGTTTCTGAAAACTATGCCGTAGAGGAGAACAAGTGCCCGAGTCCCCGTCACTAGCAAAAGAATACCCTGTGACACTAGCAGGAATCTCCACATCACTGAATTTTTTAGACTTCTCTCTAAGAGCAGGGCATCGATATGGATAACCAGTTCTGTAACCCTAAAGAAACACCATGACAAACATTTAGTTATTTTCTATCTCAAAACGTATCTCTACTAAGGAGTTAATGGTAGTTATTATAAATGATATATTTCACATTATTCTGCTAATGCCATATTTCACCTTGAATAATCATGCCATTTTGGAATTTTACACAAAGATATAGACAAGCTTTAAAACCACCATCTCCAATCTTGTACCACCTAGAAGTGTTGCATTCTAATTACACACTGGGTATGGTTATGCTGGCTGGGGATGATGGACACACAGATTGTATCTGTATCTATAGGGCAGTGATGGCGAACCTTTTAGAGACCGAGTGCCCAAACAGAGGGGCGGGGAGAACTCTGTACTGGGGGGAGGGAGGGAGGGAGTGCTCCCATTGGGCTGCTGGGCTGAGCAAACTCTGTGCTGTGGCAATGGCACGCATGCCCACAGAGGCCTGAGTGCCACCTCTGGCACATATGCCATAGGTTTGCCACCACTGCTATAGAGTGTTTAACTAGCTGAAGAACGCTCATTTTAAAAGGAATGGAAGACAACAGTTTTACTTTTCTTTAAAATGTTAATGGTGATCCATTTTCACTAAAAGAAACTTTAAAATAGCTACAGAGAATAATTATGTTTATGTGGTTGACTTATACCCACCATAATTGTTACAGCATGCACTTTTCAATTGTCTTTTCTGTGTTAATAAAGCTGCTTAAGGAGATATACCAGTAGCTGTTAACCACTTTGTTGATGAGGAGGCCCAATTATTCCCATAGTGGCACATAACTTTTTAGGGTCTGTAATTCCATTTGCCACTCAGTGAGCATTTCATTGCCTTCCAGCAAGTGTCAAAAGAAGGTCATAGTCTTCTTTTACTGAGGAGGAATGGTCAGCCCTACAGAGGTTAATGAACTCCAGAGATCACTACATATAATGGGGAACATTCACAACCCCTATCTTCAACTCTTTTTTTTTTTTTAATTTTCAAAAATTTATTTCTCGATACACGTCCAATAATTAAAAAAACAAGAGATAACAAACAGAACAATATAAGAAAATAAAAGACAAAATACACAGTAATATAAATAAGCAAAGAAAGAGAGAACAAGAAAAAAAAAAGAAACAGAACAAAATATCACCACGTGCTATATACAATGCTACGGAGACAGAATTTCCCCTTTTATCTATTATCGTCTCAAAAATGCAATGTAATCTGGCACCGGCAGTTGCCCATGACCATTAATCAAGGTATAATCTATCAAACATTTCCAAATTTCCTGAAATTTGCTTTCTTTAATTAACCCTTTTCTTAAATTTAACTCCCAGGTGAGCTTATCATTCAGCGCAGTATTCCACAACTCCTTATACCAATCCTCTATTTTTGGGGTAACATCACATTTCCAATATCGCGCTATACACTGTCTAGCACTGGATAACATAATTGCTAATAATTCCCTTTTTTGTTGCTCTACCACCTCCACATCTGTTAACAAAATTAAAATTACATCCAATTTCATTCTTACATCTAGAATTCTCCCAATTTCGTGTTCCACCTTCAACCAGAATGACTTCGTCTCTTTACACCCCCACCACATATGCTCATATGTTCCAATTTCCCCCTTACACCTCCAACAAAATTTCGACTTTGTATTGTCAATTTGGTATAGTCGTACCGGAGTCAAGTACCACTTCCACAATAATTTATAATTGTGCTCTTTTATTCTTACAGACAAAGACCTCATTATTCTCCTTTTCCATTTAGCATTCCACTGCTCGTCTGTAATTATGATATTCAAATCTAGCTCCCATGTTTCTTTTAAAGCTTTCTGATGCTGATCTGAGTCATCTAAAACCTTATATATTTTGCTTACTAACCCCTTAACTTTTACCTGCCCACTTTTTAGACTAAGTACCAACTCTTCAAATTTCGTCCGCTCCCTATCCAAGCTCATTTCATCTAAATATCTTTTATTCCAACTGTCAATAGACATCAATTGAAGCCAATTCAATTTAAGTTGTCTACCTATATCTAACTTTCTTTCCTTGTCTCTACATGCTGTTATCCAATCCTTTAATAGAGTTATATTATTCTTATTCAATACTTCTTCTACGCACTTATCCATTCTCAGTGGGAATGATTTCATATCACTCAGGCCTAATATTGGGGACAACCCTGGTGCCAATTTATTTTTCAGTAATGTCCAAGTTTTTAAAAGAGCTTTTAACAATTTATTTGTAGCATTAATTTTTGCTTTTCCTTTGCCCAAAAACATTAATATTTCTTCACCCAGTTTCTCTCGCAATTCAATTTTTCCCCAAATCGATTCTTCTTTCACTAAAATTTTACAAATATTCTTCAGTTGAAATGCCCAATAATAATTTTTAATATTTGGAATTCCTAACCCGCCCTTTTTTTGTGATGAATACCATAAAAACTTTGGTATCCTGGCCCTTTTTCCACCGTTACAAAAATTATTTAATATAGTTTGAAAAACCTTTAATTCCTTCTCTTTCATATATATTTGCAGGGTATCAAATAAGAAATTTAATTTGGGTAAAAGCTTCATTTTACATAGCGAAACGCGTCCAAACCACGACAAATTTAGCTTCTTATACCGTAAAATCATTTCTTTTAATTCTTTTTCCAATTTATCATAATTTAACCATTTTAAATCATCATATTTACTATCTTCAACTCTAAGCAAGATTTTAGTGGTTGGAATTCAATGTCTCAACCGCCTCTGCTGCTCACCATCAAAATGATCCAGTATTCCACTATAGCTTATCTAGATGTAAAAGGGAAACAAGATTCTTCTAGATCTGCTATGAAGGCACAGCATGAGTTTAGAGATGAAAACTAACATTTTACACTTACTTAGAAATACCCATTGGGATATGCCTCCATGTAAATATTAAGTTTTTGCTTAAGAGGAATAACAGGATTCTGATCATCATAAATTTTGGCTACCATGGCCTGTCAAGGCTGATACACCTTTACACACCCTGGTTTTTTAAAAGATGGAATGAAACTGGAGTAAATCAAGGTATAAAAGAAGATACAGTAAAACCCCGACTTACGTAAAAAGTCCATTCCAAAGGCTTTAACGTAAATTGTTTTTTTGCATAACTCGAGGCAAACCCACAGGGAAAATGAATTTTTACTTAACTCAAAGCAAACCCATAGGAAAAATGAATTTTTTATATAACTTGAAGCAAACTACAGGAAAATGAAATTTTACATAAATCGAAGCAAACCCATAGGAGATTGCGGTACATAAATTGGGACATGTACATAAATCGGGACATGGTTTTAGCACAAAATAATTACGTAAGTCGAATTTTACATAACTGAAGTCGGGGTTGTATTGTAGCATCAATTATGTTGTTTCTGTTATGTGCCATCAACATAAAAATGACTTATAGCAACCCTAATAGTGTTATCAAGAAGAGGTATCTAAGGAGTGGTTTTACCAGTTCCATCACCCAGTGAGTTCCCATGGAACACCCAAGGAATTTAAACCAGGTCTCCTGAGTTCTAAATCTGATCTCTAGCCACAAGAGTACACTGCATATCCAATATTAATTCAAGAGCATGGTGTGTGTGTGTGATAAAAATAAGGCACAGTCAGATTTAATTGGAATTTAAATACTGTAGTAGATTTCTCTGGAAAAGACTGACATTCTTTCTAACTTTGATTCTCTGAAAATCTTTTTCTTTAAGGCAAAAAGCAGTTGAATATATCAGTAGGTTCTGTCTTACCAAGTTATCAAGCATTCGCATTAGAGCTTCAAACTCTTGCTCTCCAGTCTGCCATTTTGGATAAGATGCCGTTCCTTCTCCTGCTTCAGAGTTATAACAACGAGACTTCATTTTATATTTTTCAGGGTCCAATAGCACTAAATTGTCTGGACCCCCTGCACTGGCCAAAGTGCGCACCTTAAAATAAGCAAAACAAACCACATTTCTGTAAGAATAAAGCAAACAAATGAACATAGTACTGTACAATGACTATGTATTCTAGCTTCATTATAACCTGTCTCTTTTTTCTTACAGTGCTCAACTAAAATAAATCTTTTATTTCTGACATATCATTTAGTATACCATGTTATACTAACACCAGACAAGTACCAATATTGTATCCCAAATGGGGGTTATAAAAATGCAATCTATACCTAGAAGAAGGGGGTTGCGTGGTATGTGTCTGGCATGCAGTCCACACCCAGCCCAACCATCCTGTACTGAGCCGCCCACACTTACCTAATGACCCTGCGAGCATTGCTACAAGGGTCCGCCTGCCGACAGTGGGGCAACCGCCCCACAAACCATAACAAAAAATAAAAAAACTACAAGGCCCAGCGTCCTCCACACCGTGACACCCCTCAGCCAATCAAGCTCAAAGGCGCGAGCGCTGGGTAGCCAGCGCACGTTTAAAAAAAAGGCCAGCCAACGTGCAAACCACTTCCCTTCAGGAGACACATCTCCCGGAGGGAAGCCATCCCCATGGCAGGCGGGCGGGCACGTTGGTTGCCGGCTGGGCCGCCTGCTTTTGGTGCCCCCTGAAGGCCTCGGCGCTGGCGGGGATGGAGGACAGGCCGCGCCAGAGGCATGAAAGGTGAGCAGCCGAGCCAACGGCCAAGCCAGCAACAGTTAAGTGGGGCAGAGGACGGGGGGGGGGGGAACAGGCCAGGGGACCACGCCGCCCGCCCTGGTCTAGGAGGAGAAAAGGGGAACACTAACCCGCCCCCCTGCCCATTCCCCCCCCTCAGTCCCTGTCCCCCGCTCCACTTACCTCTTGCTGGCTGGGCCAATCACACTCTGCGTCTCCCCGGCGCAGCCTTCTGAGCTGGGCTGCTTGCCTTCCACACAACCGCGGCCCAGCCTGAGGCGGCTTCGGCAGGGTTGCGGAGTTCTGTTGTGTATGTGTGGCCTCGCAGAGGCTTCGGGAGGGAGGAGGGGCAGCCCCTCCTCTCCCCGCATAGCTTCGGCGTGTGTGGGTGTGGCCTCGCCAAGGCTTCAGGGGGGAGGGGGAACCCCTCCTCTCCCCACGCAGCTTCTGTGTGTGTATGTATTGTGTGTGTGGTTGTGTTGTGTGTGTATTGTGTGTGTGGTTGTTTGTGTGTGTGTGTGGTTGTGGTGTGTGTGCGCGCGCACCCCAAAACTACCCCTACCCCTAACACACACACACACACACACTGCCTGGCAGTGCCAGGCAAAAAATGCTAGTAAATAAGGAGTATTGTGTCTTTAAAATCCTGTGGTATTTTAATGATTAATCAGTTTCATATATCATGATGATGACTCCTATGGAATACACTCAAAAGATGCATATTTAAAAATAATAATAATATTGCTCTCATGGGGGGGCAAAGTGTCAAGAAAATGCTATTTAGAAAAACGTGGGATTGGGTTATTTGTATGCAGAATGATTCATATTTTAATATAAAATCACTTGAATTCTGAAACAAAAAACAACTGGAAAAAACTGGGATGTTTACCTGGATTTCACAAGCAACAACCAAATTGTGTATATAATAGAAAGCCTCTTCAACACTTTCTCCAACTGCTACCAAACCATGATTTCTGAGAATGAGAGCCTTGAAGAAAAGAAATAATCAGAGAGATGTTGCAAATAAGAGAAATTTCAAAACCAACATTTCTGCTTGACTTGAAACTTCCAATTGTTTTCTAACCTTGCTTTTAGGGCCCAGGTTCTTCTGAATCAAAACTTTCTCCTCCTCATCCACAAGAATACCATGGTAATCATGATATGCTACATCTCCAAGTGATAATGCCTCAGGTGAAATTGGCAAGAGACCACTTTTCATTGCAGACACCTGAAAATATTCCAACAAATTTAAAAAAAAAATGACTATAAGAAATTCCCTTTTCCCATGAAATGCATATTCTTTTCAAGAGAAGGGTGACAGCTGGTGTGTGGAAAACTCAAAACCTCATTTACAGTGGAGAAGATTCAACTCCTCCTCCCAAACATTTTAATCCAAGCTAGTACACCAAAAGGCAAATTCTAAAATTGGCAAAATTCTAAAATGACTCCCATCTTTCATCCAAAAAGACAATATGAAACTTAGCTCTCCTGAAAATTCCTTGAAAGAGTGATATATAGATCAGAACAATCAATAGCTATATAGAAATAATGATGTGCCTTAAGAGAACAATCTATCTCTCCTTTATCTCAACCAGACAACATACTAGGAAACAACTAAGTCGGGGGCGCCCAAACTTTTTGGGCCGTGGGCTGGTCACGTGGCTCGGTGGGCCAGTCACATGGTTCAGTGAGCCAGTCACACGGAAGTAAAACACACCTAGCAATCTGTTTTGCAACAGGGCGAGATAGATTTTAAGCTGCCATTTTCTCTGCTTAAACCAGGGGTGCCCAAATTATGGTCTGGGGGCTGGATTCAGCCCCCAATGCCAATTCATCCGGCCCAAGCCGCCCTCATTACTCCCGGAAATGGAAGCAAAACGCTCCCGTGCGGGCACATTTTACTTCCGCTTCCAGGAGCGACGAGGGCAGCGTGGGCCGGATGAGTTGCAGTAAACCCCTTCGTGCGGATTCACAAGATGCTTGAGCTTCTGGGAATTGAAGTCCATGAACATCTGGAGTGCCAAGGTTTGCCATCACGGTTATACGCTACCTTTTGGGGAAAGACAGAGCTGAAGTAGGAATCGAGCACTTCAGTCTTTTCTTTGACATCTGTTATCATTTTTCTATCCCCATTGAGCAGCTGAGCTCCTGTTTCTTTTCTCTGTCTTTTGCTAGTATGTACCAGAAGAATGCTTTTTTTTGTTGCTTTAAGCATCTCTTTCCAGCCTGTAGCTATTTTATGGTTTCTTTAAGCATCTCTTGCCAGCCTCAGCTTCTGCCTTCCTAACACTATCCCTATAATTTTTACTACTTGTCTGTAATCCTCTTTTGTATATTTCTCCATCCTGCTCCCTTACTGTTTCTTTCTTTCCTTTTTGTTTTAAAAATGCTGTTTTCCCCGAAGACTAGAGTAGCAGTGCAGTTTGCAATTATAAAGGCAACTAGGAAATAATCTACTACACGAGAAGAAAAATTCTTGCTCTTCAGAAATGAGATTTGGACTGGCTTAATAGCCCTTTCCCCACATTGGTTGTCCTCCACTTGACGGCCGATTCAGTAGGGTAGCATCTATATGCGCAAAACATTTTTGCCTACTTCAAGACATCGCTATAAAAATTAGCCCCTTCTTTTTGACAGCAGAACTGTTAAACAGAATTTTACTAAACTTTGATGGGAGCAATCAAAGCTACTCCTTTTCTGGAAGTAGAATATCACCTACTTTTGTTCACTACTGACACGGATTCATGTTTCTCCATGAAATTATCTGCCATTTCTCAGCCCGAATAAGAAGGAATTTCTTACCGCTGCCCCTGCTGGTGTGTGAATATGAACAATGCACTTGACGTCAGGTCTAGCTGCGTAAATGGCAGAGTGCAACGTGAAGCCAGCTTGGTTGACTCCCAAATTAGTGCTTCCACGATCAATTACATCACCTTGAATATTTATTTTAACCTGATAATATAAGAATATAGTTCATTCTCAAAACCACTTTGTTCTATCACAGAACAATATAATTTCAAACACATGTGAATTAAAACAAATATTAAATGCATATAAAATCAAAACTACCAAACAAATAAAAGGATCACATGAGGTACTTCCAAAGGAGACATGGCTTGTTCATGTAAGGTTACAGAAGGTTCAGACATCTTCAATTTGCAATCCTCCTGTGTTTTGCCTTTGTTTCTGCAAATACCTTCTTAGCAGAGAGAATCCACTGGGAGGGAGATGAAGTAACTGCACAATACTTTTTAATTATAAGCAGCAAAAGCCTGAAACACCAAGGGGTAATACTCTATATACCAGGGGTGCCCAAACATTTTTGGCTGTGGGTTGAGCATGCCAGTCACATGGTTCCTCCCACCAGAAGCAGAAGTAAAATGTGCCCATGCATAACGGGCCCACACATGTACATAACGCTGCCATAAATGACCAGCAGCTGTCGTAAATGTCGGGTCATTTACAGCAGCGTTATGCGCATGCATAGGTGCATTATGAGCATGCACATTTTACTTCTGTTTCCAGGAGCAGCACTGGCCGGATCTGGTCCACGGGCCGTAGTTTGGGCACCCCTGCTATATACAGTCATTCCTCCACACATCCCCTCTCCATCCAGCAAATGCTCTTGCACTTCCAGCAAATATACTATGGTATTCAAGGAAAAGAAACTACTATATATACTCGAGTATAAGCTGAGTTTTTTAGCCCAAAAAGGGGGACTCAGTTTATACTCAGGTCAATGACCACGAGGGTCCCAGAACCATGCCGGATTGAGCTGTGCCAACAATTTAATTAATTTTACCATATTTTCATGTACAGTGGAACCTCATACAACAATCGTCCCATATAACAACAAAATTTCTTAACAATTAGGTTTGGGGGGGATGGCATCCCGCATAACAGTTTTCCCAACGTACAACAGTTTTTCAATCAGAAAAACCACTTAGCAAAAAAAATTTGTTGTACGACACATCCCATAGGGAAAATCGTTATACGATGCATGTATCGTATAGCAATTGTTTCGTACAACAATGAGCCCCATGGAATGGATTAAAATCATTGTATGAGGTACCACTGTATTTTGATTATAAAAACTCACTAGCAGTTGCTGCATTTCCCACCCTTGGCTTATACTCGGGTCAATCTATTTTCCTGGGATCTCAAGTAAAAATTTGGTACCTCGGCTTATATTCGGGTCGGCTTATACTCAAGAATATACGGTACTTCTGCTTTCTTAAAGGTGCAAAGGAGGAATGACACTGATTTGATTTGATTTATTAGATTTGTATGCCGCCCACTCAGCATACACTGACTCATACACTGCATACACTGTTTCCTTCTAGGCCTGCAAAAGTTCACTATATAGACTAGAAACCAATGACTCTTCAATGCCTCAATTCTCCCTGATGTGAGTGATCTACTTTTCCACTGGAATTTGCCAGCACAGTTTGGCTCCCAGATATTATATTTTGTAATCTTAGCCAAAACAGGAAAAAAAATCAAGACTTTAAATAGTTATCTATGCAGTCATACATATGGGCTGTCCATCTGTCTAGAAAATAATCCTGGAAATTTACAGCATTCTAAGAAGAAAGACCTGGCACTCATGCCTCCTTTTAAGGAGTGAGCCACATGTTAAAGCTGTAAGTAAGCACTTACTCAAATAGTACAGTTTTTGGAGCTGCAAGGAAGCAAGACAAGTTAACTACTGTATTTGTAAACCATTGATTATTAGTACGAGCTTGCCTTTCTTCATACAGCCAGAAACACACTAGAAATTATCTAGCTGACCTACCTTGCGATAGCTATATCCAGCTACACTTAATGGTTTTGTAGTCCCCAAATCCCACCAGCTACAGTTCCAGCAACAAGGGCATAGCGCTTGAAGGTAGTTGAGAGGGCAGATAATGTAGCTGTTTTACAGAGGTTTAGTCATAAGAGCTATGCTTTTTCCATTGGAGATGCAAATTGAGTGAGTTTGTTTCAATTCTCTACATTTACATAACCCGAGACGGCAGCCACTAGCATGCTATACTTAAACGCCAACAGATGCAAACTGCAGGTAGCCACAGGCTCAAAAGAAATATTCATGTAGACATGAGGAGAGGAAACCTTGACTAAGATTTGGGGAAGGAAATTGGAAATGTGAAGTTACATAAGTGCTTGAAAAAGTGATGGGTCCAGAATAGAAGAATAACTGTTCCATGATGGATGATGAACACACAAAAATCCACAAATGCATCTCAATGATACCCCTATCAGTAATCTTGTCCAGCACCTGCCAATTCATATTAGAATCCTCAAAAATAGAGGGAAGAAGGGGGGAGAGTTTAAGCATTTCCTATTCACATAATGGTGATTGTGTATTTCAAGCAGTGAGTGACCAACTCTGCAGAAGTAATAGAGGTTCTTGCTGGTTAAAAGAAATTGGTCCCAGGACACCTCATCACTAAAAGCTAGTATTAAGTGATCCGTGAATGGATACTCCATTCATGGCCCACTATTTCATTCTGATGGAAATCTGATGGAAAGAGTCCATCGTGATATTCTCCTGTCAAGAGCAATGGATTGTGTGTAAGATCAAGACACCAATTGAAGTACTGTATGTCACTTTCCCACAAAATATATCACAGTATAATCCATGTTCCAGAAGTGACAAAGGGACTAGGCTAGAGAATGGTGCTTGGCTACCATTGCTATAGAACTGGTATACAGTTATCAGCTGCCTTGGAGACACTGTAGTGAGCCCACGTCTTCCTTGAATCTGCACACCAAAGGAGAGAAGGCCACAAATTTGTTCTAGTAAAAACAGTTTTGACTGTTTTTCCCCCAGACAGGAGCAATCAGAAATTGCAGAAGCCTCATGCAGAGGCACTTCAAGCAAATCACAGTCCTGCTGCAGCAATCTTACAACCGAGGTAACTTTGGACTATGTGTTGTGGCTGTTAGAACACAAAATTGGCTACAACCAGGAATGTGAATATTCACATGATCTTCTGGGAAAGAAATATGCTCTTATATAACTACTTGTTCAGCCCCAATGAACTGGATACATGAAAGTCAGAAAGCTTTGGCTTGGCAGGAAGCATTCCAGATTTCCTTGGAGCAGGAAAGCTTGTTTATTAAGCACTGTGACTAGGCGTGAAAAAGGCCTAAAGGAAGAACCTAGATACTTTGGTTGCATTGTATTCTAGGAAGAAGCCTAGAAAGAGTGATGCTATAGACCAAGGGTGGGCAACCTATGGCCCGCAGCGTCAAATCATCTGGCCTGTGCCGCCATCACCGGATGCGTTTACAACAGCAGTAAATGCACCAACGGCTGTTGTGAATGCGTTTATGACAGCTGCAGATGCATTTTACGGCAGCGTTTACAGTGGGGAGAACCACCAGTCCAGCCTACTCAGCTGTCTGAGGGGGTGTGGTCTAACCCACGGCTTGAAAAGGTTGTGAACTCCTGCTACAGACAATATCTGGTCACCTAATTATTAGAAGCACATGGTTTTCAGAACCCCTAAACATTTTCTTCCCTTACTACCTAGCTTCCTATCTTCTGGATCCACAGGAACATGGCACTTTCCCCCGTTTTTCCAAGGTATAAATGTAATTTCCAGAGAATGAGAGATGGTATTTTAATATAAGCACCAAGTCTTTCTGTTGAACAGGTCACACACACCCACAGAAACCTTTGCAGTGGATTTCGTTTGTAAGACCCTGGTAAAAACAATGGCCTACACACCTCAATACTGTATGTAAATTCAACTGTAAACATTTAACTTTTGTCATGCTCTCAATCCCATCATGTTATACTTTCCAGTAGTGAATAGTGGTGAATAAAAACTGATAAGTGAGAAATGAAATGATAGTGTCAGAGTGTTTCTTTTCTCCCATGGGGCTAAGTATCCCTTCTTAGTGCTTCATCGTGTCATACTGCATTTCTTTCTCAGAGTAGCAAACAGGTACTACTCATCTCCTCTTTTTCCAGCATTAACTATAAAGGAAAAGAGATGGCAGGAGAGCATGATGGGACAATAAAACAGTGGAAAGAAATGAGAGAAAGTTCAGCTCAGGGCAGTGTCAAGCCATAAAAGGTGAGTGGTCCAAAAAACAAGAACCTTGTCATAGAGAGGAAAGAAATGAGAGTTAGGGTATTACACAGGGCAGAGTCATAGGGAAAAGCTATGAAGAGTTAGGGATGAGAAGAAGTCATGGATGAACAAGAGCAGTGCAAAGACTTGGAATCCATCTTTTGGGCCCATACATGGACTTTTCACTAATATCTAATTAATTAACCACCTAACACAGGGATTTTCAACCTGCAGCCCACGGGCCAATTGCAGCCCACAGCACCATTTCATGTGGTCCCCCACCGCCTCCACCACACCAGCAAGTGTTGTGTGTTGGAGGAAGAGCTAAATGGCTGTCCAGCATCCAAAGCTGTCTGAGCAAGCGTGACCCAGCTGTGACAGAAGGATCCTTACTCTTGAGCAGGTCCTGTTGTCCTACTGAGTTGCAGCCCCCTGGCTGGACAACCCAGGCATCAGATGCGTGTAGAATCAGGTAGCGTCGAGCCAAGAAATCACTCCAAGTCTCCTCAGGCATTTTATAAGTGTATTAAAAGCATAGCAAGATACAGGATACAGTCCATCAAAAGATCAGGAAGCAAATAGATAAAGCAGGCTGCTTGGCCCCTTTCTCTTAAGCCCTTACATCTTGGCTGCTTGCAAAGCAGGCATTCCAGAGAGTGTGTGAGTGTGTGTGTCTGTGTCTTGGAGATATGTCTCCTCCCCGCAGGACCCACCGTTGCCCTACCCCTCGGGGATTCCAACCAATGATCTTACAGAAAGACATGCCAATCACACAATAGGTTTCAATTCTCCAAAGTCACGAGGCAACCATGAGGCAAGAATGTTTACATTCTTTCTAACTCCCATTTATTTTAAAGCAACATTTTGCAGAGGCTAAAGAACAAGGCATGAAAAAGCACAGGGTATACTCCATTCTGTCACACCGGCCCCCAGATTTAAAAGGTTGAGAACTCCTGACCTAACATAACTTGCCAGTAAAATAACTTTACCTTTACTATAGCAAGTGATACAATGAAAAATGCTTATCAAGCAGATTTACAAAGAATGGAAACAAAACCATGCATATTGTTATATACATGCTCATGTTTGTACTTAAGGGACCCAACCCAATCCATAGTTGCAAAAGCAATTTCTTGTCATTAATTTGTTCTGAATAGGTCTTGTAGGACTCATATCACATATAAATACAGTTAGGTTATACTTCTGCTACTCAAGAATAAAAAAAAGAATCTTTAACTTACCAGATTTGATGCAGCAACCTCACTATAGAGAAGCCCAAAAGGCACAATGAGAAAATGCTCCTGCTCTGAATTTACTCTGACCTGCAAATTTGAGGATTAAAAACCGAATATGAACAGTGTTATTATTTTAGAATTACAGTGTTATACAGCTTTGAAAAGTAAGGTAGAAGTAAAACTCTGTTTGAAATCTGTAACATGCTGAAATTTGAGATTACGTTGGAAAAAGTAATAGTACAGGTACCAGGAGTTTGAGAACCTAAAAGTGAATTAAGTGCTGACGTGCAACTGGTGTTTTCAATGTTATTAATTCTGTGTAGAACTATCCACCAAAGTTCTGTTGATCTGAGCTGCTGTTGATCTCAACTAATTTGAAGACCAGCTATTCACTCAATCGATATATACAGAAAAATTCTGATCAGAAGTGAAGGTGGCACAAAAAAAAAAGCTTACAAGAAACCAACATAAGCATCTACCATGGAAGAATCCCAAATAAAAGTATTTGTCAATTAGCACACTCATGTATGAGGATACGTAGATTTTTCCCCCTCTTTAAAATTACTTACTATATACTCTTCAGATTACCAACAATAACATATTGTCATCATGTATGCTAGTATAGTGTGAAGTGATATCTCTATCCTGTGAAGCACTTATTTTAGCAAAAAACTATCTTGTTTGTATTTTGGAGAATAAACAATAGACATATTGTTCAGTATGTCCTTGTACATTCCAGAAGCAGCCACTGTTCTATACTTACTCAGCAATGTCAGATGTAATCAGCATAATTTGTGTGTACACGTTTTCTCTTTGCACAGGAAAGAACTGTAAGTTCATTCATGAATTCTGCTGACCCAGTTACTACCTCTTACCCACCCCATTGCTAAACAAAGCTTCTGGCTGGGGGATTCCTCAATGCCTTCTCAGAAGGGCTCTGACAATCTGGAGAAACAAGGTTAATAGCCAAGTCTAGAAAAACACAAGCAGTCCCATCCTTTGCTCCCTCTGTGAAAATAGTTGAATCAATGAATGTAGGAGAACTGAAGCTCTTGATCCCTTCCCTATCAAACTCGATTACTTCAATTAATTGTGCACAGTCAAGTCAATTTCAACTTATGATCCTTAAGTAAAAAAGCATTAAGTAGTGGTTTACCAATGCCCCCCTTCTGATGGTGTTCTGAAGCTGTAGCCTGCCCAAGACCACATAGGTTAATGGTTCTCTAAAAAGTACAGTTGGAAATCAAATTCTCAACTACTGGCTCTGCAACCAAGTGCTCCAACACAATGAGCTATCTACCTATTATATACTACATGCTGTCAAGTCAGAAACAACTTATAGAAACCCTAACAGCACTTTCAAGATAAGTGAAATATTCAGTGATTTTTATCAACCTACCCCCAAATGAGTGAACCCAGTGGATATTTTTAACCAAATTCCAGTACATTTCAGCACATACAGTACAGTGCTTCTAGTATACAAAGCTTTATTTTTATACTTCTGTTTCACTTAGAGTGAAGAAAACAGATACCACTGAAATTTTTAATTTGTACCTGATGTAGGTTCACAGACAGAGTTTTTTAAAGCAGTTCTCCGAATCTGCAGAACCATTTTCCTCCCAATTTCAATTTTATTTATTTTCTATATACTGGCCAAAATCCTGTTGCATAGATACATCTGCATAACTCAACGTAGGGCATGCAGTTCCAAAATTAGCTTCAAGGCAGAGGTTATAGCAAGTAATCAGTTCTGGGGTGCAGATGCACAACTAGTTACAAAACCAAATATGTGCACTGCTTGGGTAAATTCTACAGGAGTAACTTTAGGTTACACCAAGTACAACAGGACATCAGCCTATATGTTTTCTTAGTTTCCAAGAATACTGCATGCACATCTATAACTGCCCTTTGAACTCAAAAGTCAAAATCCATGTATGCTTCAATACTTAAGTCTCACGACAATAAGTTCCACTTAATCAGCTGCATCAAACTCATGCACTATGCACTCATCAATCAATCAGTCACTTTATTATGGTCCACGACCAGCACAGTACAACAAAAGATAGAATTCTAAAATGTAAATACTGTACTTAAAACGTAGTTAAAATGGACTATTTAAAAACACATCTATTCAGTTTTAAAATCATAAAATCAATATTTAAAATTAGTACTACAGCAACTGCTACTGTGATATAACATTAGTGGTTTGTGCCACTGAGGGGCTGGTCAGAATTGTTTTTCTAAATCTGATCGCCATAGCACAAAACATGGCAATGTTGCGGGTAAAAAAGGGACTTCTCAGATAGCAACCCGCAAGTGTAAGTGCTGTTTATCCACCACAATTTCTTCCTTATCAAAAAGCCTATGAATCAAAATCTTTTCCAACTAAGAGAGCTTTAGTGTGTGATCTCTGTCAGGACCTGAACATGAACAACTTATTCATGTTGATTCTGCTCTACATTTTGGTGGTGTTTGACACCACTGACCATGGTATCCTTCTGGAATACAGGTATGAGGTAGGGACTGAGGAGCTGCTTCTCAGTGGCAAAGCAAAAGCAACACAATCACACTTCTATACAGCCCCATAGCACTTAGTGCACTCTCTGGGTGGTCCACAAGTTAATTAGCATTTTGACCCCAACATGCTAGGTACTCATTTTACCAACCTAGGAAGAATGCACGGCTGAGTCAACCTCAAAAACTTTCAGTTGCAGTATAGCAGTTTGACCACTATGCCACCAGTGGTTCCATTCTTATCTGATTATGAGATCCAATATCATGTTGCCAATAAGCAGTTGCTCAACGCTTTGACCACAGAGGATTACCACTGAGGGTTACCTCATCGCTAAAAAAAAATTGCAAGGCAAGGTTGCCACGGAAAGCTTACTTCAAGGCAACATTGCAAACGGACAGAATGAAGCAGAATCATAAGTTACAGGGAGCCTTGTAAGTAATTTTGTTCAAAACATGCACATGCTATCACGTGCCCCACCCATTTTATCCAGCTAAACAGATCTTGTTCCAGATGTTACTCCTGCTTTTTTGCCAACTGTTCAACAACAAAAAACACTCTCATTTGCCAATTCTTTTTTTTTTTTTTTTGGTCCTTTCAACTCAACTGCCAAAATTAAGATCTACAAGACAAAAGCAAAATTTAAACAAAAGATGTGATTGTGCAGCTCAACAGTGTGACCCCATCCAGCTTCTTATAAATCAGTTCATATACAGTAAACAACGTTATTCTTCATTACACTTGTACAGATACTTTTTAAAAAAAAGTTTCAATGTGACAAATTCACAAATGTATTTTCAATAATGCATTTTCAGAGCATATTGTCTAGTATCCTATATATCCAAACTGAAGTCTAATTACTGAAGGTTAGCATTTCATCTGTTCTTTAAACCATAGATCAGTGGTTTTGAACTTTCAATTGTCCATTTGTTTTAAACTTCAACTCTTAGAATCCCTTACCATTAGATGCTGAAGGCCAAAATAGTTGGAGAACAAAAGTTGAAAATTACTGTCAACAACAATCTAGTTCTCAAGAGAGGCATATTCTATTTTGCAAACTCTTATCCAGAACCTGAAACATTATTGGACTGAGTTTGCTGAAATATTCCCTTTCCAGAAAGCAAATTATAGACTCAGATGATTATACAAATGCACCCATAATTACAAAAAACAACTAAACAAAAAACACAGTTTTGACCCATTCTCTCTTTTTTCACTGCAGGTGAAACAGAAAGCAATCTTTCTAACTATATTTTATTAGGTCACCAAAAACTATTCCCAGGATGGGCTCTTTTT
The DNA here is from genome assembly GCA_035047305.1 of Bradypodion pumilum. Lineage (NCBI taxonomy): Eukaryota > Metazoa > Chordata > Lepidosauria > Squamata > Chamaeleonidae > Bradypodion > Bradypodion pumilum. The sequence goes on from JAWDJD010000005.1 coordinate 82,073,118, forward strand.
GTTGTTAACAAATAAAATGAAACAATGGAGATAATCCCATTTAAGTACTCACTGTTATATGGTTGTAAATAAGCTGAGACCAGCCAAAGAGATCAGCTAATCTGTAGAAAGCTGCCAGTTTACATCTTAATATTTTTTCTCCCTTTTCATATGCAATGGAATCTGATCCCCTAAGATCATTCACAGGGGTCACCATGCCAAGACCTGAGGAGAGAAAATACCTAATATTTCAACTGAATTACCATATATTGTAATAAAATTCACCCTAACAGAAATTGACAAGATAGTAACTTTATACTACTGAGTCAAAATTATTCTATCAAATCTGCATTTTCACTTGATACAAAGTACCACATCCTTTAAATTTACAACAACTTATTGTACAACTCATATCTGCATCTGCAGCTACTGTCTCAAATTGTTTCCTGGAATACAGCAAAGGAACTCGATCCTGGCTGGTGATTACATCTATAAACTTCAAGTTATTTACTTAAAAGTATGCTTTCCAACCACTGATATTTGTATCACTGCATGTAGGAGTCTAGTTAGCTTTGCCACAAATATGCATTCCCTCCAAATCCTATATAAAACACTGTCTAAAATCCTGTTGCTTAGCATACTCAATTGGACTAAAACAGGCCCACTTAATCATTTCCGATTGTGTGGGTCAATTCCTCTGAGTTCCACTGATTTGAATGGATCTACTCTAAACGCAACTTACTATGCTAAAGGAAGTTGTAGCTAGAGTAGGCCCATTTGGCCTATTCTAACGCAACAACCGGATTTTAGCCAGTATCTTCCAAGTCTTGCTCTTTTTCCATCCAGAAAAATGATTTAACAAGGACAAGAAGCTCATTTATACAGAGTCAAACAGTTTGTTAATTTAGACCAGTGTTGTCTATAATGAATGACAACAGCTTTCAAAATTACAGGCAGCTTTCTCGGCCTTATCTGAAGATGCCTAGAACTGAACCTGGAACCTTCTGAATTCAGTGCATGTACACAGGGCCGCCATCAGAAATTTCTGGGCCCCATGCTGAGATCTTGGCAAAAGAAAAAGAAATTTGGGAGGAAATTGAGATGAGGGACTATAGAAATATAGGCAAAATGGTTTTTTTAGGAAGTAATGTGGGAAAGCTAGTAACTAAAAATACTATGATGAAAGGATTAATGAATGTATGGAAAAAAGTAAAGAAGGATTTGGCCCCGAACACCTCTCCAATTTTGGATTTGTCAGATATGTCGAGTTTTCCGATTAAGATAGATAAAGTGGTAAAGGAAATATTGGATAAGAATGAAGTTTTCCTGGTGAAAGACTGGTTAAGGATCTGTAGGGATAATGGAAGAAGGACAAATTTGTTTGAACAATTTAAAATGAATTGGTTTCAGATAATGATGGTAAACAAGTGGAATAGTAAATATATGAGATAATATGATTTGGGTAAAGACGGAATTTGAGGAATTGATTTTGAAAGTTAGAAAGGGAGAAAAAATATTAATGGTTTAGTTAGTAAATTGTATACATTATTAAATAAGGAGGGTGATCCACAGGAGGATTTGAAATTAAGTTGGGAACAAGAATTGAATATAAAGATAGAAAAAGATACATGGAGAAACAAATGGAAAAAGAGGATAATGAGAACTATGTCGGTTAGAATTAAGGAACATAATTATAAAATGTTATGGAGGTGGTATCTGACACCAGTGAGGTTACATCAAATTGACAATAAAAAGGACAAATTGTGTTGAAGATGTAAAGATACAATAGGAACTTATGAACACATGTGGTGGGGTTGCACTGTGGTAAAGGATTTTTGGAAAAGAATTGAAAAAGAGATTGGTGAAACAATGGGAAAGAGAATTAAACTGGGGTCAGCTACCACTATGTTAACAAATGTGGAATGTACCAATTTAAATAAGGATGAGAAAGAATTATTTGAAATAATGCTTACAACAGGTAGACAATGTATTGCTAGAAATTGGAAAAATGACATAATTATACAGACGGAAGAGTGGTATAAAGAAATGTGGAACTTAGCATTGAATGATAAACTAACATGGGAGTTAAAAGAGAAGAAGGGTAACATGAGAGAGAATAGATTTTGGAATATTTGGAAGCCTTTTGTGGATTACTCACTTATGGGTGTTGAAAGAAATAGACCTGTACCCGAACAAAGTAGTTTTTGGTGCCTAAATAATGAGTTATTCTGAGTTCTCCAGGGCAATGTAAATAAACACTGGGTGCTAAATTTGTATATTGCTGTGTTTGTTTTTGTCCCCTATTCGAATTAGTAGTGAATTGCTTAAAAGGGTATATGACTTAGTAGTATTATTAAATAAGTAATATTTGAAAGAAGGTTCTGAGTAAAGTGTAACAATAATTACTATGTCATAAATTAGAGAATTTATTTTTAATGGAGGTATTAAGGTCTTTGAAATATTAATGATAGAGTAAAAGGGTATTAGGATAGGTTGTATTTATTTCTTTTTGATGTGTTAATGTTTAGTTTTTATTTTAATGTACTTTTGTGTTTTATTATGTATGGTTTTTTTAATCTGTATTTGGTGAAAAACTCCAATAAAAATTATTATTAAAAAAAAGAAATTTCTCGGCCCCATACTGAGCAATCCTTTTGCCCCATCCCCCAACATACTTTTCTCTGTCCCGGCAGGGCCCCTGTCAGCTCCGGGCCCTCAACGGCAGTACTGGTAGTACTGCCCTGATGGCGGCCCTGCATGTACACTGCTAATGAGCTACAGCACTTTCCCTTCAAAGCTTATATGCAGTTTTGGAATTGGTGCTTAATAGGAATATGGAGGGGGGAAACTTTAAGCAGCTCCATGTTATTTCTTCACCAAGAAGGTGACTTAGAAACCATGTCTCTCATTACTCCTTTACTTTAGTTAAGAATCTACTTTTTGTTAATTTATCTCTACTAGTTACTCGATGTTGTCTGCAAAACTATAATAAACCGAGGACTCAAACTACTATTGATTATAGAACAGCTTCCTTTTTCTTTTGCTTTTTTTTCATCTTGTAAGAAGGTCCCTTCCCCCAGAAAAGACTTTCAACATGAATCATAAAATGTTTTTTATTACTTTAATTGTTGTAGGGATGTTTTTTAACTTGAATGTTTTTATGGTTGTTTGTAAGCCACCTGGAATCGCCTCGGCAAGGAGGCGGCGATACAAATTTAATTTAATTTAATATAATGATGATGATGATGAAGAACCATTGTACTAAAATGATGTTCTAGTCTGAGAATTATGAACACATTCATAATTTATTTTAATATAGTATTAGCATATGCCATTAAAATTATTTTAAGCTAAATTTGAAATAATATGGCTCTTAAGAGACAACGAGGTTGATCTTAAGAGATATTCAGGTCAACAGAGCTAGAGTGGAGAAGTGGCTACAGTACACAATTTAATTTGCAAAATTCAGTTTCTAGTCCCCAATGAGCTACCAAAACTCCTTAATAAGTGACCTTGGGCAGGTTAGTATCAGAGCCTGACACACTTTGTAGAATTGTTGTGAGGATAAAATGTGGCAGAGGAAATTAATCCTTTAGCTCACTGAGGAAAGGCAGAATATAAACATAATCATCACTGCCAGTAGTAGAAAGCATGACTCCTTCACAAACTATACATTTTCCTACAACAGCTTAAAATGAGAATTAGAATTTCAATGTAGTCTGGAGAGCTAGAAAGCATTAAAACCTGTCATGCCAGACCACAAACAACACTTGAAACAGCTATTTCATAGAAACTAATTAAAGTGAGGCTCACCAAAACAGCTGCCTCAAAATAAAGCCGTTTTTTCTTCAGAGTTTATGACTGAAGCCCACATAAAATTTACTTTAATCCCATGCTCTTAAGAGTCTTTGATTTCAACTCTCTAATTGCAGACATTAGTTATCTTAAACCAGATACTGTACTCTGGCAGATACTCAGAGGGCACTTCCACACCTGCACTGGCAATGAGACTAGAACACAGTTGTGAAAATTATGTAAGAAACTCTAAAAAGCTTGAGTGTACATACAATTACTAGCCCTAGCTCCTCCAACTGACATTGGATAGTCTTCATAGGCAGAAAGATTTTGCAGCCCAGCCTTATAATATCTCAGAAATATAATTCTCTATTACCACTTCTTAGAAAATATTAAACCTCATGTAAAAAATAAATCAGGAAAACTAAAGGAATGCACACCTTTTACCACATTATTTCACAAGTTAATAAAGTGCTAAGACTGCATCCACGTTTGGATTATAGTATTTTACATTTTGAGCACAGACATCAGCCACAAATCCTATCCGCACCCAAAGACTGACTCGAACTCACTCATGTTTAAAGCAGCCATTCCACCTTGAGGTGCTGCTGGGTAGACATTTGGAACATTTGTTGTCATAAAATCCGCAATCTGTTGTAAAGCCAGTAAGCCTGTTGGGTTCTTCCCTTTCTTAAATTGTTCTTGGATCATTGATTCCAATTCTTCACAAAATGCCTAACAACAGAGTAGGTTACAAATTGAAACACTGCAGAACATCAAACAGATCGGATGAATTTCCTTTCCATATCTCTTACTCTTTAAAAGGTTTCCCTTCCCGCAATCAGTAAACATACTGAGCCGACCCCAGCTATTGAGGCATGTTAAGCTCTTTTTAAAGTTGCAGAACAATAATAATAATAATAATAATAATAATAATAATAATAATAATAATAATAATAATAATAATAATAATAATAATAATAATAATAATAATAATAATAATAATAATAATAATAATAATAATAATAATAATAATAATAATAATAATAATAAAAACAAAAACAAAAACAACAAAACATATGGCAACTGTTAAATCTTACAGAAGAGGAGACCTTGAGGTGCTGCTGGGCAAACATTCAGAATGGTTACAGCCACAGTCTTCTATGTTATCACCAACTATAGGCCTCTTTACTTCTCCAGGATTTTAAATTAACACTACTATTCTTATCAGTTTATGATGATCTGTTTTATCACTGCACAATCTAATCCACACTGAAAAATTTTATACTGAAGGATAGCAAAAAAATACTGAAAGAGAAAATAATACAGTCCATAGGAAACCATTTATAACAGTGCCTCTTATGACACAAAATAGATTTTAGTCACAATGCAAGGCATTATATAAACCTAATTCAAGGCTGTTTTATAGAAAGTGATTTTATTAGTCAAATAATCTTACATATAATAAAACCATAAACACATTTCTATTCATCTGTATCTTTGTGTAGTGAGAATTTGCTGCCACAGAAAGCTTTCTTTTGTATATGAGAACATTTTGCATCAGATTATTGTGTAACCTGCAATTTTCTACTTGAAATTCTATTTTGTAGAGAAATAAACCTGGCTAAAGCAGCTGTATGGTGCTGATGATCAAGCTTCAAAGCTGAATCCTTTAGCATACTTTCTAATTCTTTGGGATATCAGAGTAGAAAAATTCATCTTTTTCAGTGAGCATTGGTTATTGTGGGATGGAAGGAAGATTCTCACTGGAAATGACAATTTTTTCTATTACTATAACCCAAACAACTTTATAAAGGGCCTTATTTGCAAAAAACACTCTGAATTTCTCTGAAAACATGGGAGAATTTCAGGAGTTGACTCTGCTTCAGCACAAAGATAGATAACTAGAAAAACTAGGGATGATGTTCCTTGTTTGCCATAGAAATATTTATGCATCCTTTAATACTTTTTGATTCTATCATAAAGTGATAATGTTATTCAGTTCAATATATATTTGACAAAAAATTTCCCTCCCCCCAAACCCCAAAGACAAATCAGGGAAGAACACATTAATTACACTCTTTTATATGCCGTTCCATATGGCATACATTTTTATTACCTAACTTTTAAGATATAAGAATTCTGTTTTACCATACGGAGACAACAATAATATATAATCTTACTGGACTTTGAAGAATCATGGAGACTCTCTTCTTCTGTTCCATCATATTAAAATCCTGGCGAAGATCAGGTGCCATGTTCCTCTCTCGCAAATATTCTGGATTATTTTCATCAACTCTATCAAAATATCTCTCTTTATGGGGGGCTGCTGGAAGTGGCGAAGTTACCACTTCTGCTCTAGATTCACCATTCATAGCACTAATTCAGTAGTTCTATGGAAATGAGAAAAAAGACATCAAGATAAATTAATAAATTCAATCATCTACTATGGTTTAGCTTGGCATTCATACTACCACCACCCCTTATCAATCAATCAAGTGAAAATGTTAAAAAAAACTGGATGGCAAAGAAAACGGAATGCACATAAGAAGTAGATAAGAACTAAGTACTTCAGAACTCTTCCCAATGAAGGGTACTTTTGAAGAGGAATCAAACTTTCTGAAAAAGGAAATATAAAGCGTCTATATTGCTGCAGAGACAGAGGTTAGTAGTTCAACTCTCTATTGTGCAAAGTCATGAGCAAACTGTACAGACCTAGGATGTGCTGAGAAGTGAATAGTACATTTCTTTGGAGTCACCACAAGTCAGAATTGACTTGATGGCACACAAGTATTATTATACTTCTCATATCTGATCTTACTCTTGAATTTATTTTAGACCTCCACCTTCCCATTTTTTCCCCATTCTGCCTCTATACCAGTGGTTGTGAACCTATGGCATGCATGCCAGAGGGGGCACTCAGAGCCCTCTTTGTGGGCATGCACGCTGTCACCCCAGCACAGAGTTCACCCCACCCCTCTGCCCAGCAGCCCAATGGGAGTGCTTCCTCCCTCCCTCCAGCAGTTTGCCCCACCCCTCTGCCCAGCAGCCCAATGGGAGTGCTTCCTCCCTCCCTCCAGCAGTTTGCCCCACCCCTCTGCCCAGCAGCCCAATGGGAGTAGTTCCTCCTTTTCCCCAGCAGAGTTCGCCCCACCCCTCTGTTTGGGCATTTGGTCTATAAAAGGTCGGCCATCACTGCTCTATATCTTTTCATTATTAACTGCCCAATTAGGCAATTCAGCATTGGTGTAAGCAGAAATTGCATGAGTAGATTTCTAGAAATAAATCCTAATGTGGATTAAGTACTTGATGTGGGGATGTAAAGGAATTTCACCCTTCTCTCATTGCTATTCCAATTCAAAGCAGTCCCATATGTGAGATGCTGCCTCAGCAGTGGAAAGGAAACTGAGGGGAGATTGTTGTAGAGCACTCTTATTGAGAAGAGAGGGTAGAGTTTTTGGTGTTGCTAAGATCTAAATGTTTCCAAGGATGTCTGTGCAGAAACAGAACTCCCAATGTGTGATTTACAGATGAAGAGCTCCTACTTGCCTATGCTAGAAACCCTGTCAGATTCAAGGTGGCTGCAACCACATTTTAAAAATAATTCACAGATCAAAAAAAATCTTTTTTTATATTAGCTAACCTTATCTTATACAGTATAGCAATTATACTTATATGCTGCCCCAGAGCGCTTAGTGCACTCTCTGGGCGGTTTACAAGGTAATTAGCATTTTGCCTCCAACATGTTGGGTACTCATTTTACTAACTTCAGAATGGTGGAAGGCTGAGTCAACCTTAAACTTTTTTGAATGGCTTTCTAAAATGTTTTATGATGGTACTTGATTTGTGATGTTTTGACTTAAGTGATGTTTTTGATACTGTGGTTTATTTCTATTATTGTATGCAAATTGTACAGATTCTTATTTACTGTATTGTGATATATGTATAATGTATTAGATGTGGTATTGTTGTGAGCTGCCCTGAGTTGCATTGTCGAGTGGGCGGCATACAAGTCCAAATATAATGATGATGATGATGATGATGATGATGATAACGATAACAACAACAACAACAACAACAATAAACCCTGTCAGTATTGAATACACAACATCAGCAGTTTTGGCTGCAATACAGCAGTTTAATCACTGTGCCACAAGGGTTATATAATGCTTGCTCAGAGCTTGGGTTTTCTTAAAACCAACTCACTTTTGGCAACAATAGAACATGATTGATCTACATTAGTGTTTCCTGATTTTAGCTCCCCAGATATTCCTGGACCTCAATTCTTAAAAATCCAGGTCAGTACACCTGCTGATCAAGCTTTTGGGAATTGAAGTCGAAGACCATCTGAAGACCCATGCTTGGGAAACACTGATCTACGTAATCATTTTTCCTCAACCTCCCCCTCCTCATTTCTCTATTTCTTACTTCTCCTACTCCCATCTGTTTATTCTCTTCTGAAAATCCAGCACCCACTCTAATCCGTATCTTCAGTCACCTTGTCTTTTGGCTTCAAAGAGTTAGATTCCCTAAAACTGGCTCTCTTTCTCCCCATGCTTTTCTATTCCTGCACAAGCTAATTTTTCAAGAACACAAGAAATTGAAACAGTGGACAAAATTGTCTATTTGGGGAGTATGTTAAATGAAAATTGGGATCTCGAGGTAGAGATTAAAATACAAATAGAGAAAGGAAGATCCACCTTCATAAAAATACGACATTTGTTATGCAGTAGAGTTCTAACTCTCACTACAAAGATCCAAATAGTGAGATGTTACGTATTCCCAGAGTTGCTATATGGAGTTGAAGCTTGGACATTAACTAAAGCATCTGAAAAGAGAATTGAAGCCTTTGAAATGTGGATCTACAGACGGCTGCTAAGGATATAATGGGTTAATCAGTATTGCGCTGGGTGGATGAAGAACAAGAACTCTTTAAGACTATCAAGTAAAGAAAGCTCCAATACCTTGGCCATATCATGAGGAATATCCAAAATCACAAAAGCAACCGTTTGAGGCAAAGTCCAAATGAACAGTGATTTTAATTTTAATCAAGTCTCTGTGGACTGTAATGATGCTGTAAAGTATTTGTCCCAGCCTAACGCAGGTGGTTTGCATTCATTTTTAGAGAATATAACAAGCGTCTTTTGTTAAACTTCTTTGACCACCTAAAGAGTAAGCGAGTGAGGCCATATAGACGCGTTATAGACGTTACTGGTAAGTTTCTAGTTTTGTCAAGCAATGTGCATTATTGACATTGTAATTTGAACTTGTTACTCAATGCACTTTTCATTATATTTTAGAAAAATAATAATATTTTCCTGAAGAAGAAATTAATTCAAAAAACCATTTGCCGGACCAGGTTTTGAATTATGGAATTGTGAATGTTATTTCCTTTGAAAACTCAACTGCAACATTGTGTATATATTTCTATGGACTGAAGACAATTATATTTTACCTGGATCCTTTCTTTTGGATTGATTTTCTCTGTAAGAATGATATATATCTGACAATATGAACATTTGAGTGTTTCCTTTAATGGGAATTTTCAGTATCATTACAGTCCACAGAGACTTGATTAAAATTAAAATCACTGTTCATTTGGACTTTGCCTCAAACGGTTGCTTTTGTGATTTTGGATGTTCCTAATCGTTTGGCCCTTTTGTTTGGATATCATGAGGAACAACATAAAGTATAAAATCCTCCAACTTGCTCTACAAGGAAAGATCCCTGGGAAGAGAGATCATTGACGTAGATGGACTTCATGGCTGAGTGAGATTTCAGCCGCTGAAGTCCAATTCAAGGCATAAGTAAAGAACAATGACAGAATAAAATGTATTTGAACTGAACAATGAAATCCTAATACAAACCTAGGAACAGAAAACCTAGTCAAGACTACTTAATGCTACCATAAAATAATTCACAAAATGTAAACTTGCCCTTAAAAACAATTTTTTATAAAGCAAAAACCCACCATCATAACCATGTTCACGTTCCCTAGCAATGTTTTCACAGGTACAGTATGTTGATTTTACTGCCATCAAAATTGATTGCCTTTGACAGCTTTTACCGAATCCCCATTCAGATAACACAAATGTTTTACTTGCTGACTTGTGATGCTACGCTACAGCTATCCCTTGTATACATATGTAACTTCCAACAAATGGAAAAATATCAAAAAGCACAATAGCTCAGCTAGTTATACCTTTGCTTCTACGGGAAGAAGTGGATGTTTCTGTGTTAAGTGCTAAGAAAGCTTGGAGTAAACCAGAGTATTTTTTTTTAGAAAGGGGTGTATTAAGCCAATACAAGAGATGTTTGATGATGGAAAAGAAGAAAATCATATACCAGGAAAGCCTTTGCAGCAGTCTGAAATGTCAAGATTAGGTATTTATTTATTTTTTCCTTTAAGGGGAGGGGGATGTGCATCCCCGTCCTTAAATACATCCAATTTCTGCAGCATTCCATGTACAGTATAATTTGGCCTTTTTTTTAAATAAAAAAAAATGTCTGAAATTTGTTGTAATGCCGCCCTAAGTCGGGTTCTGCCTGAGTGGGCGGCATATATAAATATGACTATTAAATTAAATTAAATTCTCTTTGCAGCTTTAAGCCAAAAGCTCCACCCTGAATCAAGTTGAAGAGAAATGATAAATTTAAGAGCATAACATAGAAAGATATTAAATCACAGTTTAACAAGATACAGATGTTTTAGGCATAGTCATTAAGTATGTCCTAGGTTATAAAGCAAAATTTAAGTCTGACCAGTGGATTCACAATTTGCAAAACAAGAAAAAGGGAACATTTTAAGAAATCAGACATTTCAATTTGTAAACTGTGATGCATTGGAAAGGCATGAAGCACCTACAGTATTTGGAACTCTATACAGTAAAACCCCTACTTACAAAAAAAAAAGTCCGTTCTGTAGGCTTTTGCTTAAATCGTTTTATGTAACTCGAAGCAAACCCATAGGAAGAAAAAAATTACATAACTCGAAGCAAACCCATTTGTTTGCGGCTGTATTATTTGTTTGTACCTGTTTGTTCTGTGACGACTGTACTGCCTCTGGCCGTAATAAAGTTTTGAAATAAATATACATAACTCGAAGCAAACCCATAGGAAAAATAAAGATTTTATGTAAATCGAAGCAAACCCATAAAGAAAAGAATTTTTATGTAACTCGAAGCAAACCCATAGGAAAAAGAATCTTTATGTAACTCAAAGAAAACCCATAGGAAATTGTGTAAATTGGGACATGATTTTAGCACAAAATCATTATATAAGTCGAATTTTATGTAACTCGAGGCATATGTAAGTCGGGGTTTTACTGTACTTCTACATAACTTGCAAAGAGTTAGGTTTTTATATTGACAATATGACTTTTCATATCGGAGAAAAACAAAAACGCTGTAGCACTTTAAAGACTATTATATTTTAATATTAGCTTTTGTGGATCAAGTCCACATTGTCAGACTTGATCCACGAAAGCTAACATTAAAATATAAGTTAGTCTTCAAAGTGCTACCATGTTTTTGTTTTGTTTATTCTCTGATATGCTTGCAGCGCAGACTAACACGGCTATTATTCCAAAATATATGACATTTCAGAAACTCTTAAGAAAGACAAGTTCAATACTCTTTTAAAATGGTCAGCCACTGTAGAGCTGAGTAACCAAACTTAGTGATTTATCAACTAATTGGAACAAATTTTTCTGACAGTTCATTTTACTTCTTATCACCAGGTCAAAATTCTGAAGGTCCAAACTATGATTTTTTTCCTTGCCATAAAGTTCCAATTTAGGAGGTGAACTCTTATTGTGCATCATGCATAACACAAAGCTGCAGAAGTTGCGGGGGAAACACAACAAAGCAGAACTACCGTATTTTCCGGCGTATAAGACGACCCCCAATTTTTCCAGTTAAAATATAGAGTTTAGAATATACTTGCCGTATAAGACTACCTCTCTTCCAATGCACACCAAATAAAAATTAACCCACACTCAACCCGAAGACGCACAGCCCTCCGACTCGAATGGGCAGGTTCTGGTGGAGAGCCAATCCACGCTCACGTTCTCCTCCTCGAGGTACAGGAAGATGTGTGCAGCTTGCTTCCCCTTGCTTCATACTCCCCGCACAGAGCAGGGACTCGGCCGCGGCACCCCCCACCATATGCGCCGGACATATGAAGCAAGAGGAAACAAGCTGCAGTTAAGTACCTGTCCTATAAGACAACCCCCAACTTTGGTACAGATTTTTCGGGGTTAAAAAGTAGTCTTATACGCCAGAAAATACAATAATCATGAGACTTTTCTGCTGGCATCAGCCGTACAATCAATTGTGCAATGCGGTCAGCCTCTCTAAGCCCAGCACAATTCTATAAGTTTAACTTTATATTAGGTAAAGGTAAAGGCCCTACTTGCTCAAAAGCCAGTCATATCCAACTCTAGGGTGCAGTGCTCATCTCCATTTGCATCTGCAGACATTTCCGTGGCCATGTGGCAAGCATGACTAGACACAGATCGCTGTTACCTTCCCACTGAAGTGGTACCTATTTATCTACTTGCACTTTCTTGCTTTCGATCTCCTAGGTTGCCAGGACCTGGGACATAGACAGGAGCTCACTCTGTCATGCAGCACTTGGGTTTTGAACTGCTGACCTGCCAGTGGTCAAGTTCAGTGTCTTAACCACTAAGCCACCACAGTTCCTAAATTTATCAGCCTAAATCTAGCTCACATTTGGTCTTCCTCTTTTCCTGTTGTCTTCTACCCTTCCTAGCATTACTGTCTTATCAAGAAAATCCTGCTTTCTCATGATATTCCCCCCCAAAGTAGGACACTATCGGTTTCATCATTTTTGCCTCCAGAGATAGTTAAGGATCTGCTCTTGGACCAGCTAACTGGTTTTTCTGACAGTCCAACTCCTTTCTGACAGAAAAGCTGTCCTCCAGCACCATATATCAAATGAATCACTTTTTCCTGTCAACTTCCTTTGGTTTCATGCTTTAAAGATATTAAATCTGATATAAATGTAATCTCTTAAAGATTTTTTTAAAAGGCAAGAGTAGACAATGGAGAGGGGGAATTGTGGATAAGGATTATGAGAAGGATTTATCCATTCATCCCTCCAGATGAAGTTTTTCAAGTTGTATTGCGGCTGTTCTTTTAGAATTTAGGAGAGGAACAATTAATTGCCACCTCACTACCAATGAACTTTTAAAACTATTTTTGCCTAATATATAGACAGCCTCTCAAAGAAAACTGCACCTGGGTAAAAAAATAAACCCAAAGGGAAACACACACGTGTACACACATGCACACACGCACACATCCCAGAAGCCAAATCCCAGGCTAAGTGGTTAAGAAGCTCACCTTGTTAGCTGGAAGGCCGGCAAGTCAAGACACAGGTACTGCATTATTGAGCGCCCGTTGTTTAGCAGTTCAAAAGCAAGAAATTGCAAGTAAATAAATAGGGACCACTTGGGTGGGAAAAGATCTTGAGGACATGAAAGGAGGAGCCTCATTCATACCAATAAAGTTCTACTCACAAATTTCTTGCAACATATCGCCTGACTACTGATTTTCACATACAATTTTTCCCCATGTTTTTAATTAGTAAATGCTGCTGATCTCTGATTTTTCTGTTCAAAATAGTAAAGTCAATGTGCACATTATAAATATGAATATGTGAAGCTACCTTGCATGGCAGAGACTGGAAACCTGTTTTTCTGGTATTTTGGAGTAAAAACGCTTGGCAGCACTAGCCAATACAACCAGTGGTGAACAATGACAGGAACTGCAACCCAACAACATCTGGATTCCCTAACTCTGTGATACAGAATCACACCTTTGGTCAATACAGCACAGCAATCTCTTAGCAGTAAACAACATAGCGATTCACAGGGTCCAGGAGCTCATTTCCCATAGCTCAGGTCCACCAGTTTCTATATAACCTTTCCCTGTTGAAACCAAAAGTGGCCAGGTATTCCCTTTCATTAAAAATATATAAATAAGGTGTGTACTACACATGTGTTCTCTCTCTCTCTCTCTCTCTCTCTCACACACACACACACACATTCAAAAGAAAAATCTGTTCCTTGGAGCACAATTTTCCATGTCTAAACAGACACTTTTCATCAGAACAGGATCTCTAAGGGAAACACAAATTGGTTTTCTGCAAGCATGTGGTTTCTACTAGGCACTATTCATTATGAGTTAGTGTACGATCATAATTTCCTATAACCAATGAAATTATCTATTCTGTATTTATTCTCAACAATCCTAATGCATCTAATAAATCCTTAAAACTTATTATAAAACAATACATACAGTAACAACATGCGTGTAGATACATAAATGCCCTTTCTACCATGATGAAACCAAGATTCCTCGCCAGAGTGACTGGTTGGGCAGAAGATAACAAAGGTTATCTAGTTTAAAGCAGCGGCCCTTTAGAAAAAGTAGGCAGCCAGTGTCAAGTAAACAAGGAAGCAGGTATGGAGAAGGATACTGTGTGTGGCACAATGGCAAAGCAGGAGGTGCAATAAGGCAACATGAGATGATGGAAGGGAAGACAGGTAGACAAAAGGCAGACTTGGCCTCGCTATAAAGCAGGGGTGGCTGATCCACTCCCTTACAGGTGTAGGACCCTCCTGGAGGTCCCTACAACCTTTCCCCCTCACTAGGCTACTACTGCCTTGCCCTCATCCTCTCATATCTTGCCTCTTCACCTTCCACCCTTATGCTTTATGCGCCACCACACTCCAACCTCTTGTCTTCTGTAAAAGCAGCTGCATGGCAGATCTGCTTTAAACAGAAAGCAGGCAGGACGGTGGAGAGCGAGGCAAAGACACAAGACGAGAGCAAGATGGGAGATGGCTAAGCAGCAAAAGGAATAGCAAGAGCGGAGTCTTTGCAGGTGATAAGAAGCGCCTGGACCACCCCCTTCCACAAGTGCAATGCGTTACCTCAAACAAAAGGCACAACCCTAACTCTCCCGCCCTCCCTCTTCACTATCCAGTATGCTTTACTAACTGATTCGTCATCTGACCTGATCAGATTACAATGGGATAAAATAAATTAGATAAAATATGATTACAAAACAGAATAAAAATAGATTAAAAGTAGAATGATACAATCACAATAAAACAAGATATTCAATTTATTCAATACAATTCATCACCTTTGCATGCAACCCCTATTTGATCAATAAAGCAACTTCTCTTTTGAAGGGCCCCAACTATAAACTTGACAGTTCTAATATTTACATATTTATTTGTGCCCCGAAAGAAGGAAGTAAATCTTTTATTAGGGTCTTAGTATTTCATTCTGTCTAGCAATGTCTGCAAATACTGGGCTCTTACTGTGGCATATACAGGTGAAACTTGGAAAATTAGAATATTGTGCAAATGTTCATTCAGTTCAGTAGTGCAACTTAAAAGGTGAAACAAATAAATGAGATAGACTCATTACATGCAAAGTGAGATAGTTCAAGCCTTACTTTGTTATAATATTGATGCTTATGACTTACAGCTTATGAAAACCCCAACCCCAACAGTCGGGTACCTGATCAAATAAGTTTTTGGAAACGGTAAAAATAAATTTAATATCCCGCAGACTCCATGATATTGTAAATACACTGGGTGATTATGGTATTATGGTTGAACATTATTTAGTTATTGGTTGCATGTTATAATTTAATGGTACTTAATAGAATGTGGTTGCATTAATTAACATGGGTTAAGGATTAATTTGGAAATAATAAATTCCATAGAATTAAAAATGGTAACGGAAGTTGGGGGTAAGATGGAATTGTATAAATATAATAAGTAGGAGGGTTTTTGTCTTCTATTAATATTGTACATGTAAGCTTGCACACCAATAGAGATTATAAGGTGATATTTTTGTATGTATTTTAATTGAATTCTTTTCTTTTATGTTGTGTGTGTAAAATTAAAATTTAATTTTAAAAAAAATTTTTAAAAAGAAAACCCCCACCCCCAATCTCATGTACCCTATAATATCACCTAATCTCATGTATGCTGTACAATTATAATAAATTAAGGCATGCCTTCTCTCGCGTTGCATGTAGTGAGTCTATCTCATATATCTGTTTCACCTTCTAAGTGAAATGAATGCACATTTGCATGATATTCTAATTTTCCGAGTTTCACCTGTACTGTAATTGACAACTAAACAGAACATGTGCAATATTTTCTATTTGTTGTTTTTTGTTTGTTTTCTGATATGGCTCAAACACAGACTAATACGGCTATTATTCCAAGGCATTTCTGTTTCCGGTGCTCCACAGGCACAGGTTCTCTCAGAGTATGGGACATGGTTAAATCACCCCTATTTAACCAGAGAGTCCTCTATCTGCGCAAATCTTGCTCTGTAAATGCTGTTCTACCATGCTGAGCCAGACCCCATTGTCAAGGATTTCTCCTTGAAAATACTTTTTTTCGTTTTCGGCCCACCATTTCAAGGGTCTAATCTTTGTGAGGGGCTCAATATGGATTTGAGCAAGGGAGGAGAAATGCCAAGACGGCTCGGGGAGCCTTCGCCCAACCCAGAGCGGGTGACAGCAACCCTTTTCTCAGCAACATACCCTGGGCAACCTCAGCACCCGAGAAAAGCTGCAGGCTCTTCATCATCCTCCATGCAGAACATGCACAAGGTTCATGCTGGGGGGGGCCCGGGGTCCATGCTGGGGGGCCCATGTTTTATTAGATCGTGGCTTTGGCCGGGTTAATCAAAATACACCACGGAAAGATCTCAGTTTTAATGTGCAACATCCTATCAGCTTTCTTGTGTTTTTTTTGCTACTGTCAGATTTTTTTATATATATATATATATATATATATATATATATATATATATATATATATATATATATATATATATATATATATATATATATATATATATATATATATATATATATATATATATATATATGTAATTTTTTTTGGGGGGGGGGAATTTGAGGAAGAGAGAGAGAGATAAAGAGCCCTGGTGGCGCTGTGGTTAAACTGATGTACTGCAACCCAAAAGGTTGTGAGTTCGATCCTGACTAGGACCCAAGGTTGACTCAGCCTTCCCTCCTCGGTCAAATGAGGACCCAGCATGTTGGGGCAAAATACTAATTAATTTGCGAACCGCCCAGAAAGTGCACTAGGCACTATGGGGAGGTAGAGAAGTGCATTTACAATTGCTAATTTCTTTTTTTTTCCTTCCCCCCCCCTCTTGTCGGCTATTCCAAGACGCAACTCCCATGAAAGCAACCCGAAATAGGGCGTCCAAACCAATAGCGACGGGGGGGGGGAGAGAGAAAAGGAGTCTCCCCTCCATTCAGATGGACGGTAGATACGCCTCGGCCGGCGCCCACAACCCACTCACCCAGATGTGCAGAAAGGTCTTGGGAGGCGGCCAGCACCGTGAAACACCTCGCACGGGTCCGCTGCAGAAGCGCCTCTCGCCGACGCCGCCTAAACTGACTCGGGCCCCGCGGACGACGCTTCGCTCCTGCTCCGCCAGGGTGCGGCTTCCTCAGCTCCGCAGGCCTATAAGCGGGCCAATCATTGGAGTGCGCTCACGTGGTAAGCAAGCAGGCTGCTGATTGGCTGACTCTCACTGAAAGGCCGCGAGCTATTGACGGAAGGGGAATTGGCCTCCCAACGGTGTTTGTTCCCCGCGGGCCCCCCCTCCCCCGTCCCCTTTCGTTCCTCTGGAACTCGCCTTGCTCCGTCGCGCGTCCACAAGTGGGCGGGGCAAGACGAGACGTTGGTGCCTTTTGAACCTCAACGCCCCGCCCCTTTCACACCTCCCTGCCCCGACCTTTCTTTTGGCTTCGGTTTCTGCTTCTGAGCATGCGCGGGAGCATAATATTGAGGGAAGGGGACTGAGTGAGGTTATACCACATCACACCACTTTCCTAGTATCAGAGCCTTCTCAAGTGAGTCCTCTCTTCTCATTTGGTGGCTTTAGTGTATGGGACCAAAGACAACCGGACAACCGAAAGGTTGGTTTAACACAGGTTTATTGCATGAGGTTCCAGTGAAGCATGAGGTAATGGCGGTGATACAACTCAATATATACAGTAGCTCTCTACGTTTGAATCTTGTAGCACGGTAGCTCATTGGCTGCTACCGGCGTGGCCTCGCCCAGGCACGCCTCTTTCTTCAGCTGCTGAATGCGGGGAAGGTTTTCCCGCGGCTGTCCGTGATTGAGCAATGTGAACCATGTGAGGCTGAACGCTCGCAGCTGCCCTCTATGGGCTGTCTGCTCGCATTCCTTTACAGCTGGTATCGTTTGTATCTGGAGTGGTTACATTCTTGCCTATACAGTATAATGAACATGCATACATACATACATAACATCCCTCCCCCCTAGGATGGGACGAAGTCCCGCAACCATTGTGGCTTGCCGCACGTGCGCTTGGGACGCGCTTGCGTCTGACCTAGTACTGGAGAGCCTGTGATCCCTGACTCCGCGGGTGCTTGTCCTGCAACGGGAAACGGGGATTCGTTAGTGGCTCCGTGGGGCGTCCGTGCCTGCCTCGCGCCCGGGGATGGGAAGGGAATGAATAGTTGGGAGGTGAACCCCTGCCTGTTGCTCTCTGACCCCGGGGATCCACCTATTGTGAACCGCGGGACCGATGAGGTCGCCCTTGCGGTTCGGCTACCTTCTGATCCCTGCTCGGGGGACCTTGAGACTGTGGTGGGCGGACTCGCTGATGCCTCCCGTCTTGGGGGTGTCGGTCTCCGGGAAAGTGGCGCTATATCGCATTCTAACTCACAGGGGCTACTGGGACTGGAGGTACCAGGGGCTGAACTGAAACCCCTCTTTTCGCTAGGACGGGTGGGGGACCACTCCGCTAACTCCCCCTGGTACTGTAAATCAACGTCTAAACTTCTATGGGCATCTGTGTTTCGGGGAAACTCCCGCGGGGTATGTGTGTGGTCGGGGCTCTTCCATTTCTTCGGGGACTCCCGCACAAGATTTCTGTGGATCGATTCCCTTTCCTCCCCCCTTGGTGGGGACCCATGCTCCCCTTTTCCTCCCCCTTGGGTTAAGCGGGTGGGGGAGTACCCTAACGCTGATTCGATGCTATTCTCGTCTCCGTCCTGCTCTCCGGGGACCCTGCGCCTGAGTTGGTCCACGTGTCGCCTCCACAGGAAGCCTGTACTGGTTTCTACGCGGTATGAGACGGGGCCGGTTTGTTCTACTACGGTGCCCGGCACCCAGGCTGGCCCCGCGCTGGCGTAGTTCCTGCAATGCACCGGGGCGCCTATGCTGAAACTCTTTGTGGGTTCCACCCCTATGTTCCGCCCCTTGTCCTCTACTCTCGTGGGGTCTAGCTTGGAGATTCCCGTGGCCAGCTTCCTGCGCATCAACAGCTCTGCGGGGGAGTACCCTGACGCTAGTGGGGTGACCCTGTATCTTAGCAGGAATTGGCACAATTTCAGGTCGAGGTCTCCGGGGCCCATGCGCAGTAGCGCGTCTTTCGTGGTGCGCACGAGGCACTCTACTTGGCCGTTGGTGGCCGGGTGAAAGGGGGCAGAGGTGACGTGCCGAATGGCGTTGCGCTCCATGAATGCCCCGAACTCGGCGGACGTGAAACAGCTGGCGTTATCGCTGACGAGGGTGTCGGGTAAACCGAACGTGGAGAAGACCCTCCTTAACTGTTTGATTGTTGTGGCCGAGGAGGTGATTGAGACTGGAATGACCTCCAACCACTTGGAGAACGCGTCCACCATGAGGAGGAAAAGCGTTCCCCTGAACGGGCCAGCAAAGTCTACATGTACCCGGGACCAGGGCCCCCTTGCCGTGTCCCACTCCCTAGGTGGCGAGCGAGCCTCTTCTGGCCTTGAGCTTTGGCACGCTTCGCAAGTGCCGACCATGTGTTCGATGTCGGCGTCTAGCTGGGGCCACCAAAAGTAACTGCGGGCCAGCGCCTTTGAGCGGACGATCCCCGGGTGGCTGACATGCAGCAGTTTAAGCACCCTCGGCCGGAGAGGCGTGGGGATTACTACCCGCTGTCCCCACAAAAGGCAACCCCTCTCTAGGGACAACTCTAGTTTCTTTTTGAAAAATGTGTCGAATTCCGCTGCTGGGGAAGACACGGGCCACCCTTTCTGTACCCAGGAGCAGACTGTGGCCAGCGTTTTGTCCTTGCCTGTCGCTTTGGCGATGTCGGCCGGTACTACTGGAGGGGAGTCTAGAACCTCTATCATTAAGACCTGATGGTCCCTCTCTACTTTGTCCACGTGGCAGCAATCCCGGGGAATGGGGGACCTCGACAGGGCGTCGGCATGGCTGATCTCCCTCCCGGGCCGGTATACCAACGCGTGCTGATACGCGTTGAGAAAAATGGCCCACCTGAGCATTCTCGGGGACAGGATTTGGGGTGTGGGCTTATCTGCGGTGAAAATGCCTAACAAAGGCTTATGGTCAGTCACTATGGTGAAGGGGCGGCCGTACACAAAATCATGAAATTTCTTGGTCCCCGCAATTATTGCTAGTGCTTCTCTGTCTGTCTGAGCATAGTTCCTCTCTGCTTGGGACAAGGACCTAGAGTAGAACGCTATCGGGGCCTCCCTACCGTTCTCCAGCACGTGGCATAACACCGCCCCCACCCCCACCGGGGATGCATCGCATATCAGGACCACTGGGCGTTTGGGATTGAAGTGGGTCAGTACGGCATCTGATGCCAGGAGTCGCTTCAGGTCATTGAAAGCCTTCTCCTGGTCGTCGCCCCACTTCCATGCCTCGTCCTTTTTTAACAATTTGTGTAGCGGTTCTGCCACGGCTGCCTTCCGCGGGAGGAAGGAGTGGTAGAAGTTGAGCAGTCCGAGGAACGACTGCAACTCGGGCTTGGATGTGGGGCGAGGGGCCTTCTTGATGGCGGCTACCTTGGATTGGGCTGGTCTAATTCCCTCGGGAGTGACACGGAACCCTAGGAACTCAACCTCTGTGGCGAAGAAGACGCATTTGTCTTTCCGCAACCGCAACCCCGCCTTTTCGAATATTGTCAGGACCTTTCCCAACCTAGTTGCTAATTCGGCCCGGCTCCCCCCTGTAATCAATACGTCATCAAAGTAGGGTAACACCCCCTCTAACCCCTTCAGGAGGCGTTCCACAAGTGACTGGAAGATCCCGGGCGCCGAATTCACGCCGAATTGTAGGCGCGACACCTGGAACGCCCCTTTGTGGGTGACTATGGTCTGCGCAGCGGCTGCGGCGGGGGTCACCGGGAGTTGCTGGTAGGCTTGGGCCAGGTCGAGTTTAGCGAAACACCTCCCCCCGTGTAACCTGGCCAACAAGTGGCTGACTACCGGCACCGGATACGCATTAGGGCGGATCGCCTTATTGATGGTGCACTTGTAATCAGCGCATATGCGGACCTCCCCGTTGGCCTTGAGCGCTGTTACAATTGGAGTTTCCCACTCCGCAGAATCAACAGGAACAAGAATCCCCTGGCCCACCAATTTGTCCAACTCCGCCTCTATTTTGTCCTTTAGTGCGAAGGGCACTCTGCGCGGTTTAAGTCTGATTGGACGTACTCCAGGGTCCAGGTCGAAAGTCACTGGGGGGCCCTTGAATTTCCCGAGCCCCTTTTTAAAAACCTCGGGGTGCGCGTCGCACACGCTCTGTATTGGATCAGTCCCGGCGGCGTGTGCTTCCACGGCGTGTACCCCCCCAATGAACAACCCCAGGGGCTGGAACCATTGAGTCCCGAGGAGGCTGCATTTACCTCCCTTGAGGACGACTAGGGGAAGCGTTGCGGTGTGCTTTTTAAACTGGACCCGGAACTTCCCAACCCCCAACACTGGGATGCGGTTCCCTTGCACGTCCTTCAGTGTGGCCCTCAACGCCTTGAGCTTGGGCCGCATGCGGGGGGCGACTTTCATGAACTCCCCCTGGGAAATAATGGAGTATGAAGAACCCGAGTCCACCTCCATTCTAACAGGGGCCCCTTGTATTACTACCTCAACGAAGTAACGGGGGTGCTCCGTGGAAACGCTGTAAACCGGCGCGTCGTCCTCGCTGTCGTCGGAGATGCGCCCTACTCCGTCCCGCGTCCTCGTGGTCCGGGTGCCGTCCTTTGGCCTCGTGGTGCGGTCCTGCCTCGTGGTGCGGTCCTGCCTCGCCGAGCGGTCTGGAGAACTCCTGGTGGCCTCGCGCCGTTTCCGGCAGACCTTGGCGATGTGCCCGCGCCGGCCGCAGTTGTGGCACTCGGCCTTGCGGAACGGGCATTTGGCGCGGGCGTGGGAGGCGCCGCAGCCGTCGCAGCGCCGGCCCTCTCTCTGGACCCTCCGGACGTCCTCGTCGTCGCCGCTCTCCGCAGACGAGTTCGAAACTCGCCGGGCCGCGCGCACCGAGCTCTCTGCCTTTGCGGGCTTCGGGCGCCAGTCCTGAAGCTCGTGCACCCCGGCAGTAGTGGCCTCCGCGGCCTGTGCCGTGTCGAGGACTTGTTGCCACGTGGGAGGCGGCTCCCTTTTCATCAGCGCCCGCTGAGTCTCTGTGTCCCTCAGACCGCAGAGCAGGCAGTCCCGGAGGGTGATGTCGGGGAGCTCCCACTTGCATGGGCCGGCGGCCAGCCGTAGGGCCGAGGTGAACTCCTCGACCGATTCCCCGGGTGCCTGGACTCGCCTCCAGAACGCGCTCCGAGCGGGGAACATCGCTATTGCTGGCCGGAGATGGGCGCGCAACGCCGCCAGGAGCTCTGTAGCTTTGAGGTCGCCCACCTTCCTCGGCGCGATCAGGTCCACCAAGGTCCTCTTGGTCTCGTGTCCGAGCATGCGGACGAAAATGGCCCTCTTTTTGGCCTCATCGGAGACTTCGAGCTCCACCAGCGCTGCGTTGAAGTCTATCTCAAACAGCTCCAAGTCTCCCGGCTTCTTGATCTCATAGCCGGCGCATGTCTTGGTCCCGTGGGCAGCCATATCCCACCTTCGTCGCCAATTTAGTGTATGGGACCAAAGACAACCGGACAACCGAAAGGTTGGTTTAACACAGGTTTATTGCATGAGGTTCCAGTGAAGCATGAGGTAATGGCGGTGATACAACTCAATATATACAGTAGCTCTCTACATTTGAATCTTGTAGCACGGTAGCTCATTGGCTGCTACCGGCGTGGCCTCGCCCAGGCACGCCTCTTTCTTCAGCTGCTGAATGCGGGGAAGGTTTTCCCGCGGCTGTCCGTGATTGAGCAATGTGAACCATGTGAGGCTGAACGCTCGCAGCTGCCCTCTATGGGCTGTCTGCTCGCGTTCCTTTACAGCTGGTATCGTTTGTATCTGGAGTGGTTACATTCTTGCCTATACAGTATAATGAACATGCATACATACATACATAACAGTGGCCAAAGTACTTTTCCCCATTACTGTCTTCCAGAACAGCCAACAGGAGCTGGCCTCCTTTTGTGAAGACAGGAGGTGTGGGGCTTAGACTCTGGAGTCCTTTTTGTGGTCCAAGATGGACAGGTCTGTTCCCCACCTCCCCACTCCACCAGTATGTAGGTGGGTGGCTCTTCTTTCCTGCTTTATAGGAAAAATCACAAAAACCGCGCCTTATCTATATTGAGCGATCCACTCCAGTGAAAATTTTTTTTTTTATCCGCAGTAGTTATAGGATTGGAAATTATCTTCTCACATCTTTCCCACCTAACATCACCTCCTGCTTGTGGCTGACCAAAATGAAGATGACAACCTACCTATAAGACTGACTGGCTGGCTCACTCACTCCCAGATGTGTCTCTAATCCGTATTTTTATATCATTGTTAGACATAAAACATAGATTATCATGAATCCTGTGGATTTTTAGAAGCACTTGCTCCAGAACCATGCTCAGTTACAGAACACATCTGTACACAGACAACCAAACAAAAAAGGCTTGAATAAGAGATTTTTAAAAAGTAAATTGTGAAGGTAGGGTGGTTGTAATAATCTTGAATGTGATTTCATTACAAATCTTAGGGACTAATTAAATTAGAAGTACAGTATAATCTTTATTGGATAGGAGATGTGAAGTAGTAAGGCACAGATATTACTCAATGAGAGTTACCACTTTCTTCCCCACTGGAATATTAATATAGTGGGTGGCACATTTTAAACAGCTGATCCTGGCAAACCACCCAATTACTACTCTATTAGTTTGCTGGACATTTTTTTCAAAAATTCATTCTAAATATTTTAAAGTTTAACTTCCGATCGAAAAGCTATTGATGGAAGAACAAGCAGATTTTTTAATATGACCAATACAGGATCAGTTTTTAACTATTGTTTTGTTCTGTCCCACCAAGTCTATAATATGTAAAACTACAACATAAGTGTCTATTTGTGGCTGAAATCAAGTAGTAAGTCCCTGAGCTCTGCTATAGTTGATTTATTTATTTATTTAACGTATTAAAAATAAATGCTATAGCTAAAGGCTATTATCACTGAATCCTATGCCAGGGAACAGTTTGTCTTTGTAAGACCAAGACGCTTGAAGACATAGCTTATTTTTTATTTTGCTACCCAAATTATAATTTAAGAACAATTTTATTTAAAGAACTAGGTCTATCACTTGTAAAACCTGCTGGACATCTGATTAAACTTCTACTAGCTAGGGGATGGTTCACCACCACCACCCGGTGTTGAAGAGAAAGGAAGGGAGGGCATAATGATGACAATTTGTATTACCAAGTCATATAACCTCAACTGGTAGAATTCTGGCCTAGGCTATATGTGTTTGTATATTGCAATTATTATTACTACATTTGTCTATTTTTAATATCATTTTATATGCTTATTCTTTTTGTAGTGGCTTCAGCCTCACAAATAAACACATTACATTCTACTATTGCATCACATTTTTTAAAAAATTAAGTTTCAGCACAAGCGAAGGCAAGGGAATTGAGATAAATTATGGATTTAATTACTTGGTGGAGGATAGGGGCTGCCTGGCGGGCAATGGTCCATGGGGTCACAAAGGGTCGGAATCGACTGTGCGAATGAACAACAACCCCTTCCAGTAGCCTTGAAGCAAGTCTGTAAAATTGGTGTTATGAGGGAGTGCCACAACCAAAAAAGGAAATGAGCTCTCTTACTCCATTCTTTCTGTCCACCTGGTTGTTGGACTTTTCACACATGAATGTGTCATACTGCAGTCAATGTAATTATTTCAGAGAAGACACATTTAGGTTTGAAATTTTAGCAGAAGATACAAGTGAGTGTGCAACTGGGCAAGAACACTTTTGCTTACAAATTGCTATCCTAATTTAGGAGGTAGCTACATAAAAAGCAAAGTCATGATCCTACCTGAAATTTTGAGTTTGACAATCTTCATGTGATCTCTCAACTAGTTTGATCATACCCTCACACCAAATTAACCTTACGGGACTAAATGCAGATATTTTTGAACATTAGGAAACATCTTTTCTTATTGAGTTAGCAAAGGGGTGTCCAAACTTTTCAGGTCGTGAGCCTATCACATAGTAGAGTGTGCCAGTCATGTGGTTCCCACTCCTGGAAGTGGAAGTTAAACACACATACATGGGCGCGTAACGCGCCCATGCATGCGTGTTTTACTTCCACTTCCGGGAGAGATGAGGGCACCGCGAGGCATAGTTTGGGCACTCCTGAGTTAGAAGGTAAATGTAGCATTTTACCAATTTTCAACTTTACAACCCAACTGTTATTTACTTACCAGTGCAATCACAAGGTGTATAAGTGTTGTTGTTTTGTTTGTTGTTGTTCAGTCGCACAGTCGACTCCGACCCTTTGCGACCCCATGGACCATTTTCCTCCAGGCGCCTCTGTCCTCCACCAGCCCCCTCAGCCCTCCCAGCTCTGTGCCCATTGTGTCTACAATACCATCTAGCCATCTCATCCTTGGCCTCCCCCTTCTTCTTTTGCCCTCCACCTTTCCCAACATCAATGCCTTCTCAAGTGAATCCTCCCTTCTCATTTGATGTCCAAAGTATTTTAGCTTCATCTTTACTATTTGACCTTCCAATGAGCATTCAGGGTTAATTTCTTCTAAGATTGGCCTATTTCTCCTCGCTGTCCAGGGGACTCTCAAAACCCTCCTCCAACACCACATTTCAAAGGCATCTATTCTTCTGCGTTCAGCCTTCCTAATTGTCCAGCTCTCACATCCATACATTACTACTGGGAAAACCATTGCCTTGACTATTCTAATTTTTGTTTGCAATGTGATGTCTCTGCTTTTCACTATGTTCCCCAGGTTTCTCATCGCTTGTCTCCCAAGAATCAGTCGCCTTTTTATTTCATGGCTACAATCCCCATCTGCAGTGATCTTTGATCCTAAGAAAGTAAAATCTGTCACTGCTTCTACCTCTTCCCCGTCTATTTTCCAGGAACTGATTGGGCCTGTTGCCATTATCTTGGTTTTCTTGATATTGAGTCTCAAGCCAGCTTTTGCACTCTCCTCCTTCAGCCCAATCAAGAGATTCTTTAGGTCTTCCTCACTTTCTGCCATTAGGGTGGTATCGTCTGCATATCTCAGATTATTGATGTTTCTCCCAGCGATTTTAATCCCATATTGTGATTCCTCCATCCCTGCACTGCGCATTATGTGCTCTGTGTATAGGTTGAATAAGCATGGTGACAAAATGCAGCCTTGTCTTGCTCCTTTTCCTATTCCAAACCACTCTGTTATTCCATGTTCGGTCCTAACTGTTGCTTCTTGGTTCATGTACAGATTTCTCATGAGGTTGTTTTGTTATGCCCAACTATATCATTTTAAGGGAACCATGCTGTATGCTGCATGTTAAAAGTTAATTTCACAGGTGTAAATCCAGTAGTTGGCTCTAGCTACAGCAAGTCCACTGGAATAAGTAGCTTTTTGAGGTCTTTTCTAACTCTGTTATCATCCAACTGGGCAAGTTCTGATGAAGACTAAAGAATGAAGTGCAAGACAACAGAGCAGAGGCAAATCAGAGAGAAGTGGATATTTTTGTTATGATAGGATGAACAATTTCCATGAAGCGTCTTATCTTCAAGTATAACACTTGTAACACTCCCTGCCTGAGAACGCGGCCAGGCGAGGTGCTGCTGTAGGCGCTGCCTCTGCCCTGCCGCCTCTGCTGCCGTCAGCCGTGCCTGGTGGATCCCTGCCTGGCGCCTCTGCATTTTCCCCTCCGCTGTTTCGAGCCAGCCCTCGAGACAGCAGAAGGGAAAATGCACAGGCGGCAGCCAGCGATCCGCCAGGGAGAGCGCCTTCCCTGACAGACACCTGCCTCTCGCCCTTGCCATTTCCCCTCCGCTGTTTCGAGCCAGCCCTTGAAACAGTGAAGGGGAAAATGCACAGGTTCCAGCCAGCGATCCACCAGGGAGAGCGCCTTCCCTGATGGATACCTGCTTCTCGCTCGTGCCGTTTCTCCTCCGCTGTTATGAGCCAGCCCTCAAAACAGCGGAGGGGAAAATGCACAGGCGGCAGCCAGTGAAAGCACCTTTCCTGGCGGATTCCTCCCTGGCGCCTTTGCATTTCCCCCTCCGCTGTTTCGAGCCAGCCCTCGAAACAGTGGAGGGGGAAATGCACAGGCAACAGCCAGCGATCCGCCAGGTAGTGTGCCTTCCCTGACGGATACCTGCTTCTCGCCCTGCCATTCCCCCTCACTGCTTCAAGGCACCCCTCAAAACAGCGGAGGGGGAAATGCAAAGGTACCATAGGGGAATGGCCCTCCCCCCAGCCAGGGGGAGCACCATAGGGAAACAGGCCAGTGCCACAGGTTGAGCCCCCCAGAAAAAAACCTGTCGAAGACGGGCACCAATGCTAGTATTCTTTTAAAAAAGCAATAGTCCAACAACATGACAAAAGCTACCTTTTATGAACTATTCATTGCTCATAAACGAACCAGATAACAGGCACAGAATTCTCAGTACAATGATAGATTCAAAAGTCTCTTTATATAAATTTGGATTAGTCAGATGCCTGTCTCACAGGAGTCATTGCTCATTATTAAAAGTAGTTAGAATACAAGAGTCACCAAACAGAGATCAACAGACTTGGTTTTCACATTCATTTTCCTTGATTCCTTGATTGACTCAGGAGTAAGTTCCTGCTGGTCGCAACTCGTTTTCCATTTGTTTTGCTGCCGCGCTCCACTCCAAGTTCAACCAAAACTTTTCATAATTGTGTCTTCCCATCTTTTGGGGGTCCTGTCCTCTGGGATACCACTTGGTGACTGCTGCTGTCCAACACCCATCTGTCATTCGAGAGATGTGTCCAGCCCAGCACAATTTCCATTTATGATATTCAGCAACAGCTTCATTGATTCCGCTTTGTTTTCTTATCTGGGTGTTGGGGATGTGGTCACAAAGGGATACCTTTAGCATTGATCTTTCTATGGCTCTTATGGCTCTTGATAGTTCTTCTTCCTCCGCCTTCGTTAGTGACCATGTTTCACTCCCATAGAGGACCGCAGGTAATACACATTCATTACATTGTTAAAAGCAAATTATTAGATTATATCAGTTAATACTTGTAACATAAATTTAGCAGCAAAACCACGAATTATGTGTGTGCTCATGCACATATACATCTGTATGTGTGTAACATGACATCAAAATTTTCTGTCATTACAATTCAGACTTAGCTAAATTTTGCCCTTCTGCACAAGTTGGCATGTGGCTAATGTTGTGGTTTTCTGTAGTCCATTAAGTAGAAAAGGGATATGTGGCTATAGGTATACTATATGAACATGTCAGACAGTAAATAAAACAAGACAAAGTTGGTGTCATACCTTAAAGACAAACTACTTAGTTTTAATGTTAGCTTGCATGGATCAAGTCCACATCATTTTTGTCTTTTTGTAGGTGTTTTACTTTATTTACTATCTGGTATGTTTGCACAGACTAACACGGCTACCACTTTAAAAATGACAACTTTATGAATAGAACACCATAATAAAAATTCTACGAAGGAGGACAAATGCTTGTTGAATATCACAAACTGCCAGAGCACTTTCATGCCTGATTCGTAATATAGTGGAGAAAGGCACCGAAAGGAAATTGAGCCATGGCACAATCCTAAGAGTACAACTGGCTTAATTTAGAAGACATGATACAAAGGCTACTGACTTCTAAGTCTAGAGACCAGGACACCATGTGAGGTCTTTTATCCGTTACTGTATAGCTTAACCATAAATTTGTATAATACTTTTGTCAAACACCAGTGCTGATTCAGGAAAATACATAAGTAGCCATTAACACTTTGCTTATGAAACTTTCTGTCTTAGTAGTTCCATCAGTTAGAACTAAGTATAACAGCTTAGAGAAGGTGCCTACTGAATATGTACATCAAAGAAATAACAATTATGTAACTATCACATTGATTTTCTGGACAATCTATCATACCAATTATTATATGGACTCTGAATTAGATAGCTCTATAGAATACTTGGCTATAAACAAGCCTAGGCATTCTGAGAAACTGCAGAGAAAACAGTAGATATTCTTGTTTGTTTATAGTGGGTTTGGAGAATGTCTAACCTTCCATGTATTGATTGGTTATAACATCCAGCAGATCAAGTCATCATAGTCAATGGTAAAGGATGACTGGAGTTACAGGCCAAAAAAAACTTAGAGGGTTATTTATTGCCATCCTCGGTCTACAGAGAAGATAAACATTTGAATTCTATAAACCCCTATGTGATAATAATGCCTAATTTTAACAGTGGATTATGAAGATCTGTCACCGTGGTCCAGAATAAACATGTGGGAATCGCAGCATCAAATTGCTATGGCTAGGCAAGACATGGTTGCAGTAGTATTCAACAAGACATCCAAGATTCTGAAAAAGAACGCCTGTCTCCAGGTAAAATTTGGAATCCTGTTGAAAGATTGAAGACACCTGAAGTTAGTGGTCAACAAAGGAACATCCCATGATGATCAACCTGACAGCAGCTCAGTTATACAAGAAATCTGATATGACAAAATGTAAGCACTAGGCTCCACCTATGTTTGAAAATATTACTAAGTCTACATTTTCTGGACGTGCATAGTTAAAAGCATTATTAGCCGCCCAGAGTCACGTTGCCGAGTGGGCAGCATACAAATCCAAACAACAAGAGCAATAATTTCTCCGCAGTTCAAACACACAGCTATGCTCAAAGCAAGAGGAAGAACAGAGAACAGTGCATGGAGGGAATTGAGAAATGCTAATGGGTAACAAGAGAGAAAGTAAAACTGCAGAATATCTACTTTGCCTGTTTTCTCCCAAAAGAAAAACATGTTCATCCGCATGTAGGCAGAATAGAAGAGGCAGGGAGGGGTCTACTGCTCTAAATGGACAAGATGGGCAGGAACATCTAATCACGTTAAATGAAATCAAGTTTTCTGGGCCAGATGAGTTGCTTCCAAGAGTATTAAAAGAACATGAAGGTATAATTTCAGAACATCTGTCTATAATGTTTGAGAATCTCTGAAGAACAGGTAAGAACCCTAAAGACTAGAGGTAAGCAACTGTCCCCATTTTCAAAAAAGGAAGCAGAAGTCTCAGCAATAGCTAACTGGTCAATTTGATACTGATGCCAACAAAAGTTCTTGAATAGATTACACTGTACAATTTTGCTACTGGGAATAATACATGTGATTTAAATGACATCGAGTGTGCTGATTCCAAATCTGAACTCAGAATTTGCCTATCATTTACAGATTTTAAGTTATAGGTGTGCTATAGCTGTTCAGATGGCCGGTAGTTGGGTAATGTCTTTTTTCATGGGAATATTATAACAGTTGCATCTACCACTATGCCTGCTGCTGCCTCAGCTGAATCACGTCCCCTGGTGGCATGCATGTTCCAGTGAGTCAGTGAGCTGATGCCAGAAATAGATATATAAGGTGAGATGGACCAAGGGCTTGTCTCTAGGGCAAAACCATCTTATTGGATAGTACAGCTAGGCCATAGTGAGTCTGTTTTGAGCTAAAGATGAGTAGATGCAGCTGTGTTAATAAATTTAGCTAATCGCATCTATACACGTAATTAACCTAAGATCCTGACATCCTAGACAGAATTGGACTTCAGATTTGGATTCAGCACACCTGAATTAGTATAGGACACATAGATTAGATCAAGTAGCAGACAACATTTTTTTTTTTTTTGTGATGATGCAAAGGAAGGGATTCTGATCAATTTTGCAAATGAAACTGAGAGGGGTACCTAATAATTTAGAAAACTGAATTAGGAGTCAAGATGACCCTAACAGAATTGAGAATTGATACAAAACAAACAAAATGATGTTCAACCGGGGGCGGTGTGTGTGTGTAAACTTCTACATTTTAGTAGGGAAAATCAGATGCAGGAATACAATTCTGCAGTAGTACCTGTGACAAGGATCTAGAGGTCTCAGGAGATGACAAGCTAAGCATGAGTCAACAGTGTGACGTGGTGGCAAAAAAACTTAACAAAAACAAGTCCAGCACTAGGCTGCATCAAAAGCAGTATTGTGCCTGAATTCAGGGAAGTAATAATATCACTTTAATTTTCTTTGATCAGATCTCACCTGGAAAATTATGTCCAGTTCTGGGCACTACAGTTTATGAAGGATATTGACAAACTAGAACACATCCAGAGGAGGATGACCATGATAGTAAAAGATCTGAAAATCAAGCCCTATGAGAAACAGTTGACGAAGCTGGGTGTATTTAACCCCTTGTTTCCTAATGTGGGGCAGCCACACAAATGGGGGGGGGGTTTAAAATGAGTTATTAACAGTGAATGGCCTTTTATGTTTCCTTCACATGAATAGGAGTTCACTTTTTGAATAAGAATTATTTGTCATGGGGTGGGGTGGGGGTATCAGGATTTTAGAGTTGCTTAGGTGGAGCATGTCCAAAAATGGTTGAGAACCACTGATTTTAGCCTGAAGAAGAAATGGCTGAAAGGCAATATGACAGTCATCTTTGTCAAACGCAAGATGGAACAAGCTTATTTTCCCCCCTAACTCCAAAGGGTAGGAACTAAAGTAAGTGGGGTGGGCTCTATTTCAATGGAAGTTTTTAAACAGGTTAGCCAGCTAATTGTTATGACTGCTTTATCAATGAATTTCCTGTTTGAGCTCAGTGTTCTCTGGGCTTCCTTCCAGCTCTGCAATACTGCAATTCTATGATTATCTCTACCAGTTCAAGCTGGATCTAATAGGAAACTACACCCACTTACAAAGGAAAAATAGTTTTTTTAAAAAATAAAAGCCTATCTTTTAAAGCAGGGGTGGGCATCTTGTGGCTTGTGTTCTAAATACTATTTTTAAAAAGCCGCAAAAAAGTTGCAAAATTTCGAAGCTATTTTTGGGGTTTTACAAGAGATAAAGTCTTTAATCAATAGCAATTAGACTTACAGTATATGCTGCCCCATCGGGCTTAGTGAGCTCTCTGAGCGGTTCACGAGTTAATTAGTGTTATGTTCTGTAAAGCTGTGCCTTTAACAATGTACCTTTACCATGTGTTATCAATGTAACCTTTCTGTGTGCAACATTATAACCATCAGCTGTATCAATGTAAACCCAATAAGGGGACGCGAGCTAGTGACCACCAGAGGGCAGTAGCGAGCGTCCAGCTCTCATGGATCATATTCACCTGGTTCAACAGCGCGGGAAGATTCCCCGCCACCTCTTCACCTGGTCAAGAAGGGCGTGACCTCCTACGACGTCACGCAGGCAGCAACCAATAGTCTGTCGACGGGCCACATTCAAATGTATAGCCAGCTGTATATATTGAGCGACCCATCCGCCATTACCACATGTTCCTCCGGATCATCATGCAATAAACCTGTGTTAAGCCAACCCTTCGGCTGTTTCATTGTCTTTGGTCCCTTACACTAAATTGGCGACGAAGGTGGGATATGGCAGCCCACGGGACCAAGACATGCGCCGGTTTCGAAATCAGGAAACCGGGCGACTGGGAGATCTTCGAGATGGACTTCCAGGCCGCACTGATCGAGTCCGAAGTCACGGAAGAGGCGAAGAAAAGGGCCATCTTCACCAGGATGCTCGGACAAGAAACAAAAAGGACCTTGGTGGACCTGATTGCACCGAGGAGGGTGAGCGAATTCAAGGCCAAGGAACTCATGCAGATGCTGCGTGAGCACGTCCGGCCCGCCACGGCGATGTTTCCCGCTCGGAGTGCGTTTTGGAGGCGAGTCCAAGCGCCCGGGGAGACGGTCGCCGCATTCGTGGCGGCCCTGCGGCTGGCGGCCGGCCCGTGCAAATGGGAGAATGCCGAAATCACCCTCCGGGACTGTGTGCTGTGCGGCCTGAACGACGCCGAGACCCAGCGCACATTAATGAACCAAGAGCCGCCTCCCACGTTGCAGGAGGTCGTCAGAGCGGCCCAGGCCGCAGAAGCTACAAAGGCCGGGGTCCAAGAACTCCAGGACGGGCGGCCAAAGTCGAGCAAG
The DNA here is from genome assembly GCA_035047305.1 of Bradypodion pumilum. Taxonomy (NCBI): domain Eukaryota; kingdom Metazoa; phylum Chordata; class Lepidosauria; order Squamata; family Chamaeleonidae; genus Bradypodion; species Bradypodion pumilum. The sequence goes on from JAWDJD010000005.1 coordinate 82,106,292, forward strand.
GCAGAGGCTCCGGTACAGGCGGCCCGGCGAACTTCGATGTCGTCCGCAGAGAGCAGCGACGACGAGGACGTCCGGAGGGTCCGGAAGGAGAACCGGCGATGCGACGGCTGTGGAGCGGCCCACGACCGCGTAAAGTGCCCCTTCCGGAAGGCCGAGTGCCACAACTGCGGCCGCCGCGGGCACATCGCCAAGGTGTGCAGGAAAAAGCGCGAGACCCGGAGGAGCTCCGCAGACCGCTCCGCGGGACAAGACCGCCCAACGAGACCCAAGGACGGCGCCCAGGCCACGCGGAAGCAGGACGGCGTGGGCCGCATCTCCGACGGCAGCGAGGACGACGCCCCAGTGTTCAGCGTGTCTACAGGACACCCCCGCTACTTTGTTGAGGTACTAGTCCAAGGGGTTCCCATTAGGATGGAAATTGACTCGGGGTCCTCATATTCAATCATTTCCCAGAGGGAGTTCTTGGGAATTGCCCCCCACAAGCGACCCAAGCTCAAAGCATTGAGGTCCACACTACGGGACGTGCAAGGGAACAGTATTCCAGTGTTGGGGGTTGGAGAATTTCAGGTCAAATTCAAGGAGCACGCCGCGTCCCTTCCCCTAGTCGTGCTCAAAGGAGGAGATTGCAGCCTCCTCGGGACTCAATGGTTCCAGCCCCTGGGGTTGTTTATTGGGGGGGGTGCACGCCGTTGGGATGCACGCCGTTGGGACTGATCCAATTCAGGAGGTGTGCGAGGCGCACCCCGAAGTCTTCAAAAAAGGACTGGGGAAATTCAAGGGGCCCCCAGTGACTTTCGACCTGGACCCGGAGGTCCGCCCAATTCGCCTAAAACCACGCAGGGTGCCGTTCGCACTCAAGGACAAGATAGAGGCGGAACTGGACAAGTTGGTGGGCCAGGGGATCCTTGTGCCTGTAGATTCTGCGGAGTGGGAAACTCCAATTGTAACCGCTCTAAAGGCCAATGGGGAGGTCCGCATATGCGCCGACTACAAGTGCACCATCAACAAGGCGATCCGCCCGAATGCATATCCGGTGCCGGTAGTCAGCCATCTGCTGGCCAGGTTACACGGGGGAAAGTGTTTCGCTAAGCTCGACTTAGCACAGGCCTACCAGCAGCTCACGGTGTCCCCTGCCGCAGCTGCTGCGCAGACCATAGTCACCCATAAGGGGGCGTTCCAGGTGACGCGCCTCCAGTTCGGCGTGAATTCGGCGCCTGGAATTTTCCAGTCACTCGTGGAACGCCTCCTGAAGGGACTAGAGGGGGTGTTGCCTTATTTTGATGATGTGTTAATAACGGGGGGGGGGAGTCGGGCTGAATTGGCCAAGAGGTTGGGGAAGGTCCTGACGATATTCGAAAAGGCGGGGCTGAGGTTGCGAAAGGACAAATGTGTCTTCTTCGCAACCGAGGTTGAGTTCCTAGGGTTTTGTGTGACTCCTGAGGGAATAAAACCATCCAAGTCCAAAGTGGCAGCCATTAAGAAAGCCCCCCGCCCTACCTCCAAGCCCGAGTTGCAGTCGTTCCTAGGGCTGCTCAACTTTTACCACTCCTTCCTCCCCCGAAAGGCAGCGGTGGCTGAGCCGCTACACAAACTGCTAAAGAAAGACCAGGCATGGAAGTGGGGCGATGACCAAGAAAGGGCATTTAGCGAGCTAAAAAGCCTCCTGGCGTCTGACGCCATACTGACCTATTTCAACCCCAAACGCCCAGTAGTTCTGACCTGTGATGCATCTCCAGTGGGGGTGGGGGCGGTGCTGTGCCACGTGTTGGAAAACGGAAGGGAGGCCCCGATAGCATTTTACTCCAGGTCCCTGTCCCAAGCGGAGAGAAACTACGCACAGACAGACAGGGAGGCACTAGCAATAGTCGCGGGGACGAAAAAATTTCACGATTTTCTGTATGGCCGCCCCTTCACCATTGTGACGGACCACAAGCCCCTGCTAGGCATCTTTACCGCAGATAAGCCCACCCCACAGATCCTGTCTCCGAGGATGCTCAGGTGGGCCATTTTTCTCAACACGTATCAGCACGCGTTGGTCTACCGGCCCGGGAAAGAGATCAGCCATGCGGACGCTCTATCTAGGTCTCCCCTTCCCCTAACGCCCAGCCAGGTGAGCAAGGGAGAGCGGGACCATCAGGTTCTCATGATAGAGGTGCTGGATTCGCCCCCCGTAGTGCCCGCCGACATTGCCAAAGCGACAGAGAAGGACAAGACGTTAGCGGCAGTAAGCTCCTGGCTGCAGAAAGGGTGGCCCGCGTCCTCCCCAGCGGAGGAGTTCGCTCCATTTTTCAGAAAAAGGCTAGAACTGTCCCTAGAGAGGGGGTGTCTCTTGTGGGGGCAGCGGGTGGTGATTCCCACTTCCCTTCGGCCGCGGGTGCTCAAACTGCTTCACGTCAGCCACCCCGACATCGTGCGATCCAAGGCGCTGGCCCGGAGTTACTTCTGGTGGCCCCAGCTGGACGCCGACATCGAGCACATGGTCGGCACTTGTGAAAGTTGCCAATGCTCCAGACCAGAGGAGGCCCGCCTTCCCCACAGGGAATGGGACGCGGCTAAGGGGCCGTGGTCCCGGGTGCACGTTGATTTCGCGGGCCCGTTCAGGGGCACCCTGTTTCTTCTTGTAGTGGACGCTTTCTCCAAATGGTTGGAGGTTATCCCAGTCACGAGCACCTCCTCGGCCCAGACCATTAGGCATTTGCGGAGGCTCTTTTCCACGTTCGGCATACCCGACACGTTAATTAGCGACAACGCTAGTTGTTTCACGTCCTCCGAGTTTAGGGCATTCATGGAGATCAACGCCGTTCGGCATATCACCTCCGCCCCGTTTCACCCGGCCACCAATGGCCAAGTAGAGCGCCTCGTCCGCACCACGAAGGACGCGTTGCGGCGCATGGGCCCAGGGGATCTGAACCTACAAGTGTGTCAGTTTCTGCTAGGGTACAGGGTGACCCCATTGGCGTCAGGATACTCCCCCGCAGAGCTCTTAATGCGCAGGAAGCTGACCACCATCCTTACTAGGCTAGACCCCACGAGGGTAGAGGACAAGGGAAGGAACATCGGGCTAGAGGCTACAAAGAGTTTCAGTGTAAGCGCCCCCGTGCATTGCAGGAATTACGCCAGCACGGGCCCAGCCTGGGTACCGGGCGTAGTTGTGGAGCAGACCGGCCCCGTGTCGTACCGCGTGGAAACCAGCACAGGGCTCCTGTGGAGGCGGCACGCGGACCAGCTCCGACGCAGGGTCTCCGATGAGCAGGGCACAGACCAAGCAGGGAATAAGTCAGCGTTAGGGTTCTCCCCCACCCGTTCAGCCCAAGGGGGAGGGAAGGGGGACCGCGGGCCCCCACCAAGGGGGGAGGAGGATATCCTCGTAGATACCCTGGGGGATCTTTCCGAGGAGGAGGGACCCGACCCCATACATATCTCGCGGAAGGTCCCCACAAATGCGGACACCCCTACTAAATTAGATTTTGATTTTCAGAACCGGGGGGGGTTTTCGGAGTGGTCCCCCACCCGTCCAAGCGAGAAGAGGGGTTTTTCGTTAGCCCCGACTGCCCCCGGTCTGCCCACAATGGAGTTTTTCCCTTCCCCTAAGGCCGCCAGACAGCGGCAAGCCACTAACAAGTCTCCCTCTCCCATTTCAGGTCAAGGGACCAGGGAACAAAGAAGCAATAACGCCCCCGGGGGGGCAGCCCTCTTCACGGCCCAAACGCACATGCAACAAGCCATCTTGGCTGAGAGACTTCGTCTCATCCTAGGGGGGAGGGATGTTATGTTCTGTAAAGCTGTGCCTTTAACAATGTACCTTTACCATGTGTTATCAATGTAACCTTTCTGTGTGCAACATTATAACCATCAGCTGTATCAATGTAAACCCAATAAGGGGACGCGAGCTAGTGACCACCAGAGGGCAGTAGCGAGCGTCCAGCTCTCATGGATCATATTCACCTGGTTCAACAGCGCGGGAAGATTCCCCGCCACCTCTTCACCTGGTCAAGAAGGGCGTGACCTCCTACGACGTCACGCAGGCAGCAACCAATAGTCTGTCGACGAGCCACATTCAAATGTATAGCCAGCTGTATATATTGAGCCACTCATCCGCCATTACCACATGTTCCTCCGGATCATCATGCAATAAACCTGTGTTAAGCCAACCCTTCGGCTGTTTCATTGTCTTTGGTCCCTTACACTAAAATTAGCATTTTGTTCCCAACATGCGGGGTACTCAATGTATTTATTTCCTAGCTTCCTTCTGTGTTAATTGGAGATTGCTGGATATTTTCTATTATATTGACAGAGACTATCAGAGGATCACAGCTCTGTTATCCACCCCTGATTAAATAAACATGCAATGGAAAAAAATAGTCTTCCACCAACATGAAAAGAAGTCATGTACCAGGAAATAATTACTTTGATTAAAGATTATTTTATGCCCATGATGGCAAACCTTGGCACTCCAGATGTTCTTGGACTTCAATTCCCAGAAGCCCAAGCCCCCGTGAATCCACACGAAGGGGATCCTTCATCCAGCCTGCACCGTCCTCATCGCTTGCCATACAGGCGCGTTTTATTTCCGCTTCCAGGAGCGCCGAGGGCAGCGCAGGCCGGATGAATCGCAGTAAACCCCTTCGTGTAGATTCACGAGGGCTTGGGCTTCTGGGAATTGAAGTCCAAGAACATCTGGCATGCCAAGGTTCACCATCACAGTCTTATGCAATCAAGTTTCAGAATTTTAAAAATGCTTAAATACTAGATAATTCAAAATAGATTGAAACAAACATTAAACCACCACCACAAAGTGAGAGATAACCTGTAGACTACAAGTTGATATTCATAAATCTGTAACCCACAGGAAATGCTGTGTTGTTCAAAGTCCCCCCCCCCCCCCCGAAAACACTTGAGGGTTAGATGTACTCCCATCAAATGCTAGTCTATCTAAGGATGTGTGCAGAAACCTACAGGCTTCAAAATATAATGGCAATTCTATATTGTCTGTTTGGCAAAAAACATTAGGTTAGCTTTAAAAACAAGGGTCAGCAAACTTGGCTCTCCATGTGTTCTTGGACTTCAATTACCAGAAGCCCAAGTCAGCACTCCTGCTGATCAGAGCTTCTGGGAATTGAAGTCCAAGAATTTAGTGTTTCAGAACCAAGGCAATGGAGACAGCCGAAAGCCTGGCTTAACGCATCTTTATTGCATGATGGTCAGGGGGAACATGTGGTAATGGCGGACGAACAGCTCAATATATACTGTAGCTATACATTTGAATGTGGCTCCTCGGTATCCCATTGGCTACTGTCTGCGTGACGTCACTCTCCGTCACGCCCTTCTTGTCCAGGTGTGGTAGTGGCGGGAATCTTCCTGCGGCTGTAGGTATTTGGGGAATTGGAACCATGTGAGCTGGGCGCTCGCTATTGCCCCTAGTGGTCACTAGCTCGCGTCCTCATACGGAAGGTTACAGTGTTACAGCTGGTGATTGTTACATTCACTCATTCGAGTGTTACATTACTTAAAGGCACAATATTCCAAACACAACAAAGAACATCTGGAGAGCCCAGTTTGCTGACACTTGCTCTAAAAGAACATTAAATTGGAAGTAGATTGCAAGTTGTTTCATTCAACCATTTGGAATGGAATGTGCCATCCTTTTACTCACCTGTTGAAAGATTCTGTAGTTTCTCACTTTCTCAACAGATTCATCCCACACAACTAATACCTTGAATAACCAGACAGAATCACATTATATCAACCATTGTACCAGTTATCCCCCCAATTACTCTACTGTCAACATGATTTCGAAGAAAAGGAAGTGCTTATTTATACAACAATCCCTCTCAATCAAGCTGTATTTTGTCAGTAAAGTTGCCCTTGCTCGAAAGTCAGTCGTATCCGACGCTAGGGTTCGGTGCTCATATCTGTTTATAGTCAAAGAGCAAGCGCTGTCTGCATCTACAGTTGTTTTCATGGACATGTGGCAGGCATGCCTCAACATTGGAGTGCACGGAACACTGTTTACCTTCCCACCAAAGTAGTCCCTATTTACCTACTTGCAATTTCTTGCTTTTGAACTGCTAGGCTGGCAGAAGCTTGGACAGAGACGGGAGCTCACTCTGTCATGCAGCACCCAGGAATCGAACTCCGACCTTCCAGTCTTTGAGTTCAGCATCTTAACCACTTGAGCCACCACAATCAGTTTGTCAGTACAACAGGCAAAAATATATGCAGCATAAATCAGGCATTAAATGTCTCTATGCCGTCAGCCAGTTACAAGTACCTTCTCTATACCTGAGTTTAAGCAAGTTATGCTTTTCTTTGTTTTTATTTTCAATGTCACTGACAGTTCAAGATCACCCAAGTGGAAAAGACAAACAGAGCGTTTTCTTGACCCATGCTGGAAGAATTTTATGTAAGTACAGTATTCTCAAACCCCACTTCATCTACAGGCAGCCCTGTTGTAAGTTATTATAAGTTAGTGGGCAACATACATTTTGATGTAAGAGGGAGACAAAGCCTTAAATGTGCTCAGAAAAATGATAGGTCCGGTGCATTTAAATATATAGCCTTTCTTAGGGCCAGTTTTGCATATACTGTACTGTAATTACAATAAGGTAGGACTACAAAACCTCATTTAGAACAGTAGAACAGACTGTGGGCATCTATCTTCAAAACAACTAATTTTTGCCAGGCTGCTGTAAGATTTGATAGTTTATGAAACATAGTATTTGGGTGAATCAATCATTTTAAGTGAGATAACTACAAATAATTATGCACAAACCACATTAAAGCAGATCTACTTTTCTGTGAAAAACAAGCAGTTTGACAATATGACATTACGAAACACATGCCATTTATTCTGTGAAATCCTTAAAATTTATTAATTACCTTTCCACCTTTTGTGGATGAATTCCTAATATAGAATAATCCATTTTTTGGATGTCCTGTGGGATTTTCAGATTTGAACATCCTAAAATTGTGTGAAAATACCAAATAGTCATTTATTTGAAATACCAGAAAGAAGGTCTGAAATATGGTAGTCATGATGACTAAACCTAACTTTTTGAGGAAACTATTTTAAAAACAAGACATAAAATAGCTATGAGTAAGAAAACAGCAGCACATTTGTTAGGGGAAGCTAGTACACAGACACGGTGATAAGGTCAATTCTAACTCTAGCCTAGCCATACATTTCGACAAATGTCTGCTTTTCCAGCTTTCAACACTCTTTTATTACAATGTCAAGATCAGCATTCAGTGTATGCCAAGTGCCCAGATATCTGGGTTTTTTACCTCTGACTATCCTCCACCTATTTTCCACCCATATTTCTGAGCCACTTTTGTAAGTAAACCTAAACACTAATAAAATCTGAGTGAAGGAAAAGATTACCTTTCAACTTCAAGGGAATCTGAAGTGTTGACAAATACTGAATTAGGCAGCTCAACCTAAATGAAAAAAAGAAGCATTGTTAGGCAAAAAGAGTAAGAACAGTGATACTGTCAGAACCTGGGACATGGGTGGCTGGCAGATAACAAGAACGCCAGGACCTAGGACAACCAGGTAACAGACTGAAATATAACTGTATCTCAGTCCAGAGTCCAAAACCAAATCAAGCGAGGAAAGCAGGATTAGTCCAGAGGATGAAAGTGTAATCCAAATGAGTCAGAAGACAGATGATTGGGTGAACAGACAAGGTAGAGTATCTTCAAGGGCTGGAGCAAGGTGAGGACAGACTTTCAGGAGCTAGGCAAGGTGCAGCAATGGTCAACAGGAACCAAGAACAAAGTAGGGTGTCTACAGGAACAAGGCAAGGAGGTCTTCCAGAAGCCTAAATAAACTAGGAGATTTTCTAGAGACCAGGAACATGGCAAGGGATCTTCCACTCAGGGTCTTCAGGTGGAGCCTATGAAGGTCTAGGATCCAGCCCCCGACGCCAAATCATTTGGTCCAAGCCACCCGCTCTGCTCCTGGAAGCAGAAGTAAAATGTGCCCGCACATGTGCAAAACACTGCCGTTAAATGCACCCGTGGTTGCCATAAATGCATTTATGACAGCTGCGGCTGCATTTATGGCAGCATTCTGCACATGCGCGGGTGCGTTTTACTTCCTCTTCCATTGGGAGGAACCACATGAGTGGCCCAATCAGCTGTCCGGGGGGCATGGTCAGTCCTGTGACCTGAAAATGTTGCAAACCCCTGCTTTAAACTACGTTCTAGAAACTTAGAACTTAATTAGTGGTCAGCTAATGTGTATCCCTAACCCACGATTATATTCTCGCCTTCCTTTTCTTCATTTCTTGGTTTCTGTTTCCCATAGTGCAATTATAATTCAAAATCCAATTTAAAAACTACAGATATGTCTGTCTAATGAAGCACAATGTTAGTAGTGTATGAAGTAGCTCTAAAAATAGGGCAGCCAATACAACAGCACTTCATTTAAGGATCATCTGAAGTTGCACATTCGATTTCTAAGAATTAGAGATATTAGTGGTTTGGTACACACCTATGGGATATGACTCTACTATACAAATGAGGAGTGAGTTGCCTTACTTTTTCATAGTCATTATCAGAATCTTCTCCAGAAAACTTTGATTTTGCAGACACTGCTGGTTTCTCAAATGAAGGACTTCGGAAACTTTGTCCATCAGGAGGTAATCGCCTACCAGATACAGAACCTATACTGAAATTAGAAAATTTGCATTCAACAGTAGATTTTTCCCCCCATGTCTAGTGGTCCAGAAAAACTGAGCCTTGGACATCTGTCCAAATTCAAAATTATATCATACAAATTATGAATATAATTGATCCTGTACATGTAACATTCCCCTATAGGAAGAATTTGGAAGTGAACCTTAGCAGGCACACTGTTTTGTCAACTATTGCTCAGCCTAGAGGACATTTCTTGGCTGCAAATCTGGAAGCAAATAATCTAAGTCATGCATAGATAACCTAAGAATTTCTAGTCATTCTGATGTACAAATTCTAGCTATCAGCCATTTTGATAGCTAGGATTATAGCCCCAAGCATCTGGAGGGCAGTAGACTGCCTGTAGGGATAATTGACAACCTTGCATGCTTACTAATGGTGGGTAGAATTGGGAAGGACTTTCTGCAGGCTAAAGTGACTGTCTTTTTGCCACTAACCATTTAGCATACAGTAAAACCCTATTTTACGTAAAAAGTCCGTTCCGTAGGCTTTTGCTTAAATTATTTTTTATGTAACTCAAAGCAAACCCATAGGAAAAATGAAATGTTTATGTAAATTGAAGTAAACCCATAGGAAAATGAATTTTTACGTAACTTGAAGCAAACCCATAGGAAAAATAATCTTTATGTAACTCGAAGCAAACCCATAGGAAATAGTGTAAATTGGGACATGGTTTTAGCACGAAATCATTATGTAAGTCGAATTTTATGTAACTCGAGACATTTGTAAGTCAGGGTTTTACTGTAGTTCTTTTTTTAAAAACCTCTGACTCTTGAGGCAAAATGACAAACATCTGCCTCTCCTTTTCCTATTTGCATCTTCCATTGCTCTTTGGTTTGTTAGTTGCTTAACAGTATAATTCCAGAAAAGTAGGCAGGATGAATCTCTCTCTTTTCTAATCTTTGACCATGCGGCTGTACAGAGACTGCATTTTGCTTTTTTTTAATCTGCTCATCTGAACTGTAAATAAAATGCATTTTTCTACTTAATCTGCTTTTAGACTGCTTTTTATATTTTAAGTGCTAAACAGTGAAAGTGATGGCTTAAGGGAACCTTGTGCTGCTCTCTCTCATGCTTTCCCCCCTGCTGTTGTTGTTGTGTTTTCCTGCTTTCTACTCTGCTAACTAAGAAGGGAATAACCAGATTCTATGGCTAACTCATCTACCCCTACATCACTTGGAAGACCCTGAATAGGCTGAGGGTTGGAATGTCTAAATGTAAGATCAACATGCTCAAATGTGGCCTGGTGGTAGACAACAACATGCTGTGTGAAGCGCAAAGAGATACAGAATCTGGCCCATTTGCTGGCCTGCCGATGACTGCCAGAGACATGTGCCAATGAGGACTTAGGTTTGGCCAACGACAAAGCCGGGAAAGTGGCTTCATTTTGGCAGTCCAGGGTTTGACACAATAGGAGAAGAAAAATCTGAAAATGACCAGCATCTTATACCATTACCTCTGCTTTCTCACTTACTGTGGAGGCAAAGGCTTCTCAGGTTTGGATACAGGCACCGATGGTTTGTCACTGGGCACATGACAATTAGACAGCACTTTTTGAGTCAGAAGTCCAGGTTTGTCCTGTTTTTGGGGTGCGTTTATGTCCACTCTGTTCACAGTACATGAGGCTAATTTGGGCTTGCTGCTCAGCAATGGAGGTGGTGCTTGTACGGAAGGCTTTAAATCTTTAAGCTTCTTGCACACTTCAGCAGGTGACACACAGGCTAATGGAAGACGTTCAGCTGATCCAGAACACGTGTCTCTGAGGGAGGTGGGTTTTTTGGCTGGAGGAACTGGGGGCACCAGAGATTCCCGGCCACTGCAATGCTGACCTGTTGAGGGGACTCTCATTTTAGGCACTGCTTGGCAATGAAAGGGGAGTTCTTTTTTCTTACTCAAAACACATTCAGGCCTAATGTCAGGCAAACTTTTTTTCAAGGGTGGCGGTGGAAGCACACCCACATTGCACTTCCCAGAGAATAAATGTGCTTTTGTCTCTGATAAGGAAACTCTTCCCATTGGAGGAACTGGAGGAGGTGGATAAGAAGGCGGCAGGACTTTTAGATCTGTGTAAAAAGCAAAGGCGACAAACAATCCAAACATCAAATCAAAGTCTCTTCTGCAGGGAGAATGTTTTTTCTTCTTCAAAATATCGAAATATATTTTTGTTTAAATTACTTCAGATGACATCAAAAATGGATGGATAGCAGCAGAAAGAAGACATAGCGATGTAGTTTGGAACCAGCTAAGACACTCTGCATGTTGTCTTCAAGAAGCTAGTGATATTATAGCCTGTTTGTCATTTAATTCAGAGTAAGTGACTGACTTGAATGGGGACGAGGGTGTTCAACTTTCTGCATGCTCATCAACCTACGCCGTCTCAAGCTTAATGCCCATTCTGAGTAACGTTATTGACCCAAAGCTATCCGACAGCATGAAGGATATTATAGCTTACAACTGCCAATTTTGGTAATAAGGTTTCAAGCAAATTTGGTAATCAACTGCTGAACATCTCTTTTTATCTGTACAAAGGACCATCACCAACATGTTTCTCTTTTTTTCTTTCAGTTTTTCTCTTGTCGTCATTGTACTCAGGGAGGCTCATGTAGTCATTTGTTTCTTTAAGAAAATAGGCTATTATTCACTGGTTCTTGATCTTGCAGTCTAGACCCATGATAGCAAACCTTGGCACTCCAGATGTTCTTGGACTTCAATTCGCAGAAGCCCAAGCCCGTACGGGCGCGTTTTACTTCCGCTTCTACAAGCGACGAGGGTGGTGCAGGCCAGATGAATCACAGTAAACCCATTCGTGTGGATTCATGGGGGCTTGGGCTTCTGGGAATTGAAGTCCAAAAACATCTGAAGTGCCAAGGTTCACCATCATGGATCTAGACTAATTCTGAAGTGCCATATAGTTTACCTGAATGAACAGTTTCCATAATATAGACAACAGCACACACAGAAACAGCACAGCAGAGAGGCAGAGCCTGAGATGTTTACAGAAAATTTAGAGCACCATAAATGTAATGGCGGGAATGGTAACCATCGTCCAAATAATAAATTCAATTTATATAACCTTGACAGAAAAAAAACCAGACTATAATAATAGCTTTCATAGTAAAGATGAAAATTATTGCTGCAGATACTCTTTTCATTACTCCAGAAGGACACCTAGATCCCCAAGTAACTTACTAGTACCATTGTTCTTTATTTAGGACTTTGCAACAGCATATCACGCTTTGACTGACTGCCCATGCAAATATAATTCACATACTGGATTTCTGCAAGCTGACATAGCTACTGGCTCCACATACCGTCACACTTTACATTATCTGGAGTATCTGGCTGTAAGTATTCATCGTCTTCATCCTGGTCATAATCTGAAAATAAGTATAACTCATTAACCTATTACATGCAAGGTAGCTCAGCATGTTCAAGGGTTCTTCAGCAACAAGCAATGTCCCTGCATAATTAAATAAATACATAAACAAACAACACAGCTGGCCCAGACAGGAGTAAGCATGGATAGGTTGGAAGTGACACAAAGTCACTTGATTTTCTGCTCACTTGCTTATGTACATATATTATTTTACTGTTGAGTAATGGAAAGCCACACAGAAAAGTGCTCTGATAGGCAGTGGAAATCCAACGTAGCATAGAGATGTGAAGGCCCCTTAAAAACAGAAAAATTCAGGAAAAAAATGTTTTGTTTTGTTTTTCATTTCCCCCCAAAGCCTTCCCCCCCAAAAAAAACCTGAAAAAAGGAAAAAACAATTATGGGATATTTTATTTTAGCATGATGAATAAAATATTTATGACAAGGTGTTCGTATAGTTTCCAAATCATTTTACAAAACTATATACAGTACTGTATCTCACCTAGCGGAGGCTTGAGCGGTCTAACTAGGCAGTGTTGCACATCACTTGTCAATGATGTAAGCCAGGACTAAAACTCACCAAAGCGTCCTCCATCAGATCCCTTGGGCCAAGTGAAAGTGGAGGGCACACGTCTTGGTCTGCCTAGCCAGCAGATGTCGTGATTTCCAAATGGCTAAAAATCTGCAAAGGGACTGCAGTGGCTCAAGTGGCTAAGACGCTGACTGGGAGGCGAGAGGTCAGCAGTTCGATTCCCGAGTACTGCAGGACGGAGTAAGCTCCTGTCTTTGGCCCACCTCCTGCCAACCAAGGAGTTCGAAACCAAGACATTGCAAGTAGATAAATAGGGACCACTTCGGTAGGAAGGTAAACAGTGTTCCGTGCACTCCAGTGTCTAGTCATGCCTGCCACATGACCACAGAATTGTCTGCAGAAGCAGACAGAGCTGGCTCTTCGGCTTTGAAACAGAGATGAGCACTGAATCCTAGAGTCGGATACGACTGGCTTTCGAGCAAGGGAAACCTTCACCTTAAAAATCCGAATGCAAATGGACTTGATTTTTCAGGTCTGTTTGCATGTGGAGAATGCCGTCGCGGAGATGTCTACCAATGTGTGGACTCCTCAATGAATAACGACTCCAAAGTATTCAAGATATATACAGTATATATCATAAAATGAGTCTGATTAAATCTTGTGTCTATTCATTGACTCTTAGTCCCTTCTCCACACCTTCCCCACTCAACTGTTTCTATGGGTGCTTTATGTCTACTTGGTAATGCCGAGAGGAAAAGTACCGGTAAATAATTTTCTTTGTTACCAATGTTCATGGTATCTTTGCATTTTCTAAAAATTGTTTGTTTTTGTCTGTTCCACATACAGAACAGGAGATTGTTGCTCCATTTGTTACAATTCTGTTTATAATAATTGTTTGAATACATTGTATTTTTAATATACCAATTGTGATAATGTTATGCTATGCCAAATCAAATTGTACAATTATATTTTATGTTCATAAAGTAACAGTGTGACTTTCAATCTGTTTTTTTTTTAAATGGTAATGTTGCATTTTTAAATTTCCCCCCAAAATGTCAGTTTTCCCCGAAATAATGGGGGGAAAAACATCTTTTCCCCATGGCTTCAAAATTTCTGGATATTTTACCTCTAGCACAGGCCTACCCCAACAGAAGAGACTAGCCAATGGGGATCAAACTTAAAATGAAAGTGATGGTTAGAAAATGCTCCTTTTAACTTTAAATATGCAGCCATGTAACTGCATTTTGTGATACAGTGGTAGTAAAAATTCTTACAAAAGAGTCACTTTCACTTTAAAATACAATACATTGCTTTTTAAAAAAGGTCAAAGTGGACTCTTTTGCCATCACCACTGTACTGTGACACATATGCACTGAATAAAGTTGTTATGTCTTCCCCTGCTTCTCACAATGTCCTATCCCTATTATACACAACAGAGGAATGATCACAGATCTTGTGTATCAAAAATAATTAATAATAATTGCATGCTGTCAAGTCATTTCTGACTTATGACAATCCTTGCTAGGCTTTCTAGGCAGTGAGCACTCACAACTGGTTTACCATTCCATTTTTCTGGGGGCATTCTGGTTCAGTGAAGCTCACCCAGTGCCACAAAGGCTGACTCTTCTGAGATGCATAGTGAGAAATTGAATTCCCAACCCCTGGCTCTGCAGCCAGATACAGTGATACCTCATAGAACGTCCAAACTTGGTTCCACAAGTTTGGACTTTATACGCATTTGGACTTTGCATGAGGCATGCAAAATCCAAGCTGCGATGCCTCATACAACGTCCAAATCCTTGCCGCGATGCCTCGTACAACGTCGTTTCCATAGAGAGACATTGTACTGTAACAGCACAGACTTCAGGGCAAAGTCAAGGAAACAGATAGGAAACTGACAGAACTTTAAGAAATCATTGTCTAAAGGATAAATACATTACAAAAACATGTCAAACAACCCTGATTTTAGGGGACAAATCATACAGGTTTTTAACTCTTGAAAACTTTATGAAGTACAGGTTTAAAAGTTAACATGTCCCATCATGCAGCACAGTGTTAAACTGCAGCCATGCAGCCGATCATCCAGTTTGTACAAGCTACTGTGAACAATTACTGGATGGAAGCAAGGACAAAATGGATGCCAATATGTCACATCATGCAGCACAGTGTTAATCAACCAAACAGCAGCAAACACCAAACAATTGCCCACCCCACCAAAAATAATTGCTCTCCCCCATCCACCTCCCCACCCCAAGCCAATCAGAAACAAAAAACCTCATTGTTGTGTTCTAATGGTTTTACCTTCCACATGGATTACAATGTATCTGAGCCAATGTAACCTTGCCTATAGCAACAATGTAACCTTCAGCTGTATCATATAAACCCTGTAATAGGACGCGAGCTAATGACCACCAGCTGGCAGCAGCGAGCGTCCAAGCTCTCTTGGTTCGAACTCATCAAAGGCAACAGCGCGGGAAGCTTTCCCGCCACCACCTACACCTGGACAAGAAGGGCGTGACCCACAATGACGTCACGCAGACAGTAGCCAATGGGCTACCATGGCACCACGTTCAAATGTATTCCTACTGTATATAAAGAGCTATTGATCCGCCATTACCTCATGTTCCCTCTGTCCACGATGCAATAAACCTGAGTTAACCCAGCCCGAGGCTGTGTCCTGTGTCTTAGTGTCATACACTAAATTGGCGACGAGGATGGGATCAATGGATTCCCAAGGAGCAGCCAGGGCACAGAGCGGGTTCAACATCACCAAACCGCAAGACTGGGAGCTGCTTGAGATGGACTTCCATGCGGCGCTGGTGGAGCTTAAAGTCAAGGAAGACGATGAGGAGAGGAAGAGGGCCATCCTCACCCGCATGCTTGGAACGGAAACCAAGCGGACGCTGGTGGGCATCATCGCTCCAAAGAAGGTGAGCGAATTTAAGGCAGACGACATCATGAAGCTGCTACGGGAGCGCTTCCAACCCGCGAGGGCGATGTTTCCCGCTCGGAGCGCGTTTTGGAGGCGAGTCCAAGCGCCGGACGAGTCGGTCGAGGCATTCGTGGCCGCCATGAGGGTAGCCGCTGCCCCCTGTAAATGGGGCAGCATCCTAGAAATTGCCCTCAGGGACGGCGTGCTGTGTGGCCTGAAAGACAAGGAGGTGCAGCGCAGCTTGATGAATAAGGAGCCGCCACCCACGCTGGCAGAGGTCGTCGAGGCCGCAGAAGCCGCAGAGTCCACGAATGCTGGAGTGGACGAGATGCACCAGTGGCGTGAGTGGCGTCCCAGAGCCGGCAAGGCGGAAAGGTCGGTGCACGCAACTCAACGGGCCTCAAAGTCGTCCTCAGAGAGCAGCGACGGCGAGGAGGTCCAGAAGGTCCGAAAAGGGGGGCGCCGCTGCGATGGTTGCGGAGCGGCCCACGAGCGTGCGAGGTGCCCGTTTAGAAAGGCCGAATGCTATACCTGCGGCCGTCGGGGGCACATCGCCAAGGCATGCAGAAAACGGAAGGAGGGCCGGAGGCAGTCACCAGACCGTTCGACCAGGCCGGACCGTTCAGCGAGGCCCAAAGATGGCGTCCAGACCACGAGGAAGCAGGACGGCGTGGGCCGCGTCTCGGACAGCAGCGAGGACGACGTCCCAGTGCTCAGTGTGTCCGCGGAACAGTCCCATTATTTCGTTGAGGTACTAGTACAAGGGGCCCCCATCAGGATGGAAATTGACTCGGGGTCCTCCTATTCCATAATTCCCCAGAAAGAGTTTTTAAAAATCGACCCCCACGTGCGGCCCAAACTTAAAACTTTGAGGTCCACGCTACGAGATGTACAGGGGAACAGCATTCCGGTGTTGGGGGTCGGGAAATTTCGGGTTGAGTTTAAGAGACACTCTGCGGAGCTGCCCTTAGTTGTCCTCAAGGGGGGGAGTTGTAGCCTCCTAGGGACACAGTGGTTCCAGCCTCTAGGCCTGTTTATAGGGGGAGTACATGCAGTGGGGGTGGACCCAATACAAGCGGTGTGCGATGCGCATCCCGCCGTTTTTGAAAAAGGACTTGGGAAATTCAAGGGACCCCCTGTAGCTTTCGACCTAGACCCGGAGGTCCGCCCGATAAGACTCAAACCGCGCAGGGTGCCCTTCGCACTAAAGGACAAAATAGAGGCGGAACTGGACAAATTGGTGGGCCAGGGGATTCTTATTCCTGTTGATTCCGCGGAGTGGGAAACTCCAATTGTAACAGCTCTGAAGGCTAACGGGGAGGTGCGCATTTGCGCTGATTATAAGTGTACAATTAACAAGGCGATCCGCCCTAACGCATACCCGGTGCCGGTGGTCAGCCACCTTTTGGCCAGGCTAAATGGGGGAAAGTGTTTCGCTAAGCTCGACCTGGCACAAGCCTATCAGCAGCTTCCCGTAACACCCGCCACGGCCGCGGCACAAACGATAGTCACACATAAAGGAGCGTTCCAGGTGTCGCGTTTACAGTTCGGCGTGAACTCGGCACCCGGCCTTTTTCAGTCGCTTGTGGAACGCCTCCTGAAAGGGCTGGAGGGGGTGTTGCCTTATTTTGATGACGTATTAATAACAGGGGGAAGTGAGGCCGAACTGGCAAAGAGATTGGACAAAGTACTAACGGTGTTCGAGAAAGCGGGGCTGAGACTGAGGAAGGACAAATGTGTTTTTTTCGAAACCGAGGTCGAGTTCTTAGGGTTCAGGATTACACCCGAGGGTATCAAGCCATCCAAATCCAAAGTAGTAGCCATCAAAAAGGCCCCTCGCCCCACATCCAAAACCGAGCTACAGTCATTCCTGGGGCTCCTCAATTTTTACCATACATTCCTTCCGCGGAAGGCGTCCGTGGCCGAACCGCTTCATCGGTTGCTTAAAAAAGAGGAGACTTGGATGTGGGGTGACGAGCACGAGAGGGCGTTCAAAGAATTAAAGCAGCTCTTGACCTCTGACGCAATTCTAACACATTTCGACCCCAAACGGCCGGTGGTCCTAGTCTGTGATGCATCACCGGTGGGGGTGGGGGCGGTACTTTGCCACGTGTTGGATGACGGAAGGGAGGCCCCGGTTGCATTTTATTCAAGGTCCCTGTCCCAGGCAGAGCGAAATTACGCACAAACCGACAGGGAGGCATTGGCAATTGTAGCGGGGACCAAAAAGTTTCACGATTTTTTGTATGGTCGCCCGTTCAAAATCGTGACGGATCACAAGCCCCTGTTAGGGATTTTCACGGCAAGCAAGCCCACCCCGCAGATCCTATCACCGAGAATGCTGCGATGGGCCATTTTTCTCAACGCTTACCAACACGAGTTGGTGTACCGGCCCGGAAAAGAGATCAGCCATGCTGATGCACTTTCGAGATCCCCTTTGCCCTTGTCGGACGACCAGAAGGCTAGAGTAGGAAGAGACCGCCAGGTGTTACTAATTGAGGTTTTAGATGCACCCCCAATAGTACCAGCCGATATTGCGAGGGCGACAGGCAAGGACAGGACACTCGAGAAAGTCAGCTCATGGGTACAAAAGGGGTGGCCGGCATCGTCCCCAAGCACGGAATTCGACCCATTCTTTCGGAAAAAGCTAGAGTTGTCCCTAGAGAGGGGGTGCCTATTGTGGGGCCAACGGGTGGTGGTTCCTGCAGCCATGCGGCCGAGGGTGCTCAAACTGCTGCACGTCAGCCACCCGGGCATCGTTCGTTCGAAAGCGCTGGCCCGCAGTTACTTTTGGTGGCCACAGCTGGACGCGGACATTGAGCATATGGTCGGCACTTGTGAGGCATGCCAGGGATCCCGACCAGAGGCGGCCCGCCTCCCGCATAGGGAATGGGACACAGCAAGGGGGCCGTGGTCCAGAGTACATGTAGATTTCGCTGGCCCATTCCGAGGAACCATGTTTCTCCTGGTGGTGGATGCGTTCTCCAAGTGGCTGGAGGTTATCCCAGTAAAGAGCACGTCCTCCGCCACAACAATTAGCCAGCTACGGAGAGTCTTTTCCACGTTCGGTTTACCCGACACGTTAGTCAGCGATAACGCGAGTTGCTTCACCTCCTCGGAGTTCGAGGCATTCATGGGATTGGCAGTCTCGAAAGGGTTCGCCGCCGGCGACCTTGTTTACTGCAGGAACTATGCAAGCGCAGGGGGAGAAAGGAAAAAGAAAGAAAACGGTGTTTTGGTCATGCGAGCACCAAACCACAAAGTACTAAGAAGTGCTGAATTTCAAAGTGTTGTTTTTCTGTCTATCATCAAAACAATGCTGGAGCATCAGATCTAGCCCGTTCAGTCCCACCTCTTTGGTCCTGTTTTATCAGCTGAAGTCAGCCTAAATAAAGGAGTTCATTGAAACATGTCCATGGTGATTTTTGGTGTCTTTTAATGGTGCTAGTTCAGGAACTACAATGCTGTTCTGAAAAGCAAAGAAAAGTTGGCTTCTGCATCTTGATCTGAACATTTTAACTTGTGTACACCGCCCATAGTCCATTGGATAGGGCAGTACAGTCAACCCTCACATAACAACGCGTTCGGATAGCATCATTTTTGCTTAACAATGCATCGTTATGCACCATGTATTCCCCCTCATTACAACGTTTTTAGTGTTGTTGTCTGGAAAAACAACGTTATAATAACCGGACAACGACGCTAAAAACGTTGTTATGCGGGAAGCTCCATAGAAACCCGCATAACAACAAAAATCACTTAGCAACGCTACTTGGGGAAACAAGTAACATCATTATGCGAGGGTCTACTGTATATAAATCTATTAAATTAAATTAATTAAATTAAATTTCAGGTTATAGCCTCCCTTGCATAAACCATGGGTCGCCATTGCACTAAATATAGAAACAAAACATCAAGATCTTTCCTCTATTGAACTCTGGCAAGCACAAAAAGCAATAAAAAAAATAACAGCACAAATATTATTTGGTAAGAGACTGCAGTGGTTCAAGTGGCTAAGATGCTGACTGGGAGACGAAAGGCAAGCAGTCGATTCCTGAGTACTGCAGGACGGAATGAGCTCCCATCTTTGTCCCAGCTCCAGCCAATCTAGCAGTTTGAAAGCAAGAAATTGCAAATAGCTAAACAGGGACCACTTCGGTGGGAAGGTAACAGCACTCCGTGTGTCTAGTCATGCCTGCCACATGACCACAGAAACGTCTGCAGAAGCAGACAGCACTGGCTCTTCGGCTTTGAAACAGAGATGAGCACTGAACCCTAGAGTAGTCGGATACAACTGGCTTAAGAGCAAGGGAAACCTTTACCTTTACTAAGAGAGCACAGTAAAATAAGTGCAGTACTGTGTACAGTACTGTAAAATGAACACTGACACAAGAATAAATATCAGTGAACAATAAGCTAGATACATTGTAATCCATGTGTACAATAAAACCATCAGAACACAACACCCCTCCCCCCTAGGACGAGACAAAGTCTCGAGCCCACACTTAAACACACTCCCCCCCCCTTAGGAGACAAAGTCTCTCAGCCAAGATGGCTTATTTCGAACACGCTGGGGTCTCGATGCGGGCTGCCTTTCCCCAGGAATGCTTCCAAAAATTCTGACGAAAAAATTCAAAAAATCCAAAATCGCGCTCAAAACCACTCCTAAATACTCTTCGCCTCGTGCAAAACCCACAAGAGCAATGCACACATGCGTTCTGCCTTTTATACTGACCAGGCACAATGCAACCTGGGAAAAACTCCAATGCCTCATACAAAGTCGCAGCAACTTTGTATGAGGCAACTTTTTTCAAGGAATTAGGTGATGTTGTATGAATTTGATGTTGTGCGAAGCAGACTTTGTATGAGGTATGACTATAACTAACTCACTGAACTATCCTGGCAGTATCAAAAACCAATAAGAAAATGTTTTAGTCCCTCAGGACACTTTGTCTTTGACCTTAAGATACACTTAAGCATGACCCCGGTATGTGTAAAATAGTCTATGCACAACCACCTGCTAATTGTGTTAACATCTCATGCATTTTGTCTATGGAAAGCTTATGCCATAAGTAAATCATGAAAAGAATGAGGCTTTTTGTTGTTTTTACTAGGAGAGAAGTTCAAAATTATGTTCTGACCTGAATTTCTTGTTGAATTTTGAGAGTAACGTATATTAACAGGTCGTTCAACTGAGCCATAGAAACTATCAGCATCTGAACCAGAGTCACTAGGAACAAAAGAAAATTGTTTTAGCTATAGCATTCAAAGTAAAATTAAAGGACATTGATGGCAGAATGAGGATACTGACAGACTAGAATGGTTCTGCATGTCTGGCCAGGTTATCCTGCTATGGTAATAGAGTAGACCATACTGTCAGCGACCCAATGCAGAGGGTCAGGCAGTGGTTAACTAACCTGATCTCTAAGGACTAATGGCCTTGAGTGCCAAAGTCCACAGGGAAGGGGGATGTTCCCCAAGTGGATTAAATCCCATTTGAATCCATCTTGATGGAGGGCAGCAGCTTCATCAAGACTGGCCTGGGGCTGAGGAGGACTTTGCGTGCCAAAAGGGCTCAGAAGCAGAAAGTAACTCATGGAACTGAATCAGTGGTACGGGTGTCATGCTGCAATGCAGAAGGTAGATGAAATGCTACTGCATTATATTCTCAGGACAGTCTTCATGGCTGATCGCCATGATGATCACCAATATTCGGACTTGGATATGGCAAAAGAAGAATGGTTCTAAGACACAAGACTAGTTCAGAACCTATAGCAAGACCTATGACACAAAGAAATGTTAGTAGAAGGTGGTTTCATAGGCTATTCACTGAAATACTAAAGCCAGTGAAGATGTCCAGACAAATAAGTGAGATGAAAGAACAGCTTTTTAATTGTATGCACAGTAACTTAGCTACAACACATAAACTTTATGTCTCGACACCTAAGCAATAGGAAAACTACATATAACCCTTAGGAAAAGTTTTTAAAATCATTATCGTGTGGCATACCTTCACTGGGCAATGTCATAAGGTTGGCTACATTAACAATGCACTAAGATATAATTGTACTATCAATATGAAAATGCACTGTAAATATAAAGACGCTGGTCAAATTCTGGTGCATGGTTCCAACAGGGCAAGTGGAATAATGTGGCCAACAGTTTCAGATAGCAGATAATTGAAGAGTTCTTTTTTCTGTTTCAGGCTGTGTGCAACTTCACCACATTGTGCATGAATCACAACCAACCCAAAACTGAAGCAGGCACTCTTTAATTCGTGGTAATCTACCACTGCTAGTGATGTGATTCACATTGCCCCAGAGAAGGTATGCCACACGATAATGATTTTAAAAACTTTTCCTAAGGGTTGCATGTAATTTTCCTATTGTTTGGAGTATTGTAGTCACAGCTGTTTAGAAGTTTAAAAACGATATAAAATTCCACCAGTTTTAAGTAGTATGAAAGTTCTTTGCAAAGACATTTCACTGCAAGGCACCAGAATGATAAAGATACCTATACCAGGAGGTACAGACCTGAAATCAGTAACTGTTTCCTTCTTTTCATGATAATGATCTATTTCTCGCCTTAGTGAAGTCATCCAGTCCTGAAAGGCAAGCATCATGTTTTGTACACAAAATATTTATTTGGTCAACAATTTCAAAATAAAACTGCATACCTGGGTATGTCCCATATAATATTCTATTATCTAACAGTATGATCTGAAGGGCTCATTTGATGTTGTTAAAACACCAAGCACACATTGCAGAAATTTATGCAAAGACATTACATCCCCAACAGTGCTAGTCTGCTAACAATAATTTATGTTCCGACTGAATTATTGTATGTCAGTCTGCCTTGAAGAGAACCCAGAAACTTAAACTACTGCAGAATGTCATGACCAGTACAGACAAGCAGTATCATATGACTCTGGCCAGAATCCTACTGCTCAGTTACTCTGATATTAACAGCAATGGTATAAACTGCAGGGGCAAATTTTCTATGGTTAACAAGTTGGCACATGTATCCCTGGTGAAAACAGCACCTTGTCAACCACCGGGAATAGTATGGCTGCCTATTTAGTTCCACAGTAAATTCAGTAGGCCAGTGCCTGCTTTTAAAGTTCTAAATGGCTTCAGAATTAAATATCTTTGGGAGTACCTCTTCTTACACCAGGCTGCCATTGACTTTAGGGGAGATTCAAGATGTAAGAGAACCTCTTTAACTGTGGCAGTCCTAGCAGTGGAATATCTTCTGCACAGAGGTGTATTTGAAGGCAGTCGCTTCTGCACCAACTAAGAACCATTTTCCTGGGCTGAGTCTGTTTGTGTTATTTGCTACCACTGTTTTTCTTTGTTTTTATTATGACAGTGAGTTTTGATTTTGTTCCGACTATATTTGCATGCTGCTTTGGTATTCATATGGATGAAGTGCAGCTTAGAACAGATTTAATAAATAAATAAATAATCTGAAGACAGTGCTTTTCACAGGAATCCTTCATCTAACCCCTACAATGTGTCTTTTCATCCCTTTCCCGGTCACCCCAGGAGGGAGGAAAGAGCAGAGGAAGTGCTATCCAAGCCAAGAAAAGGTAAAATACTCATCCCTCAAATAAGGAGATTATACCACTGCCTTCCTTTATAATCTTTTCAGCACTTTGCAAAAAAAAAAATGCTTTGCCAGATTTTCTAAACAAACACATGCCAAAAATGCTATTATGGTCAGATCTATGTTTTTTGCTGCTAGTCTGACTGTGCTTCATTCTTTGGTTGTGTTTCAATTATTGCATTTTAGTGTACTGTATTATCACATTTTGGGACTATGGTGACTCAAATGGTTAAGATGCTGAACTTGATGACTGGCAGGTTGGCAGGTCAGCAGTTTGAGACCCGAGTACTGCACGAAGGAGTGAGCTCCCATTTCTGTCCTAGCTCCTGCCAACCTAGCAGTTCAAAAGCAAGAAATTGCAAGTAGATAAATAGGTACCACTTCAGCGGGAAGGTAAACAGCGTTCTGTGCACTCTAGTCATGACTGCCACATGTCCATGGAAACGTCTGCAGATGCAAACAGTGCTAGCTCTTGGGCTGTAAAGAGAGATGA
This sequence comes from Bradypodion pumilum, assembly GCA_035047305.1. Taxonomy (NCBI): domain Eukaryota; kingdom Metazoa; phylum Chordata; class Lepidosauria; order Squamata; family Chamaeleonidae; genus Bradypodion; species Bradypodion pumilum. The sequence continues at coordinate 82,129,924 of JAWDJD010000005.1, forward strand.
GCACAGAACCCTAGAATTGGATACAACTGGCTTTAGAGCATGGGTGACCTTTACTTTTACCTCATTATCAAATTTAAAAGTGCCGAGGAAACTGATGCTGATGAAGAGTCTGATAAATATGGTAAGCAAATAATTACAGTGAAAAGAAAATAATCTGCTCTCTTTTTCCTATAGCCAAGATCCATGTTGGTGGCAGCAGGCAGAATCCAACATTCTCCAAGGACGAATGAATCAGCACCAAAAAAATGCAGGCTGTTATTTCATTGCCACTAATATAGCCTAAACATTAATCTGTTTTCAAATCTTATGTTCATTTAAACACATTATTTGCATCCTAAATATTTTCACCTTCCTTTCATCTTCAGAGGAGGCAGAAAAGAACCAGGTCCTATGGTTCTTGCTAATGTGAACCAACTTGAAAGGGAATACATTGCTTGATGTTGTCTCTTCTGCTGCCCGCATAACCCTGTACAATAATGACATTTTAAAAACAATTATAGAGTGTGATGTTTGTAAAGATAGTACAAAAGTCCCATTCTAGTTACAAGAAGATCTCTCAGCAACATCTGTCTAAAGATGATCAAGGGAATAAAATCATATCACAAAAAGCACAACATATTGCATAAAAGTAGTAGAAATGTTTTGGCATCAGAGAGAAAAAGTTGTCTTACTGATTTAAGTTAAGTAAAACACAGCTAAACTATAGATAGATAAATCAGTTGGAAAATCTATACCTATAAAGCAAAGGTGTGGGTGGCGTGTCCGGAATGGGCTGCCGCAACCCTTGACCAAACCCTGTGAAATTCGGCACACACATACCTTGCGCATGTGAGCAGGTCACTGCCAGGGTCCTGAAGTCAGGGGGGGGGTTTATGCCCCTCAAATTGATCCTTTAGTCCTCAACCAATCACAAAGGCTGACCAGGTCTGGGCCTTTGTGATGTCATGCCCTTTGTGCTGTCTTGCCCAGACCTGGGCAGCCCTTGGGAGTGGACAGCCCTTGGGAGTGGTCAGCCAATGTGACATCACAGGGCCCCACCCCTTGGCCAGGCAGGCCAGCTGGCAAGGCGGGGCAGGAGTCCAGTGGACAGAGGTCAGCCCAGGAGAAGGAGCACCTGAGCAACGCAACCCCGGGAGGTAGGACAGTGGCCCCCAAACCCCACCTGGGCGAAGCCAGGCACCCTGCTAGTGTTTCATAAAGGAAGACTTTGTGAAACATTTCCCATAGGAATAGCACATTAGCCATGTCATTCTCTTGCAGCAAAAGCCACAAAGTCTTACTTAAAGGCCAATATAGGTCGGCAGGTCAGCAGTTTGAGACCCGATTGCTGCATGACAGAGTGAGCGCCCATCTCTGTCCCAGCTCCTGCCAACTAGCAGCTCAAAAGCAAGAAATTACGAGTAGATAAAAGGGTATCACTTCAGTGGGAAGGTGAACAGCATTCTGTTCATTCCGGTGTTGAGGCATGCCTGTCACATGGCCAGAGAAACATTTGCAGACGCAGACAGTGCTGTCTCTTTGGCTATAAATGGAGATGAGCACCGAACCCTAGAGTTGGATATGACTGCAAGGACGACCTTTATCTTTACCTATAAACTGCTTATATTTGAAGACTTCACAACAGTGTACAATGTAGAATATAACACGGAGGTTTGTATAGGTATAGCATAACATGATTTTGGAATAAACATGTCAGGTCAGGTGTTCCATTCAGGATGTGCAGATCTTTTTTTATTTATTGATTATACAATGTAACTGCGGAAGTGCTTCAGCAACAACACTTCCATCTTGGCAGAATGAGCACTATGAATAACATGAGTATAGTTAATCAATAGGATGGTAGCTAATATATACATTCGAAGTATAATATTTACATTATCTTTTAAATTGATGATAGGCCTGACTGTACGTGGGAAACCTACAAAAATCAGCAAGTCCTGAACTTGTGTCTTAAGTATAAAAGTTGCCTGCACATCTGATAGCCAAAGAATGAGCATAAACTAAATACCAAATGCTGTACAGAAACAATACTAATGGGAGTTGCCAAAAGAGACTTAGGATATTGTACATGCAACACTTTTGATAGAGAGAATGTTCCAAATACAGTAAGTGCTTTTGCTTTTGTTTTGTGATTAATTTATGCTGTGCAGATACTTCATCTGGAACTGATCTCTCAGGATGAACTTTTGAAGGGACAAAGTGTTGCTGGAGGGGCAGCGTTTTATCAGAACTGAATTGCAAGGATAAAGTTTCACCTAGTTTAACTTTCAGAGCCCCAATGTCAGTCTATCAAGCAAGGCTCCCCTTCTCACTTCCTTATATTGAAGCTCTAGGGCCGTGATGGCGAACCTTGGCACTCCAGATGTTCTTGGACTTCAATTCACCCTGTGAATCCACACAAATGGGTTTACTGCGATTCATCCGGCCTGCGCTGCCAAGGTTCGCCATCGCGGGTCTAGGGCAGCGATGATGAACCTTGGTACTCCAGGTGTTCTTGAACTTCAATTCCCAGAAGCCCTGATCAGTAGGAGTGCTGACTTGGGCTTTTGGTAATTAAAGTCCAAGAACACCTAGCTGAAGTGCCACGGTTGGCCATCATTGGTCCAGCAGTAACCAGCAACCAAAATTCTTCTCTCCTCATCTGTCCCTCTCCACCTATGGAAAGACCATCACATCTGCTGAACTTCATGTCACTCATCATCTTCATCAAAAAGAATGTCTTCTGGTGAGTGTAATAAGAGCACCCCACAAAAGGTGACTGTAGCAAGTACTGTATATCTGTTCAAGCATGATTAGAACATACAACAACCTCACAGAGCTATTAATGCATGTAAATGTCAAAGTGGATACACAATTTTCCATCCTAAAGTAAGAGGCATGGGTGCAGTGTGAGAAACTGCATTTGCACTCACCTATTATAGCCCTTCAGTGAGAAGGCACCCTGAGGAGATGCAGATGTGCTACTTTTAAAGTAGTAAATACAGCCCTTGTGGATGATTACAAACCTCAATGGCCCTGAAAGAAGACCAAGGGGAAGACAAAAGCAGGAAAAAAGACATCAGATGTGAGTAAACTGGTAGGTAATTTACCCCATGCCATCAAGAGAGTATAACAAGAACTCTGTAACATTCCCAGATATCCTTCATAAGAGATAACATTTTGTTGTTGTTCGGCCACACAATCAATTCCGACCCTTCGCAACCCCATGGATCACCGCACGCCAGGCACCCCTATCCTCCACCATCCTCCTCACCCCGCCCAGCTTTGTGCCCATTGCGACAACAATGCCAATCTTAGCCATCTCATTTTCTGCCACCCCTTTCTTCTTTTGCCATTTGCCATTTAACATTTAATAACTGTTTAAAATAATAACCGTTTAATAACTGTTTAAGATAACATTTAAAATTTCTCAAAATTCAAATTATTGTTCTCCCCCCCCAACTCACACTTTAGGAGTTGAAATTGAGTTCCTCCCTTTTTGTGCAAATATCCTGATTTGGTAACACCACCAGGCATGGTCAGTAGGTTCTGTGATCCAATAGCCTTCATTGGGAGAGGCCAAGATGTCTCCTCCGAAGTCATTGTTCTGAAATGTATAAGAGAACCTCTGTATGAGACATGGACTTTGTTAATGGACATAATCAGATTAGATACAGCAAACCATCTAATTCAGGACAGATTGCTTAGGTAAAGGTAAAGGTTTCCCTTGCTCGAAAGCCAGTCGTATCCAACTCTAGGGTTCAGTACTCATCTGTGTTTCAAAGCCGAAGAGCCAGTGGTCTGCTTCTGCAGACATTTCTGTGGTCATGTGGCAGGCATGACATGACTAGACACCAGATCGCACGAAACGCTATTACCTTCCCACCGAAGTGGTCCCTATTTATCTACTTGCAATGTCTTGCTTTCGAACTCCTAGATTAGCAGGAGCTGGGACAAAGACGGGAGCTCATTCCGTCCTGCAGCACTCGGGAATCGAACTGCTGACCTTCCACCTCCCAGATACAGCAAACCATCTAATTCAGGACAGATTGCTTATATACCTTGCATATCGTTTTAAGTTCTAAGTCAAGGGATGTGTCCACTTTTATTAACACTCAAGCTGTCCCTGAAATGTATTACTAATTGATCTTAACCTATAAAACCAAGGGTTAACCGTTGGAACTGGCTATAGGTTGCTATGCCTCGCCCTACTTGCCTGCACTCACCCTTCCTGCACACGGCCAATCTGGGTCCGCAGGTCAATGAAGGATTGAGAAAAGCGGCAGTGGGGCAACAGCCCCACAAACGCGAAAAAAGGGAAACAACTTCACTTCCTAACATTCCTTGCGCCGCGCCGCAGCCAATCAGGCTGAGAGGCTCTCGCACGGCGCAGCGTTCGGAAATGCGCCGCAGCCAATCAAAAGAAAACCATTTTAAAAAAAACGCAGCACAAACACAAAGCACCAACCCATAACTACAAGCCCCAGCGTCCTGCACGCCATGAGCGCGCAGAACGCTGAGGAAGCCGGCGCCCAAAAAATAAAACAAAAACACCGGGAGAGCAAGTCCGCCAAGCCGCGGGAACCAAGCCCACCTCCCCAACGGCGCCTAAAGCTCCCGATCGGGGTTTCCCCTTTAATATCACTGGGAGGGGGGTGTTGTGCTCCCCCTCTCTACTGGCTCCCCTGGGGTTGGGAGGGTTGGGGGGACCAAAGGAGTCTGTCTCCCCAACCCTCCTAACTCCAGGGGACCTGGCAGAGAGGGGATTCCCTTCCCCCACACACACACACACATGCCCCATATTAAAGAGAAGAAACCAAGCGATTACTTCTCTTTAAAAACGGAGTTGGGGAGGAATCCTCCTCTCCGATGGCTCTCCTGGGTCCGGAAGGGTGGGGGAGACAGACACCTTTTGTCCACCCAACCCTCCCAAACCCAAGGAAGCCAGCGGAGAGGGGGATCACACACCCCCACTGATATTAAAGGGGAAACCACAATTAAGATTTCCCTTTTAATATCAGAGGGTGGCCTGGATTCGATCCCCTCTCCTGGGTCCCATGAGTCTGGAAGGTTTGGGGGGACCAAAGGAGTCTGTCTCCCCAACCCTCCTGACCCCAGGGGACCTGGCAGAGAGGGGATTCCCTTCCCCACACACACACGCCCCATATTAAAGAGAAGAAACCAAGCAGTTACTTCTCTTTAAAAACGGAGTTGGGGGGGGAATCCCCCTCTCCGATGGCTCTCCTGGGTCCGGAAGGGTGGGGGAGACAGACACCTTTTGTCCACCCAACCCTCCCAAACCCAAGGAAGCCAGCGGAGAGGGGGATCACACCCCCCCACTGATATTAAAGGGGAAACCACAATTGAGATTTCCTTTTTAATATCAGAGGGTGGCCTGGATTCGATCCCCTCTCCTGGGTCCCATGAGTCTGGAAGGTTTGGGGAGACAAAAGGGGTCTGTCCCTCCAAGCCTTCCAGAGCCAGGGGAGACGGCAGAGAGGGGATCCCCCGTAGGACACCAAAAAACACAAAAACAAACAATCAAAAACATCCAAAAATACACAAAAACAAACAAAAATAACACCAAAAAACAATACAAAGTAAACAACAACAAACATTTCCAAACACACCCAGCACCCAGCCAAACACCACAAAATCCAACCCCCACCCCCACCCCAAATAAAGAAAAACAGCCAACTCACCAACAGACGACCTCACACAACAACTACTGGAAAATAAATGAATAAAGAAAGAGACTACTTACTGGAAGAAGCTCCACCCAGAGGCCACGAGAAAAAAATAGTCAAAATACAAGGTAACCCCTACCAGCACCACTTGCTGCCCACAATAGTAAAAAAAAATTCAAAAAGACACAACAGCCCCACACAAAAGGCCCCAAGAGTAAAAACAAGTAAAAACAAATAACACAAAATCACAATTTTACACAAATCAAAAACAGATGTCAATAAAATAAAATAAAAACTATTCAAAAATCCTGTGCTGAATTTTTACTCAAATAAAAAAACAAAAACATCAATACACAGTTTAAAAACATTTATTGTGAAAAACATGTACTTTCACATTTTTAAAATTATTACCTACGGTACAACAATTTTTAAAAAATACATACTAAAAATTATTGGGTTAAATAATTTTTTGGGGATAAAGTATATCATCCTTTATTCTTTTTTTCATCCACAAAACCAAAACACCAAACAAAACTCATCACTGTTTATAACAGGCCACCAAAAAATTTGGATAAATAAAAATTTAAAAAATTTCTATTATAGACTAACCTCTTCTTTACAAACATTAACAACAATAACAAAAACTTTCCAACACCATTTAAAACAGCCCGGCAACGCCGGGCAACCTCTGCTAGTTAGCTATAAATATCATAATAGTTTTTGCAGTTTTGTTCCAGTACTAGGTTTTGCTGTATTAATTCCCTCGCAAACACACCCATTGCTGTGAGTGACCTATTGTGCATTCACAAGATAAAGCTCTACAAATTTTACAAATAATCAAAAAATAATTTTAAATAAAGTAAAATAAATGGCATTGAATATTTGAAAGAATTTTTTAAGTAAAAGAGGACTTTCATAATACAGTCTCATCCTGTTCATTTTTTGCCCTTTTTCAATTAGTTATTTCCCCAAATATCTCATTTTTAATTCATTTTTGCTCCTCACCATTCCACACAGGTTCTTTCTCTAGCCCAGCAGTGGATAAACTTTCTAGTGGTAAAACCAGCCCAACAGTATTGTGGCAGTTTAACAAAAAACACTACAGTAAAACCCTGACTTACAAATGCCCCGAGTTACATGGTTCAACTGCCCTTTTCATTGCCTGAAATGAGACCACTACCCCTCTTCATCAGGCCGCTAACCCACCCACCCCCAGAAAGAACCTCAACATTAAAAGCTATCTGCATATTAGTGTCTTCATATGCGTACAGCTTTGTTTACTGTTATCCATTACATCCACACCCCAAAAACTTACTTGCACCAATATAGGTTTCAAATGTAGAAAACAAGTGACAACAACATCTGTATGGATTATCTAATTATGTCAAAAACCAAAGTAAAAATGTAAGACTCTTGCGTTAAAAATAAGAGAAACAAATTAAAAAAATTAGCACCAACCGTAAAAGCTAATTGCACAATATCCTTGATACATCTTTACAGGTTAAAATAAAAAATTTGTGGCCATTTCATGTTACTAATAATTATGAACTAAATCAGAAATTTCAAATGCAGTATGACAGGCATGCCCAACTACTGCCCGTGGACCTGATACCTCCCCCCCCCCCCCCGGCCGAAGCCATTCCATCAAGCCCGCGATGCCCTCACCAAACCAGGAAGTGAATACGGCCACTTCTGCACATGTGCAGATGCATCCATATTCACTTCCTGGTTTGGCATAGACGTGCTCACACATGCACAGAAGTGTTCGCATTGAATCAGGAAGTAAATATGGATGCTTCCGCGCATGCGCAGAAGTGTCCACACCAAATCAGGAAGTGAATATGGACGCTTTTGTGCATGCACAGAAACATCTGTGCCAAACCAGGAAGTGAATATGGATGCGCATGCACAAACACACTCTGTTCTGGGGGCATAGTCTGGCCCACTCAGATGTTCTAGGGGTGTGGTCAGGTCCCTGGCCCAAAAGGTTTGGACACCCCTGGAGTATGATACGGAAATGGGTTTGTTTAAATCAACTGATTAATCTCAATATGCTAGGCTGCAATAAATAGTCCATTTAGTATGATATGCGAGTTCTGTTTCTTAAACTATGATATCATGTCTGAACAATCTTTTCAAGAGAAGTTTCGCTGTCTAGTGGAATTATTTGTTTCAGCTACAGAGCCATGTTCCAATGGATGAATAGTAGGCAAAAAGCCAGAGAATAATGTAACCCATTTCCTCCAAATGTTCATGAAAAACGACTTGGGAAATAAGTGATTTATGCTAGATGCAAAGTACGTGCTTGACATGAAAATATGTGTAAGATATTCCAGGAAGTGTACAATGTATTTAAAATAAAATGACCAAGCAGAAAAGTCCCAGTTTATTTATGTACTGTGGAAAGACAGACAAGCGATCAGAGCTTTTTTAAAAAAGGGAACTTAAAAAGTGCATATCATTTCCAAAGAGAAAGCCTGTACTGTTCCTTTGTCCTGCGTGACTCTCTGTAAATTGGCATCTTTTAATAAAACACAATTATGATTTGATTTGGCTGCACTGCATATCTCCACTTGAATTTCAAGGAGTAAAAACCTCCTTTTTCTTTAGGAATCATACTGCAAGAAATAAATCTGAGAACTGCATACCATAATATAAATACTGTTTTCAATGATAATATAATTTTACAATATTTGTGATAATGTTGTAAAGTTGATCATAAACTATTATGAGAATAGAGTTTTATTCTCTACAGGTAAGTCAGAAATCTCAACTTGCAGATGGTTTTCAAAATCAATGTAGTGAAAACATCTCTCATGTTCAGGTTATAGGTATGTCTTCAAGTATGCACTCTAATATGTCATGCAACATATCCTATATTTATTTTGTCTACTGCTTTATGCCAGCATATAATAATTTAATAGAGTAGATATACCTGAGCGATTTCCCCCACCCGCAATTTTTCCTCATCCACCATTATGAGGATACATCCAGAATTCAGTCTTCAATTTCTATCCCGAAACCCCCAAGGTTAATCTAAGAAGAACACTATTCAACTATCAATGAACAAATTAAGTAGTCCAGAAAAATGTCCATGAATACAAAATTTGATCTTTCTTTACAAATCACAATGCTACATTATCTCTGAGCTCATTTCAAAAATCAGCTAATAACCACTCCAAGTATGAGATCTCATTGCCACACACTGTCCTCTCAAGTTGAAAACAACAGGATCTTTCAAGACACAGGCAGACACTAGCAGCTTCATGGCCCGGACATCACCACAGCCATTCTTCAACATGGAATGATTTCACAAGGTCAGTACTGTCACCCTCTAGTTTCTAGCAGGAAACCATGGTTGAACATAAGTTGCTAAAAGAGAGTGGTTTATTTGAAGGGGGGCACAGAGAAAGAGCCTCCTCAAAGATATTGGGTGTTTTTGAACCACAACCGGGCATACCCTGGTAACGGCAAACTTATGTTACCAGCTCATCTTTCTCACACTAGGTGAGGCGAAAGGAACTGCAGAATGAACTCACCAAAAGGTGCCTTTATTTTGGCAGTTTCACATCTGGCCTAGACATGGAAGAAGAATTTAGAGCAGAGGCTCCAGCCCATGGCACCATTTCATGTGGCCCACCACCCTCACTCCCGCCACCACCAGAAGCAGCAGAAGCACTGAAAATGTGCCATAAATGCACCCGCAGCTGCCAAAAATGCTTTTGATAGCCGTGGGCGCGTTTACTGCAGTGTTTACAGTGAGAGGAACCACGCCTCCGGCCCACTCAGCTGTCTGAGAGGACGTGGTTGGGCCCACGGTGCAAAGAAAAGTTGGGAATTCTTGATTTAGAAGAATTCAAAGATATTTCTCCCCTGGTTAATTAATTTGTTTTGGTTTCCCTGATATCAAAGTACAGTAGTTTTTTGTTTTCCTATTGAAGGGACTGCAGTGGCTTACTGGTTAAGACACTGAACTTAACGACTGTAAGGTCGGCAGGTTAGCAGTTTGAGACCCAAGTGCCGTATGAAGGAGTGAGCGTCCATCTCTGGCCCAACTCCTGCTTAACTAGCAGTACAAAAGCAAGACATTGCAAGCAGATAAATAGATACCACTTCAGTAGGAAGGTAAACAGCGTTCTGTTAGACGAAACATCTGCAGACACACACAATGCTCATTCTTTGGCTATAAAAGGAGGTCAGCACTGAACTCTACAGTCAAGTATGACTGGGTTTTGAACAAGGGCAACCTTTATTATAGGGGTCACTGCAGAAAAAGGTATTGTTCTCATGTTTCTTCTAGTTTATATATGCTGTATTTTATTTCAAGGTTGTAAACCACCCAGAGTAGTAATTTTTTGTTCTCCAGAGGGGCAGTGTATAAGTGTATTAAATCAGGGGTTTTCAACCTACTGCCCGTGTGCTGGATCCAACCTGCAGCACCATTTCATCTGGCCCACACCCTCGCTCCAGTCACCGCTTCTGCCGCCGCCACCTCAATCCTTGTCCCCTCTGCTTGGCTTGGCGTGTCCCTAACGGATAGGTGGGTGGCAGCAGCGGGACCACCCCAAGTCCCCGCCACTTCCCCCACACCACCGGCGGCGGCAGGACCAATGAGCCAGGGCTGCCTGTGCCCATAGCAGGGTGGATGTTATAAGCCTTACAACATCCACCCTGCTATGAAGCATCATTAGAGACAACGGCAAGTGGATGTCACAAGGATCGAGGTGGCTGCGTGCTGCTGCCTGCGTCTTTTCCGGGGAGCCCTCTGGCCAAGAATGGGAAAGAAGGACAGCCTGGACCCTTCCTTCACCCACGCCATGCAGGTCCTCCAGGCCAGTAAGCAGGGAAGCATTGTGGGGAGGACTGGTGGGAGCCCGGGGTGGTCCTGCCACTGCCAGTGATGTGGGGGGAGTGGCAGGGACTTGGGTGTGGTCCCACTGCTGCCACCCACCCTGAGCCCCTCCACTCCACTCCCCTACCCACCACCACCACCGCCAACGGCGGTGGCGGGACAACACCAGTCCAGCCTGCAAACTATCTGAGGGGGCATGAACCGACCCATGGCTTTAAAATGTTGAGGACCCCTGTATTAAATATATACATTCTTGCTGCTTTAAAATAAAAGGGAAAATGTATGGATAACTATCTTATGCTCTTTAGAATGGGGAAAGGAATCCCAGACCCATGGTCCCAATCTAGTTCACATAATCCCCAACCTCCCCCTTCAGGTTTAACACGTTTCATGTTACAGTAAAGGTTTCCCTTGCTCAAAAGCCAGTCGTATCCGACTCTAGGGTTCAGTGCTCATCTCTGTTTCAAAGCCGAAGAGCCAGCGCTGTCTGCTGCTGCAGACATTTCTGTGGTCATGTGGCAGGCATGACTAGACACCGAAGCGCACGGAACGCTGTTGCCTTCCCATCGAAGTGGTCCCTATTTATCTACTTGCAATTTCTTGCTTTCAAACTGCTAGGTTGGCAGATGAAAATGAGGCTGGAGGGGTGGGGCAAGAGTGATCATCTCTAAACATCAATATTCTACATGGTTTTAAACACCAGAATAAGGCTTAGGTGGTACCACACTGAATATGAACAGAGTCTAAAATGCCTTACTGTTGTCCTTTCTGGTATTAGTTCATAAAAGTAACAACATCAACATGTTATTTCTAACACAGAACAGTATGTCCAAATTCTACCTCTCCTCGTTTATGCTTTAGGTAAATGTAAAGGTTTCCGTTGCTCGAAAGCCAGTCGTATCTGACTCTAGGTTTCAGTGCTCATCTCTGTTTCAAAACCAAAGAGCCAGCGCTGTCTGCTTCTGCAGACGTTTGCATGGTCATGCAGCAGGCATGACTAGACACCGGAGCGCACGGAACACTGTTTACCTTCCCACCGAAGTGGTCCCTATTTATCTACTTGCAATTTCTTACTTTCGAACTGCTAGGTTGGCAGGAGCGTTTATGCTTTAGAATTTCTGAATTTAAGATTCAACTTTCTTGTGTGCCCTGCTAATGAGTTTCTACAGGCTTCTGATATAATCCTTAATGACTTCAGAGCAGCAGGCTGTCTAGTGTTGCAAGAACAACTGCGATCCGACACCAAGGGAACTCCCCAGTGGACTGGGGAAGGGAGGAGGCTGAGATCACTGGGATTTTTGAACCCTCAGTGGAAGAGTGGGAGGAAGAATTGGCAGGATGAAAAGAGGCTTGCAGTTACAGGGCTGGAGGACACTGCTGCAAAGGAAGGGAAAGAAGGAAAAACTGTGCTGGGGAAGATGGACTCAGAGGGAAGAAAGTAGTGCTGGGACAGGAGCTGAAAGTGAGTAATCCCAGAACCAGCGAAGAGGATGAATGTCCACCACTGGGGGCCTGAGTTGCTAATGAAGACCACTGGGATGGAGATAGATGCGCTCAGTGGTAGGCTCCAAAAATGTTTACTACCACACCATGGGCGTGGTATGGTGGGCGTGGCTAGGGGGAAAGCCCTGCGTTGCACCCGAATTAGGACTACTGTACTTTAGTTCTGGCGAACTAGTACAAACCTGCTGATGCCCACTACTGGATGCGCTTCCATGTATCCCAGCAGGAGGAAGCAGGAGGAAGCTCTCGAAGCCCTTCTACTAAGGGGGAGCAGGAACATCAAGGAAGGCAGTGAAAAGGGATTGCCTAGGCCTCACAACATGCTCCCAAAGACTCCAGGGATAGTTGATGCATCTGAGTGCCCGTTATCACCTGCACATCCGCTGGTTTTCACAAACCACACAGAAAATAACAGCAGTGGACTAACCAATGGGCAGGTGACAGTAAGACAACTACAGTAGTTATATGGAGGACATTAATAAGGGCATATGAGATGCTTTTTGGGGGGCAGAGCCACCCACTACCCCACTTTCTCAATAAAGCCAGGTTGCCTGAAATTTCTGCTGTCTTCACTGTGTTGTGACCATGGAAGGGGCCAGGTGGATAACAGCAACAAAGAGCCAAACAGCTAATAGCATGTGATCAAGTTAATCTTTTAGATTGCCTGTTGTTTTTAATTACTGCAACAGGCCTTAATATGACCTGGAAGGGATGCGGTTAGGCATCAGCTAAACCAAATTATTATTCATTCACACATCTACTGAAGATCATCTCTCTTCACCAATATAAATCAGAAAAATAAATAAACAAATAAATAAATTCATTTCTCTCTCAAACCCCCACAAACATCAGTACTACCAGATTCCACCTTTCAAAAACCTCCTTGCTAGGAAAAAGGAATAAGAAACATATAGGATTAAATTGGAGGCGGGGGGGATAGGAACAAAAATGTAAGGGAGGAATTATATCAAATATTAAAACTAAGCTGGCTAGAGAAATATGGTACTGAAATGGGTCTGACAAAATTTGAAGAGTTAGTAAATCAAATAATTCAGAAGATAATTCCAGAAAAAGGATTAGTGAGCAAAATATACAATACTAGCAGAGGTTGCCCAGCGTTGCTGGGATGTTATAAACTGTGATCAGCTTTTTGGGTTTTTTTTGTGGATTAAAAAAAGAACAAAGGATGATATAATTGTTTCAAATTGTTTTATTTAACCAAATAATGTTTTAGTTTGTGGGGTTTTTTTTGTTAATAGTTGTACCGTAGGTAATATTTTTAATAATGTGAAAGTACATGTTTTTTACATTCAATGTTTTTAAACTGTGTTTAGATGTTTTGGGTTTTTATTTGAGTTAAAACTCAACACAGGATGTTATACAACTTATTATTTTATTTTATTGACATATGTTTGTGATTTGTGTAAAATTTTGATTTATTGTTATGTTTTTGACTTGTTTTTACTCTTGTGGCCTCTAGGTGGGGCTGTTGTGTCTTTTTGAGTTGTTTTTACTATTCTGCCCTGCAGGTGGGGCTGCTAGTGGTTTTGTTTTAGTTTCACTGTTTTTTCTCTCCTGGCCTCTGGGTGGGGCTTCTTCCCGTAAGTAGTCTCTTTGTTTCTTCATTTCTGTTCCGGTCGTCGTGGAGGGAGGATGTGCTGGTGAGTTGTCTGGTTTTCTTTCTTCTGGGGTTTTTCTTTGTTTTTCTTTTGTGGTGGTGGGCTGGGAAGTGTTTCTGTTTGTTCTTTTTTGTTTTGGTTGAGTTTTAGGTTTGTTTAATTGGTTTGGTTATTTCTGATTTTGTTTAATTTTTCTTATTTCGTTGTTGTTTATTTGTGTAATTTGTTGTTGTTTGTTTGTGTTATTTGTGGTTTTTTCGTGTTGTAGTTAGGTGTTTTGTATGTGGTTTTGTGTTATTGTGGATGTTTTTGTTTGTGTATTTTGTGGCTTATTTTTTGTTTATTAATGGTTTTTTAAATTATTGATTTATTTTTGTTTTATCATTTTTTATTAATTTTGGTGTTTGTTTTTGGTGGTTACTTTAGCTTGAAGAATGGGCTGCCTGTGGGTTTCTCTTTTCCCTATTGCTGCTTTGAATTTTGGTTTAGATGCAGCAATGGGGGAAAGGTGGAGGAGCCAGTCAGCCCATTCTTCTCCCGGGAAGGTTCATTAGGTAGGTCGGGGAAGAAGGAGGAGGCAGAGAAGAGCTATCTGTGTCTAACGATGGTTCTCTCCTTTCTGTCTCCTTTTTCTCCTGGCTTACCTAACCGGAGATCGGCAGGCAGCGATCCGTAAGGGGTGGTGCTCTTCCTTCCGGATTGCTGGCTGTTGCTTTTGTATTTGGAAGTACAAAGGCATCAGCCAGTCATCCGCCAGGGAGGGTGCTTCCCCTGACGAACTACTGTCTGTTTTTGGGTTTTTGTTTTTTCCACCCCGGCTCAACTTTCCTTGAGGCCAGCGGTGGTCTCGCCCTGTCTTCGGTGGGGTAGCGTGGAGGAGAGGGAGTCCCTCTTCTCCCTGTTGCTCTAGGAAAGAAGGACGGCGGGTGTCTCGCGGTGGCGTTTTGTGGCTTTTTATTTTGTGTGGCTGTGAAGCGCTGAGTCTGCCTGCTGGGGACTTGCACTCCCATTGTGTTTTGTAATTTTATTTTTCGCGCACTGGCTTTCTCAGCATTCTGCGCGCTCACAGCACTCAGGATGCTGGGACTTGTAGTTTTGCGTTTGTGGTTTGCTTTCATGTGGCGGTTTTTTTCTGCGGCTTGATTTCGATTGGCCGCGCCGTGTTTCCCAACGTTCTTTTTGCTTGCGCCTCTCAGCCTGAATGGCTGTGGCGTGGTGCAGAGAACATTGGGAATTGAAGTTGTTTCCCTTTGTTCACGTTCGTGGGGCTCTTGCCCCACTGGCACATTTCTCAACCCTACAGTTACCTCCATACCGGGTTCGGGCGAGTGCAGGAGGCTTGGTATGGGATAGTGTGGACGGGTGCGGGAGCCTTTGTCACATTCCAATGGTTAACACTTGGATTTATAGGTATAGATACTGAAGAGGAGTGGAACTAGCCAGATAACATTAAGAGAAATTTGGGAGTTAGACATAAATTTTAATAGAGGAATCAGTATGGAATAAAATATGGACCCACAGAATTATGAGAAGAATGGCAGTAGGAATTAAAGAACATTGTTATAAACTATTATGGAGATGGTACTTGACACCAATAGGTCTACATCAGGGGCACCCAAACTACGGCCCGTGGGTCAGATCCGGCCCCTGACAGCGATTCACCTGGCCCACGCCACCTTTGTCGCTCCCAAAAGCAGAAGTAAAACGCGCCTGTATGGACGTTTTACTTCCACTTTCGGGAGCGACGAGGGTGGCACGGGCCAGATGAATCAGCATCAGGGGCCAGATCTGGCCTATGGGCCATAGTTTGGGCACCCCTGGTTTAAGCAGAGAAAATGGCAGCTTAAAATCTATCTCATCCTGTTGCAAAACAGATGGTAAGTCATGTTTTACTTCTGCTTCTGGTGGGAGGAGCCACGTGACCGGCCCGCAGCCCAAAAAGTTCGGGCACCCCTTGGTCTACATCAATATAATCATAATTACCAAAAAGATTGTTGGAGTTGTAAAGAAAGGGATGGGACCTATTTACATCTATGGTGAGAGTGTAAAGAGTTGGGGGAAAAGGTTTTGATGAAATTAATAAGATATTATCTTTAAATATATATATGAGTCCCAAGGTTGCATTGGTAATGGATTTAAATAATATAATGGCAGATAAATATAAGAAAGAGCTGACTGTAATTATGATAACAGCTATGAGACTGTTGATAGCGCAGAATTGGAAAGTGTGCAGCTCCTTAAATTTGGAAGAGTGGTACAAAGAATTATGGAATACAGCATTGAACGATAAACTGATGTGTGGATTTAAAGTTAAATAAGCTATATATTGTTATGTTTAATTATTATTATTTGCTTTTTATATTTTATGTGTGTATTTTTCTATGTGCTTTGAAAATTTAAATAAAATTTTAAAAACCCTCTGTGCTTATTTCTCCTTTTAAATCTATTTCCTCTCAAATTCCATTTTAAATTAGTTTATCTTCTAATTCCCCAGGTTATTCTTAACTGGAGGTATTAATAATACCTAAGAAAAAACACATTTCCCCTCACCTTATTCATGCCTGCTCCCATTTGATGCAACCTCACCTTATGTCTTCTTCATACTCATCCAGCTTAATAGCAGCACTACTGTAAAACATAAAAACAACATAAAATTTAAATAGTAACAGCTATTTTCAACTATATTTTGTATCAGCCTATGTGCATTACACACTATTCTTCCCCACACTTGTAAATTTTTTGCAAGTTTTAGGGTGGCGTTACTGTTTCATTTACAAGTCACCATTTTGTTCTATTCCTCTGCTCAGGTTTTGGGTGTAGGTGTGATCATCAAGGAGGTACCACTATGGTGGGAACGTAAACAGTCCTCCGTGCACTCCGGAGTCTAGTCATGCCTGCCACATGTCCATGGAAATGTCTGCAAACGCAGACAGTGCTGTCTCTTTGGCTATAAACAGAGATGAGCACTGAACCCTAGAGTTGGATACCACTGGCTTTCGAGCAAGGATGACTTTTACCTTTACCTTCTTTTTTTTTTAAAAAAAAATCACAGGCAGATCTGAGGGCTGGTCTCTCACAGCATATCCATTTTGTCCTTCTGACAGCTCTTGGTTGCTAGCAGTTCATTCTACCACAGGGGTGCCTAAACCTTTCGGGCCACGGGCCGGTCACAAGGTTCAGGGGGGTGGTCACGACGGCCCATGGGCTGGATCCAGCCCCCATGCCAATTCATCCGGCCCACAAAGCCCTACTCACTCCCGGAAGCGGAAGTAAAACGCGCCCATGCGGGCGTGTTTTACTTCCGCCTCCGGGAGCGACGAGGGCTTCGTGGGACGGATGAATTGGCATGAGGGCCAGATCTGGCCCACAGGCCGTAGCTTGGGCACCCCTGTTCTAGCACCTCATGCTAAAGACTCGTCCGAGCTGGGAGGTGTGCTTCTATGGCTAAGCCAGGAGAGTCCAGGAGCCATTTCACCAGCGGTCCAGAGGCAAAGCCAAGGTGCCACTGAAGAGCAACCCAGAAAGGCCTCCCCCACCCCAAAGGGAAGTTCCCTCTGCCACCTGTCATAGAGGACTTTCCCATTCCAAGAAGAGAACATAAGGCAGAAGGAGATTTGCGTGCCCACACCGTCCAGGCACACTTTTTTTGTTACTTTTAGCCCCCCCCCCCCCCCAGACCTGACAATGTAGATATTCAAGGAGGCAGCAGCAGTGATCATGTTCTCCAAAACATGACCAGTTAATGCAACTTCAGTGTCATATGACACTATAAAAACCGCAGAGAGTTAAAAATCAGGAGCCCTGGTGGCGCAGTGGTTCGACTGCTGTACTGCAGCCAGAAGGTTGTGAGTTCGATCCTGAATAGGTACCAAGGTTGACTCAGCCTTCCATCCTTCCCAGGTCGGCAACATGAGTCCCCAGGCTGTTGGGGGCAAAATGCTAATTAAAAAGGCAAAGGTTTCCCTTGCTCCAAAGCCAGTCGTATCCGACTCTAGGGTTCAGTGTTCATCTCTGTTTCAAAGGCGAAGAGCCAGCGCCGTCTACTTCTGCAGACATTTCCCTGGTCATGTGGCAGGCATGACTAGACACCGGGAGCGCTGTTGTTTACCTTTCCCACCGAAGTGGTCCCTACTGATCTACTTGCAATGTCTTGCTTTCGAACTGCTAGGTTTGGCAGGAGCTGGGGCAAAGACGGGAGCTCATTGCGTCCTGCAGTACTCGGGGAATCGAGTATAGAAAGTGTGATTGCTTTGCTTTGATCTGAGCAATGCATGTGCAGCAGTAGGAAGTCCATTTCCTCGGAACATCCAGGATGTTTCTCTCCCTGCCTCCCCTCCTTCTGTCTCGCTCTCGGATGAGACCCGGGGTGGGGTGTGGGGTGGGGTGTGTGTGTGGAGGTGGCAAGGCTCTCGGATGAGACCCGGGGGTGGTGGGGTGGGGTGGGGGTGGCAAGGCTCTCGGATGAGACCCGGGGTGTGTGTGGGGGTGTGTGTGTGTGGGGTGGTGGTGGTAAGGCTCTCGGATGACACCCGGGGGTGTGTGTGTGGGGGTGGCAAGGCTCTCGGATGAGACCCGGTGTGTAGGGGGGGGGGTGTGTGGGGGGGTGGTAAGGCTCTCGGATGAGACCCGGTGTGTGTGTGTGTGGGGGGGGGTGGCAAGGCTCTCGGATGAGACCCGGGTGGTGGTGGGTGGTGGTGGGGGTAGCAAGGCTTTCGGATGAGACCCGGTGTATGTGTGGGGGTGTGTGGGGGTGGCAAGGCTTTCGGATGAGACCCGGGGGGTGGGATTGGTGTGGGGGTGGCAAGGCTCTCGGATGAGACCCGGGGTGTGGGGGGGTGTGGGGGTGGTGGTAAGGCTCTCGGATGAGACCCGGGGGGGTGGGGGGTGTGTGTGGGGGTGGCAAGGCTCTCGGATGAGACCCGGGGGGGTGGGGGTGTGTGTGGGGGTGGCAAGGCTCTCGGATGAGACCCGGGGGGTGGGGGTGTGTGGGGGGGTAGCAAGGCTTTCGGATGAGACCCGGTGTATGTGTGGGGGTGTGTGGGGGTGGCAAGGCTTTCGGATGAGACCCGGGGGGTGGGATTGGTGTGGGGGTGGCAAGGCTCTCGGATGAGACCCGGGGTGTGGGGGGGGTGTGGGGGTGGTGGTAAGGCTCTCGGATGAGACCCGGGGGGGTGGGGGGTGTGTGGGGGTGGCAAGGCTCTCGGATGAGACCCGGGGGGGTGGGGGTGTGTGTGGGGGTGGCAAGGCTCTCGGATGAGACCCGGGGGGTGGGGGTGTGTGGGGGGGTAGCAAGGCTTTCGGATGAGACCCGGTGTATGTGTGGGGGTGTGTGGGGGTGGCAAAGCTTTCGGATGAGACCCGGGGGGTGGGATTGGTGTGGGGGTGGCAAGGCTCTCGGATGAGACCCGGGATGTGGGGGTGTGTGGGGGTGGTGGTAAGGCTCTCGGATGAGACCCGGGGGGGTGGGGGGTGTGTGGGGGTGGCAAGGCTCTCGGATGAGACCCGGGGGGGTGGGGGTGTGTGTGGGGGTGGCAAGGCTCTCGGATGAGACCCGGGGGGTGGGGGTGTGTGGGGGGGTAGCAAGGCTTTCGGATGAGACCCGGTGTATGTGTGGGGGTGTGTGGGGGTGGCAAGGCTCTCGGATGAGACCCGGGGTGCGGGTGGTGTGGGGGTGGCAAGGCTGGAATGGTCTGACCGCGCGGCGCACTCCCACCCAGCACCGGCCACCAGTCAGAGCCCGCCGTCCCGGGGTGGGGGTGTGGGGTGGTCCCCTGTACGGCCAAAGCGGAGCCAAGACCCTTCCTCGACGACCCACCGGAGCGCCCGTCCCGCGCCGAAGTATCATTTCCGCCTCCTACAAAACCAGGTCCCGGAAGACTCTCCAGAGGCGACGGCTGCGATCCTCGACGCCCACCAAGGCCAGCCTGCCTGCCTGCATGGCTGGGGCGGGAGACAGTAGTGCCAATAAGGGAGCCTGCCCAGGAAAGGGAAGTGAGGAGCCTCCCGTCCAGGGCCGCCGCCCGCTTCTCGATCTCGCCCGCTTCCTTCTTTCACCTGTCAGCTGAGCTCCTCCCCCATTGTTTAGCTCCTAGATTAACCACGCCCCCCAGACGGCAAACCCCTCCCCCTATTCGAATGCCAACCGAGCAGTTTCGAAAGCAAGGAATTGCAAGTAGATAAATAGGGACCACTTCGGTGGGACGGTAAACAGCGTTCCGTGCTCTCCAGTGTCTAGTCATGCCTGCTACATGACCATGGAAACGTCTGCAGAAGCAGAAGGCGCTGGCTCTTCGGCTTTGAAACAGAGATGAGCACTGAACCCTAGAGTCGGATACGACTGGCTTTCGAGCAAGGGAAACCTATACCTATTCGAATTCTTCTTCTTTCGTGTCCGATCAAACCCTTACTCTGGACTTGACTTCAGAATGTGCTAGTGCCATAATGCATACATCAGCACATGACAAACAAGTGGATGTACTGTAGCTCTTAACAAATAATGCAGGATTATTACTGGCTGCCTGAAACTTACCCTCCACTGAAAAAGTCTATTGTTTGCCTGGCATTGCCCCTCCGGAAATACTACAAGAGATGCTAGCAAATAATGAATGAATGAAATCAGGTAATAAGCAGCAAATCCATCCATTTCGTGGACACCCATAAGATAAAGGTAAAGGTTTCCCTTGCTCGAAAGCCAGTCGTATCCGACTCTAGGGTGCAGTGCTCATCTCTGTTTCTAAGCCGAAGAGCCAGCGCTGTCTGCTTCTGCAGACGTTTCCGTGGTCATGTGGCAGGCATGACTAGACACCGGAGCGCACGGAACGCTGTTACCTTCCCACCGAAGTGGTCCCTATTTATCTACTTGCAATTTCTTGCTTTCAAACTGCTAGGTTGGCAGGAGCTGGGACGAAGACGGGAGCTCATTTCCGTCCTGCAGTACTCGGGAATCAAACTGCTGACCTTCCGCTTCCCAGTCAGCGTCTTAGCCACTTGAGCCACTGCAGTCCCTTATGCCAGCTAAAATTCAAGGACATTTTTTCTTCTTCTATACACCTCTCAAGATGAAATAAAAGATTAGATTAAACCTAGGGAAAGCAAAACCAACATACCTTGCTGAATGGATGAATGCCAAAGAGCGTCTCCCATCAGAACAGGATTCTGGCTGGACCATCTGATAGTCACTTCAAAGCAAAGTAGGAAGATCTAAGAATAATCAAGTGAAACGGGGCTGCTTAGATACAGGACAAATTTTCTGTGAATGTGGATAAAATCCATTTAGTGAATGTGCATGTGATTTATGCCCTAAGCGTCTGAGAACACTATTGAAGTAGCCTTCTGGTGAAAAATGGTTAAAATAGTCTAACCATTTTAATTGTTTTAATTTTGTTTATATTATATATATGATCTGGAATCCTGCTTAAATTTTCTCTTTATTTGTCAAAGCTCGACTGTGCTAGAATTGCATTTTTACTTGGACATTATGACAACTCTTGGAAATGTATATACTTTTAAAGACACCAAATGAATCTTCAGCTTCTGCATCTCTTGTTCATATCAGGTATCTTATTACAGGATTGATAGATTGCAACCTGAAGGTGTTCTTTACATTTATCACTGGAGTGATAGAAAGCCACACATATTCATATCTCCCACTGGTCTTTACCTTATCATTCCTGTTCCTATTTGCTGTTCTGAGGATTCCCAATATATTTCATCTTTAATCTTGTCAAACTAACTTCCCATCTGAAAGTTTGGAGGAAGAATACTTGCATGCAATGAGCATTATCACTATGGAGAGGAACACTGGTTTTAGCAAATATCTGTTTGGTAAAACAAACCTTGTCGGTCCTCGTTTTGCAGTATTCAGTAGTCATATAAAAATGGCTCAGCTGAACTTTTCTTACTGTGATTCTGTAGGAGGATTGCTGTATGTATTCTGCTGAAATGGTGGGAAACTAATCTTCCAATAAATACATAATTTTTCCTTTTCTTGGTAGAGTGCAAAATCCTAGTTCTTGAATGGTCTTAAGATTGAAACGTACTGTGTAAGGAAAGAAGTGATGGCAAGACAGAAAAACAGGCTATGATAAAGACTGAATAAAATCCAATTAATTTTGTCCTAAATTGGATAATCTGAAGTACGATAAAACCCCTACTTACGAAAAAAAGTCCGTTCCGTAGGCTTTTGAATAAATCATTTTTTAATGTAACTCGAAGCAAACCCATAGGAAAAATATTTTTTATGTAACTCGAAGCAAACCCATAGGAAAAATGAATTTTTAATGTAAATCGAAGCAAACTCATAGGGAAATTAATTTTTACATAACTTGAAGCAAACCTTTGACTTTTTGTATTTTTTATATTGTGTACTTTTTGATGTGATTAATTGATGTTTATATATTATCTTATAATTGTGTTTTTGGATTTTGCTTGAATTTAGATTTGCATACTGTTTCTGTATTGTGGATATTGTATTTTACATGTAAACCGCTTTGAGTTCCCTTAGGGGAAGTAAAGCGGTATAGAAATGTGAATATAATAATAATAATAATAATAGTAATAAAACCTATAGAAAAAAGAATCTTTATGTAACTTGAAGCAAACCCAGAGGAAATCATGTAAATCGGGACATGGTTTTAGGACAAAATCATTATGTAAGTCAAATTTTATGTAACTTGAGGCATATATGTCGGGGTTTTACTGTAGTTCGTTTGTGCAGGGTCAGGCTTCTGGTTGTGTCTATGACAGTGTTGGCCAACCTTTGGTTTTTGGACTTCAATTCCTAGAAGCCAAACTCAGTACATTGGCTGATCAGTGCTTTGGGGAATTGACTTAGGCTTCTGGGAATTGAAGTCCAAAAACCAAAAGGTTTGGAAACACCGGCCTACGATATTTCTGTTTTGAAGGATATTCTTCAGTGAATGTAATTTGATTTTGCCGTTTATGCGAGGATTATCCGCTGCCGTGGATGACAGTAAGAAATCCATTTCACCATCCTGATATTGTTGTGTTTTTTTTTTAGCTCAGGTCCTTTGCTTCTAGGTAATCATTACCTATATTCTCATTTTTTTCCAGTTTTTACTTCCATGCCTATCTTGTCTGGTTGGATAGTAAAAGACTGGCTGGGAGGGGCTTCCTCAAATGCAGCACAGGCAGATGACAGCAGTAGCGGCAACAGCAACCAGGGGAGCTTCTACCAGGCAACATTTGCTGCAGTCTGCTGCCTGCCACTTTTTTTTCTTCCACATCCAGCAGGATTTCTCCGCAGCAAGCTCTTAAAACAGCCTCTGCACAGAAGCTTGCTTAAGGAACAGCTGACTAACGGATTTCATCATGATAGCACTGCTTCTTTCTGCTGCCTCGTCTGGACCCTTTCTGGCATTCTGAATCCTTGGCATTGATGATTTTTGGAGCTCCTCTATGCCAGCTTTCTCCCGACATATTTAATAAAGCAACAACACCTAACAACTCTCATTCACATTCAATTCTTTGCTGCCTCAGTAGCTCTCATGATGCTGTATGCTATATCCCTGTTTATTTTTTGCCTCTGCTAGGCAGTGGCAGCATGGATGGTGGTGCTCTTGTGACGACCTCTGCTGATTCTATCAGTCCACTGCGGATAGGCATGCTGAGTAATCCTGCTGTAAATGGGCGAGGACACAGACACACAGAAAATTAACCACGGCTTTCTTCGAGACCACAACTATGTGACTGAAGGTAATACAAAAGGCTGGTGTAATTGGTCTCTTGGTTTTGAACGTGATCGCATTTCTAGCAAAACATTATTAACCTGTTTGGGTAGCTTATGTATAGCGAAAATTGATTTCTTCTGATGTAGCAGATGAAGCCAATTGTCTTTGGGCTTCCCAAAAAATTAAGGGAATCTTGCCAGGTCCCTGTAAAGACAGGAAAGAAAAAGAAACAAATGGCATGCGGATTGAAAAGAAATGAGGACAGCTGACTGCATGATCAGGAGATAACTTGCAAGATCATTCAGCTTCAGTAATACATGTGCAGAAGTAGGAATTCATTATCTTGCACTTGATTTGAAAGGGGAATCTTGTTTCTGTCAGTCTCTGTCTCATCATGTTTTTTCTATGGTAGATATTATGTAAAGGTCCCTGTAAATGTGCTGGAGTCACATAGTGCAGAATGATGTATTTGAAGACAAATAAGGTGTGTGTCTACCATTGGTGTATAGTTTCATAGTATATTCCTGGAATGGTGGCAGTGGTAAGGAGCAAAATGCATAGCAACTTCATCCGCCTCTGTGTGTGAGCAAGTGGCGAACTTTCCAAGTACAGTATGTTGTTGTGCACTAAACCAATGCAATCGTTTTACTCTAGTGCAGTGGTTCCCAATCTTTTTTTTGGCCATGCCCCACCTAAACATCTCTAGAATTCTGATGCCACCCCCCTGTGACATAAATTCTTATTATTCAAAAAGTGAACTCCTATTCACATGGAAGAAGCCAAAATAGCCATTAGCTGTTAATAACTCATTCTCAAATTGCCGCCCTTAAAAATCAAATTGCCCTCCTGTGGGGTGTGTGCCCTACCTTGGGAACCATGGCTCTAGTGTCTTGTACATGGTAATGTATTTATTTATTTATTTTATTAGTTCAAATTTATATTGCCACCCACTTGCCGTAGCGACTCGGGGCGGCTTACAAACAATACATTACATTACAATATGTTGATGGGGGCTCAAGGGGAGGGGCAGTGAAGTTACAGTCAATGTACTTGCTAGCCCACTAGACTGTCATTCTCTTACACTGTTTCATCTGGTCCATACCTGATTGTAGATTATCTTATTTTCGTGTACATCCTCATATATATATTGTCAACATTAAACAGGAGGATTACTTGTATAGCTAGGCCAGCTTTTTGAGGAAACACCAACCCCTTGCTTGACCTTAAGGAGCATGATGAAAAAAAGGCAACATGGTCATTTTTACGACATTGCTGCCAAGGTTTCTGCTATTATGCTTTTGTTTGAATTCTTCTGTCTCTATGTTCCTCAGACTCTGTGATGACTTCAGCTTTACATTTACACATTAATTTACAATGTAATTCAAAGCAAGTAAGATACTGTACTTGTTTTGTACAGTAACAGGAAAAAATGTGCATAGTGACAACAACTACAACATGTTACCTTTCATTTGTAGGTTTCCACATGTAGGTGGTTATAGTTTTAAAAATTCAATTCAACAAATAGGAAGAAATTGCCTTTTCCAGTTATTAAAAATGTTGTTATTAGGGATAGATGATGTTTCACAACCAGAAAATGTATTTATTGTCAGTGCACTTTTAAATTTTGCTGGACATACTGCTGACTCATGATTTCATGGTGTCTCCCAATCTGAGGTGTGTTCTTTTTAAAAATTCAGTCACTTTCCCACAAGAATCCTTTTAAGAAGAAATGGGATTAAACAGCGAGGTTCCCAAGCTTCTTGTAAAAATGAGTACAAATTATCTTACTTTCTCATGATACAATGAGCATGAAAAACTTTACTTTCTTAATTAATTTCTATTTTAAAAAACCACACACATATAGGGAAGGGGTTGTACCTGGCATCCTCCAGTCACCAATGGCCATTCCATCTACCAATGCAGGAAGGGGCTCAACATGGGCACATACATATTCTCTACATGAGGATGGATCCTGTCCCAATTGATATGTGTGTTAATTGATGATGATGATGATGATGATGATGATGATGATGATGATGATGATGATGATGATGATGATGATGATGATAATAATAATAATAATAATAATAATAATAATAATAATAATAATAATAATAATAATAATAATAATAATAATAATAATAATAATAATAATAATAATAATAATAATAATAATAATAATAATAATAATTGTGTCAGAAATTTTATTCTGGGTTGAAAGGATTTTTTTTCCTGGAGAAACTCCACTCAGGGGGACGCCCGAATCAGTCTCCCTTCATGTCCCTAAGATCTTTTCCCACTGAAGTGGTCCCTTCTTATCTACTTGCAATTTTTTGCTTTTGAACTGCTAGGTTGGCAGGAGCTGGGACAGAGACGGGCTTTCAAACTGTCACACAGTACCCAGGTCTCAAACTGCCGACTTGCCAGCCTTCCAGCTAACAAGGCGAGTTTCTTAACCGCTGAGTCACCACAGCCCCTTATGTGAATTGATATGTACATGTGGAACACCTCTATAACACATGGCACATGTGTGGGTGGTAGGAGACAGAGCAAGCAAAGGCACCTTGGGCATCTTGGAGGTTTTCTGAATCACCTACAGATAGAATAATATAACAGACATAAGCATGGAATAATGTAAATGCCATAGTTTTGCTCCCTCATAAATGTATACATTTCAAGATGCCCAGACTTAAGGCTTCAGTTTAAAGTTTCCTGTACAGTTTTCACCTTTTATATACAAGTAGTTTGGCCGTATCTCTGAACAAAGACGTGAATTTTCCAGAAAGTAATTTGTGGCACAGATAAGAAGTATTCCCTAGGGAAGTCAAGTTAAAGCACTAATGATACCTAGCACTTGGTTTCTCTTTCATACATACTAAGTGTCTGGCTTCTCTTTAACTTTTGTTTCTTCACATTTATCACTAATCTTAACCTAAATTACATTCAGAGCTGTAAAGGAAAAGCTTACCTAAGTTATGAATATGGATCAACTGACTTAATTAGACTCTTAGGAACAGTCTTACCATAAAAGTGCTTTGGGAATTATTTCTATAAATGTACAAACTTGAAAAATATTACATCAGAATGTAAAACACATGGGGCACTTTCTCCCCAGGAAGAATCACAGGTTCCTGAAATTTTTTAAATTAATAAACTGTTTCTCAAGTTGTATGCATTAAAGCAGGGGTTCCGAATCTACGGCCTGCAGGCTGGCCCTGGCCCACGGCACCATTTCCTGTGGCCCACGGGACCATCACCGCCGCACTGGAAGTGGAAGCAGATGCCTTTACGACAGACATACATGTGCCTTCAGCTGTCATAAACATGTCTACGACAGCCGCAGGCATGTTTTACAGCAGTGTTTATGTCAGGGGAAACAACCAGTCTGGCCTGCTCAGTTGTCCATGATCTGGCCCGTGGTGTAAAAATGTTGGGAACCCCTGCATTAAAGCTATGCACTGGTAATGTATGGTTGTGAGAACTGGACCATTAGGAAAACTGAGCGCAGAAGAATAGATGCCTTTGAAATGTGGTGTTGGAGGAGAGTTTTAAGAGTCCCCTGGACAGTGAGTTGAACAAATAGGTCAATATTAGAAGAAATCAACCCTGACTGCTCATTAGAAGGTCAAATAGTAAAGATGAAGCTGTAGTACTTTGGACATCAAATGAGAAGAGAGGATTCACTTGAGAAGGCCTTGATGCTGGGAAAGGTGGAGGGCAAAAGAGGAAGGGGTAGCCAAAGATGAGATGGCTAGATGGTATTGTGCAACGGGCACAGAGCTTGGCGGGTTGAGGAAGATGGTGGAGGACAGGTGCCTGGAGGACAATGGTTCATAGGGTCACAAAGGGTTGGAATTGACTGTGTGACTGAACAACAACACCTGATTTACTAGGGAATATTTTATTTATTTAGCATATTTAATATGCCATTCTTCAGCCCAAAAGGAGACTCCTAAAGAGATTTACACAGCAATACAAAACACAGTAATGAATAAGGAACAGTGCATAAAAAAACAACTGCATGAAATAATAAGTTATGGATTTTTTTTAAAAAAAATAGCAGGTTATAGACCTATAAAGATTTGAGCTTTTGAACATTTATTTAAGAAATGTGAAGATAACATAATATGGTGCGCCATAATAGACTCCCTGGAAAGAATGTTCCATACCGGAGCAATGTCACATAGAAGACCCCATACCTTGTTACACCCAAAAGCAAGGAATGCAGAGAAGGCCCTGGTACAAAGAGATCTGTATTTGAGTGTCGTCTAAGTGAGAAATTTGCCCTGGTAATATTTTGGCTCTGAAACCTTAAAGCAAGATGGGGAATCTATGGTTCTGCAAGTGTTGTTAGATTCTAACTTCCATCATTGCTCCAGAAAGAGCAGTAAGCTGAAAAATAACCCAAATTGCCACAAACTCTAGTTTTGTTCCTGCTCAATAAGAATGATTATTCCAGTTGTACTTAAAATGTAAGGAATGTTCTGTTTGTTGGTATTTGACTGACAACTAAATGGATCATGTGTACTTTAAAGAAGAATACTGGAACATATGCTGCACCACTCCCACCCCCAGTACCTATAGGTGTCACCACACCACTGAGGACACATTGAGGTACATATAGCTTTGGGTTTCCTTCTCTGGAGGAACAGAGTGATTTCTTCATTGACTTGCCTGGGGGGAGAAAGTGGACCTGCTGATAAATCGGCAGAGGTGGTAGTTCCAAGGATCTTTGGGGCTTCTGAGGTCTTGGTGGAGAGTTGACTTACCTCCCACTCAGCTATATTTCATGGGAGACAAGCCCATTTATTTCAGAGAGCTGAAAAGTTTCTTTATTGGCCAGAACTGGGACGCAAGTGGCGAGGAAGCCTGCCAAGGACCACTTGGGAAATATGGTTTGTGTTGGATGACATCTCCCCAGGGTCAAATTTTCAGCAAAGCACCTTTGGCTCTGCAGATGGAAAAATCGCTCCATTAAGAAAGAAAGGTAGAGAAGGAAAAGGGCAGAGAAAAGCAAAAAGCAGTCACACTTCTGTACCACCCCACAGTGCTTAGTGCACTCTTTGGGCAGTTCACAAGTTAATTAGCATTTTGCCCTCAACATGCTGGGTCCTCATTTTACCAACATCGGAAAGATGGAAGGCTAAGTCAACCTAGATCCCCTGTCAAGGATCAAACACATAAACATTTTGGTTGCATTACCACTACACCACCAGGGCTCCTTTTAAACCCATAGGTTTCCCTTGCTCAAAAGCCAGTCGTATCCGATTCTAGGGTGCAGTGTGCATCTCGGTTTCAAAGCCGAAGAGCCAGCGTTGTCTGCTTCTACAGACGTTTCCAAGGTCATGTGGCAGGCATGACTAGACACCGGAGCGCACGGAACGCTGTTACCTTCCCACCGAAGTGGTCCCTATTTATCTACTTGCAATTTCTTGCTTTCAAACTGCTAGGTTGGCAGGAGCTGAGACAAAGACGGGAGCTCATTCCGTCCTGCAGTACTCAGGAATCAAACTGCTGACCTTCCGCCTCCCAGTCATCGTTTTAGCCACTTGAGCCACTGCAGTCAAAAGAGAAGGGAGAGGAAGGAAAAAGATGAGCCTGGGTGAGAAGGAGAAACAATCAAAAAGAGGGGGAAGGAATTGGTGTGTGTGTGTGTGTGTGTGTGTGTGTGTGTGTCCGTGCGTGCCCCCGGACAGCATTGTAACATAAATGTGCCCACTTCCATGTTTATGCCAGCTGTGAGCACATTTGCGCATGTGCAAGTGTATTTTATGGATGACATAAACAAGCCCGCTTCCACTTCCGGGTACAGCAGAGTCAGCAATGGGCCGGCTGAGACGGCTTCGGGGGCGGGGCAGGCCCATGGGCCATAAATTGGGAACCCCCTGGTGTAAAGAAAGACTAAGAGAAGACAGGCACTGCAGAGAAAGAGAGAGAAAAGTGATGGTGGGGAGGGCTTGAATGAACAGAGACAGAAGAAAGAGAATACTGTACAGGGTGAGTAAAGATTAAGAGCTGGCTGGATAGCTCCCTGCTTTCGGTCTCTGGGTGCAGAGAAGGAGTTTGGGAGTTCAATTCTCCACCTTGCCTTCAAGGAGAAGATCCAGCCTGTGTACTCATGGACACACAGATAAGATAATGGTAAAACTCTTCTGCATATTCTCTACATAGAAAACCCCAGGAAGGTTATTCATCACAGTTTATAAATAAAAAATTTAAAAATTTCAATTACAGACTAACCTCTTCTTTACAAACATTAACAACAACAACAACAAAAACTTTCCAACACCATTTAAAACAGCCCGGCAACGCCGGGCAACCTTTGCTAGTTCTCTACATAGAAAACCCCAGGAAGGTTATCATATGTTCGAACTGACTTGGCAGCAGGCAATTGTTATTATTAGAGATCAGGAACATTGTGTATCAGTAAGGGAGGTTTAACATTTCTCCCACAGTTGTTTTTTTGCTTTACATCTACTTCCCATAGAAGAATTAAAAATAAAGAAATCCTGCTAATTGCACCAGTTTAGTATCTTTTTCTTTTAACATTTTAGTTTTTATGCTACACAAATTGCTCTGAGATCCTTCCTTCCCATCTTCAAATTTTCTCAAGTCTATAATTAAAAAATGCTGAAACATTAAATAAAAAGAGACATCAGTTGCATTATAAATCAAATATATTAAGTATAAAACTTTTTTTTCATTTCAAAAGAAAATGAACAGTGTACTATAGGACTTTGCCACATTCAAATATGATATTGATGTTCACAAATAATCCAGTCTGCAGGATTCATCATACCCAAAAGAACATAAGCACAGCCTTGCTGGAACAGGCCACAGCCCATCCAGTCCAGCATTCTGTCTCACACAGTGGTTCACCATTTCCTTCAGGGTATTCCCAAGCATATGCCTTCACCTGCTTAGGTTTCCCTGGAAATGGCATTGAGAGATATCCTGCCCATCTCTCCAACCCCGAGGTTGTCCTTAAGTATCCATAATTATAGCCATTGATACCCTCACGATAGATTTGATAATTGTTTGTTATATTCTGTATATATTCCAGTTTTACTCCTGGAAACTCTGATCAGTTTACAAAGGACTTCCCTATCCAGATAACAGCAGTCTGTAAGCTTGCCTATCTGATCTACTGTAGTTGTCTTTTCTTCCCAAATAGTCTCTGGAAATGGATGTGGTGATTCCTCTGCATTTATTCACCAAATATTACGGGTATGTACTTGATCAGCATTTTCTCAACTGTTTTGTACTACATAAAAACCAGTACACTTATGAAAATACCTGGTGATTATTATTATTTATTTAAGAAAGCATCAGTACAGATAACGTCTGAGTGACAATTAGACACATAGACAAGGTTGTACAGTATATGAAAGATCTTGTTGGAGGTCACTAATGCCTGGGGTTGCCATAAGACAGAAGCAACCTGATTGCCAATAAATAAATAAATAATATTTCCAAGTTTTGATATTCTTATTACATTGCCTGCTTTAGCAGGAGGGTTGGATTCAGTGATTCTTAGAGCTCTACAATTCTAGGAGTCTGTGATTCTGTGACATCTCAGAAGCAGCAATTCTATTTTATGTCTTCTGAGAGCTTAGCTGGTAATTTAGGTAGATGCTGTCCTGAAGAAATGAAGAGTTGGCAAATTAAAAACAATGAGTAGAATTAATTAGTAGAAGCTTCTGTTTGCTACTGTAATTTAGGTTATGGTTGTTGGGAAGATTCCATTTCTAGAAACAATTTTCAAACAACAATAAAGAAATTATGACAGCGTTTTCAACTACCTAATTTTTCGTGTGCTTGTTTGGGGAGTATGGCTCTTTGGACTTCTTACTCAGATATACACCCTAAATTAAATGGGTCTTACATCTCAATAAATATGTGCAGGAAATTAATATATTTGCACTTAGACATTAACTTCTTGAACTTTAGCGTCAGGATCTCTTAAGCCAACATGGTCAATGTCTAATCTTGCTGAAGGATTCTTAATGCTGAAGTCCAAGACGTAGATTTAAATGTTTTGCTATGATTCTTATTCCCTACTGTAGTAGAAAAAATAGCAGAGAAACAAAGTAGCAGTTACTGTAATTGGGCACAGGCATGAGATTTAAGAAGGATGTGTCACATTGGATTGGCACTTGCTTCTCTTTGTGTGTGTATGTGTCTAAAGTCAAAAAAAGGGCAAAGAAAGTTAAGCTAGGATATTTTCTAGATATAATATTTGACTTGTACCTTGGAAGGAAATTCCATCTTGTCTGAAATCCAGTTCAAGCTAGTGTAATGTAAGGTTGTGCTTGCAGAAGTGTGATAGGCCAGACCAGGCAAGCAACCTTGTGCAGTCATGTGGTTGATGTTATGATGCATTGTTCACATCATGGCTGTGCAGCTCACACTAGGTTTGTGGCAAAATATGCCTGCAGAAATACATTCTAAATATTACTTCTGTCCCAACAGTTTTTTCCATCACTTCTACACTGAGTGATATGCACACACCAGCTGCGGAGTCTGTTGTAGGCAGGTTTTTGATCCGATGTTGAAGACACATCTATATATGTAAAAGACAGGTGTACGTTTGTGGGTCCGGGAAAGGAATCCACACCCCTGGACCAAACCTCCTGCAATTCGGCACACGGCTGCTACGGCCATGTGCGCCCCGCACTGTGGGGGTCTGGACTGGAATGGGGGGCCCTGTGCCCCACAAATTAGAAAAAATGAAGGGACTACATGTTCCAGTAGCCCATGCAGCACCCAGCAGCCAATCAAGGAAGCCAGGCACGAGCGCGGGAGAGGCAGGGTTATGCCCGCTACACCAACAGCTGGCGCATGACCAACAAGCGGCCATGGGGTGCTTTTGCACCCCTGGCCAGAAAAGACAAGGGCGCCATGAGTGGACCACCACCATTGCCATGGGACCCCTGCGCCCGGAGTGGAATGCCCAATGCGACCAAGGCCGACAGGAACACCCCAGCATTTGGAGCCCGGTAAGATGTCCCCGGATGAAGATGCATTGGACAGAAACGCCACAGGCGAGCCGGTGAGCCCGCCCAAGCAGGTGGCAGGCCCGGCAAGCCATGGGGCGCCAACTCACGGCACAAGCAACAGGCAGGCACTTGGACATGTGAGGCCAGGGAGCCCTCAGCAGCAGCCGTGGGGCCGCAGGTGTCGGCGGAGGCACAACCTTCCTGGCCAGGTAAGGTGGGAGGTGGGTGGAACCCGCAGCGGGGGCCCCGTCCCGTGCCATCTCGGCAGGCCATAGGGCAACTGGGCATGCCTGCGGACGATGACACACGCCCTGGCTCGCACAGGGAAACCTCCCTGGGTGAAGCTAAGTACCAAACTAGTATCAGATAAAAGACCTCCTGTCTTCTCCCCCTTCCAAGAGGAAGTATTTTTTAAAAATTATAAGTGATGCAACACCTCATGAAAACAAACCATGAAGGTGTCGGGTATAAACCCACAAACTTGGCAGGCATAGATTGCCCACTTTGGCACCAAGCCATCTCTGCTGCTACTGATTACTTGGAAGGAGAACACTACAGACATGAAGATGCTCTAAGCGACAAGCGTGAAAACTTCATCAAACGCAACTATGCCCTCCACCATCTATTCAATGTAATGTGTGTGATCGCATGTTTCATGCCAGGATCAGTTTATTGAGTCACCAGAGGCACATCCATCAACTGAGTAAATTATTTCCAAGAAAAAAATGTATGCTTGGATACGAGTAGCAGCCGACAACAACGGCAGCACCTCAGCACTGGTATAAAACAATTTTATTTTTCCTCCACTTCCTTTGCCTTTCTGCAGATCAGAAAAATGTATAATTTGCCTGTATCATCAAGTGGCTGTCTTCTTAATCCACTTCATGATATGTGATGTTCCCAGCAGAAGTAGCCTTGACAGCTCAAAGCTCGCTTTGGTTAATTTCCAGCAATTGCATGTGCTGGAAACAAACCAAAATAGAGTGAACCTAACTAGATCAAAAAAGTAGGAGTACTTGACAGGAGCCGAGAAAAGTGTGGGTAGGAAGACTTTGGAGACAGGCAGGTTGTCTCATCTCTGTTTCAAAGCCGAAGAGCCAGTGTTGTCTGTGTCTGCAGACGTTTGCGTGGACATGTGGCAACAGGCATTCCAAGACACCAAAGTTTTGTGGAACCTTAAAGACTAACTCCTGCTTTGACATTAACTTTCTATTTGCATAAAAATTTACCTGATCTCTTTCATCTTTGGCCACCAAGCTGCTGCTGCTGCTGCTGCTGCTGCTGCTGCTGCTGCGACTGCTGCTAATGACACTGGCTGCTGGTGCTTAAATAGAGGCTCCGCTCTAAGGTGGCAAGAAAAAGGCATGTTTTTTTCTTCAAACCAAGCCATGCCTGTCAACCATCCCGATTTGGCCGGGATTACCACAGAATTTGACACCGATTGACGTCACAACCCGCCCCGCACTGCCAAAACCCCGTAATTTGGCAGGGGGGAACGCTTTCCACGCATGCGTGGAAGGGTTCTACACAAGTGTAAAACCCTTCCATGCATGCGTGGAAAGCGACCTGCGCACAAGCGATCTGCACAGGTCCCATTTTTTCCAGAGCCACGGGTTGACAGGTATGACCCAAGCACGCCCCTTGGTTTGAAAACCGGGTATTTTCAATGTTTTTTATGGAACCGGGCGGGACAGTTACAACCCGAGAAATCCCCGGATTTCCGTGATGTATGGCAATCCTAACACCGTAGGATTTTCTTTCCCTTTTTTACTTATCCCTGCTGCCGTCACCTTCATTCCAAAGGGGAGAGGGATCTGTTGAGGAGCCTTTGTGGCTGAACATCCTTAAGCGCAACCCACATCACTGCTGTTCTCTGCCTGCTACCTGGCTCCAATTATTATTATATTTAACTTTGGTATATAACAATAATTGAACCACTTAACTGTTGCAATGCTATAATTGTAAAGATTGGGTTGGGTGGGAACCATTTTCGGGTTTTCAGGAATCCTGCAAACATTACAGGTCAAAAGTAGAGGCACAATATGCACTGACTCATGCATCCACCCAGAAGAATACAGTGGTTCTGGAATCAGTGCAGAAACAAATGACCCCTGATAGATGATTTAAAATAACCCACATTTTAGCATGTTAATGTGTATAAATCAGGTGTGTATCATGTATTTCTCAACCTGGCAATAGTGATGCAAATGTAGCACTTTTTGCTTATCAAGAATGCACCCTTAAGATGTCAAACAAAGTATAGTCTCAAAGTATAAAATTTGGGAAACAGTGTTTAATTTCCAAAAAGGTAAATGCATAGAAGAGGATGCGGATGGTGCAGGGGAAGCCTTGATGTCTGCAGTTGCCAGAATCCTCCAGCTAGACACGGAAGAAGAAGACTGTAGAGGTGGGAGTCTGCTAGTTGTAGGAAAAAAGGTAACTTTTTCAAACTCTCAGGCCTAGGGTAAGGCTGTTCTTGCTCAACTGGAGTTAGGAGCAGAAAAAGAAAGCAGTAACAAATAAAACCCCATTTTATTGTATGCTCACTAAAAGGATTTTCTTTGAAATAAGAAAAATAATTACTAATTGTGTTTTTGGAGTGAGACCTCTGGGATGTAGTTGGTCCAACACCCTCTTGGAATGGAAGCCTAAGAATGTACCAAAATGGAATTTAGAAATTGATCATAGTTCTCTGATTGAGGGGCAATTTGAAGCACAACTGCACCTACCATTGTTGTAAACTTTTCCCAGTTGTCTTTTTTTTTAATTGCCTCCTATGGAATGGTATAGATAGGGTCAGATGACTGAGTAGATCTGATACTGAATGGGTCTACACTGAGTGTTTGGGATTGGGTCAGCTGCTCTCTTAAAGCACTGTTGAGCTTTTGTTTGTTTGTTATTGTGTGCTTGTCAAGTCATCTCTGATTTATGACAACTCTATAAATGTGAGATCTCCAAAATGTCCTATCCTCAGTAACCCTGATCAGCTCTTGTAAACTTAAGTTTGTGCTTCTCTTGGTTCCATCTCAACATCTACCTCATGTGAAGAGAAATGTTTGCTCATGTGTTTTCTGAGATCAATGATCAAACTCACTCAGAAATATAAGGATAGCAGTTGAGTTTCAGCCAAAATGTAGCATGTTAATGTTAAAATAACTACCTTTCTGTTAAATAAGAAGAAAAGCCAATTTATGCATCTGAAGAATAACATTTCAAAACATTATTTTCTTTAATACTGGGTTTACACCTCCTTTCTAACATAAAAGTAAGAATTTTAAAAATTAGCACGTTATGTCCTAGCTTTGGCCCTGACAGAATGAATATACAGTAGCTCTGAGTTCAATGTAGACCAGGGGTGCTCATGCTCAAACTACAGCCCGTGGGCTGGATACAGCCCACGGGACATAGCTTGGGCACCCCTGGTTTAAGCAGAGAAAATGGCAGCCTAAAAATTTATCTCATCCTGTTGCAAAATAGATTGCAAAGCGTGTTTTACTTCTGCTTCTGGTGGGAGGAACCACATGACCGGCCTGTGGCCCAAAAAGTTTGGACACCTCTAATGTAGACCATCAGATCCAATCTGTGGGTCACAACCCCCATGGGAGTCTCAAAGTGTTTTCTATGGGGTCACTGCAATTATGCTACACTGCTTTCAAGGTATGCAAGATATTTCAGGAGTAGCTTTATCAGTTCCACACACCCCAATGACTTTCCACAGGAGAATGGGGATTTGAACATATGTCTCCTGAGTTCTTGTCTATAACCACACCAGATTTGTTCTCTTGTTACCCTCAGTGAAATCTGGCATGACTGCATCACTTGATGAGACTCATTTCTTTTTTTGTAGCATGCCTCCTCCATAATATCCCAAAATAATACCCAGGCATTGGGGTCTTATAAACCACCATTCCCCTCTCTGTCTCTTCCCCACTTGTATTTAACATCTTGTCTAAGAAAAACATACTCTTGAAAGCTAGTATATCTGTTTGTGGGATTTTTTTGGTTGGCCTATAAATATATCAGCATAATGTGGATATCAGCATTTTTCTGTCAACATGGTTACCCCTGTGGCTTTCTATGTATAAAAGCCCATACTTTTGAACATGTGATTTTCCCTCAGGTTTCCAGCATGCCACCTTTCCTTTTTTTCCCTTCTTCACTTCAACAGTGATCTCTCTGTCAGGAAGAAATACTCCCTCGTCTTTCAAAAGTCCTTCAAAATCACATCACTCTTGTCTCTATTATCTCTTCCCCCTTCTTTTATTGTCAGAACATTGACAGGACTGTTCTAGACATGCTCAAATTAGAAGATAAGATTTCAGTGACTTGAAGAGACTGGGTCACCTAAAATCTTATCTAACAACACTGAGCTAAACTCAGGGGCATATAGACTGCCCTTTGGGGTGGTTTGGGGGCAGGTTGACCTGATCATGTGCACATGTTGATTGGGCCAATCAACTCTAAACTGCCTCCAACCTGTCAGGAGTCAACTAAATTTCCCCACTGTATTTTACTCCATCCCCAATGTATATGCACTTTGGGGACAGGATAAAAGAAAGTGTGGTGGTAGCAGCCTCTTTCCATCATATGGGAAGCAGCTGCTATGATCTTCGTTGGTCGGTCTGCCACAAATTGGGTTTTCTGAATATCCAATAAGCAGACCAAATTTAACTGAGGACATGACTACACTGGTCCTCCTGGGCCGGTGTATCACAGCTTTTAAAAAGTCACTTGAGTTTATCCAACCATTCTCAGCTCACTAATTTTTCTTTTCTACAAAACAACTTAAATTTTACTCTCCAATGGTAGTATTATTATTGTGTCTGTTTCAAATGAAGATAGCAAAAGTGCAGTGCGCCAATTCTTCTTCTTCCATGTCTAGGCCAGACTTGAAACTGCCAAAATGAAGGCACCTTTTGGGAAGTTCATTCTACAGTTCTTTTCACCTGACCTAGTGTGAGAAAGATTAGCTAGCAACACAAGGTTGCCGTCACCAAGGTACACCCAATTGTGGTTCAAAAATACCACAATCTTTGAGGAGGCTCTTTCTGTGTACCCCTAGAGTGCCAATTAAAAGAGGTTATCATTGTTTTTGATATCTTGAATCCATCTTGTGTTATAAACTTTTTAAAAATCTCTCTATTAGGTACTCTCTCTCTCTTTCTCTCTGGTTGAAATCCTATTGCGTAAGTTACATGATATCATAAACCGTAGTAATTTTTTTGAAAATAAAATATTTCTTATCTCCCTCCCCACAAAGTCCTGAAGATGTAATTGAATCCCTTTGGGAAATTGTTAAGAGCTATGAGACAAAACTAAGTCTTTAATAACTAAAAATTTCCATTGCTGTGATTCAGTGGGTGATATGTGTGTGTGCCATAGCTGGTGGACATCATTAGCCTTACATGGCATAACTTTTAGAACATAATTTTAGTCTTTCTTAATCTTTTTCTTTCATTTCAGACCCCCTTTATTTTGCTTGTTGTGTACTGCTGTGAAGTATTAATTCATTGTACAGGATTTTTGTTTCAGTATTACAAAACCAGCTATAAAAGATAAACATTAGGAATGCTTCAACACTAAACAGGAGGTTAGAAGGATCACCTTCAAAGATTCCTTCTAGCTCTTCTTCTTCTTCTTCTTCTTCTTCCTCTTTTACCCCTTTGGGTGTGTAAATGGTACTTGTTTCCATATCAGTAGCTGTTATATATAGTGTATTGATAGCTAAGTGGTTTAGGTATCGGGTTGCAGAGGCTGGGACTTTGATTCCCTGCTGTGCCTTCAGGGAGAACAACCAACCCATGTAGTCCTGGGCAAGCTGCATGATCCCATGGCGCTCTCAGAAGAAGGGCATGTTAAATCACTCATGTGTATTCTTTACCCAGAAAATTCTGGAAAGGGTTGCTACAAGTCAGAATTGTTTTGGTGGCATGTATTATTATTATTATTATTATTATTATTATTATTATTATTATTATTATTATTATTATTATTATTATTATTATTATTATTATTACTACTACTACTACTACTACTACTACTACTACTACTACTACTAGCATGGGATAAGGGCAGTGCAGTTTAGTGGACAGATGGACGTGAACTCAGGAGACCTGTGTTCAAACCCCTACTCAGCCATGGAAACTTGAATGGGGTACCTTGGAAACCTATTAGAGTTACCATAAATTGAAATCAGCTTAACATGGGATGTGGACAATTATACCAAAGTCCGGGTGTTTATTCCAGAAAATTGACAGATCTGTGGCTTAGGATCATCCATGTCACTGACAGCCACACAACTTTAAGATAGTGGTGTACCTTATTTGGAACTAACTACATTAAGGGATACCACTCCTTATGTATATTGTCTTTAATATGGATTTTCAAATGTTTTACAATTGCTTTAATCTTGTCTTTACTCTTGATATATGTTTAATTGCTTAAATATGATATTTATGTTGCATTTTTAAAACTGTTGATTGTCTTACAGTTTTAGTTGTTGTGAGCTGCCTTGGGTCCCCATTGTAGAGAATGGCAGCTGTATGTATATTTGTTCAAAATCTTTACAAAATTTTTACAAAATACTTTCTACGTATTTGCCACCTCTTTCTATGTGCGCGCGCACACACACACACAAGTCTTATCCTCTATGCATGGTGAACATGTTCCAAGATATCTGTTATGCACTTTTGCCTATGCATGGTGACTTTTAGGACACCTTGTGTGTTTGTGTTTGTATGTGTGTTGTGTTCTAACAGTGTAACCTTCTACATGTGATAACAATGTATCTGAACCAATGTAACCTTGCCTACGAGTAACAATGTAACCTTCAGCTGATCACTATAAACCCTGTAATGGGACGCGAGCTAATGACCACCAGCTGGCAGCAGCGAGCGTCCAAGCTCTCTTGGTTCAAACCCATTAAAGGCCACAGCGCGGGAAGTTTCCCGCCGCTACCTACACCTGGACAAGAAGGGCGTGACCAGCCATGACATCACGCGGGCAGTAGCCAATGGGCTATCGTGGAGCCACATTCAAATACGTTACTACCATATATATAGAGCTGTACGTCCGCCATTACCTCATGTTCCCTCTGTCCACCATGCAATAAACCTGAGTTAACCCAGCCCTTGGCTGTTTCCTGTGTCTTGACTCTCATATACTAAATTGGCGACGAAGGTGGGATAATGGATCCCCAAGGAGCCAGGGCACAGAGCGGGTTCAACATTACCAAACCGCAAGACTGGGAGCTTTTTGAGATGGACTTCCAGGCGGCACTGGTGGAACTCAAAGTCAAAGAAGACGACGAGGAAAGGAAGAGGGCCATCCTCACCCGCATGCTTGGGGCGGAGACCAAGCGAACGCTGGTGGGCATTATCGCGCCGAAAAAGATGGGTGAGTTCAAAGCCGATGACATCATGAAACTGCTGCGTGAGCGTTTCCGACCCTCGAGGGCAATGTTTCCCGCTCGGAGCGCGTTTTGGAGGCGAGTTCAAGCGCCGGACGAGTCGGTAGAAGCTTTCGTAACAGCTATGAGAGTAGCCGCCACCCCCTGCAGATGGGACCACTTTCTAGAGATGGCCCTCAGGGACGGAGTTCTGTGTGGCCTGAAGGACAAGGAAGTGCAGCGCAGCCTGATGAACAAGGAGCCACCACCCACACTGACGGAGGTTGTAGCGGCCGCGGAAGCCGCGGAATCCACGAATGCTGGAGTAGATGAGATGCACAAGTGGTGTGAGTGGCGTCCGAGGGCCGGCAAAGCGGAAAACTCGTTGCACGGAAAGTCCGGACAGTCGGTGCACGCAACCCGACGGACCTCGAAGTCGTCTTCGGAAAGCAGCGACGGCGAGGAGGTCCAGAAGGTCCGAAGGGGAGGGCGCCGTTGCGATGGTTGCGGAGCGGCCCATGAGCGCGTGAGGTGTCCATTCAGAAAAACCGAGTGCTACAACTGCGGCCGTCGGGGACACATCGCCAAGGCGTGCAGGAAAGGGAAAGAGGGCCGGAGACGGTCACAAGACCGTTCGGCCAGACCGGATCGTCCAGCGAGGTCCAAAGATGGCGCCCGGACCACGAGGAAGCAGGACGGCGTGGGACGCATCTCGGACGACAGTGAGGGTGACGCTCCTGTGTTCAGCGTGTCTGCGGGACAGCCCCATTACTTCGTTGAGGTACTAGTACAAGGGACCCCTATTAGGATGGAAGTTGACTCGGGGTCCTCCTATTCTATAATTCC
Source organism: Bradypodion pumilum (assembly GCA_035047305.1). Taxonomy (NCBI): domain Eukaryota; kingdom Metazoa; phylum Chordata; class Lepidosauria; order Squamata; family Chamaeleonidae; genus Bradypodion; species Bradypodion pumilum. Next base: position 82,170,485 of record JAWDJD010000005.1, read on the forward strand.
CCAGAGAGAGTTCTTGAAAATCGACCCCCACGTGCGGCCCAAACTTAAAGCGTTGAGGGCCACACTACGGGACGTACAGGGGAACAGCATTCCAGTGTTGGGGGTCGGGACATTCCGGGTTCGTTTTAAGAGACATTCTGCGGAACTTCCCCTAGTGGTACTAAAAGGGGGGAGTTGTAGCCTCCTCGGGACACAATGGTTCCAGCCTTTAGGTTTGTTCATAGGGGGGGTGCATGCCGTAGGCGTGGACCCAATACAAGCGGTGTGCGACGCACACCCCGCCGTTTTTAAAAGTGGACTGGGAAAGTTCAAGGGACCCCCTGTAGCCTTCGACCTAGACCCGGAGGTCCGCCCGATAAGACTCAAACCGCGCAGGGTACCGTTCGCACTAAAGGACAAAATAGAGGCGGAACTGGACAAACTGGTGGGTCAGGGGATTCTTGTTCCTGTGGATTCCGCGGAATGGGAGACTCCAATTGTAACAGCTTTGAAGGCTAACGGGGAGGTGCGCATTTGCGCTGATTATAAGTGTACAATTAACAAGGCGATCCGCCCTAATGCATACCCGGTGCCAGTGGTCAGCCACCTCCTGGCCAGGCTGAATGGGGGAAAGTGTTTCGCTAAACTCGATTTAGCACAGGCCTACCAGCAACTCCCCGTAACCCCCGCCACAGCGGCGGCCCAAACAATAGTTACACATAAGGGGGCGTTCCAGGTGTCGCGGTTACAGTTCGGCGTGAACTCGGCACCTGGCCTTTTTCAGTCGCTCGTGGAACGCCTCCTGAAGGGGCTGGAGGGGGTGTTGCTATACTTTGATGACGTGTTGATAACGGGGGGGAGTAAGGCCGAGCTGGCACATCGATTGGATAAAGTTCTGACCGTGTTCGAAAAAGCGGGGCTGCGACTGAGAAAAGACAAATGTGTATTTTTCGAAACAGAGGTTGAGTTTTTAGGGTTCCGTATCACGCCCGAGGGAATTAGGCCGTCCAAATCTAAGGTAGCCGCCATCAAGAAAGCTCCTCGCCCCACATCCAAAACCGAACTACAGTCATTTCTGGGGCTTCTCAATTTCTACCATACCTTCCTTCCACGGAAGGCGTCTGTTGCCGAGCCGCTCCATCAGTTACTTAAAAAAGAGGAAAAATGGCTGTGGGGTGACGAGCAAGAGAGGGCGTTCACAGAGTTAAAGCAACTCCTAACATCCGAGGCAATCCTGACTCATTTCGATCCCAAACGGCCAGTAGTTTTAGTCTGCGACGCATCCCCGGTGGGGGTGGGGGCGGTGCTTTGCCACGTGTTGAACGACGGAAGGGAGGCCCCGATAGCGTTTTATTCAAGGTCCCTGTCCCAAGCAGAGCGGAATTACGCACAGACCGACAGGGAGGCATTAGCGATAGTAGCGGGAACCAAAAAATTTCACGATTTTCTGTATGGTCGCCCATTCAAGATCGTGACTGATCACAAGCCCCTGTTAGGAATCTTCACAGCAAATAAGCCCACGCCACAGATCCTGTCCCCGAGAATGCTGCGGTGGGCTATTTTTCTTAACGCATACCAACATGAGTTGGAATACCGGCCCGGGAAGGAGATCAGCCATGCAGACGCGCTCTCAAGGTCTCCGTTGCCCTTGTCGGACGATCAGAAGGCAGGGGTAGGAAGAGACCGCCAGGTATTGCTAATAGAGGTCTTAGATTCACCCCCATTAGTACCGGCCGACATTGCCAAGGCAACGGGACAGGATAGAACACTGGAGAAAGTATGCTCGTGGGTACAGAAGGGGTGGCCGGCGTCATCCCCAAGCATGGAATTCGACCCATTTTTTCGAAAACGAATAGAGTTGTCACTAGAGAGGGGGTGCCTCTTGTGGGGCCAACGGGTGGTGGTTCCTACGTCCCTGCGACCGAAGGTGCTAAAGCTGCTGCACGTCAGCCACCCGGGAATCGTCCGTTCCAAGGCACTGGCCCGGAGTTATTTCTGGTGGCCCCAGCTGGACGCCGACATAGAGCATATGATTGGCACTTGTGAGGCATGTCAGGGCTCCCGACCGGAGGTAGCCCGTCTCCCGCATAGGGAATGGGACACAGCAAGGGGGCCGTGGTCCAGGGTGCACGTAGATTTTGCTGGCCCGTTCCGAGGAACCATTTTTCTCCTGGTAGTGGATGCGTACTCAAAGTAGCTGGAGGTCATTCCGGTAAAGAGCACATCCTCCGCCACTACCATTGGCCAGCTGAGGAGGGTTTTTTCCACGTTCGGTTTACCCGACACTCTGGTCAGTGATAACGCTAGCTGTTTCACGTCCGCTGAGTTCGCGGCATTCATGGGGGCAAATGCAATCAGGCACGTCACGTCCGCGCCGTTTCACCCGGCCACGAATGGCCAAGTGGAACGGTTAGTGCGCACAACAAAAGATGCGCTGCGGCGCATGGGCTCGGGGGATCTAAATCACCAAGTCTGTCAATTTCTGTTAGCGTACAGAGTGACCCCCTTAGCGTCCGGATACTCGCCGGCTGAGCTGCTGATGCGGAGGAAACTGACCACGATCTTGTCCAGGTTGGACCCGACGAGGGTCGAGGACAAAGGGAAGAACATAGGTTTAGCGGTCTCGAAGGGTTTCGGCGTAGGCGATCCTGTACACTGCAGGAACTATGCCAACGCAGGCCCAGCCTGGGTGCCAGGGACGATAGTAGAACAGACGGGACCAGTGTCGTATCGGGTGGAAACGAACACCGGTCTCCTCTGGAGGAGGCACGCTGACCAACTGCGGCGCCGAGTGAGTGAGGGACCGATCAGTGGGGCTCAGCAATCAGATTCAGCGATAGGGTTCTCCCCCACCCGTTTAGCCCAAGGGGGAGACAGAGAAGGACACCAGTCCAAAGCCAAGGGGGAAAGCAGTGAGCCCGGCTCATATCCTTTTGACACGCCAGCTCTACCAGCCCTATCCGAGCCCGGGGAGGGGGAAAAGGAGTTTGCGGCCGCCGCTGCCGCTTCCCCCGAATTCGATTACGATTTTAATTTTGCTAGCCGGGGGGGTTTTTTGGAGTGTTCCCCCACCCGTCCAAGCGAGAAGAGGGGTTTTTCGTTAGCCCCCAGTGCCCCCGGTTCTTCCCAAACAAAGCACACACCTCCCAACAAAACCGCAGAGCCGCGGCAAGCCACTAACGAGTCATCCTCTCCGATTACAGGGCAGGAAGCCAGGGAGCAAGGAGGAGGGAGCGAAGCCGGGGCAGGGCAGCCCGCGCCGAGACCCCAGCGTGTTCGAAATAAGCCATCTTGGCTGAGAGACTTCGTCTCATCCTAGGGGGGAGGAGTGTTGTGTTCTAACAGTGTAACCTTCTACATGTGATAACAATGTATCTGAACCAATGTAACCTTGCCTACGAGTAACAATGTAACCTTCAGCTGATCACTATAAACCCTGTAATGGGACGCGAGCTAATGACCACCAGCTGGCAGCAGCGAGCGTCCAAGCTCTCTTGGTTCAAACCCATTAAAGGCCACAGCGCGGGAAGTTTCCCGCCGCTACCTACACCTGGACAAGAAGGGCGTGACCAGCCATGACGTCACGCGGGCAGTAGCCAATGGGCTATCGTGGAGCCACATTCAAATACGTTACTACCATATATATAGAGCTGTACGTCCGCCATTACCTCATGTTCCCTCTGTCCACCATGCAATAAACCTGAGTTAACCCAGCCCTTGGCTGTTTCCTGTGTCTTGACTCTCATATACTAAAATGTGTGTGTCTGTTTGTCTAATGTGTGGCCTTCTTCTTTCGTGTCCTGACCAAACCCCAGACTGCCAAAATGAAGCCACTTACTTGACTTTGCTGTTGGCCAAACTTAAGTCCTTATGTGTGGCCTGTAACAACTACAATTTGCTTGTGCTGTAAATGCTTATTTGGGCCATGCATAATAAGTATGAAGAACTCTTGATGTTAAAAGAGTTATTTTGTAAGTAGCATTTGATCCATTTTGTGGAGCTTTGAAGTACGGTAGTAGGAAGAGAGCTTTGAGAATTAGGGTAATCTGAGCAAAAGCGCTGAAGAACTTTTTTAGAAAAAGATCTGTTTTCACTGTAGAACAGTGACATCAAAAGAACACCCTTACACCATATAAAGACATCTTTATCTTGAAACAATTTGGACCAATGTATCAATCTGCACAGTTTAAGGAAGCCAGACATTGGATCCCCAAAATGTTGCAAACTGGTGTTATATAAGAAGACTGCCAGGGCAGGGAGTACGAGAGAAGAGTAGATGAGCTGGGCTGTCCTCATGAACTGTTCTAGTTTTGGGAGGCCAAAATCTTAAATGTACTCTCTAGTCACAGTACTTCTGGGAGAGGAATTTAGTATATTATTCTCTGGAACTTTTACTAGTTCTTGGTTAGAAAGTGGAATGTTTTTGAAAGAAGTTTGTTAGAGTTGGTGGTAGTTTCATCTTTACCTTGTTTCTTCCATTTTTTTCGTCAGTAGTAACCTTCAATCTTCCTTTGCTACTCCCAAACTATACATTCTTGCTCTATATTTCTAGTTCTTTGAGTGAATTTGTGTCTTGGTTTCAGTATTATTTGAGCAGTACTTTTATTAGCCAACTAGCGTAGGTTGCCCGGCGATGCCGGGCTGTTATAAACTGTGATCAGCTTTTGGGGTTTTTTTTTTGTGGATTTAAAAAAATAACAAAGGATGATATAATTGTTTCAAATTGTTTTATTTAACTAAATAATGTTTTAGTTTTTGGTTTGTTTGATTTTTGTTAATAGTTGTACCGTAGGTAATATTTTAAAAAATGTGAAAGTACATGTTTTTACATTAAATGTTTTTAAACTGTGTTTAGATGTTTTGGGTTTTTATTTGAGTTAAAACTCAACACAGGATGTTATAAATCTTTTTATTTTATTTTTTTGACATTTGTTTGTGATTTGTGTAAATTTTTGATTTATTGTTATGTTTTTGACTTGTTTTTACTCTTGTGGCCTCTAGGTGGGGCTGTTGTGTCTTTTTTGAGTTGTTTTTACTATTCTGCCCTGCAGGTGGGGCTGCTAGTGGTTTTGTTTTAGTTTCACTGTTTTTTCTCTCCTGGCCTCTGGGTGGGGCTTCTTCCCGTAAGTAGTCTCTTTGTTTCTTCATTTCTGTTCCGGTCGTCGTGGAGGGAGGACGTGCTGGTGAGTTGTCTGGTTTTCTTTCTTCTGGGGTTTTCCTTTGTTTTGCTTTTGTGGTGGTGGGCTGGGTGGTGTTTCTGTTTTTTGTTTTTTGGTTGAGTTTTAGGTTTGTTTAATTGGTTTGGTTATTTCTGATTTTGTTTAATTTTTCTTATTTCGTTGTTGTTTATTTGTGTAATTTGTTGTTGCTTGTTTGTGTTATTTGTGGTTTTTTTCGTGTTGTAGTTAGGTGTTTTGTATGTGGTTTTGTGTTATTGTGGATGTTTTTGTTTGTGTATTTTGTGGCTTATTTTTTGTTTATTAATGGTTTTTTAATTATTGATTTATTTTTGTTTTATTATTTTTAATTAATTTTGGTGTTTGTTTTTGGTGGTTACTTTAGCTTGAAGAACGGGCTGCCTGTGGGTTTCTCTTTTCCCCATTGCTGCTTTGAATTTTGGTTTAGATGCAGCAATGGGGGAAAGGAGGAGGAGGCAGTCAGCCCGTTCTTCTCCCGGGAAGGTTTATTAGGTAGGTCGGTGGAGAAGGAGGAGGCAGAGAAGAGCTATCTGTGCCTAACAATGGTTCTCTCCTCTCTGTCTCCTTTTTCTCCTGGCTTACCTAACCGGAGATCGGCAGGCAGTGATCCGTAAGGGGTGGTGCTCTTCCTTCCGGATTGCTGGCTGCTGCTTTTGTATTTGGAAGTACAAAGGCATCAGCCAGTCATCCACCAGGGAGGGTGCTTCCCCTGACGAACTGCTGCCTGTTTTTGGCTTTTTGTTTTTTCCACTCCGGCTCAACTTTCCTTGAGGCCGGTGGTGGTCTCACCGTGTCTTCGGCAGGGTAGCGTGGAGGAGAGGGAGTCCCTCTTGTCCCCGTTGCTCTGGGAAAGAAAGACTGCGGGTGTCTCGCGGCTTTTTGTTTTGTGTGGCTGTGAGGTGCTGAGTCTGCCTGCTGGGGACTTGCGCTCCCATTGCGTTTTGTAATTTTATTTTTCACACGCTGGCTTTCTCAGTGTTCTGCATGCTCATGGCGTGCAGGACGCTGGGACTTGTAGTTTTGCGTTTGTGGTTTGCTTTCGTGCGGCATTTTTTTTTCTGTGCTTGATTTCGATTGGCCACACCGCATTTCCCAACGTTCTTTTTGCTCGCACCTCTCAGCCTGATTGGCTGTGGCGCAGCACGGTGCAGAGAATGTTGGGAATTGAAGTTGTTTCCCTTTGTTCGCATTCGTGGGGCTCTTGCCCCACTGGCACATTTCTCAACCCTACAGTTACCACAGTACTGGGTTCGGGCAAGAGCAGGAGGCTTGGTACGGGATAGTGTGGATGGGTGCGGGAGCCTTTGTCACATTCCAATGGTTAATGCTTGGATTTATAGGTATAGATAGTACTTCTGTTAGTCCCTGCCCCCACTTGCCCGACATTGTTAGGTTAGGTCTGATTTGAGGGTGTGATCATATGGGCATTTAGCCTCCTGTTTTGACCACTGTAGGGATGGTTTGGTTTGCTCCTTTTGATAACCATCATGTGGCTTAGTATCAATTACAATAGCAGTAGTAATTGCACTTATATATTGCCCCATAACACAGTGCAGCATCTGGGTGGTTCACAAGGTAATTAGCATTCTTGCCCCCAACATTCTGGGTACTCAGTTTACTGACCTCAGAAGGATGGAAGGTTGAGTCAACCTGAAATCCATCAGGATTGAATTCACAATGTCAGCAGTTTTGGCTGCAGTACAACAGTTTAGCCAATGTGCCACAAGGGCTCCTAATCATTGAAGTGAACCAAATCTCACTCTCTTCACTTTTCTGAGCCTTTATCAGGGGTTTCTACTGTTTTAGTGTGAGTATCTGTTTTGCTCTATTTCCAGTGTATGTGATCACCGGGAGTAGCCAAAAGTGAGCTTTCCTTTAATTTGCCATTATCATGAAGTGGCTTAAGAAGAGACACTTAAGGACATTGACAAATTAATCACTTCCTCAGCTTCATTTGGACAGCGCATATGCACTAAAGTACAGTACTTTGGACATCAAATGAGGAGAGGATTCACTTGAGAAAGTCTTGATTCTGGGAAACTTTGAGGGCAAAAGAAGAAGGGATGGCAGAGAATGAGATAGCTAGATGGTATTGTTGACGCAATGGGCACAGAGCTGGGCGCGTTGAGGAGGATGGTGGAGGATAGGGGTGCCTGGTGTGCAATGGTCTATGGCATGGATTCTCAACCTGCAGCCCTTGGGCTGGATGCGGCCCGTGGCACCATTTCATGTGGGCCCCACCACCTCCACCACACCAGGAAGTGCCATGTGGTGGAGGAACGGCAAAATGGCTGTCTGCCTCTCGTAGCTGTCTGAGGGAGTGTGACCTGGCCCCTGGCTTTAAAAGGTTGAGAACTCCTGTTCTATGGGGTTGCAAAGGGTCAGAATCGACTATGTGACTGAACATCAAAATATGCACTGTATCATTTTAAACACCTAAAAGACTAATGGAGAACAAATGTGTATTTTCAACAGCAGGCAAACTGACAGAGGACTATGTGGCTTGTCTTTATACACATTTAAAAAAGAACCACTTTACAGAATTGTGGAACTGGTGAATTTGCCAATATCATGAAGTGGTTCTCTTCTTAAGCCACTCCACCATATTGGCAAATTGACAGCAGACAGCTGCAGATCAAAGAGGGTCACTTGAGGCATACTAGACTCCTAGCAACCCTATTTAGACATGTAGACAATCCCTGAGTCTGTGTTGTTTATTGTGTTTGTTCATATTTATTTCTTATGTTTGCCTATATGGTCTGTATGTATTAGTTACACACACAGGCATATGCTATTAGTTAACCAAGCAGGGCATGTGCCTCCCCCCCCCCCAATTTTTAGGACAAAGCTGTTCCCTTTGTTTGGTCAATGGGACACCTCTGCTCACGGTGTAAGTTACATGCAGGACACTGAAATTACAGACACTAAAACAAGGTGCTTTAAAGTGTTATATATTTACCAAAAAAAAACCTATCAAAGCAATATTTATAGTTGGGTACTACAAAACTCCCAGGGCTTATCTGGCTGCTGTTTGCCAGTGTTAATTCTATGTTATCCACTATTGCTTAACATTTTTTATACATTCGTGAAAAAAGAAATCACAACCTCTGTTAAGGTAGGTTTTGGTAGATATAAACTCCTCTGAACTAGTTTTGTGACATTTGACAGCATTACATTCCTCTGTCTCCAAAGTTTATGTGATTTTTAAAAAAATATGGCAGGTTATGTCAGTTGACTGGTAACCACAATTCAGTAAGTGTTGTAAGCCTTTTTAAGCCCTTTTAAGCATTAAGGAATGTAGTTTTCTCAACCCACCTGAGAGGTGAGCACTTAGCTTCGCCCCCTCCCCCCTCATTTTTTTCATGATATTAATGGGAAGTATGAGGAGAAGGTGTCCTGTTTTTGGACATCTAGTGATGTTGTAAGTACTTTTCTCATTTTGTCCTCCATATGAATCACTCAAGGACTGTGGTGTTCTGTGGAAGCAGACATTTGGATCAGCCTAATTCACATCAAAACACATTTTTCAGAAAACACGTAATAGGTACAAAATGCTGTACTTATTGCAAGCATTTCCTTCCCCAAACCATGTACTCGTATTACAAAATTGCTATCAGTCCATTACATTCACAAAGAAGACACAGCACCTTCCATTTTCTTGACTAAATACTGTATAGAACAGAGTATATGAGGCCAAGAGTTCTTCATCATTGTTCCCAGAGATGGTGGGATTAGAGAGGGTTGTTTGTTTTTTTCCTGTTTCTGCATATGTCACATGACAGGTGCTGAACTGACAGCACTGGAAATTGAAGCCCTCTATTTTTCCACAGGACTGGCATAGCATGGGCGGCGGCAGCCATGCAAGCTTCCCCACACTGCCATGCCAATGTGTCTCAACCCTCTTCTGAAGAAAGCATTTCTGGAGGTGAGTGGGAAGGTCAGTCTATATGTCTGTCCATTCATTGGCTTATATGCCAGTGGCTAATGAAGCTCCCTGTTGGGGTAGTATTCTGTGGACAGTCATCTATCACCAAGTTGGCTGAAGGTTCCACATTTACTATGGGAGTGATCTAACTGGTTTGTTTAAGGTTGCTATATTTGCTATTAGGTTACTTGACATGAGGAAGTATAAAATTAATGGGCCTTTACAGTATGAGGTTCCAAAGAGTTGCTTTCACATCATTCTAGAAGTACATCTCACTTTCAGGACTGAATCTGGATTTCCTTCACTATCTTGTATTGCTTCTTGGCCTTTGGGCTAAGATCAAGTGAAGCGTATAGAATTATAGACAAATTTGGAGATGTGCATGGATTTTAGAATACTACATTTCAAAAATTGATAGAAAATTCAGCAATGCTAGTTACCCATTTCTTTCAAAGGAGGAATTTGCAAACCAGATTGAATATGACAATGCCATAAATGAATAGTACCAAAATGGTTTTATCTCTAAATTTCAAATACTTATGTTGTAATTGATAACTCTTCTAGATGTCTTATACAAATGTATTTTAGTCATGCTGAGAATACTGGCTTTTTAAGTTCTTTGAAACCATGAGATGAGAGACTGTGAGGTCAGGCATGTGCTTGGAATGACTCTTGGTGTGCTTCCCAGACATTTGAAGGTGAGAGATATCTATGTCTCCCACAGAAAATACTGTATAAAAGAATGTCTATGTCCCTGCAAACCAGGGATTCTCAACCTGCGGCCCGTGGGCCAAATGCGGCCCATGGTGCCATTTCATGAGGCCCACCTCCACCACACCAGGAAGTGCCAAGTAATGGAGGAAGGGCAAAATGGCCATCTGGTCCCCGAAGCTGTCTAAGGGAGCGTGATCCGGCCCCTGGCTTTAAAAGGTTGAGAACTCCTACTGTAAACTATATCAGTCTCTGAGTTTTAAATTAGATGTGCAGATGAGGTGTGATAGAGAACATGAGTCACTCAGGCTACTATTAAATCTTTATCACTGGTATTAATGTAAATTTGTCATAGTCACAAACCTGAAGGAGAACAATTTGTGTTGCCAACTAAAGATTTGCTAATCAGTTAAAGAGGCCACATTTTAACAAGATGTGGATCCAGAAGCATTTGAGACTTCGTATACCATGGTGCGTCCCTGTGATAGTAAATTTCCATTTCAAATAATTGTACGGTTATCTTTCTTTAGGTTTGCAGTCAAATCCATGATACGCATTTATCAGGGCTGCATTAGTTGTGGATTTTATTCACAGGAAGTTGGACTAGCCCATTGGCTAGGGGTCAGCAAACTTGGCTTTCCAGATGTTCTTGGCCTTCAAGTCCCAGAAATCCTGATCAGCAGATGAACTGACTTGGGCTTCTGGTAATTGAAGTCCAAGAACACTTGGAGAGCCAAGTTTGCTGACCCTGGACTAGTGCATTGAGATCACTTCAACCTCAACATTTCTATGATTTGGGGAGGTATTCTGATGTTTATTGTCTGAGCATCTAAATAATTCCTTCAATTTTGAGAAAAGTTTATATCTGCAGTGACGGCCTATAGAGATGAAGTGGTGTGGTTGACAAAGTGGTGTAGAATCAATAATGTGCTCCTCAACATAAAGAAAACAAAGGAGCTTGTGGTGGATTTTAGGAAGCAGAGAACTGATGTCCAGCCACTTTTGATTGACGGAATCTGTGTGGAGAGGGTAGCGACATTTAGATTTCTGGGCATTGAGATACAGGAGGATCTGTCCTAGAGTGCCAACACAAGGGGGCTTGTGAAGAAGGCGCAGCAGAAACTGTATTTTTTGAGAACTTGAAGGAAAAATCATCTTCCGCAAAAGCTGCTGTTTGCCTTCTATCGCTGCACTATTGAGAGTGTGCTCACTTATGGTATGGCTTGTGTGTGTGGTATGGAATTAGTATTCATCGGGATAGGATAATGTTGCTTTCGTGTTCAGGGAATGAAGAAGCAGACAAGTGAAGTAGTGAAATTCAGCTCTTTATTAGTGGGGTTTGAACACAGTTTGGATGGGGCAAAACTTGGACTTATATACACTATAAACAGTAACAGTAACAATAATACAACAAGCCCATTGGCTAACAGTGTGTGCACATTTTCGATCCACTTATTTGCATAAGAATAGATACATGAGAAAAGATTCCACAGAAAAGCATTAGGTATATAATATTAGGAGACCCATCACATCCTGATCACTGCTTCTTCGAGCTTCTGCCATCGGGACGGAGATATAGAACAATGAAGGCAAAAACGAGCCGTCTCAAGAACAGTTTCTTCTCTAGAGCAATTTTGGCCTTAAATGGAAACTCTGGACTCTGAAGTCATCTTATCTTATTTTAATTGTTATATTGTACTGTATTGTTCCGTCTTAATTAGTGTCTTTGCAGTTGTTTCTTTTTAAATTATGGGGTGTGCCTTATTTGAGTTGATATAGCAACCGAGAAATTTTGTTGCTTCCCTTTAGTGTAAGGGACCAAAGACAATGAAACAGCCGAAGGGTTGGCTTAACACAGGTTTATTGCATGATGATCCGGAGGAACATGTGGTAATGGCGGATGGGTCGCTCAATATATACAGCTGGCTATACATTTGAATGTGGCTCGTCGACAGACTATTGGTTGCTGCCTGCGTGACGTCGTAGGAGGTCACGCCCTTCTTGACCAGGTGAAGAGGTGGCGGGGAATCTTCCCGCGCTGCTGAACCAGGTGAATCTGAGCCATGAGAGCTGGACGCTCGCTACTGCCCTCTGGTGGTCACTAGCTCGCGTCCCCTTATTAGGTTTACATTGATACAGCTGATGGTTATAATGTTGCACACAGAAAGGTTACATTGATATCACATGGCAAAGGTACATTGTTAAAGGCACAGCTTTACAGAACACAACATCCCTCCCCCCTAGGATGAGACGAAGTCTCTCAGCCAAGATGGCTTGTTGCATGTGCGTTTGGGCCGTGACGAGGGCTGCCCCCCCGGGGGCATTATTGCTTCTTTGTTCCCTGGTCCCTTGTCCTGAAATGGGAGAGGGAGACTTGTTAGTGGCTTGCCGCTGTCTGGCGGCCTTAGGGGAAGGGAAGAACTCCATTGTGGGCAGACCGGGGGCAATCGGGGCTAACGAAAAACCCCTCTTCTCGCTTGGACGGGTGGGGGACCACTCCGAAAAACCCCCCCGGTTCTGAAAATCAAAATCTAACTTGGTGGGGGTACCCGCATTTGTGGGGACCTTCCGCGAGATATGTATGGGGTCGGGTTCCTCCTCCTCGGAAAGATCCCCCAGGGTATCTACGAGGATATCCTCCTCCCCCCTTGGTGGGGGCCCGCGGTCCCCCTTCCCTCCCCCTTGGGCTAAACGGGTGGGGGAGAACCCTAACGCTGACTTTGTCTCTGCTTGGTCTGCGCCCTGCTCATCGGGGACCCTGCATCGGAGCTGGTCCGCGTGCCGCCTCCACAAGAGTCCCGTATTGGTTTCCACGCGGTACGACACGGGGCCGGTTTGTTCCACGACTACGCCCGGCACCCAGGCTGGGCCCGTGCTGGCGTAATTCCTGCAATGCACGGGGGCGCCTACACTGAAACTTTTTGTGGCCTCCAGTCCGATGTTCCTTCCTTTGTCCTCTACCCTCGTGGGGTCTAGCCTAGTAAGGATGGTGGTCAGTTTCCTGCGCATTAAGAGCTCTGCGGGGGAGTATCCTGACGCCAACGGGGTCACCCTAGCAGAAACTGACACACTTGTAGGTTCAGATCCCCTGGGCCCATGTGCCGCAGCGCGTCCTTCGTGGTGCGGACGAGGCGCTCTACTTGGCCGTTGGTGGCCGGGTGAAACGGGGCGGAGGTGATATGCCGAACGGCGTTAATCTCCATGAATGCCCTAAACTCGGAGGACGTGAAACAACTAGCGTTGTCGCTAATTAACGTGTCGGGTATGCCGAACGTGGAAAAGAGCCTCCGCAAATGCCTAATGGTCTGGGCCGAGGAGGTGCTCGTGACTGGGATAACCTCCAACCATTTGGAGAAAGCGTCCACTACAAGAAGGAACAGGGTGCCTCTGAACGGGCCCGCGAAATCAATGTGCACCCGGGACCACGGCCCCTTAGCCGCGTCCCATTCCCTGTGGGGAAGGCGGGCCTCCTCTGGTCTGGAGCACTGGCAACTTTCACAAGTGCCGACCATGTGCTCAATGTCGGCGTCCAGCTGGGGCCACCAGAAGTAACTCCGGGCCAGGGCCTTAGATCGCACGATGCAGGGGTGGCTGACGTGCAGCAGTTTGAGCACCCGCGGCCGAAGGGAAGTGGGAATCACCACCCGCTGCCCCCACAAGAGGCACCCCCTCTCTAGGGACAGTTCTAGCTTTTTTCTGAAAAATGGAGCGAACTCCTCCGCTGGGGAGGACGCGGGCCACCCTTTCTGCAACCAGGAGCTTACTGCCGCTAACGTTTTGTCCTTCTCTGTCGCTTTGGCAATGTCGGCGGGCACTACGGGGGGCGAATCCAGCACCTCTATCATGAGAACCTGATGGTCCCGCTCCCCACTGCTCACCTGGCTGGGCGTTAGGGGAAGGGGAGACCTCGATAGAGCGTCTGCATGGTTGATCTCTTTCCCGGGCCGGTAGACCAACGCGTGCTGGTACGCATTGAGAAAAATGGCCCACCTGAGCATCCTCGGGGACAGGATCTGTGGGGTGGGCTTATTAGCGGTAAAGATGCCTAGCAGGGGCTTGTGGTCTGTTACAATGGTGAAAGGGCGGCCGTACAGAAAATCGTGAAATTTTTTCGTCCCCGCGACTATTGCTAGTGCCTCCCTGTCTGTTTGTGCGTAGTTTCTCTCCGCTTGGGACAGGGACCTGGAGTAAAATGCTATCGGGGCCTCCCTTCCATTCTCCAACACGTCGCACAGCACCGCCCCCACCCCCACTGGAGATGCATCACAGGTCAGGACTACTGGGCGTTTGGGATTGAAATGGGTCAGTATGGCATCGGACGCTAGGAGGCTTTTTAGCTCACTAAATGCCCTTTCTTGGTCATCGCCCCACTTCCATGCCTGGTCTTTCTTTAGCAGTTTGTGTAGCGGTTCAGCCACCGCTGCCTTCCGGGGGAGGAAGGAGTGGTAAAAATTGAGCAGCGCTAGGAACAACTGCAGCTCGGGCTTGGAGGTGGGGCGGGGGGCTTTCTTAATGGCTGCCACCTTGGACTTGGATGGTTTTATTCCCTCAGGAGTCACACAAAACCCTAGGAACTCAACCTCGGTTGCGAAGAAGACGCATTTGTCCTTTCGCAGTCTCAGCCCCGCTTTTTCGAATATTGTCAGGACCTTCCCCAACCTCTTGGCCAATTCAACCCGACTCCCCCCCGTTATTAACACGTCATCAAAATAAGGCAACACCCCCTCCAATCCCTTCAGGAGGCGTTCCACGAGTGACTGGAAAATTCCAGGCGCTGAATTCGCGCCAAACTGGAGGCGCGTCACCTGGAACGCCCCCTTATGGGTGACTATGGTCTGCGCAGCAGCTGCGGCAGGGGACACCGTAAGCTGCTGGTAGGCCTGTGCTAAGTCGAGCTTAGCGAAACACTTTCCCCCGTGTAACCTGGCCAGCAGATGGCTGACTACCGGCACCGGATATGCATTCGGGCGGATCGCCTTGTTGATGGTGCACTTGTAGTCGGCGCATATGCGGACCTCCCCATTGGCTTTTAGTGCGGTTACAATTGGAGTTTCCCACTCCGCAGAATCAACAGGCACAAGGATTCCCTGACCCACCAATTTGTCCAGTTCCGCCTCTATCTTGTCCTTGAGTGCGAACGGCACCCGGCGTGGTTTGAGGCGAATTGGGCGGACCTCCGGGTCCAGGTCGAAAGTCACTGGGGGCCCCTTGAATTTCCCCAGTCCCTTTTTGAAGACTTCGGGGTGCGCCTCGCACACCTCCTGGATCGGGTCAGACCCAACGGCATGCATCCCAACGGCGTGCACCCCCCCAATAAACAACCCCAGGGGCTGGAACCATTGAGTCCCGAGGAGGCTGCAATCTCCCCCTTTGAGCACAACTAGGGGAAGGGACGCGGCGTGTTTCTTGAATTGGACCTGAAATTCTCCAACCCCCAACACTGGAATACTGTTCCCTTGCACGTCCCGTAGTGTGGACCTCAACGCTTTGAGCTTGGGTCGCTTGTGAGGGGCAATTCCCAAAAACTCCCTCTGGGAAATGATAGAATATGAGGACCCCCAGTCAATTTCCATCCTAATGGGAACCCCTTGGACTAGTACCTCAACAAAGTAGCGGGGGTGTCCTGTAGACACGCTGAACACTGGGGCATCGTCCTCGCTGCCGTCAGAGATGCGGCCCACGCCGTCCTGCTTCCGCGTGGCCTGGGCGCCGTCCTTGGGTCTCGTTGAGCGGTCTTGTCCCGCGGAACGGTCTGCTGAGCTCTGCCGGGTCTCGCGCTTCTTCCTGCACACCTTGGCGATGTGCCCGCGGCGGCCGCAGTTGTGGCACTTGGCCTTCCGGAAGGGGCACTTTACGCGGTCGTGGGCCGCTCCACAGCCGTCGCATCGCCGGCTCTCCTTCCGGACCCTCCGGACGTCCTCGGCGTCGCTGCTCTCTGTGGACGACCTCGAAGCTCGCCGGGCCGCCTGTACCGGAGTCTCTGCCTTGCTCGACTTCAGCCGCCAGTCCTGGAGTTCTTGGACCCCGGCCTTCGTAGCTTCTGCGGCCTGGGCCGCTCTGACGACCTCCTGCAACGTGGGAGGCGGCTCTTGATTCATTAATGTGCACTGGGTTTCGGCGTCGTTCAGGCCGCACAGCACACAGTCCCGGAGGGTGATTTCGGCATTCTCCCATTTGCACGGGCCGGCCGCCAGCCGCAGGGCCGCCACGAATGCGGCGACCGTCTCCCCGGGCGCTTGGACTCACCTCCAGAACGCACTCCGGGCGGGAAACATCGCCGTGGCGGGCCGGACGTGCTCACGCAGCATCTGCATGAGTTCCTTGGCCTTGAATTCGCTCACCCTCCTCGGTGCAATCAGGTCCACCAAGGTCCTTTTCGTTTCTTGTCCGAGCATCCTGGTGAAGATGGCCCTTTTCTTCACCTCTTCCGTGACTTCGGACTCGATCAGTGCAGCCTGGAAGTCCATCTCGAAGATCTCCCAGTCGCCCGGTTTCCTGATTTCGAAACCGGCGCATGTCTTGGTCCCGTGGGCTGCCATAATCCCACCTTCATCGCCAATTTAGTGTAAGGGACCAAAGACAATGAAACAGCCGAAGGGTTGGCTTAACACAGGTTTATTGCATGATGATCCGGAGGAACATGTGGTAATGGCGGATGGGTCGCTCAATATATACAGCTGGCTATACATTTGAATGTGGCTCGTCGACAGACTATTGGTTGCTGCCTGCGTGACGTCGTAGGAGGTCACGCCCTTCTTGACCAGGTGAAGAGGTGGCGGGGAATCTTCCCGCGCTGCTGAACCAGGTGAATCTGAGCCATGAGAGCTGGACGCTCGCTACTGCCCTCTGGTGGTCACTAGCTCGCGTCCCCTTATTAGGTTTACATTGATACAGCTGATGGTTATAATGTTGCACACAGAAAGGTTACATTGATATCACATGGCAAAGGTACATTGTTAAAGGCACAGCTTTACAGAACACAACATCCCCGCAAGGGGACAATGACAATAAAGATTTATTCTGTTCTCTTAAGCAAGAATAAGAAAAATTGTTTGCCAGGGCAGAGCTTCTTTCATTTTGTGTTCAGCTCGAGAATATAGGTTCTTCACAGAAAAATGAGGCATAGAAGGAAACCATGGAATGAAAGAGATAACTGTAAATGAAAATGCTTGCAGTAATCCTCACTGAAATTGCTGGCATTATTTTAAAGTAAATATACAGTATTTACAGAAAATGAGGAGTAAGGTCACAGTAAACAAACATTTTTTACTTGGAGATGAAAACTTCAGATTACAAGAAGCTTTACATCAGGATAGATGCATTTGATATTAAGCTATTAAAAGACAAGAGCGTGTCTTTTAATGCCCCACAAGGCACATACATGGTTACTTTGAGGTAATTTGGCTTGTTTGCAAGCATGATAGCTTTTGGATCATTGGTCTCCTGCTCATTGAACATTACAAAAGTGATGTGGAACCCATCCAATTTACTGTCTGCACTGCTGAACCCAAATAATGAAACAGGACTTTGTTCTGGGCTTACTCATGCTTTCATGAACAAGAGGAATGCTTCTACATGGTACCAAGTTCCACTAAAACTGGCAAGGCTGAAAGCACGAAAGATGGCACCCCTATGATACACCCGATAGCAATTACAGTACAACCATGTCACAAGAAGACCTGCCAGCAACCTTACAATTGATTGACTCAAAATTGTCCACCCTTTGAAACGAACAAATATAGAGAAAAGAGCAGACAAATCTATAGATTTCAACCTCATGCACAGTGATGCACTGAAGCAGGTCCTTTCCTGTTAGGGAGAACCGGTAGCGGAAATTCCCCCAGGCAATGCCCACATGGCTGGCCACGCCCACCTCCATACCCCATTGCATTGGCTATGCCCACAGATTTGGCCCCGCCCAGTGATGTGGTCCCGCCCACAGTGGTTGTAGTAAAAAAAATTGGAGTGCATCACTGCTCACACAAAATAGAAAAATGAAAGCTTTCCTACAAGCAAGAGTAGACCTGGTAAACTGGTATAAAGAATGTGAGGAAGTGGGTGACATGGGAACTTTCCTAATCTGCTAGTTTAAGGCACTCTGTCTGGATGACCAGAGTCCAGATGATTAGATAAAGACACAAGAAAAGCTCATCATACATTAGGTCCTTGGCCTTGGACTCCATTGAGATGTTGGCTCAAATCCTGTCAATTAGCATTAGCATGTCACAACTAGAATAGGTACATTTGAATAAATGGAACCTACAGAAGAGTTGGTTCACCAAGACACCTAAGATTCAATAGGCCTAACTCCGGTTGATATTTACTGTCCCTAGCAAAAGCATTTCAGCCATTATTTGCTTTGTCCACGATCCCCAGAAAAAGCACTTGCTGATAAAATTAAGCATCTTCTGCAGAAATTGGGAAAACAAGCAGGATTTGTGTTTCAGTACCCTGACAACGGAAACCTTGTGTTGCCGCTAATCTTTCTCACTCCAGCATCTGGTGTATATAAACCATGCCTGGAAGTTTTACTCCTTGTCTGAAACTAAGAAGTGGACTCGATCCACGAAAACTATCAGTAAAAA
Source organism: Bradypodion pumilum (assembly GCA_035047305.1). Classification (NCBI taxonomy): domain Eukaryota; kingdom Metazoa; phylum Chordata; class Lepidosauria; order Squamata; family Chamaeleonidae; genus Bradypodion; species Bradypodion pumilum. The sequence goes on from JAWDJD010000005.1 coordinate 82,188,883, forward strand.
TATAGCAGTTAGTCTTTAAAGTGCTGCGGTGTTTTTGTTTTATTATTTGTTTGTTTTTGTTTTCTGATATATTTAAGATAAATAATTTGGAGAAGTTGGAAGCATGGAGTTCAGAGCAGTCATATGAGTAACAATTTTAACAATGGAATAAATAGAGAATGGAGAAAACTGCTGAATTTGAGGGCAAGTAGCATGCTGAATTTTTGGAATCTAGTTATTTTCTTCTTAGTTAGCAGAGCATAAGGCAGAAAAACACAACAGAAGCAGGGAGAAAACATAAGGGACAAGCAGCACATATTCCCCCTTTAATATCTTCTGGCACTTAAAACTATAAAAATACTGTAAATCTAAAAGCAGCTTAATGTAGCCATGGTTGTTGTAATGAATTAAAATGGAGGCTTTCCTTTCAGTGAGTTAAAATGGTTACTGTGTTTCTTTCCTTCCTGAGATAGGAGTGAATTCCTTAGAAGCCAGGGGTTTGGACCAGGTGTGGATTCCTTTCCCTTGAAGTTGGTCATAACAATCTGGGACTTTGAGAACTGAAGTAGAAATGATGAACATTGAATGTGAAGTCTTATTGGGTGACAGAGAGGAAAAGGAGGGATAAAGGATGAAAGATGGGTTTGGTTATCTTAGAATATAGAAGAAGAAATGCCATTATTATACAGTAGAATCCCGTATAACGAAAAAACTCTGTTCCGTGGGGCTCTTTGTTATACGAGTTTTTTCATTATACGAAGCGCTATTGGCGATACCCCGCATAACGAAAATAAAATGTTCGTTATATGGGGTTTCAAATGGGTGTGTTTATGGCTATCATAAATGTGCCCACTTCCACTTCTGTGGTTGTCACCACAGGCCAGATGGAATGGTGTCGGTGGCTGGGCCCAGCCCGCGGGCCATAGGTTGTGAACCCCAGACATAGAGTATAAGCTGGTTGGAGAATTCCAGTTCCTTTATTAGCAATGCTACATGTTGTTACCTAAATTACATTGCTGTTTCCTACCTGATCTGGCTAGTTTGTAAGCATAAACAATCAGTGATTGAAACCTATCATAGATTTTTCTCGCCTAGAGTAGGACCACAGGTACTCTGGTTTTATGCTGGCTTCCTCGATGGGTGCAGGTCTCTGTCATGTGGAACTAGTCCTAGGGTAGTGGTAGAATGGACTTTGTTATCCTTACAGTTGTTACAGGTCCCTTGTACAGTAATTACAAAGACAGGAGAAAAAGTAAAAGAAAGGAATTCATCTATCAACCATGGGGCTGGCAGAGATCCAACCTGTCTGCATGCTAGTAAGCAACTAAAAACAAAGAACAGTGGTGTGGGTTGCCCGTGTGAATAATTGGCCAAACCTTTCCCAAGGGGTTCGCCCAGCCTTCAAAAGATCCGGGGACCAACCAGACTTTGCTGGAAAGGCAATTGGGGTACGGGCTAGTTAGATAGTTTGGGGGGGGGGCAATTCATAAAGCCTTGGCTGATGGCTACAATAGAAATAGGGCAAAAGTCAAAGGTGATGACTGTAATGGAAATACACAATCCTTCGCTTCTGGCCACGGATTAAGTTGGGTAAATAAGCCGCGCCAGACGGAAGAGCAAGATAGGCACACGGAGTCAATACACATGGACTCCGAGATTAGGACAGGAACAATGGGTTTCGCCAACCCTAGGTAATCAGGTACGAGTTGTCCATTAACACCTAGGTACCTTCCTAAGAACTGGCATTGTAGCTGGACCACCGGAAGAGGTCACATATGCAAGCCTTCTATATTATGGGGTCACACGCATCCTAGGCGCGCATCACCCTAAGGCAGGGTAATAAATACGTGCTACCCGACCCAGATCGGGGCTGGACTTCACCACACGATTATCTCGCGTGTCTTCCTTGTGGCCAGCCACTCCAACACCTGGGACCCATTGCAACACAGTGGAAGATGCAAACAGGAAGAGGAGGGACAGAAGTTCATGGGCTTGTCTCAAGAGCCAGAGGTGGGAGAAAGAACTCTGTTAATTAGTTAGTGGCAGTAGATGGACACCTTAGCTTATGAGACCCTTCCTCCCACTCGTATCCATTGTTGGAAAAGCATGTGAAATTGTTACGTTTTCCAACACAGAAGGGGTCTATTACTACTACTACTGCTGCTGCTACTACTACTGCTACTACTACTACTACTCTGTGTCTAGACCAGATATGAAAGTGCCAAGATGGAGCCACCTTTTGGTGAGTTCATTCTGCAGTTCCTTTCACTCGACCTAGTGTGGGGAAAATTAGCTGTCACAAGGTGGCCGTTGCCCATGGTATGCCTGATTGAGGTTAAAAAATACCACAACCTCTGAGGAGGCTCTTTCTGTGGACCCCAAAGAGTATAGAGCAGTGGTGCTGAACCTATGCCATGCGTGCCAGAGGTGGCACTCGGAGCCCTCTCTGTGGGCACCCGTGCAGTCACCCCAGCACAGAGTTTGCCCTGCCCTTCTGCCCAGCAGCAGAATGGGAGTGCTTCCTCGCTCCTCCAGCACAAAGTTCACCCCACTCCTCTGCCCAGCAGCCAAATGGGAGCACTTCCTCTCTCTCCCCAGCACAGAGTTTGCTCTGTCCAGCAGCCCAATGGGAGTGTTTTCTTCCTCCCCTATTGCTGTGTTGGCACTTTGCAATGAGTAAGTGGGTTTTGAGTTGCAGTTTGGGCACTCGGTCTCTAAAAGGTTCACCATCACTGGTATACAGTATAGTACATGCATGGTGGAGGGAATAAAAATCCAAGTCTTCTCTGACGATTCTGATTGTTTTTAGAATTACTATATTGTATCTGTTGGGTCATAAAAATCTGGGGGACTTTACAAGCCATTTTTTGCTTTGTTGGTACTCATCAGGCAATTGATAAAAAGAAGGTGTGTACATAGGAGTATGGAGGGACATTTCTAATGATGACAATGGAAGATCAGTTATAAATAAGGACTATAGTGTATACAATAACAATTTAAAATTTAGAAATAATTATTTTCAAATGCAAATTTGAAACATACTTTTTTGAATGTTTGCTCTTATCCTGGTCAGAGTGAAGTCCGTTTCTCATTCCTCACTTCCTGTAGTTCCCAGGTTTAATTGACATTGTCCAACAAAAATACCTCTGTTCCCCACTTACCTGTATTCTCCTTCTCTTTCTTACTGTTTTTAATTTCACAGCCATATTTTATGTAGGTACTTGTAATGAACCCTAAAGTACCTCCATAAGAATGTCTTTCCCTCTGTGTGAGTAAGACAAAAGAAAATGCCTTCCTGATTGACTAAGGATGTAACCACACAACATTTCCCCTGGATTGATGAAAATGTCTATATAACACAACCTAGTGTTAGGGTTCTCTACCTATGGTCCGGGGGCCAGATGCGGCCCACACCATTTCATGAGCCCTCCGTCTCCGCCACACCCACAAGTGCCATGTGTGGTAGGCAGGACAAAATGGCTATCTGGCCCCCAAAGCTATCTGAGGGAGCATGACCCGGCCCTCAGCATGAAAATGTTGAGGACCTGTGCCATGATGGTTCACACAGAAATGTTTTACTATCCTGGGAAGGTATGTTTCAAGTGTCCACCCACCACACAGCCACCCTTCTCCCTCACCCTCTCTGACATTATTACTATTCTGTTACCAACCTTTTTTCTGGAATTCAAATACAGTACCTTCTTTTTAAATATTTAGCAAGTGAAATAGCGAACTGAAAAGGCATGGTAAGCATTCAAATTAATGCTATATCAGCTTAGTGCTATAGCACTGTGTGAACCGCAGCTATAGTGCTAAACTAAAAATAATAATTTTAAATACAATTTACATATTGTTTTACAGTTGTTTTATAGTTGTAGTCCTTGGCAGGCAAAAAGAATAGGGTTCACTCCCACATCATATCCTATTCATCATCAGTTCTGTTGCCTGGTTGAGGTTCAAAAATAACACAATCTCTGAGGAGGCTCTTTCTGTGGGCCTCAAGGGGTATATTTAGTAACTCTAAAAGGCAGATATAGGCAATCACTCAATCCAAAAGGAAAATATAAATGATGTGAGTGCGTACACACACATGCGCGTGCGCGTGCGCGTGCGCGCGCACACACACACACACACACACACACACACACACACACAGGAGGAGGGTTTTTAACAGCCAGTCTGCCCCCCGCGAAGTGGTGGAAAAGGAACAAGAAACCGTTTGAGGCTCCGCTACTTTTCATCCCGTGAAGGAATGCCTGACGGCGGTTCCGCAAGGTGATGCACTGGCGGGGCATAATGGGAGGTGGTTTTAGTGGGTAAAAATCTCACACGCTGTGAAGCAAGGTATGGCTCCACAGTATCTTTTGAAGATTTCCACTTACCCTAACACACACCCACACACACACACACACGACAAGCCCTGCTGGCCTAACAAAATGAGCCACATACTTATGTAAAAAGACTAGATCTCTAGATCTACTAATTATTAGTACTGTACTAATATTGTGAAGACAACAGAATATTGAAAGGAACAACAGTGGTAAACACAGTACAAACAAAGGACAAATACCCTTCTAGTCACTCCTGCAATGTATATGTGTTTGTGTGCATGAGAGTGCTTACTTATTCTTGTACATGTATGGATGCCCCAATATGTTTGACAATGAGAGTAACATGTTGTATGAGAAAGCAGGGGCCTTCTTCAGTCTTTGTGTGGATGAGTGCATTTAGGAGGACACCCTCCTGACTGTGTGTGGAAAAACACACACTCAAATGCATAGTTCTCTCTACTACTGTCTGCCTTGTCTTCTGTTGCACTGATTTCACTGAGCATCAACCAGCATTTCTTGAGGATCTTCCCACAGAAGAAAATCCCTTAGACTTAGATCCTCCCAGGCTACGTAGCATATCGAGCAGCAAGGGATCTCCAATGGTTTAAATCTTGCGTGGGTACTTTGGCCTCCTCCCATGTCATTTTCAGGTTTTTTAAATCTGTCATGAAAGTTCTCTGCCATGTAAAAAGAATCCCAGCAATACAAATACAGTACAGTATTATTTTAAGACTTAGTTTTGTTTGCCTTCATTTGTAGACAAAGAAAACGTGAGTCATGAGCTGTTGTTTGTCTTTAAACCTTTTCAGACTCTTTCCACCACACATTTCTAATGTTCTCCTACTCTTTGGGGAGTATGCTCTTGGTATACAGGAGATGGCAAAGTGTGTAATATACTAGTGTGAGTTTTGTCCTAAGCAGGTTAAACAAAACATTTCGACAGTTGGTCTGGATAATTTTGGAATTTTCTCTCCTCTGTTTTTAGGAAAGCATTAGAAATGTTATGTTAAAAAAAATAGAAATGACACACTATCCCACAATATAGCATGAAAAGCTACCTCAATTTAAACCCAAAGATGCTCTATTTCACACTGAATGAGGGGAATTATCTGCTTTAATTGAAAAGCTTCAAAGTCATACTGAAGGTTATGAAAGCCTAACCTTCCCTGTTTATGTCTTCTCTACCATGATTTTATGGCTTAATCTAGCTTTTCTCACTTTGTGAACAAATCTGCTAAGTAGAATTTGTCACTGCCACGGGACTTGACAGGGGCGGGGAAGTACTGATGATGGGTGTACATGAAACACAAGCAGCAGTTTAGCTTTATGATTTGTTTCTAGATTATTCATCACAGGATTATCTATATTATTGGAAAGTTGATTCTCCAGATATTTTAACAGTCTTGTTAAAGATAAACCTGAGCTTTTCTTAATTTGTTGTTGAAGCCAGTATACAGTATTCAGGTACGTCTTCTTCTTTCAGATATTTGACATAAAATAAGAGATTTTGGAAAAATCAGTTTTAAATCCAGCTACTTCTCCTATTGCTCTCTGCTTTTTTAATCTCTGGAAGGGAGGGCAACTGGTCTAAGTAGGGCCGCATCAGCATAGATAAGCAAACTACTAAAATGTCCCATTCATTCCCAGCTAATTTAAGACCATTTATGTTTGGGTTAGTTTTAATCCTTTAGTTTATGCTTCCAATGAAATAAAAAGTTGCAAAAGGGAGTAAATCCTTTTTTCCTATCAAGATTATAATATTGTCTGTAAAGATTAATGAAGTGGGTTTGGATATTTGATTTAGCATAGAAAAGCTCTCTCAAACCTATTGTACACTAGCATGTTTGGAATATTAAATAGTTCTACTAGCTGCTCCTTCAGAGATGCCCAGCTGCTTTTTCCATAGATAGTGACTTCTTATTATTATTATTATTATTATTATTATTATTATTATTATTATTATTATTATTATTATTATTATTATTATTATTATTATTATTATTATTATTATTATTATTATTATTATTATTATTATTATTATTATTATTATTATTATTATTATTATTATTATTATTATTATGATGTTATGTGAACCCGGTTTCATCTGGTTAATTGGTTGGTCATTTATTTACTTATTTATGACACACATGACACATTTATATATCTTCATGTGTGTGATGTATGGGATAACCAGTGTGGTGGACTAGGACTCAAGAAGCATTTGGCTCAAATTTCTGCTCAGCCATGGAGACTCCCTTGGAAAGTGGAACTGGTAAAACCACTCTTTAAATATCTTGCTTGCCATCAAAGCTCTATGGAGGAGCTATAAGCTGGCGCTGATTTTTGGCACATAAGAACAAATGTGTGTGTGTTGTATGGCTGAACGTCTGTTATGGTGCTACATATGTGTAACTTGAAGTTGCACAAGTGGTAGTGGTGACAGCACCCAAATGTAACTCATATTCAGGAAACAGTTGTTTAGGTGCATAATGCAAATACAGTAGTCGCTCTGTGAGCTTCACACATTGAGCAATTTGACTTCCTTGATGTACCCTCTGCAGTCTTCTTCAGGCTTAACTTTGTATCAAACCAAGTACAAGTGGATTTCAACCAGTGACTGTGCTCAGGATGTGTGCTACTTCTAACATTAAAGAATTTCATGTTGTACTTTAGAGAGTACAGTACTTGCTCTGAAGAGTTATTATACTAGACTGAGGAATACATTTCCCTGGCTTTGATATGTTTGTTTCATTGACATTTCTCCATGTGGTTAGCAGTGACCTCTCTACAAAGCCATGTTAAATAATATTGTTCAGTCGGATGTCAGTTAATCTTTAGGCTGTTGTAACATTCCTCTGAAAATTCATCAAGTTGCATTGTCAGATAATATGTTTCACTGTGTTCCAGGAAGTGATTATCATGTTTGTTGGAGGTGACTGACTGCAACTCAGCTTACTTACAGTGACAAAGATGCATGCTTTTACAAGACAAGCGTAGACACAGAGAGAAGGCTCTCCTCAGGTTTCCCAGATTGTCCTTCACTTGCTCCTTGATCTTCCTTCAACCTAGACTGTTATTCTTGGAGTTGCTGATATCCCTTCCTTCCTTCCTTCCTTCCTTCCTTCCGTTCTTTCTTAAATTTCATTCTTGACTCTTTTTGATGGAGGAGCCAACTTTCCTATGATTTTTGTTGGCTCAGGAGAAGTGAAAGGGTGGCACTAGTTCTCTTAATCTCCATCTAAGTGTGCAATCAGATGGCAGTACTGTATAAGATTGCCTTGGATTGTATGGAAAAGGCAAGCTGTGCCAAACCTAAACAGCATAATAAAAAGTAAGGATATCACCCTGCCAACAAAAGTCTGCATACTTAAAGCAGTGGTCTTCCCAGTAGTAATGTATGGCTGTGAGAGCTGGACCATAAGGAAGGCTGAGTGCAGAAGAATAGATGCCTTCTGTGGTGCTGGAGAAGACTATTGAGAGTCTCCTGGACTGCAAGGAGATCAAACCACTCAATCCTAAAGGAAACTATCCCTGACTGCTCATTGGAGGGACAAATACTGAAACTGAACCAAAATAAATGTTACTGGGTAGTTTAAAATAAACTGTGTTTTGGCAAGACATACTTATGGGCATACTTATATATACATCCCAGCTGTATATCCTTTATTCCTTGGTGTTTGAATCGATTCCAAACCTGGCAAAGCCAATGTAAATGCAGGACTTTTTGTGAATCAAGATGCACTCTGAGGCAGCTTCTTAAGGTTGTAATGCAGTGTTGCTTAGTGTAATAAGTCATTCTAGAGTAGGCCAATTGAATTACTAAAGATATGGTAAGTCAACTCCCCTGAAAGTTCAGTTGATTTGAATGGCCTACTCTAGTTGTAACTTACTTTAGCATAGCAATGTATTGCACTAAACAACAGGGTTTCAGCCACAGAATTATTCAGCAAGCTGAGATACAGTACAGTGTTTTATGTTTAAAGTGCAAGCAATCTTGGAAAGAAATATTAAACTGTAAGTATATACTAGACACTCCACCAAAGAAAAGAAAAACCATTTATGGCCTCTGCTTCATTAGTTCCCATTTCTTCTGACTTCCTTTTTACCACAAACAATACTGAACATTGTCAACATTATCTCATTTACTTGCCAGCAAAGGAAATCTGTTAATTACTCTGACATTCAGAGTTTTCATAAAGTCTTGGGATACACATTCCTCTGTTTCCCCCCTCCACTACGTCACTGGTTGGAGGTTAGCCAGGAAAACCCTATTAACTTGCTTTCTCCTTTGTAAGATATTTAGAATTTCTTGTCTGGCCTACACCAATGCAATTTGTTTTCTTTACTTTTCCTCCACAGCTGACATTATTTCAACTGTTGAGTTCAACCACACAGGGGAATTGTTGGCTACAGGGGACAAAGGAGGCCGAGTTGTTATATTCCAAAGGGAACCAGAGGTATGTTTTTAAAAAGTATTTATCAAAATATATATCTTGTTACAGTACTTAATAGCACATCATAAATAATTTTCCATGAGGCTGTTGACGCATTGTAAACTATACTATACAATTACTTTACTCTGTAAGAACACCCTGAAGAAGCAATTCTGAGAAAAGTCATTGCATACCGGAACGGCTTAGGTGTTATATTATACTTTAGTATTCAAGTTGTACATCGGTATGTTGTTGGTTCATTGAAAGACATTTGTTATCTGAAGAAAGAAATTTGTTTTACATTATTCACCTGAAGAAAGGAATTTTGTGTTATCTGAAGAAAGAGACTTGATTTATATTATTTACTCAAAGTAAGAATTTGGTTCTCAATTAAAACTCATTAAGAACTTACTACATATTGTTTCCCACATATTTGTACTAACTGGAGACCTTGAGTGGAGCTCCCATACAGATGGTTTTCTTTATCTTCTATAGCAATATTCTTGTGGCAGCAAATTCTACTTCTACTTTCTGCTGTCTGAAGAAACACTCCCTTTAATATACTCTGAATCTTCTACAACTCAGCTTCAGTGTGTGACCTCAAGTATTATGACTGATAATATTATTGGTTTGATCAAGATTACATACTATGCTAACAATCTGTTGCAATCTCTCATCACCAGGAGAGTTGGTCCAGACTTTGGATCATTTTGAATTAAAGGGGGTACGAGGCAGGGATGTCTTTTTTCACCATTATTTTTTTACTTTGTCCATGGAAAGAACCATTTGCCCCATACCCCCATCCTTCCGACAGAGGGCATCTCTTTTAGAAGAAAGGGTCCTGCTGCTGGCTTCTCTTTTCAAGAGACAGATTTCAGAACCTAAATTATTCCCTGGAATCCAAACAATGCATGTTGCACAAATCACTCCATGCCATACCCGTCAAGCGTGGCTCCACAAAATATGGAAAATTACTGTGCATGTATGGATGCGTATGTGCAGTAACCCGTTTGTGCATGCACACCATGGCCACGCATGTGCAGTAGCCCATTTGCGCATGCACACAGTGGCCATGCATGCGCAGTAAGCCTTTTCCCCACTGTTCAAATACGGGACGGCGGCAGGAAAGGGGAGGAATGAGTGTTGAAAAATGGGAAATCCCGGCCAATATGGGATACTTGACAGGTATGCTCCACGCCCTTTCCACGTTCTCATCTTGGTTTTTAAAACACAATCATTCCATTGCACTGACTAAAGTAATTTGAGCAGAATAATTAATTGGAAGCCAAATGTGGCAGAATAATTAAATGGAAGCCAAAGTAGAGTTGAAGATTGTCAAGTACAATTTCAGTTGGGGTTGAATAAACAGATTCAGAAAAGGCAATGACAATTTTCTTCTTCATTTGATGTACATGTGATTTTCCCCCGCTTATTATCAAAGCATTACACAATTTAAAGTTATTTATGTATATGAAATACAGGTAAAATCCCAAACAAATAAAATGTTAAAATACTTGGACTATTTTTGATCAGAAATGGGGTACTTCATATGATGGCTTAAGATGATTATATACTGTACAGTACTAGCTTAGTGCCTGGCTTTGCTCGGGGATCGGGATGGGCGTCCCCGCCCTGCATGGGGGACCCAGTTCGGAGCGTGGTCCACCCTGGCCCCCCACCTCTGCCGCCCCTATTCACCTTCCCCGGTACCCACCGCGGGTGTGCTGCCCGGTACCTGGGCCTTGCTTACTCATGGTCCATCCGGGCCCCATGGTGGCGCACCCACCAACCAGGTGCCCCTTCCTTGCCTTGCGCCCTGGGCATCCCATGCAGTAGCCTGGCCCCGCCCCCCGCCAGCGCCCCTTACCTCTTGGGCCTTGTCAGGTCCTTTCTCAGCCGCTGTTTCCGGCTCCTTGTCCTGGCGGGACCTGCAATACGCCCCGGAGATGGCAGTGCCTAAGGAAGCTGTGGCCACTATCACGGCCACAGCTCGGGGTTCGGCTGTGGCGGTGGCAGCGCTGTCGTCCTCAGCGTTCGCGTTTCCCTCCTCGCCGGCACACATGCCTAGTCTTTCTGGCCGCTCCTCTGAGCTGCCGTGTCATGGTTAGCCATTGATGCAGCTCCCTTGACAACGCACATGCGCATTATGGGTTTTTTTCTTTTCTTCCGCCCAAGGCACCATGGGGCTTTTTCCCCATGCAAGGCGCCCTGGGGGTCATAGTCCCCACATAGTTTTGCATTTTTTTTGGGCGCAGACCCTGAACCGGGACCCTGGATCCCCCTGTTGCGAAGCTAGCACACACAACGCACCTGTGTGCCAAGTTACAGCGTGCTGGGTGCAGGGGTGTCAATTTGTATTCATCACATACAAGGTGACACCTTCTTTATATATATATATACCTGTAGATGTAGCATTAAGAAAACAACATCTTCACCTCTGGGCCTTGCCTGGCCAAATCTTTCATCATTGTGGTAAATACAAGAGGAGAATTACTTCTGCCTTCCATTTCAACAGTGGGAAAGTATTTGTGGGGAAATAGTCCAATTCCTTCCGTTTTGGATTGTCAATTCATAACTATGTGAACACAGTGCTAACCAATGCATATAAAGTTCTATATTAGTCTCTGTGTCCCATAGATAGTGTTTTTTCAAGTCCACTTGAAAGACTGAAATAAAATCTGTGATCAGTAACCTTTTTTTTTTTGTCCTATGTTCTCTGCAGAGTAAAAATGACCCTTACAGCCAAGGCGAGTACAATGTTTACAGCACCTTTCAAAGCCATGAACCAGAGTTTGACTATTTGAAGAGTCTGGAAATAGAGGAAAAAATAAACAAGATAAAATGGCTGCCACAGCAGAATGCAGCCCATGCTTTACTATCAACAAATGGTAAGTGGTAATTTTGAAGTGAACATTGTGGTTTTATACTGTTCCCTTGGATAGCATTAGCTTTTGGTGCAGTATGGCTGATTGTGCAATGAATTTCTTAGAGGGGAAAATTTGAGCTACATACCAGCTACTCAAAGGGTGGGGGCAAATTAGTTAGTAACCCATTATAGTACAGTATATAGATTGTGACAGAAATCCTGTTGCATAAATTTACTCTATGTAAGGTTGTTGACATTGTCAGCTGCAACAATTTTCTTTCGAAATAATATTTTCGTGTCAGAGATTACTGGGGGTTGAAAGGATTTTCACTGGAGAAACTCCACTCATGGGATGCCCGAATGAGGCTCCTTTCATGTTCCCAAGTGCAGCCCTCAGGTATCAAAACCCAACCTTCCAGTCTCCAAATGCAGCATCTTAACCACTAAGCCAACAGACGAGCTGGTTTCGAAATAAAACATTATCAGTTTTCTTCCCAAAGATTCAAGGCACCAGTGGAATCATTTTCATCAGGATGCCATTGCAGGCTGCAGGATAGGATGGGAAGTCTTTATTTAACAGAAATGACCACAATTGGGATGACTTTACTGTTGGTAGTTGGTAGCTGTTTCTGGTAATTAAAACTTACCCATCCTGTCCTACAGCCCCCAATGACTTCTTTACTATGAAAGTTTAGTGTATGAAACTAAGACACAGGACACAGCCTCGGGCTGGGTTAACTCAGGTTTATTGCATCGTGGACAGAGGGAACATGAGGTAATGGCGGATCGATAGCTCTTTATATACAGTAGGGATACATTTGAACGTGGTGCCATGGTAGCCCATTGGCTACTGTCTGCGTGACGTCATTGTGGGTCACGCCCTTCTTGTCCAGGTGTAGGTGGTGGCGGGAAAGCTTCCCGCGCTGTTGCCTTTGATGAGTTCGGACCAAGAGAGCTTGGACGCTCGCTGCTGCCAGCTGGTGGTCATTAGCTCGCGTCCTATTACAGGGTTTATATGATACAGCTGAAGGTTACATTGTTGCTATAGGCAAGGTTACATTGGCTCAGATACATTGTAATTCATGTGGAAGGTAAAACCATTAGAACACAACACCCCTCCCCCCTAGGACGAGACAATGTCTCGAGCCCACACTTCAACACACTCCCCCCCCTTAGGAGACAAAGTCTCTCAGCCAAGATGGTTTATTTCGAACACGCTGGGGTCTCGATGCGGGCTGCCTTTCCCCGGGTTTGCTACCTCCTCTTTGTCCCCTGGTTTCCTGCCCTGTAATTTGAGAGGGAGACTTGTTAGTGACTTGCCGCGGCTCCACGGCGTTGTTGGGGTGTGTGCTCTTTCTCGGGGAAGAACCGGGGGCACTGGGGGCTAACGAAAAACCCCTCTTCTCGCTTGGAAGGGTGGGGGAACACTCCTGAAAACCCCCCCGGCTCGCAAGACCAGAATCAAAATCAAAATTACATTCGGGGGACGCGGCGGCGGCCGCACATTCCTTTTCCCTCCCCCCGGGCTCTGATAGAACTGGGGTATCAAAAGGATATGAGTCGGGATCACTGTTTTCCCCCCCGGATTCGGACTGATGTCCCTCATTTTCTCCCCCTTGGGCTAAACGGGTGGGGGAGAACCCTATCGCTGAATCCTGTTGCTGTGCCCCACTGACCGGCCCTTCACTCACTCGGCGCCTCAGTTGGTCAGCGTGTCTCCTCCAGAGGAGACCGGTGCTCGTTTCCACCCGATATGACACTGGCCCTGTTTGTTCTACTATCGTTCCTGGCACCCAGGCTGGCCCTGCGCTTGCATAGTTCCTGCAGTAAACAAGGTCGCCGGCGGCGAACCCTTTCGAGACTGCCAATCCTATGTTCTTTCCTTTATCCTCGACTCTCGTCGGGTCCAGCCTGGTCAGAAGCGTGGTCAGTTTTCGCCGCATCAAGAGTTCTGCCGGCGAGTAACCCGACGCTAAGGGGGTCACCCTATACGCTAACAAGAACTGACATACTTGGTGATTTAGGTCCCCCGGGCCCATGCGCCGAAGCGCATCTTTTGTTGTACGCACCAACCGTTCCACTTGGCCGTTCGTGGCCGGGTGAAACGGCGCGGATGTGACATGCCGAATGGCGTTTGCTCCCATGAATGCCTCGAACTCCGAGGAGGTGAAGCAACTCGCGTTATCGCTGACTAAAGTGTCGGGTAAACCGAACGTGGAAAAGACTCTCCGTAGCTGGCTAATTGTTGCGGCGGAGGACGTGCTCTTTACTGGGATAACCTCCAGCCACTTGGAGAACGCATCCACCACCAGGAGAAACATGGTTCCTCGGAATGGGCCAGCGAAATCTACATGTACTCTGGACCACGGCCCCCTTGCTGTGTCCCATTCCCTATGCGGGAGGCGGGCCGCCTCTGGTCGGGATCCCTGGCATGCCCCACAAGTGCCGACCATGTGCTCAATGTCCGCGTCCAGCTGTGGCCACCAAAAGTAACTGCGGGCCAGCGCTTTCGAACGAACGATGCCCGGATGGCTGACGTGCAGCAGTTTGAGCACCCTCGGCCGCATGGCTGCAGGAACCACCACCCGTTGGCCCCACAATAGGCACCCCCTTTCTAGGGACAACTCTAGCTTTTTCCGAAAGAATGGGTCGAATTCCGTGCTTGGGGACGATGCCGGCCACCCCTTTTGTACCCATGAGCTGACTTTCTCGAGTGTCCTGTCCTTGCCTGTCGCCCTCGCAATATCGGCTGGTACTATTGGGGGTGCATCTAAAACCTCAATTAGTAACACCTGGCGGTCTCTTCCTACTCTAGCCTTCTGGTCGTCCGACAAGGGCAAAGGGGATCTCGAAAGTGCATCAGCATGGCTGATCTCTTTTCCGGGCCGGTACACCAACTCGTGTTGGTAAGCGTTGAGAAAAATGGCCCATCGCAGCATTCTCGGTGATAGGATCTGCGGGGTGGGCTTGCTTGCCGTGAAAATCCCTAACAGGGGCTTGTGATCCGTCACGATTTTGAACGGGCGGCCATACAAGAAATCGTGAAACTTTTTGGTCCCCGCTACAATTGCCAATGCCTCCCTGTCGGTTTGTGCGTAATTTCGCTCTGCCTGGGACAGGGACCTTGAATAAAATGCAACCGGGGCCTCCCTTCCGTCATCCAACACGTGGCAAAGTACTGCCCCCACCCCCACCGGTGATGCATCACAGACTAGGACCACCGGCCGTTTGGGGTCGAAATGCGTTAGAATTGCGTCAGAGGTCAAGAGTTGCTTTAATTCTTTGAACGCCCTCTCGTGCTCGTCACCCCACATCCAAGTCTCCTCTTTCTTAAGCAACCGATGGAGCGGTTCGGCCACGGACGCCTTCCGCGGAAGGAATGTATGGTAAAAATTGAGGAGCCCCAGGAATGACTGTAGCTCGGTTTTGGATGTGGGGCGAGGGGCCTTTTTGATGGCTACTACTTTGGATTTGGATGGCTTGATACCCTCGGGTGTAATCCTGAACCCTAAGAACTCGACCTCGGTTTCGAAAAAAACACATTTGTCCTTCCTCAGTCTCAGCCCCGCTTTCTCGAACACCGTTAGTACTTTGTCCAATCTCTTTGCCAGTTCGGCCTCACTCCCCCCAGTTATTAATACGTCATCAAAATAAGGCAACACCCCCTCCAGCCCCTTCAGGAGGCGTTCCACAAGCGACTGGAAAAGGCCGGGTGCCGAGTTCACGCCGAACTGTAACCGCGACACCTGGAACGCTCCTTTATGTGTGACTATCGTTTGTGCCGCGGCCGTGGCGGGTGTTACGGGAAGCTGCTGATAGGCTTGTGCCAGGTCGAGCTTAGCGAAACACTTTCCCCCATTTAGCCTGGCCAAAAGGTGGCTGACCACCGGCACCGGGTATGCGTTAGGGCGGATCGCCTTGTTAATTGTACACTTATAATCAGCGCAAATGCGCACCTCCCCGTTAGCCTTCAGAGCTGTTACAATTGGAGTTTCCCACTCCGCGGAATCAACAGGAATAAGAATCCCCTGGCCCACCAATTTGTCCAGTTCCGCCTCTATTTTGTCCTTTAGTGCGAAGGGCACCCTGCGCGGTTTGAGTCTTATCGGGCGGACCTCCGGGTCTAGGTCGAAAGCTACAGGGGGTCCCTTGAATTTTCCAAGTCCTTTTTCAAAAACGGCGGGATGCGCATCGCACACCGCTTGTATTGGGTCCACCCCCACTGCATGTACTCCCCCTATAAACAGGCCTAAGGGCTGGAACCACTGTGTCCCTAGGAGGCTACAACTCCCCCCCTTGAGGACAACTAGGGGCAGCTCCGCAGAGTGTCTCTTAAACTCAACCCGAAATCTCCCGACCCCCAACACCGGAATGCTGTTCCCCTGTACATCTCGTAGCGTGGACCTCAATGTTTTAAGTTTGGGCCGCACGTGGGGGTCGATTTTCAAGAACTCTTTCTGGGGAATTATGGAATAGGAGGACCCCGAGTCAATTTCCATCCTGATAGGGGCCCCTTGTACTAGTACCTCAACGAAATAATGGGACTGTTCCGCGGACACACTGAGCACTGGGACGTCGTCCTCGCTGCTGTCCGAGACGCGGCCCACGCCGTCCTGCTTCCTCGTGGTCTGGACGCCATCTTTGGGCCTCGCTGAACGGTCCGGTCTGGTCGAACGGTCCGGTGACTGCCTCCGGCCCTCCTTCCGTTTTCTGCATGCCTTGGCGATGTGCCCCCGACGGCCGCAGGTGTAGCATTCGGCCTTTCTAAATGGGCACCTCGCACGCTCGTGGGCCGCTCCGCAACCATCGCAGCGGCGCCCCCCCTTTCGGACCTTCTGGACCTCCTCGCCGTCGCTGCCTTCCGAAGACGACTTTGAGGCCCGTTGAGTTGCGTGCACCGATTTTTCCGCTTTACCGGCTCTGGGACGCCACTCACGCCACTGGTGCATCTCGTCCACTCCAGCATTCGTGGACTCTGCGGCCTCCGCGGCCTCGACGACCTCTGCCAGCGTTGGTGGCGGCTCCTTATTCATCAAGCTGCGCTGCACCTCCTTGTCTTTCAGGCCACACAGCACGCCGTCCCTGAGGGCCATTTCTAGGATGTTGCCCCATTTGCAGGGGGCGGCGGCTACCCTCATGGCGGCCACGAATGTCTCGACCGACTCGTCCGGCGCTTGGACTCGCCTCCAAAACGCGCTCCGAGCGGGAAACATCGCCCTCGAGGGTTGGAAGCGCTCCCGAAGCAGCTTCATGATGTCGTCCGCCTTAAATTCGCTCACCTTCTTCGGAGCGATGATGCCCACCAGCGTCCGCTTGGTCTCCATCCCAAGCATGCGGGTGAGGATGGCCCTCTTCCTCTCCTCATCGTCTTCCTTGACTTTGAGTTCCACCAGCGCCGCATGGAAGTCCATCTCAAACAACTCCCAGTCTTGCGGTTTGGTGATGTTGAACCCGCTCTGTGCCCTGGCTGCTCCTTGGGGATCCATTATCCCACCCTCGTCGCCAATTTAGTGTATGAAACTAAGACACAGGACACAGCCTCGGGCTGGGTTAACTCAGGTTTATTGCATCGTGGACAGAGGGAACATGAGGTAATGGCGGATCGATAGCTCTTTATATACAGTAGGGATACATTTGAACGTGGTGCCATGGTAGCCCATTGGCTACTGTCTGCGTGACGTCATTGTGGGTCACGCCCTTCTTGTCCAGGTGTAGGTGGTGGCGGGAAAGCTTCCCGCGCTGTTGCCTTTGATGAGTTCGGACCAAGAGAGCTTGGACGCTCGCTGCTGCCAGCTGGTGGTCATTAGCTCGCGTCCTATTACAGGGTTTATATGATACAGCTGAAGGTTACATTGTTGCTATAGGCAAGGTTACATTGGCTCAGATACATTGTAATTCATGTGGAAGGTAAAACCATTAGAACACAACACCAAGTGATTCCATTGGAGCCTCAAGATCAGGGGTTCTCAACCTAGGACCCACAGGCCAGATCTGGCCTGCAACACCATTTCATGTGGCCCATGCCCTCGCTTCAGTCACCGCTTCTTCTACCACTGCCTCAGTCCTTGTCTCCTTCCACTTGGCTTGTCATATTCCTAACAGCACTCCATAGCAGGGTGAATGTTGTAAACCAGGGATTCTCAACCTGTGGCCCATGGGCTGGATGTGGCTCACGGCGCCATTTCATGTGGGCCCCTATCGCCTCCACCACACTTGGAAGTGCCATGTGGTGGAGGAAGGGCAAAATGGCTGGCTGGCTCCCGAAGCTATATGAGGGAGCATGACTTGACCCCCAGCTTAAAAAGGTTGTGAACTCCTGCTGTAAACCAACGGTCTGAGGGGGTGTGAACCGGTCCACATCTTTAAAAGGTTGAGGACCCCTGCTCAAGATTTTTGGAGGAGAAATCGGAAATGTTTTATTTTCAACAAATTAGCACAGCTGAGGATATCATCTGCCTTACATGGTGTAATTTACACAAAAGGATTTGAGCAAGAGAGAGGTTTAAATGCTAGCACCCTCTCCTTTGTGAGAGAGTGTGATTTCTCAGCAGTTTTATCCAGAACTAGATGAGAGAATTTAATGAGTCCAAGGTACAAGCTTTCTTTCCCCAGCATTGATGTCTATGTGTTCCCATGGTTTAAAATACAAGAAAATCCCCCAAAGAAAGGGGGGGAATTCAGTTTGAAGCAAAAGCATGGGGGAAGCTATATTGAAAAATAAGAACATTTAGATTAAATTTACTTCCCCTTCACATCATGGATGCATTCATGCTCAGTGTTTATGCCTTAACTTCTACTCTAAGTAACCACTATAGCAGATAGCGAACCTTTTAGAGACCAAGTGCCAAAACTGCAACCCAAAACCCACTTATTTATCGCAAAGTATCAACACAGAAACAGGGAAGGAAGGAAATGCTCCCATTGGGCTGCTTGGCAGAGGGACAGGGCAAACTCTGTGCTGGGGTGACTGCATGGGTGCTCACCATACCTGTCAACCCGCGGCTCCGGAAAAACGGGACCTGCGCACATCGCTTGTGCGCAGGTCGCTTTCCACGCATGCGTGGAAGGGTTTTACCCCTTCCACGCATGCGCGGAAGCGCTACGCCGCTTGCGCAGCCCCTACACAAGTGGCATAGCACTTCCGCGCATGTGTGGAAGGGGTAAAACCCTTCAGTGCATGCGCGGAAGCGCTACGCCGCTTGCGTAGGGGCTGCACAAGTGGCATAGCGCTTCCGCGCATGCGCGGGAAGCGTTTCCCCTGCTGCCAAATTACTGGGTTTTGGCAGCGCGGGGCGGGTTATGATGTCAATTGACATCAAATTACGGGGTTTTCCCGGCCAAATCGGGATGGTTGACAGGTATGGGGCTCACAGAAAGGGCTCCAAGTGCCATCTCTGGCACGTGTGTCATAGGTTTGCCATCACTGCACTATAGTATAATTTCATCAACCATGATGTAGAAGAGCTGAAATGAAAGTAATGTGCCAACATGTAAAGGCAGCAGTTTTGCAGCACACTTTTTCCCTTAGTTACATAATTATGTTATGTATTTTGGGGGAGGAAGTTTTGTTGTATTTAATGGATTTAGTGCTAGGTAAACAGAGTTTTTTTGTTTGCTTGCTTTCGGGTTTCCCCCCTGCTCTTCAGGGAATTAAAGATTGAGGATCATTTCCTGTTTTTATCTGGAGTGGAAAATTAGAAACAAAAAAAAACCCATTAAGAATACAAACATATGCCCATGTTTAGATTGAGGATAGAGTTGAGATGTGGCCTGCATGACCTTATTTTTGAGGGTACCACCTAAACCACAACTCTTCTTAGTAAGCTGATTTTCCCCCTTTAGAGAATCATGGCTTTGGCTCCATCCATCAGCATAAAGGTCAATATAACCTCTTCTGTCAAACTAGTATTTTTTGCCCGGCATGGCCGGGCAGGGTTTTTTTGGGTGTTGGTGGTAGAGGTGTTTTTGGGGGGTGCACACACACACAACACAACTACACACACAACACAACCACACACAAACACGCATGCACGCACGCGCGCACGCACACACAACACACATACACACAACCACACACACACACCAAAGCTGTGTGGGGAGAGGAGGGGTTCCCCCTCCTCCCCCCCCCCGAAGCCTCAGTGAGGCCACCCACACACCGAAGCTACACGGGGAGAGGAGGGGCTGCCCCTCCTCCCCCTGAAGCCTCAGCGAGGCCACACACACACACACACACACATAAACCGAAGCTACATGGGGAGAAGAGGGGCTCCCCCTCCTCCCTCCGAAGCTTCAGCAATGCCACACACACACAACTCTGCAACCCCGCCAAAGCCACCTCAGGCTGGGCCGCGGTGGCATGGAAGGCAAGTGGCCCAGATCAGAAGGCTGCACTGGGGAGGCGCAGAGTTAGATTGGCCCAGCCGGCAAGAGGTAAGCGGGGCGGGGGACAGGGACTGAGGGGGGAAACTGGCAGGGGGCGGGTTCCCCCTTTCTCCTCCCAGACCAGGGAGGGTGGTGTGGTCCCTGCGCTTGTTTCCCCCCCCCCCTCTGTCCCTGTCCTCCGCCCCACTTACTTGTTGCCAGCTTGGCCATTGGATCAGCTGCTCACCTTCCGTGCCTCCGTGGTGCAGCCTGTCCTCCGTCCTTCGCCGGTTGGGCGGTGGGGCACCAAAAGCAGGTGGCCCAGCCGGCAACCGACGTTCCCGCCTGCCCGCCCGCCTACCGTGGGGATGGCTTTCCTCCGGGAGGCAAAGTGTCTCCCAGAGGGAAGTGGTTTGCACATTGGCCGGCCGTTTTTTTTAATGTGCGTACCGGCTTCCCAGCGTTCTCTGTGCTTGCGCCCTTAAGCCTGATTGGCTGAGGGGTGGCGTGGCATGGAGGATGCTGGACCTTGTAGTTTTTTATTTTTGTTATGGTTTGTGGGGCCGTTGCCCCACTTTCGGCAGTCGGACCCTTGCGGCGATGCTCACAGGGTCATTAGGTAAGTGTGGGCGGCTTGGTACAGGATGGTTGGGCTGGGTGTGGACGTGCATGCCGGACACGAACGGCCCACGCGCCTTCTTATAGGTATAGATAGTGCTATGTTAGAGGTATGATTTTCATCTCAGGGCAATCCAGATATAACGTGAGAACTCCAGCTTCAGGAACCCTACTCTTCTATCCTCTGAAATTTCTCTCACCTTTTGTGTCTGCACACAAATGTTGACAGATGACACATTTTCTGGGAATGCTGTGCAGGTGGCTGATTATTTATATTTATATTTATAGTGAGCAAGTGACTCAAAGAGATATGTGCTATATGCTGGAAACTCAGGCCCACCATGTCAATAGAGTTTTCCACTCACCAATTTTGTGTGTATTTATTGCTTAATATAACAAGTCAATGAAGTATTTTTAATTTTTATGTATTTTCCAAGGTACTGGCCTGCTGCAGGTACAATTTAATTGTGGGCAGATAATTCCTGGTAGTACTAAAAAGTTTACATTCATCTGAATTAAAAAAAAACATTAAAGGAAAATATTGATGAACCAGTCAGCCTCAGTCAATTTCAACATTTTAATTACAGTGGTACCTTGCATAACGAATGCTTTGCATAATGAAAAATTTGCATAACGAATTGTCCATTATGCAAGGGCAATACCCCGCATAACAAAAAAAACATTCATTATGCGGGGGTTTTGATAATCAGGGTATACCCGGTCAGTGGGAAACCTGGATAATAAACATTTTTTGTTAGTTATCCGGGGCATCTCCCATTCACTTCACATAACAGAAAAAACTGCATAGCAAAGCAAGTCACAGAACAGATTTTTCCCCGTTATGCGGGGTTCTACTGTACTCCTGAAAATAACGTGGGTGTACTGTAATTAAAATACAATCCAGATCCTTAGGGCCAATATATTAGGGACACGGATGGACACAAAAATCTCTGTTATCAGCATTTCATGAAGGATTTGAGTTCCTACTCTAGCAATAAAGTGAGTGTTCTGAACTGCTCACTGTTGACATATAGTATGTGAAAAATGAGCAATGACGTTAAAGTTGGCTTTATAATAACAGTGGTGGTTTATTTTGTTTTAAGATAAAACTATTAAACTTTGGAAGATTACGGAACGAGATAAGAAACCTGAGGGATACAATTTAAAAGATGAAGAAGGAAAGCTTAAAGATCTTTCTACCGTTACATCACTTCAGGTGAGTGACTGGAAACTTATTTTCTCTATTTAATTATATTTTGTCAGGGATTTGGCAATAGTATCTGCTCTCTGGCTGGAGTTGTGGGCAGGGCTTTCCAAATTAGACAGCAAACCTGCCCAGTCACCACACGGCGGCTTTCACATCTGAGTAAGGATTTGAAGCAAGGTCTAAGTCCATCATGCATTCTGCTGTACCTTATTGATTCATTTGAAGTTTTGGTTCTGTAACTAGCTCTGAAGTTATCCTAATTCAATTTACAGTTTTATATTTTGGAGGCATCCTTTGAGGTTGCTGCTAGTATGCACACAAATACAGGTGAAACTCGGAAAATTAGAATATCGTGCAAATGTTCATTCAGTTCAATAATGCAACTTAAAAGATGAAACAAATATATGAGATAGACTCATTACATGCAAAGCGAGATAGTTCAAGACTTACTTTGTTATAATATTGATGCTAATGGCTTAAAATTTATGAATCTCCCAATCCCCCAATCTCATGTACTCCATAATCATCACATAATCTCTTGTACGCTGTACCCCATGATCGTCACAATCATAACGATTTAAGGCATGACATCTCACGCTTTGCATGTAGTGAGTCTATCTCATAGATTTGTTTTTCCTTTTAAGTGAAATGAATGAACATTTGCATGGTATTCTAATTTTTCGAGTTTCACCTGTACAGGGAGGCATGGACAATTTGGCTAAAATCCTATTGCACAGCTCTGTGTGTGCAACAGTAGTGATGTTATTAGCAAAGGCAGATCATTGCTGATTAAAAGCTTTCTTTGACCATTTTAGGGTAGACTTAGCTTTGTTGCATTGTGCACCAGTTGTGTGGTAATTTACAAGATCAGTTACTGCAATATTCTCTATGTGTGGCTACCCATGAGGCTGGTATGGCAACTGCAAGGGGTCCAATACGGTATGTGGCTTTCTAGACTGGTTATTGGTTGTTTTGACCATATTACTCCGGTTCTAGCTAGTATGTGGTGGATCCCTGTTTTATTCTGTACCAGATTCTAGGTGCTGATGCTGATATACAAAGCCCTTAATTATTTATGACTGTGCTATCTGCAGGAGAGGCTCTTCCTAAGAAATTGTGCCTGGAACACCCAGACTCTCAAATTGCATATAGTCACATCTAGAAAAATAAAAATGGTGACAAATAGATTGAGCTCTTTTTCTGCTGTGGCTCCTTTATTATGGAATGAGTTGCCAAGTGGAAATTAGATCTGCTTCCACTTTATGGTCCTTTCAAAAACAACTGAAGACATTCCTGTTTCAACAAGATTTTCCCCTTGCTGACTTTTACAAATACAGAAGTTCTCTTTTACTAAATTCAGTGAACTGTGTCATACATTGTATGGCTAATGTGTTTGAGTTACCAATGACATCTAGGCAGGTATTTTAATTTTTATGTTGCAAGTTGTTGTGTTCTGATGGTTTTATTGTACACATGGATTACAATGTATCTGAGCCAATGTAACCTTGCCTATAGTAACAATGTAACCTTCAGCTGTATCATATAAACCCTGTAATAGGACGCGAGCTAATGACCACCAGCTGGCAGCAGCGAGCGTCCAAGCTCTCTTGGTCCGAACTCATCAAAGGCAACAGCGCGGGAAGATTTCCCGCCACCACCTACACCTGGACAAGAAGGGCGTGACCTGCAATGACGTCACGCAGACAGTAGCCAATGGGCTACCATGGCACCACGTTCAAATGTATTACTGCAGTATATAAAGAGCTATCGATCCGCCATTACCTCATGTTCCCTCTGTCCACGATGCAATAAACCTGAGTTAACCCAGCCCGAGGCTGTGTCCTGTGTCTTGGTTTGCATACACCAAATTGGCGACGAAGGTGGGATAATGGATCCCCACGGAACAGCCAGGGCACAGAGCGGTTTCAACATCACCAAACCGCAAGACTGGGAGCTGCTTGAGATGGATTTCCAGGCGGCCCTGGTGGAACTCAGAGTCAAAGGAGAAGACGAGGAGAGGAAGAGGGCCATCCTCACCAGAATGCTCGGGATGGAAACCAAGCGGATGCTGGTGGGCATCATCGCTCCGAAGAAGGTGAGCGACTTTAAGGCGAGCGACATCATGAAACTGCTGCGAGAGCGGTTCTGCCCCTCGAGGGCAATGTTTCCCGCTCGGAGCGCGTTTTGGAGGCGAGTCCAAGCGCCGGATGAGTCGGTTGAGGCATTCGTGGCCGCCATGAGGATAGCCGCCGCCCCCTGTAAATGGGGCGATATCCTGGAGTTGGTCCTCAGGGACGGCGTGTTGTGTGGCCTGAAAGACAAGGAGGTACAGCGCAGCTTGATGAATAAGGAGCCGCCACCCACGCTGGCAGAGGTCATAGAGGCCGCGGAAGCCGCAGAGTCCACGAATGCTGGAGTGGACGAGATGCACCAGTGGCGTGAGTGGCGTCCCAGAGCCGGCAAGGCGGAAAATTCGGTGCACGGGAAGTCCGGACAGTCGGTGCACGCAACTCGACGAGCCTCAAAGTCGTCTACGGAAGGTAGCGACGGCGAGGAGATCCAGAAGGTCCGAAAGGGTGGTCGACGCTGCGAGGGTTGCGGAGCGGCCCATGAGCGCGCGAGATGCCCGTTCAGGAAGGCCGAGTGTTACACCTGCGGCCGTCGGGGGCACATCGCCAAGGCATGCAGAAAACGGAAAGAGGGCCGGAGGCAGTCACAAGACTGTGCGGCCAGACCGGACCGTCCAGCGAGGCCCAAAGATGGCGCCCAGACCACGAGGAGGCAGGACGGCGTGGGCCGCGTCTCGGACGACAGCGAGGACGACGCCCCAGTGTTCAGCGTGTCCGCGGGACAGTCCCATTACTTCGTTGAGGTATTAGTACAAGGGGCCCCTATTAAGATGGAAATTGACTCGGGGTCCTCCTATTCCATAATCCCCCAGAAAGAGTTCCTGAAAATCGACCCCCACGTGCGGCCCAAACTTAAAGCGTTGAGGTCCACGCTACGAGACGTACAGGGAAACAGCATTCCGGTGTTGGGGGTCGGGAAATTTCGGGTCGATTTTAAGAGACATTCTGCGGAACTGCCCCTAGTTGTCCTCAAGGGGGGAAGCTGTAGCCTCCTAGGGACACAGTGGTTTCAGCCCTTAAGTTTGTTCATAGGGGGGGTGCATACCGTGGGGGGGGACCCAATACAAGCGGTTTGCGATGCGCATCCCGCCGTTTTTAAGAAAGGACTCGGAAAGTTCAAGGGACCCCCTGTAGCTTTCGACATAGACCCGGAGGTCCGCCCGATAAGACTCAAACCGCGCAGGGTGCCGTTCGCACTCAAGGACAAGATAGAGGCGGAACTGGACAAACTGGTGGGCCAGGGGATTCTTATTCCTGTTGATTCCGCGGAGTGGGAAACTCCAATTGTAACGGCTCTAAAGGCTAACGGGGAGGTGCGCATTTGCGCTGATTATAAGTGTACAATTAACAAGGCGATCCGCCCTAATGCATACCCGGTGCCAGTGATCAGCCACCTTTTGGCCAGGCTGAATGGGGGAAAGTGTTTCGCTAAACTCGATTTGGCACAAGCCTATCAGCAACTTCCTGTGACCCCCGCCACGGCCGCGGCACAAACGATAGTTACACATAAGGGAGCGTTCCAGGTGTCGCGGTTACAGTTCGGCGTGAACTCGGCACCCGGCCTTTTTCAGTCGCTTGTGGAACGCCTCCTAAAGGGCCTGGAGGGGGTGTTGCCTTATTTTGATGACGTGTTGATAACAGGGGGGAGCGAGGCTGAACTGGCAAAACGGTTGGACAAAGTACTGACCGTGTTCGAGAAAGCGGGGCTAAGATTGAGGAAGGACAAATGTGTTTTTTTTGAAACCGAGGTCGAATTTTTAGGATTCCGGATCACACCCGAGGGGATTAAGCCGTCTAAATCCAAAGTAGCAGCCATTAAAAAGGCCCCTCGCCCCACATCCAAAACCGAGCTACAGTCCTTCCTGGGACTCCTCAATTTTTACCATACGTTCCTCCCGCGGAAGGCGTCCGTGGCCGAACCGCTCCATCGGTTACTTAAAAAGGAGGAGCCATGGATGTGGGGTGACGAGCACGAGAGGGCGTTTAAGGAGCTAAAGCAACTCCTAACATCTGAGGCAATCCTGACGCACTTCGACCCCAAACGGCCAGTGGTCCTAGTCTGTGATGCATCCCCGGTGGGGGTGGGGGCGGTGCTTTGCCACGTGTTGGAGGACGGAAGGGAGGCCCCGGTAGCGTTTTACTCAAGGTCCCTGTCCCAAGCGGAGCGAAATTACGCACAAACCGACAGGGAGGCGTTAGCGATAGTAGCGGGAACCAAAAAATTTCACGATTTTTTGTATGGCCGCCCGTTCAAAATCGTGACCGATCACAAGCCACTGTTAGGGATTTTCACGGCGAGCAAGCCCACGCCGCAGATCCTGTCCCCGAGGATGTTGCGATGGGCTATTTTCCTCAACGCATACCAACATGAGTTGGAGTACCGGCCCGGAAAGGAGATCAGCCATGCTGATGCACTTTCGAGATCCCCTTTGCCCTTGTCGGATGACCAGAAGGCGAGAGTTGAAAGAGACCGCCAGGTGTTGCTAATTGAGGTTTTAGACGCACCCCCAATAGTACCAGCCGACATTGCTAGGGCGACAGGCAAGGACAGAACACTGGAGAAAGTTAGTTCATGGGTACAGAAGGGGTGGCCGGCATCGTCCCCGAGTGCAGAGTTCGACCCATTCTTTAGGAAAAAGCTAGAGTTGTCCCTAGAAAGGGGGTGCCTTTTGTGGGGCCAACGGGTGGTGGTCCCTACGCCCCTGCGGACGAGGGTGCTCGAACTGCTGCACGTCAGCCACCCGGGCATTGTGCGTTCGAAGGCGCTGGCCCGGAGTTACTTCTGGTGGCCACAGCTGGACGCGGACATTGAGCACATGGTCGGCACTTGCGAGGCATGCCAGGGGTCCCGACCTGAGGCGGTCCGTCTTCCGCATAGGGAATGGGACACAGCACGGGGGCCATGGTCCAGAGTGCACGTAGATTTCGCTGGCCCATTCCGAGGGACCATGTTTCTCCTAGTCGTGGATGCGTTCTCCAAGTGGCTGGAGGTTATCCCGGTAAAGAGCACGTCCTCCGCCACGACAATTAGCCGGCTGAGGAGAGTCTTTTCCACGTTCGGTTTACCCGACACTTTAGTCAGCGATAACGCTAGTTGTTTCACCTCCGCTGAGTTCGGGGCATTCATGGAGGCAAACGCCATTCGGCATGTCACATCCGCACCGTTTCACCCGGCCACGAATGGCCAAGTGGAACGGCTGGTGCGTACAACGAAGGAGGCGCTGCGGCACATGGGCCCGGGGGACCTGAATCACCAAGTGTGCCAATTCCTCTTAGCGTATAGGGTGACCCCCTTAGCGTCAGGCTACTCGCCGGCAGAGCTCTTGATGCGGCGAAGACTGACCACGATCCTGTCCAGGCTAGACCCGACGAGAGTCGAGGATAAAGGGAAAAACATAGGGTTGGCAGTCTCGAAAGGTTTCGCTGCCGGTGACCCTGTTCACTGCAGGAACTATTCCAGCGCAGGGCCAGCCTGGGTACCAGGGACGGTTGTAGAACAGACGGGGCCAGTGTCGTACCGGGTCGAGACTAACACCGGCCTCCTCTGGAGGAGGCACGCAGATCAACTGAGGCACCGAGTGAGTGGGCCAGTCAGTGGGGCTCAGCAACAGGATTCAGCGTTAGGGTTCTCCCCCACCCGCTTAACCCAAGGGGGAGGCAGCAGGGGACAGCAGTCCCAAGCAAGGGGGGAAGGCAGAAGCAGCGGCCCCGACTCATACCCTTTTGATACGCCAGTCCTATCAGGGGCCGGGGAAGGGGGGGAGGAGTCCGCGACCGCTGCCCCCGGTTGTAATTTTGATTTTGATTTCGCGAGCCGGGGGGGTTTTCAGGAGTGTTCCCCCACCCATCCAAGCGAGAAGAGGGGTTTTTCGTTAGCCCCCAGTGCCCCCGGTTCCTCCCTAAGAAAGAACACACCTCCCAACAACGCCGCGGAGCCGCGGCCAGTCACTAACGAGTCTCCCTCTCCAATTACAGGACAGGAAACCAGGGAACAAAGAGAAGGTAGCAAACCCGGGGAGAGGCAGCCCGCATCGAGACCCCAGCGTGTTCGAAATAAGCCATCTTGGCTGAGAGACTTTGTCTCATAAGGGGGGGGAGTGTGTTTAAGGTGGGCTCGAGACTTTGTCTCGTCCTAGGGGGGAGGGGTGTTGTGTTCTGATGGTTTTATTGTACACATGGATTACAATGTATCTGAGCCAATGTAACCTTGCCTATAGTAACAATGTAACCTTCAGCTGTATCATATAAACCCTGTAATAGGACGCGAGCTAATGACCACCAGCTGGCAGCAGCGAGCGTCCAAGCTCTCTTGGTCCGAACTCATCAAAGGCAACAGCGCGGGAAGATTTCCCGCCACCACCTACACCTGGACAAGAAGGGCGTGACCTGCAATGACGTCACGCAGACAGTAGCCAATGGGCTACCATGGCACCACGTTCAAATGTATTACTGCAGTATATAAAGAGCTATCGATCCGCCATTACCTCATGTTCCCTCTGTCCACGATGCAATAAACCTGAGTTAACCCAGCCCGAGGCTGTGTCCTGTGTCTTGGTTTGCATACACCAAACAAGTGTTATGATGTGATATGTGTTAATTGATGTTGATTTATTATGATAGCTTGTCTAATAGGTTTCTTGTTATAAATTGTTGTGAGTCACCTAGAGTGGTGTTTGGATGAATTGGGCAAGGTATAAATTGAATGAATGAAAGAATGCACAAGAAATTTCATGTCTGGAACCACCAGGTTTCTAGGACCTAAAGGAGAACATACCAATAGGTAAAGGTAAAGGTTTCCCTTGCTTGAAAGCCAGTTGTATCCAACTCTAGGGTTCAGTGCTATTCTCTGTATCAAAGCCTAAGAGCCAGCGTTGTCTGCTTCTGCAGACATTTCTGTGGTCATGTGGCAGGCATGATTAGACACTGGAGCACACAGAGCACTGTTACCTTCCCACCAAAGTGTCCCTATTTATCTATTTGCAATTTCTTGCTTTCCAACTGCTAGGTTGCCAGGAGCTGGGACAAAGACGAGAGCTCATTCCGTCCTGCAGTACTCGGGAATCGAACTGCTGACCTTCCATCTCCCAGTCAGCATCTTAGCCATAGAGCTTCACAAAAGTTGTTGCTGAAAATGGCATCCCAGAATCAATGGTTTTTTAAAAAAAAACTAATTGCATTACTCCTTATTTTTCAGCAACTAGTTGCCATTATTGTTATCACTGATGAAACATGTGATTCATCATGTTATGCTTTATGAACACACTGCATCACTATTACCAGTAAACTAGAAGAATATAAGTAAATATTGTTTGGTTCTCATTACAGTCATTTCTGATGCTGCAAATATTTATAAAAATACAAAAACCAAAACCAAAGAATACTTCCCTTGCCCGTTACAATTGATTAATAGGGTGGTGTAAAACTGAAAAGAAATCCTGTCAAAATGTCTCTTAAAAGTCCTTAAAATGATGCTTTAAGATAATATTTGAAAGTAATGAAATGTTTGCTTGCTAGATGTAATTAGTAACGTGTTATCTTTATTGGAATTTGTAACAACTTGCTGTATTTTTCACTACTACAGGTAGTTACAGGTAACTTTCAGTCTCTGTGTTGTAATGTTTAAAACTTCCAAAATATAATGATGTATAATATATATATGTAAACTGTATATACTTTTATTCATTTATGTAGGTGCCAGTATTGAAACCCACAGACTTGATGGTAGAAGTCACCCCCAGAAAAGTGTTTGCCAATGGCCATACCTATCATGTCAACTCAATTTCTGTCAATAGTGATTGTGAAACATACATGTCTGCTGATGATCTCAGGATTAACCTCTGGCATTTAGCAATCACAGATCGAAGTTTCAGTATCCTTTTACATGGCTGCTTAAATGGACCAGGTACTATGGTTTCATTATTTCAAAAGGGGTACACATAAAGAGCTTCCTCGAATATTGTGGTATTCTTGAACCACAATCGGGCATACCCTGGTAACGGCAACCTTGCGTTGCCGGCTAATCTTTCTCACATTAGGTCAGGCAAAGGCAACTACAGAATGAACTCACCAAAACATGCCTTCGTTTTGACAGTTTCACGTCTGGCCTAGACACGGAAGAAGGAGAATTATTTCAAAAGTATATCCAGTGTGCGGAAGAAGAATTATTATTTCAAAAGTATCTCTAGTGTTGTCTTACCAGTTTCAGGTTTAAAAGGTGGGCTGTAATAAATAAGATCTAATGTACTTGGCTAGATTGTAAGCCCCAGATGAAAATACGGTAACTTCAGACAGTCAAAAACTACTCTCTTGAATATTTATTACCAGTTTATTTTTTGTGCCATCTGAAATATTTATACACACCTTTATCTTTGAACAACATTATGCTTTATTTCTTTAGAGGACATTTGACACACACACCTTTCCAAATACTATGGTCTGCTGTTATCCATCCGTCAACCTACCCATCCAGCCCCCACCCATCCCACCATCACCACATAGTTCACAAACTAGGACACGCCTTGTTTTAAAGATATAAGATGTTTTAGCTGATCCATATAATGTAAACTTTGATTTGTTAAGCTACTTTCAAAAGTCTTGAGATCAAAATTTGAATAGTGCCCCAAGAAGTGATATATGTAGCAGGTTTGTGTAATTTGCCAGACAATTGGGAGATGAGTCATCATATTTAAGCATTGCACATGATCCCACCCTCACGTTATGAACATTATTAAAACTGTTATATTTGAGGGTATCACTTTGGGACATATCACGCAAAGCACCGCCAGGTTTCTGTATAACGAATATCCCAGAACCCCTATATTCCACCTCATTCCCAAAATTCACAAGCCCAGAATCCAGGGTACCCCCACTCCCGTGAGACCTATCGTCTCCGGAGTAAACTCCGCCCTCGAGCCCATCGCTAAGTATTTGGATTCCTACATTAACGCATATACTAGGCAAACTCCCTCTTTCATCAAAGACACAACACATTTTATTTCTCAGGTAGAGGGTCTGAAAGTCACCCAGGCAGGGGTACTTCTCACACTTGATGTGGAAGCGCTCTATACCAACATACCCCTTGAGGAGGCAAGAACCATAGTTCAGGATAAGTTAGACACTAGAGCCTCTCAACATCCACCAACACATTTTTAATGGAATTGTTGGACATCATTTTTGAACATAATTATTTCAGATTCGATAAATCCTTTTACATTCAGGTAAAGGGCGTGGCCATGGGGAGCCCACTGGCCCCCTCGGTGGCCAACATATACTTAAATAATTTTGAAAGTCAACACATGTATCAGCCCTCCAATCCATTTTTGCCTCATGTAATTTATTATGGTAGATTTATAGATGATTTATTTTTCATACTTGATTCTCAGGATATCGTCAGTGATTTTGTACAATGGATTAATTCCATCGATCACAATTTACGATTCACCCCCCATGTCCACACTTCATCTATCCCATTTTTGGATGTAGAGGTATACATTCCTGAGTCTAGAAAAGTAGCCGTCAAGTTGTACAGGAAACCCACGGATAGGAATCCGTGTCTTGATTATTCTTTTCATCACCCAGCCTTTGTCAGGAACAATATACCTTTTGGGCTCTTTTCCCGTGCTAAGAGGAACTCCACAGCCGACGCAAACTTCAACAAATCCGCCTCAGATATCCTAACAAAACTTCATAGCAGAGGTTATCCCACCCACGTGATTAATTCAGCACTCCAGAGAGTTAGGGACATACCCAGAAAACAATTGTTTGAGAGGAACAGCGACGAGGGGGCAATTTGATTAGTTGCTCCTTTGAGTATTCACCAGCTGCCAACCTAATTAAGAATATCATTTACAAACACTGGCATTTGGTTCAGGATCTTCCTGGATGTAACATAAAACCGATGATTGGCTTCAGAAGGTCGAGATCTATTAGTAATATTTTAGTACGATCCGATCATACTGCCAGAACTAATTTTGAGGACAAATCTTTTCCTACGGGACATTATAAATGCCACTCGTGCAGTGTCTGCCAGTTTTCCTGGGAAACCAAAGATATAGATGTCCCCCACAAACGCTTAACATACACTTTAAAATCCCTCTCCAGTTGCGCCAGTAAATGCGTCATTTACATGTGGGAATGCCCCTGCAAAATGCGCTATGTGGGACTTACCAGTCGACCACTTAAACAGCGGATTTCAGAACACA
This sequence comes from Bradypodion pumilum, assembly GCA_035047305.1. Classification (NCBI taxonomy): domain Eukaryota; kingdom Metazoa; phylum Chordata; class Lepidosauria; order Squamata; family Chamaeleonidae; genus Bradypodion; species Bradypodion pumilum. Next base: position 82,221,008 of record JAWDJD010000005.1, read on the forward strand.
GGTCTAAAATAAGACACCAGGTTTCAGAAGCTCCGCTGGTCTCTCACTATATTGAGAAGAGTCACACAGACAGGGATTTCCGCTTCGTAGTATTAGAAACGGTTCGACCAAAACCTTATGAAAGATGTGATATTAATAAGAAATTAAGACAACGGGAAGCATTTTTTATCCATTTCCTTGATACCATGTACCTGAAAGGGTTAAACCAGGAGCAAGACTTGGCGGCGTTCCTCCAGTTTCTAATAGGTAATAATTTCAATGGTTCTAGCAGCCGGCGTTGGGGTCCGCCGCTATTGGTTTCACGTGAGTCAGTTCATAGTCAGCATAAAGGCAGCTGCCTCACATACACTTTTCAACATCCATATGCACCTAATAGTTTGAGCGGAGGCAAGGACGCAGTCTCAAGATTCGTTACATATATTGGTAAGCTTGTGCCGTTTGACTTTTGTTATTGTTATGAATTCTCATGTGTGCCAGTAGCTACTATTTTCAGACATGCTAATCATTATGCTTGTATGTAATCTTTATGTACAGATCTTCCTGAAGAAGATATAATCATTCGAAAAGTCGTATTAACTAGTATCGACTTTGTAACAGAAAATCGCTATATCAGTGAATCACATCTACCTGTGATAGAAACAGTATTTTCAAGACAACTTGCTTTATTTGTGAATCATCTTTATTCTTCTGTGAAAAGAAACAGTGCATTATTTACTTTTACCCATAGTGGAAATTATTGAGTTATTATGGTTAGGGAACATTCCATTTTATAAAGACCTTGTTCATATATTACGTCTTCAGTTTTCGTGGACCCAGTCATTATTGCTACGGTTCTTTTTACCTGTTGAGCTCTACACCGTTTGCGCCTCTTTCCTCTTGTGTAACAGGGCTATCATTTAGAGGTCTTTGATTGTTTTGCCTATACAGTAGAACCCCGTATAGCACTCGCCCCATACAGCGATGAAATCACATAACGATGAGGCTTGGACGGGGGGAAAGCCATTCCACATAGCGATTGTTCCTATGGGGAAATCCGTACAATGATTTTCCAATGGGAAAAACTGCTTAGCGCCAAACACTTGTACAGTTTTTCTCAAAGGGAAAATCGTTGTACGGATTTTCTCATAGGGAAGATCGTACAATGATGAAAACTGCATAACAATCAGCTCTGTGGAATGGATTAAAATAACTATACGGGGTTCTACTGTACTTTCTCATCACTTTAATGGGCCATCACAAATTAAAGATGAGAGAAAACCTCTATATTAACCTAAACTTAATGCTTGTTCACGGAGGTAGTGTGATACAAAAGTAAAAGTTACAGTGCCGTTTAATAAATAAGGTAAAGGTAAAGGTCATCCTTGCTTGAAAGCCAGTTGTATCCAACTCTAGGGTTCAGTGCTCATCTCTGTTTCATAGCCAAAGAGCCAGCACTGTCCACTTTCTGCAGACATTTCTGTGGTCATGTGGCAGGAATGTCTAGATACCAGAGCACACGGAACGCTGTTTACTTTCCCGCCGAAGTGGTCCCTATTTATCTACTTGCAATTTCTTGCTTTTGAACTGCTAGGTTGGCAGGAGCTAGGACGAAAACGGCAGCTAATTCCATCCTGCAGTATTCAGGTATCGAATTGCTGACCTGCTGCCTTCCAGTCAGGGTCTTAGCCACTTGAGGTAAGTAAATAGTTGTGGGGAATTATGTACATAGGAGCAATAGTTAGATGCTAAACACAAAAGCAAGGCAGGCATGTGTTGAAGCTTGTACATTGGGATTGCATGTTTGAATACTTATCCATATGAGCAAGAATAGTGTGCATATTCAAAATTAACACAACAGAGAGCAGACTAGATTTCACTAAGTAGGTGAATGAATAAATTCAACTCTAAGGCAGTAGAGAAACTTAATTAAACTAGAGCATAGGATACCTTTCCATGTGTATAAGGCCTAAATAATCCAAATGCTAAGGACATGTCTTTTAGCGCTTCTTCTCCTTTAGTTACCACCCCCTACTTCTCTCATTGTTTCATGCTCTGACATCTAGGACAAATTCTATAATATCTCCCCATACAGCTTTAAATCTATTCACTTTCAACATCCTTTTATTTTTTGCCCTGATCTCACATGTCAATTTATCATTAATAGCTATATTCCAAATTTCTTGATTAAACAAAAATCTGAAATGACTTAGCACTCTCTTTCTGAGTAGTTCCCCAGCATTTCTGTTCCATAAAACTTTGATTTTGATTGTATAGAATTAAGCCATTGTTATTGAAGAATAGGACTGCAGTGGCTTAGTGGTGGACACTGAACTTGATGAGTGGAAGATCAGCGGATCAGCAGTTCGAGACCCGAGTGCTGCATAATATTTATTTATTTATTTATTTCATCATTTGTATCCTGCTTTCCTCTCCTGAGGGAGACCCAAAGCTGCCTAACAGCATATAAAAACAGTTAAAACATCACAGTTAAAACATCAATCACATATAAGCACAGTTAAAAACCCCTATCCAAAAATTACATTTAAACTCCATAAAACCTCAAAAACGACCCTTTAGTGTATGAGAAACAAGACACAGGAACAGCCGTAGCACTGGCTTAACACATCTTTATTGCATGGTGGTCTGGGGGAACATGAGGTAATGGCGGACGAACAGCTCAATATATACGGTGGTTATACATTTGAATGTGGCTCCACGATAGCCCATTGGCTACTGCTGGCGTGACGTCATTCCAGGTCACGCCCTTCTTGTCCAGGTGAGGTAGTGGCGGGAATCTTCCCGCGCTGTAGTTCTTTGGGGATTGGAACCTTGTGAGCTGGGTGCTCGCTATTGCCACCAGGTGGACATTAGTTTGCGACCTAATTACATGGAATACATTGATACAGTTGGTGGTTGTTTTATTGCATAGAAATAAGGACACAACAGACCCTCACTCACCCTCCATCCATTAAAAAATCTAAAAAACTGGAAAGAGCTAAACAGGAAAGGACTGCCAGGCCAAACTCCCACAAGGCCAGACAAGCCAGCGAAGTTGCGAGATAGAGTCATTCCTACCCCATACCCGCTGGCATAGCCATGTTTTCAGATTTTTTCTAAAGGAGAGCAACTCTGTCTGGAGGCATAATTCTGGTGGCAAAAGGTTCCAAAGGGCTGGGGCGGCCATGGAGAAGGCCCTCGTCCTGGTCCCCATTTGATGTGCTTCCTTCGCTGAAGGGCCCAGCATGGAAATTCTCCGGTCCGCCCTTGTAGGACGGGTAGAGAACCTTAAGTATCCTGATCCACTGCCATGTAAGGCTTTAAAGGTTAAAACCAACACCTTGAATTGCACCCGGAGGCATATAGGAAGCCAGTATAACACCCGGAGCAGTGGTGAGGCATGGGCATAGCGCCCACACCCCATCACAACCCAGGCAGCTGCATTCTGGACAACCTGAAGCCTCCAAATGGTCATCAAAGGCAGCCCCATGTAAAGCGCGTTGCAATAATCCAATCTGGAGGTGACCAGAGTGTGAGTGACCATGAGCGAAAGGAGTCCCAGTCCAGGAGTGGGCGTAACTGACGGATGACATGAAGTTGTGCAAAGGTCCTCCTGGCCACGGCCGCCACCTGCTCATCAAGCAGCAGCCGCAAATCCAGAAGGACCCCCAGATTACACAACGGATCTGTCTGGGGCAACACTGCCCCATCCAGGACCAAAGGTGGAAGCTTCCGGGATAGCTTGGGACCCCAAACCCAAAGCCACTCAGTCTTGCCAGGGTTCAGCTGAAGCCCGTTGTCCCCCATCCAGACCCTAACAGCCTCCAGGCAACTGGTCAGCTCCCATCTCTGTCCGAGATCCTGCCAACCTAGCAATTTGAAAGCAAGAAATTGCAAGTAGATAAATAGGTACCAGTTCAGTGGGAAGGTAAACAGCATTCCGTGCACTCTGGTGTTTAGTCATACTTGCCATATGTCCATGGAAACATCTTCATACACTGAAAACCAATTAATTCATTCTGGGGGAAAATTCATAGTGTTGGATACGACTGGTTTTCGAGCAATGGTGACTTTTACCTTTACCTATTTAAAAATGTGTTAACTGTAGATTAAGAGGCTTACATCAAGGGACTATTAGAATCACAGACCTGCAGTTCTCTGCTAACACTGAAGCTGTTTTATTCAAGTAAATATATTATATTATATTATATTATATTATATTATATTATATTATATTATATTATATTATATTATATTATATTATATTATATTATATTATATTATATTATATTATATTCCACCCCACTCAATTGCTCGACTCTGGGTAGCTCACAGAACAGGTAAACATCACAAAAGTCATAAATACAATATTACAAAATATCATCATTGTAAGAAAAAAGAAAAAAGTCCTTCATTTAAAGTCCATACATTTCAATTGAAAAGTCTACGCCAACAAAGCAACTGTCTCAGCACAGATCATACCGTGCCACAGGCAGATCCAAAGAATGGTGACAAAGGCCGGGGGTGGCGGCGAGGTCCTCCGGCGTTGGGGCCGCAACGTCCTTTTTATCCCCGACCGAGGCGGGGCTCCAAGGACGGCGGCCACAGCTGCTTCCAATCTCCTGGCCAGTGGCAAGGGTCCTCCGGCATCGGGGCCACAACATCCTTTTTATCCCCAACCAAGGCGGGACTCAAAGGATGGCGGCCACCGCTGCTTCCCATCTCCAGGCCAGTGGCAAGGGCGAGGTCCTCCGGCATCGGGGCTGCAATGTCCTTTTTATCCCCAACCGATGAATAAACACCTACGTAATGATAGGTCTTTTAGCTTCAGCAATGGCAGGGCTCTTTTTGGCTGATGCTCCAAGTGTGGTGGTTACAAACTGATGATATTCCTTGGTACTGTGCTTCAAAAGTTATCTTGCTAGAGCTCAGTAAAGCAAGTGACTACTAGTAACTGTATAAAGACTTTGTGTTTGTTAGCTGGAGCCATGCAAAATAAAAATGGTGAACAGATACATATTTATGAACAGAGCTCTCCCCATTACACCACTGAAACGTCATTGTAGAAATGTTCCTTAATAAATGTTTCTACTCAGACATTGTAGATATAAAGCCAGCCAATATGGAAGATTTGACGGAAGTCATTACTGCATCTGAATTCCATCCTCATCACTGCAATCTGTTTGTCTACAGCAGTAGCAAAGGATCTTTAAGACTTTGTGACATGAGGGCATCAGCTCTCTGTGACAAACATTTCAAGAGTAAGTTACTGAATTACACAAATACCTTATTATCTCCTGGATGTTGCTAGTTTGTATATAGAGGGGTTTTTCCCTCTTGATTTTGTATGGCCTACAAGAGCAAATTGTTCACAAATATAATATATTTATACATTAGAAAAAGTACTAGTGCAAGAGTTCTCAACCTTTTTAAGCCGGGGGCCGGGTCATGCTCCCTCAGACAGCTTTGGGGTCCAGACTGTCTTTTTGCCCTTACTCCAACACATGGCACTTCCTGGTGTGGTGGAGGCGGTGGGGCCACCACATGAAATGGTGCCACAGGCCACATCTGGCCCATGGGCCACAGGTTGAGAATCCCCATTCTAAATTAACCAGCCCGGCTTTTACACCATGCCATGTACATTTGCCTGAAGAAGTGACCTGTGAGTTACGAAAGCTTGCATTTTTATTGAGTGACCCTATAAAAGGTATTGCCTCCGTTCTGCAGTTGTTTGTTTGATTGATTGTATGGATGGGTCACATGGCTCAAATTTAAAAATGTGCACATGAAAAATGTCAATCTGTTTATTTTAAAATATCAGAGCATAGAAATACTGCCAAGCATTTCTTAACGGTCCTTCTTTGGCCTTACCAGTTTTTGAAGAACCAGAAGATCCCTGTAGCCGCTCATTTTTCTCTGAAATCATTTCTTCTGTGTCAGATGTCAAATTCAGCCACAGTGGACGTTACATGCTAGCAAGGGACTACCTCACTGTCAAAGTTTGGGATTTGAACATGGAAACAAGGCCTGTAGAAATATACCAGGTATTATTTATTCATTTCTTTGTAAATAATTTAAAAATATAATTCAGCAAACTGTTTATAGTTTTATAAAATATATGCTATTAGCATGTTTGGGACAAGACTAGAATGACTGTGAGATTGTCCATAAGAGTGCAGTTTTCGGGAATTATTTTGTGTGAATTTGTTAAAAACTTATATGTCCTCATTACATTAGGATTCTACAACTACCACTACAGCTAGCACCACTTTGCAAAATATACCTTAAATTTGACATGGTCTGTGGGGAAGTCTTCTTAATTTTGCGGGAGTCCCCGTCAGAAAGGAGGAGCCCCAACCACACTCATACCCCGCGGAAGCCGCGGAAGTCCCCCCGAGGCTCAGAGGCCCATAGAGGTTTAGACGTTGATTTACAGTACCAGGGGGAGTTAGCGGAGTGGTCCCCCACCCGTCCTAGCGAAAAGAGGGGTTTCAGTTCAGCCCCTGGTACCTCCAGTCCCAGTAGCCCCTGTGAGTTAGAATGCAATATAGCGCCCATGTTCCGGAGACCGACACCGCCAAGACCGGAGGCATCAGCGAGTCCGCCCACCACCACAGTCTTAAGGTCCCCCGAGCAGGGATCAGAAGGTAGCCATTCCCCAAGGGCGACCTCATCGGTGCCGCGGTTCACACTAGGAGGGTCCCCGGGGTCCGAGGGCAATAGGCAGGGATTTACCTCCCAACTGTTCATCCCATTCCCTTCCCCAAGCGCAAGGCAGGCACGGACGCCCCACAGAGCCACTGACGAATCCCCGTTTCCCGTTGCAGGACAGGCTCCCGCGGAGTCAGGAATCACAGGCTCTCCAGAATTAGGGCAGGCGCAAGCACGCCCCAAGCGAACGTGCGGCAAGCCACAATGGTTGCGGGACTTCGTCCCATCCTAGGGGGGAGGGATGTTATGTATGTATGCATGTTCATTATACTGTAAGGCAAGATTGTAAACACTCCAGATACAAACGATATCAGCTGTAAAGGAACGCGAGCAGACAGCCTATAGAGGGCAGCTGCGAGCGTTCACTCTCACATGGTTCACATTGCTCAATCACGGACAGCCGCGGGAAAACCTTCCCCGCATTCAGCAGCTGAAGAAAGACCTGCATTCAGCAGCTGAAGAAAGACCTGCATTCAGCAGCAGGAATGGAGGCGTGCCTGGGCGAGGCCACGCCGGTAGCAACCAATCAGCTACCGTGCTACAAGATTCAAATGTAGAGAGCTACTGTATATATTGTGATGTATCACCGCCATTACCTCATGCTTCACTGGAACCTCATGCAATGCAATAAACCTGTGTTAAACCAACCCTTCGGTTGTCCGGTCGTCTTTGGTCCCATACACTAAACTGGCCTAGGATAAAACAGCTTTCTATGCATGCTTCCTAATCGCTCTTCTACTTTCTTCTCTCAGCTGAAAGGGAAGGGAATGAGAAAACATTGGGTAGATCTCTGTTGTGTATGTACAATGTTGCTTGATATGTATGTACATTGTCGCTTTAAGAAATGTATGAATGTAACCTGGCCACAATCACAATGTAACCCAGCTGTTAAAGGAACGCGAGCAAGCTGCCTATAGAGGGCAGCTGCGAGTGTTCAACTCAAATGGTTATCATTCCTCAAATCACCTGCAGCCGCGGGAACTCCCCGCAACACTTGCTGGCCACGCAACACTTGCTGGCCACGTTACATGGGGGGAAGTGTTTTGCCAAGTTAGATCTGGCTCAGGCGTACCAGCAGCTCTCTGTAACCCCGGCTGCTGCCGCCGCACAAACGATAGTGACGCACAAGGGGGCGTTTAAGGTAACGCGCCTTCAGTTTGGCGTGAATTCGGCCCCCGGAATTTTCCAGTCCCTCGTGGAACGCCTTTTAAAGGGGCTTCCAGGCGTCCTCCCATACTTCGACGACGTGTTGATAACGGCGGGGAGCGAATTAGAGTTGGCAAAGAGGCTAGATGGGGTCCTTTCAGTGTTCGAGAGGGCAGGTCTTCGACTGAGGAGGGACAAATGCGTATTCTTTGCGAGGGAGGTTGAGTTTCTAGGCTTTAAGGTAACCCCGGACGGGATCAAACCCTCTGAGTCAAAGGTTGCAGCTGTGAAGAATGCCCCTCGCCCCACCGCAAAACCGGAGCTACAGTCATTTCTAGGGCTCCTAAATTTTTATCATACCTTCCTGCCTCAGAAGGCATCGGTCGCGGAGCCACTGCACGCGCTGCTCAAAAAGGACGCGGTTTGGCGGTGGGGGGACAGGCAGGAGAGAGCATTCAAGGAACTTAAGTCACTCCTGTCTTCGGACGCTGTCCTGACCCATTTCGACCCGAAAAAACCAGTGGTTTTAGTCTGTGATGCGTCCCCAGTGGGGGTGGGGGCGGTCCTGTGCCACGTGTTGGAGAGCGGGAGGGAAGCCCCGGTAGCGTACTACTCTAGGTCCCTCTCAAAGGCCGAGCGCAATTACGCGCAAACTGATAGGGAGGCCCTAGCCATCATCGCCGGAACGAAAAAGTTCCATGACTTTTTATACGGCCGCGAGTTTACGGTAGTGACCGATCACAAACCACTTTTGGGGATCTTCACTACCGGCAAACCCACACCGCAAATTCTATCCCCCAGAATACTGCGTTGGGCCATTTTCCTCAACGCCTACCAGTATGAGCTGGTCTATCGCCCAGGGAAGGAGATCTCCCATGCGGACGCACTGTCCCGATCTCCCCTCCCAAGTGTAGGGGACCCCACATGCGAGGTAGAGCAGGATCACCAAGTCCTACTGATCGAGTCTCTCGACTCACCCCCCATTGTCCCGGCCGACCTCGCCAAGGCCACGGCGGCCGACAAGATACTGGCCCAAGTTAGTTCCTGGGTTAGGAAGGGCTGGCCCACGACTCCCCCCGATGAAGAGTTCAGGCCATTTTTTAGGCGCAGAGTAGAGCTGTCGCTGGAAAAGGGCTGCTTACTCTGGGGCCAGCGGGTAGTTATCCCAGAGAAGCTGAGGGCCAAAGTACTGAGACTATTGCACACCAGTCACCCCGGGATTGTGCGCTCCAAGGCTCTGGCCAGGAGTTTCTTTTGGTGGCCCCAGATAGACGGGGACATAGAGCGTTTAGTGGGCACGTGTGAGAGCTGCCAGAGCTCTCGGCCCGAGGAGTCCCGGTTACCCCATAGGGAATGGGATACGGCCCGCGGGCCATGGTCCCGGATCCATGTCGACTTCGCTGGCCCTTTCCACGGGTCCATGTTTCTACTGGTAGTCGACTCCTACTCCAAATGGTTGGAGGTAATCCCTATGAACAGCACCTCCTCCGCCGCAACCATCAAGCAGTTGCACAAGCTTTTTGCCTGTTTCGGCCTGCCAGAAGTCCTTGTTAGCGATAACGCTAGTACCTTCACATCTGCAGAGTTCAAGACGTTTATTGAGTGGAACGCCATCAGGCACATCACCGCTGCCCCGTTTCACCCCGCCACAAACGGTCAGGTAGAGCGCCAAGTGCGCACTACGAAAGACGCACTGCGGCGCATGGGTCCCGGTGAGTTGAACCTTCATTTGTGCCAGTTCCTCATCTGTTACAGGACAACCCCCTTAGCTTCAGGATTTTCCCCAGCCGAACTCCTCATGAGGAGGCGTCCGGTAACACTTTTTGACCGGATGGATCCGTCCAGGGTGGAGGATGAAGGGAGAAACATAAACATAGGGGGAGGGAGCTCCAAAAGTTTTTCGGCAGGGGACCTAGTTCACTGCAGGAATTACGCGGCGTCAGGGCCAGCGTGGGTTCCAGGGACAGTCATCGAGCAGACGGGGCCAGTGTCCTACAGGGTCGAGACTAGCTCGGGTCTACTCTGGAGGAGGCACGCCGACCAACTCAGAAGGCGGGTCACTAGTGAAGGGGATTCAGCGTTAGGGTCCTCCCCCACCCGCATTTCCCAAGGGGGAGACACGGCGGAACCCGGGGATACTAATGCATATCCTCGGTTCTCAACCACAGAGGAGGATACTTTGGAAGAGAGGGATCAGTTTGATGATGATTATGAGTTGCGGTACCAGGGGGGTGTAGCGGAGTGGTCCCCCACCCGTCCTAGCGAAAAGAGGGGTTTCAGTTCAGCCCCTGGTACCTCCAGTCCCCCCAGTCCTTTTGTGTTAGAATATACCATAGCTCCAGCTCCCCGGAGACCAACAACCCCAAGGCAGGCATCGGGGGGGAGCCCACCCACCACAGTCCCCAGAACTCCCAGGCAGGGAACGGGGGGTGGCGAGACCACGAGGGTCTCTTCGTCGGTCCCGAGATTCGTGCTGCGGGGGACCCCCAGCTCCTCAAACGGTAGGCAGGAGTTCACTTCCCAACTGTTCATTCCCGTCCCCCAATGCAAGGTTACCACAGAGCCCACACCGAGCCACTAACGAGTCCCCCCTTTCCGTTGCAGGACAGGACTCCGCAGAGCCAGGCTCCCCTGTGTTAGGCCAAGCGGCCGCTCGCCCCAGGCGCACGTGCGGCAAGCCACAATGGTTGAGGGAGTTCGTCCCATCCTAGGGGGGAGGGATGTTGTGTATGTACAATGTTGCTTGATATGTATGTACATTGTCGCTTTAAGAAATGTATGAATGTAACCTGGCCACAATCACAATGTAACCCAGCTGTTAAAGGAACGCGAGCAAGCTGCCTATAGAGGGCAGCTGCGAGTGTTCAACTCACATGGTTATCATTCCTCAAATCACCTGCAGCCGCGGGAACTCCCCGCAACAGCAAACTACTACCGATCCACCACCGAAGATGGGCGTGACCCGGATGACGTCACGCCGGTAGCAGCCAATGAGCTACCATGCAGCCAGATTCAAATGTATTGTACTACTGTATATAATGTGAGGTATCTCCGCCGTTACCACATGTTCGTTCTGATCATCAACCAATAAACCTGTGTTAGTCCTTATTGTGACTCCTTCTATGTCTCCTGGAAAAGACACGAAATTGGCGACAAAGGTGGGATCGATGGCGAATCCCAAGGTCAAGGCGTACCAGTTCGATGTGAGCGAGCCCGAACAATGGGAGCTCTACGAGTGCCAGTTTCGGCACGCGATGGAAGCCGCGGGCGTCGACAATGACGCGAAGATGCACTCCCACTTCCTGGCCCAAGTGGGGCCAGCCACGCTGCGGATCCTGATGACCCTGGTGGCCCCCCGGAAGGTAGACGAGGTCCCCATCGACCGTATCCTGGAGAGACTGGGTGAGCATTTCCAGCCGCCCGTCTCGATCTTCCCAGCACGGGTCGCGTTCCACAGGCGAGACTAGCGACCGGGCGAATCCGTGTCCGCCTACGTGGTGGCCCTCAGGCTTGCGGCGGTCCACTGCCAGTGGGATGACCTGGACCAGGCCCTCCGTGACCGCATGTTGTGTGGTCTGAGGGACGAGGAGCTGCAGAGGAGGCTGATGACCCGCGACCAACGCCTCACGTTCAACGAGGTACTGCGGGAGGCCCAAGCAGCCGAGGAGGCCAGGAGCGGGGTGAGGCTGTTCATGTCCCGAGGGGCCGCGTCCGAGAGGGCCAAGTCACCAGTACAGGCGGCTCGGCGGACACCAGCGAAGGCGGCCTGGCGGGCCCCCAAGCCGCCCGCCGGCACACCAACGTCGTCCGAGGAGTCGTCCACCACAGCGGACCCCTACTCCAGCGAGGACGACGACGTCCAGAGGATCAAGAAGCATGGTGAAAGGCGGCAGACCCGAGAACGGCAGGACCGCCGTTGCGACGGTTGTGGGGCGTCCCACGACCGCACGAGGTGCCCGTTTCGAAAGGCCAAGTGTCACAACTGCGGCCGAAAGGGGCACATCGCCCGAGTATGCAGGCGCGGGCGAGTCGAGGACAAGGGGAGTTCCAGCCATCCCCAGACGCACCAACGGAAGGCGGCCGGCACCAGGAAGGTCGCAGCCAGCTACGGCGAGGAAGGCGTAAACCGCGTGGGCCTGGAGCACCGGCGGTTTTTCGTAGAGGTACTGTTGCAAGGGGTCCCGGTGAGGATGGAGATAGACTCGGGGTCATCTTATTCCATCCTGTCCCAAAAGGAGTTTATGCGTATTCCCCCAGATAAGCGGCCCAAGCTCCGGGCAATGAGGTCACACCTACGGGACGTTCAGGGAAATGGGATCCCGGTGTTGGGGGTGGGAAACTTCAAGGTGAAGTTTAAGAACTACTCCAAGAAACTGCCCTTAGTGGTCCTCAAAGGGGGGAGGTGCTGCCTTTTGGGAACGCAGTGGTTTGCTCCCCTGGGAATCGAACTGTCCGGCATTAACGCCATCGAGACTGACCCAATGCGGGACGTGTGCAACGCGCACCCAGACGTTTTCAAGAAGGGGCTCGGGAAATACAAGGGGCCCCCGGTTTCCTTCGAGCTGGACCCAGAAATCCGGCCCATCCGCCTCAAACCAAGGAGGGTGCCCTTCACCCTAAAGGACAAGATCGAGGCGGAACTGGACAAATTGGTGGGGCAGGGGATTTTGGTTCCAGTTGACTCGGCGGAGTGGGAAACGCCGATTGTTACAGCCCTTAAGTCGAACGGGGAAGTCAGGATTTGTGCAGACTATAAATGTACCATTAACAAGGCCATTCGGCCAAATGCATATTCAGTGCCCGTGGTCAGCCACTTGCTGGCCACGTTACATGGGGGGAAGTGTTTTGCCAAGTTAGATCTGGCTCAGGCGTACCAGCAGCTCTCTGTAACCCCGTCTGCTGCCGCCGCACAAACGATAGTGACGCACAAGGGGGCGTTTAAGGTAACGCGCCTTCAGTTTGGCGTGAATTCGGCCCCCGGAATTTTCCAGTCCCTTGTGGAACGCCTTTTAAAGGGGCTTCCAGGCGTCCTCCCATACTTCGACGACGTGTTGATAACGGCGGGGAGCGAATTAGAGTTGGCAAAGAGGCTAGATGGGGTCCTTTCAGTGTTCGAGAGGGAAGGTCTTCGACTGAGGAGGGACAAATGCGTATTCTTTGCGAGGGAGGTTGAGTTTCTAGGCTTTAAGGTAACCCCGGACGGGATCAAACCCTCTGAGTCAAAGGTTGCAGCTGTGAAGAATGCCCCTCGCCCCACCGCAAAACCGGAGCTACAGTCATTTCTAGGGCTCCTAAATTTTTATCATACCTTCCTGCCTCGGAAGGCATCGGTCGCGGAGCCACTGCACGCGCGTAGGCAGGAGTTCACTTCCCAACTGTTCATTCCATTCCCGTCCCCCAATGCAAGGTTACCACAGAGCCCACACCGAGCCACTAACGAGTCCCCCCTTTCCGTTGCAGGACAGGACTCCGCAGAGCCAGGCTCCCCTGTGTTAGGCCAAGCGGCGGCTCCCCCCAGGCGCACGTGCGGCAAGCCACAATGGTTGAGGGACTTCGTCCCATCCTAGGAGGGAGGGATGTTGTGTATGTACAATGTTGCTTGATATGTATGTACATTGTCGCTTTAAGAAATGTATGAATGTAACCTGGCCACAATCACAATGTAACCCAGCTGTTAAAGGAACGCGAGCAAGCTGCCTATAGAGGGCAGCTGCGAGTGTTCAACTCACATGGTTATCATTCCTCAAATCACCTGCAGCCGCGGGAACTCCCCGCAACAGCAAACTACTACCGATCCACCACCGAAGATGGGCGTGACCCGGATGACGTCACGCCGGTAGCAGCCAATGAGCTACCATGCAGCCAGATTCAAATTATTGTACTACTGTATATAATGTGAGGTATCTCCGCCATTACCACATGTTCGTTCTGATCATCAACCAATAAACCTGTGTTAGTCCTTATTGCGACTCCTTCTATGTCTCCTGGAAAAGACACGAAAATCTTCAAAATCCATCCCATTTGGTTGCAAAGTTTTCCTATTGTATTATCTGAAAGCTACAATTTCCACCACCCCCTGGCCATATCTGTCAACCATCCCGATTTGGCTGGGATTACCACGGAATTTGACGCCGATTGACGTCACAAGCCGCCTCGCGCTGCCAAAACCCCGTAATTTGGCAGCGGGGGGAAACGCTTTCCACGCATGCATGGAAGCGCTCTGCTGCTTGCGCAACCCCTACGCAAGTGGCGGAGCGCTTCCACGCATGCGTGGAAGGGTTCTACACAAGTGTAAAACCCTTGCACGCATGCGTGGAAGCGTTCCGCCGCTTGCGTAGGGGCTGCACAAGCGGCGTAGCGCTTCCACGCATGCATGGAAAGCGACCTGCGCACAAGCGATCTGCGCAGTTCCCGTTTTTTCCGGAGCTGCGGGTTGACAGGTATACCCCTGGCAGTCACTAACAAAGCTTTCAAACGCAGATTGTGAGGCAAGCAGAATGTTATTTGCATATTGTCAATTTTAGAGGGCAGAGAATTAAGTGCATCATCGATACTTCTGTTAATGGATTTTAAAACATTTGCACTTTAGAGAGTCCAAAACCGTTAGAGGAAACAGCAAAGAAGAAAGCAACATTAGGGGAAAGAGGTACAATTTATAATAAAAATGAGTCTGCTGTAGACAGAGCCCAACCACCAACTATAAAAATAAGTGCTTGTCTTTTAAAAGGTTGTTATAAACCAGGGGTTCCCAACCTATGGCCTGCAGGCCAGACCTGGCCCACAGCACCATTTTATGTGGCCCGCCACCCTTGCTTCTGCCATTGTCGCCGCCACTTCCAGAAGCAGCAAAAACAGCTGAAAATGCATCCGTGGCTGGCGTAAATGCATTTACAACAGCCGCAGATGCATTTTATGGCAATGTTTATGGCAGGGGGAACGTGTCCAGCCCACTCAGCTGCCTGAAGGGGCGTGGTATGCCTCACGGCTGAAAAAGGTTGAGAACCCCTGTTATAAACTGTCCTCATCTGAGGAAAAGCTGTGTGAATTGGAAGACTTTCTATGTTACAGATTTTGTTGCCAAATACAGTACAGCATGAAAAATTCAACCTTATCCTTGATGATCTTACACCACATGATACTAAGCCAGTACTGTATTAGAAATTCTACAGGCAAGCGAGTTATTTTATAGTAGCATGTTGGGCACCTTCTGGCCTGAGGACTGCACCTTTCAATGTCATTATCTTTTAGCCTTTTGACACTGTCCATGTGGTTTTCTTGGCAAAGCTTCTGATGTGGGTTGCTGTTTCCTTCTCCACTGGACTGTATTTAGTCTGAGTTCTCTGCTGTGGCTTGTCTGTCTTGGGTGGCTCTACATGGCATAGCCTCTTTGAATCAAACAAGCTCCCTCACTATGGCAAGGCAACAATCCTTGAAGGAGTTATTGTATACTGTAGATAAATTACTCCATGGGATACCCAATATAGTATAATGGGCAGAGTGACAGGTTAGGAATCAGAAGGCCAGGGTTTGAATCCCGCTCAGCCACTGAAACTCATTGGGGATGTGGAACTGGTTAAACCACTTTAAACATCTTGCCTACCTTTAAAACCTCACTAGCGTCACTGTCAGTAGGCTTCAACTTGAAGACACATCATGACAATAAATTACTACAGGCAAAACTTTGACTACATAATAATAATAATAATAATAATAATAATAATAATAATAATAATAATAATAATAATAATAATAATAATAATAATAATAATAATAATAATAATAATAATAATAATAATAATTCCCAATCCCTATGAAAAAGGAAGTTATGTTTATGTTTTTCCCAACAATATGAAATGGCATAATTGGAGGAAAGCATACCAGCAGTTGCTTTGAAGTTGATGGTTTAAAAAAAATTTTTTTTTGTTTGCTTTAATATTGTAAGCTGCCTTGCTTTGTTTTGTGATTAGCCTTGGACTCTTCAGGATTTCTTTGAAGTCTTCCCTTTTAACATTAACCATAGCTTTAATCACATCTCTCTGGCACTAATCAGATTTTAGGTGTCATGAACTGCTATGTATTTTCTGCACTTGCAAAGACAGTGTTGGATGAAGTTGTAGTCTGTTCCTGATCATTGAAGCAAAGTATGTTGAGAGGTGAATTTATGTGAATTTATAACATAATCCATTTACTGTATAACATAATCCATTGATTTACTTACTTTTAGGAAGATAATTATTCTTAACATGAACAATAGCAAACTATTGTCATAAGCTTGTTTACAGGCAACATTAAAAAAAACTGGAGCAAGAGCTGTTAAAACTGAAAGACCACATACTGTCAAATGGGAATAAACATCTAATCTTTGAGTAACAAAGCTACCTTTTGCTCACCCAACAGGTCCATGACTACCTTAGAAGCAAGCTTTGTTCCCTTTATGAAAATGACTGCATCTTTGACAAGTTTGAGTGTACATGGAACGGATCTGACAGGTAACATACCCCTACTAACAGCCACTTTAAATTTAATGGAGCCATGTTCAGTTCTATAATAATTAAAAATTCATATTCCATTTAGAAGTTATTCCTGTGAATCACTGTAAAAAACTGAAGGATGACTTCCAAATTATTATTTGTGTGTTCCTTATGTGGTCAATTAATATGAAGATTATAAATGTATTTTAAAATCTAAACTTACATTTGAATCAAAGTCAAGAAAGAGTGTTCAGCATGCTAACTTGTCTTTACTAAAAACAAAATACTATTCTTCGTCTTCCTTGTCTAGGCCAGACGTGAAACTGCCAAAATGAAGGCATTTTTTGGTTAGTTCATTCTGCATTTCCTTTCACCTGTCCTAGTGTGAGAAAAATGAGCCAGCAACAAAAGGTTGTTGTTAACAGGGTACACCCGATTGTGGTTCAAAAATACCAGAGTTTTCTAGGAGGCTCTTTCTGTGTACCCCAATGATATTATAATGGGGGTTGAGAATAGTGGCTTACCTAAAGCCACCCATATTAGAATTGTGGGATAATTGTTCTGACTTTGCACAATCATTTCTTCTTCTTCACTGAACTACCTATAACAGGACTTGCAAACTACATTTTAATAAATCAGAGAAAAAGAATAAGTGTGAGTGTTTAAGTGTTCAAAAGCCATATTACCACTGCTCAATGGGTCTGCTTCATACATTGCTACACACACCACTAATGGAAGTTGGCAGATTTGTCAGAGTCCATAAAATTACATCTTAAATGAAACCCACTGTGTTTTTCATTACTATATGTTACTGTTATTTTTATTATTGTTCTGATAACTCAGGATCTATCTGGAATTCAGGACAGAGGATGTTGGAGTGGTCTGCTTCATGCCTAAAAGGCTCATCTTCAGTGCAATCTATTTTATCTTGTACTTGAGTGATTCTTCCATTCACACAGGAGAGAGATCCAAAATGCTTCAGTTTCTTTTTCTTTTGACTATGGATGCCCCCTTCCTTGTCTTTTGTCACTCTCAAACAGGGCCGGCCCTACCATAAGGCGAACAGAGCGGTCGCTCCAGGCGCCCACTCCCAGGGGGCGCCGCAGTGGTAAAGCATGTGTAAAGTTTCGCCAAGTAACTTAATTTAACCCCATAATTTAGGGGTGACCAAGGGGGCGCCATAGTTGGATCTCGCTCCATCCTAAAACTTGCCTCGGGCCGGCACTGCTCTCCAGCCCTACTAACTTCCCTGATTTTTAAAAAAATGTTTCCTCCCAACAAGTCAGTGCATCACCAGGTACAAAAAGGTACCCCCACTACACCTAGAATTGCACTGTATCAGTCTGGGATGTTTTTAAAAAAAGAGTTAGAGAAGACAAAATTAAAGGAAGACATTTCTCCATTGGCTCCATTTGGGGCCATTCAACAATTATGTGATCCTTGAAGGGGGGAGGGGGTCTGCCATCTGAATTACGGAAAAATTACATGGGGGCGGGTGTGTGTCAGGTCAAAGATTATGCAATCCATTTGGAGCTGTTGTGCATTAGGCACCAATAGTGAAAAGCTCTAAAAATTAGAGTTTCGATACAAAAGCTCTGGATTACATAATTTTAAAAGGGGGGAGGGTGTCGAAGTTAAAATTACGGTCGGATTACATAGGGGGAGGGGGGTCAATTTCCCCCCACAATGGATCACATAATAGTTGAATGGCCCCTTTCAATGTCACAACCCCCTGCCTATGTCATAAATTGGTCATCACAGAGAATGGTGCCTACAGCTCTAAAGTGGTACCTTGCATTACGAACGCCTCATACAGCCTAATTTTCACATTACGAAAGGAAATCCACAGAAAACAATGCCTCACACTATGAATTTTTTTTTGGGAATGGATGAATTGGTTTTCAGTGCATTCCTATGGGAAATAAAAGCAGGACCGATCTCAATCACAGCAGATAAACTGCAGCCTTTGTGCTGTTCCAGAAAGGAATTAGACAGTTTGCAAAGGGGGCAGGATGGATCTAACACATGTTAGATCTAACACATATATAAATATGACTATTAAATTAAATTAAATGTGGTTGCTGAGAAAAAGGGTAAAGCAAACCACATCAAAGTGCCCTAGATAGCAAACTATATATCCCTCTGACACCCCACCCCACCCCAATGTTGCATTTTGGTTGCCTAGAAGCCAGGAAAATGCTCTCTAGCTTCTGTTATGGACCGATCCTGATACTGTACCTTAGAAATATTGGAATATTAAATGGAAATATTGGATAGAAAAATACTTTCCATCTCACTTAGGACTGATAAGACAATGGCAATAAATCTTGAACACTTCTTGTCAAAATGACTCGAACAGCACGTTCGAAAGTGTTTGAAAGCAGTTATTAAATCTAAACATCATTGGTTGCCCTTGCTCAAAAGCCAGTTGTATCCGACCAGGGTTAAGTGCACATCTATTATTATTATTATTATTATTATTATTATTATTATTATTATTATTATTATTATTATTATTATTATTATTATTATTATTATTATTATTATTATTATTATTATTATTATTATTATTATTATTATTATTATTATTATCATCATTATTATCATTATTGGTTTATTTATATCCCGCCCGCCCTTCTGCCGCGAGCGCCACCCAGAGCAGCTAACATAAGAAGAGAAAGCTCTCTACAACAAAAGAAAGCTTTCTCAACATATAGCCAAAGAGCCAGCAAATTCTGTGTCTGCAGATGTTTCCGTGGTTGTGTGGCAGTCATGACTAGACACAGGAGTGCACGGAACGCTGTTTACCTTCCCACCAAAGTTGTACTTATCTACTTGCAATTCCTTGCTTTTGAACGGCAAGATTGGCAGGAGCTGGGACAGAGACAGAATCTCACTCCATCATGCAGCACTTGGGTCTCGAACTGCTGACCTGTCGACCTCCCAGTCATCAAGTTCAGCATCTTAACCACTAAGCCAATGCAGTCCCACTAAATATTGTACATTCCATAATAAAATGGAATATAGTATACAGGGTTTTGCTCAGTTTTATAACACCAATCATTTAATCAATAAATTACAGTAAATCTGAGCTTTTTATATCCTCTTGGACCAAGCACAAGTATCATGGCTTATTTCACATAGATATTGTCAAGTAATGTTCTCATTAAGTTAAGGTATCCACATCCATCACACCCTAAACTGGAATTTTCATATAGCCTGTTTGCAGTAGCACATATGAGTTCAGCTGTTCTACCTAAATCGTGTTAGATTAAGGATTCATTTAACACTTTAAGTGTTTTATGGGGGAAAACAATTAGATCTGCCTTTGTATGGAACAATCGTATGGATAAAGTTTGTTATTACTAAAGTCAAATTAAGTCAGTTACTCATTTTTGGATCTATTCTTGGGATGACAAAACATTTGCAGTTCTCTGTCCTCAAACTGGTCAAAGATCTGTATCTTGCATTACTTTGCTGTAAGAAGAACACAAATTAAAGTGGTTTGAAACATATACAATATTTTCATAGTTTAAATCAGCTTCAAATCTATTAAACAATGCAAAGGTTTTGAGACCATTTAAAACCAAGTAGTTTTAACTGAATTCCACAATATAATCAGGCAAGATCTTTAAACACCAGACTTTGGTGAAGAGCCATGTTTAAGCTTGATGCCGAAATGTGGAAAAAGTCAATATTAATCAGATAAAAACCAAAAAACAGAGACAAAATAAAAATAGTTTATTTATTTATTGTATTTCTATACCGCCCATTTGGGTGGTATCCCATTCTGGTTGGTGAACAAACAGATAACAAATAACAACAATACACAGCAAATCAAGCAAACAATGAGTTGGTAATACAGAAATTCATTTTTTAAAAAAGAAAAAAACTGCAACACATTAAATAATTTTAAGGTGAGCTTTCACATATCAACTCCACTTCTTCAGACATTAGAGTGAGACTATATTGACTGTATTATTCATATATGAACCTGTGACTAGATGGGGATACAGATCTATACCTATAAAGCAAAGGTGTGGGTTCGGTGTCTGGAATGGGCTGCCGCATCCCTTGACCAAACCACATGAGATTCAGTACATACATACCTTGCCTCACTGTTGGGGTCCCAAAGCCCATGGGGAGGGGTTTGCCCCCTAAATTGATCTGCAAAGGGGGGTATAGTCAACAGGAGGGTTTGTGTCTACCCGTGCTAGGCCAACTGGGGGGGGGGGATTGTGATGTCATCGCCGAGCTCATATCACAGGCTAGTGGGTTTCCTGGGCAACACTGGCACTCAGCTAGCCGGGTTGGGACCATCTGGGCGAAGCCGGGCACCCCTGCTAGTAATAGATAAAGAGACAATAGTTTGGTAATACAGAAAGAAATAGGACTATCAAGCTATGAATTTTTGTATTACCAACCCATTGTGTCTTTGTCCATTATGTGTATCCTCACCTGGTCTTTATGTCTAATATGCCAGACATATAATCTTACTGTAATGTCTGAAGAAATGGACTTGATCCATAAAAGCTCACAATAAAACATAGCAGTTAATTTTTAAGGTGCCATCATATTTTTGTCTTTTATTTTGTTTTTGTTGGTCTGATATACTTGCATAGACTAACACTAACACATCTACTTCCTTGAAAAGTACAAATCAGACCTCCATGCAGAGGGGATTTCATAATCAGGGTACCATAGCAGAAATGGTCCTTTCCTATAGCTTCACATAATATCCCACTGGTGGAACACAGGGAAGGACTCCACAGGCAGATTTCAGTGCTCTGATATATTTATATACTGTATCTATATAGAGAGGCGCTTCTTTTGTTGTTGAGGTGCTAACTGATGTCATTACAAGCACCTTGAATTTAGACCAAAAATATATGTGAAGTCAGTGTTGTTACAATAGAACTAGTGATGTGGTTTCTGTAAGGTGTTCCTGTCTAGCTGGGACATCTTGCACTAGCGGTAACCTTCATGTCATGTTCAAGGGAGTGTGGACTTAATTGTAGTTCTCAGGATGTACTAGTGCATGAATTAGTGTGGCCAGGTTATACCTGTCCAGAGAAGTCTGCACTTGGAGGCTAGTTGAAGCTAAAGCCCAGATGTCTATGTTCCTTGGGTCCCCAATGACAGAAATACTGTAGATTCAGGAGTAGTTTCAAGTTCTGCTTCTTCAAATCTAGCTATCTATAACCATTTTACTGATCTATTACAGGCACTGTCCAGCCTCAAACATTATTTGGTATACAACTGTTCAGGAATATAATTATGTGTGCAGGTTCATCTAGATTACTGAGTTCTCTTGGGCAAGCGTTGGTGAAATAAATCCGAGTTTAATGAGAGCAATGCTTTATTTTGGATGGGATGCAAGCAGCAGAATTTTTCACTGTATTTGTTTGGAAACATTAAACTTCATCAATTTTCCTTCTCCACAGTGTTATTATGACAGGAGCATACAACAACTTCTTCCGGATGTTTGATCGGAATACTAAACGTGATGTTACTCTAGAAGCTTCCAGAGAAAATAGCAAACCACGAGCTGTTCTCAAACCTCGTCGAGTGTGTGTTGGAGGCAAGAGAAGAAAAGATGATATCAGTGTTGATAGCATGGACTTTACTAAGAAGATCCTGCACACAGCATGGCATCCAACAGAAAATATCATTGCAATTGCTGCCACAAACAATCTGTACATATTTCAAGACAAAATGAACTCTGAAATGCACTAAGATTCCTGTTTATAAAGAAACATTTGGATAGGCAATAGGTGTGATTGCTGCTTGAGCTATATTCCTTTACTTGGAAGTAAACACCACTGAATTCAGTGGAACATACTCTCCCAAAAGTATCCGTAAATTCAGTGTGTGGTGTGGATGGATTCACTACTCCAACTCACCACTACTTTCTGCTTCTGACAGCCATCAAATGTCTCAGTTCACTGCAAAAGCTGCAAATAAATTCTCTCTCAAGAAGAGGTTGCCTGTGCCCTGTTCGTCGCTAATTTTTATCTTGTTTGGTTTCCCAGACCTCTTTTTGTATTTGTGTTCACAGTGACCATGTAGAGCAGGGGTTCCCAACCTAAGGCCCATGGGCTGGATACGGCCCATGGCAGCATTTCATGTGGCCTCCCATCCCCTCCAAGGGCATTCAAGAAACAAAATGGCTGCCCCTTGAAGCTATTGGGAAAAAATGGCCACCCCCATCATGCAGGCAGGGCAAAATGGCCATCCAGCCCTCAAAGCTGACTGAGAACGAGACCCTGGCCCCCAGCTTGAAAAGATTGGAAACTCCTGATGTAGAGATAACATCTAATGCCTGTGTGTGATAGCCATGGGTGTGGTAGTGAAGGACATAGGTTGATAGGCCACACTGTACCTGTCTTACTAACATGGCTGATTTACACAGAAAAAGCTTCTAAAGAGCATGGTCAGAAGTGTTTATGATATGGGTGTTTCTAGCAGATTTCCATTTATTTATTGGCTGCTTGTCCTCTGGCACCCCGAGTCTACTTGCTATAGCACCAGCCTGAAAGGAGAGTCTGTGATTTTCATGTTTTTCTTAGGCACTGCCAGAGGAATCCCAATGGATACATAGCACAAAAATAAAAAAGCAAGGGAGTGACTTTAAACTCTGTAGTTACCACGGTAGTTTGAATGCTTCTGATTCATCTATTTTACACTTTGTGTGCTAATCAGGTCCAGGTACGATATTCACCAGAATTATTCTTTAAAACGGCCAATGAGATTGGACCGGTAGATACGCAATCCAATTGTCTGAGTGAAAGAGTAGGACAAAGACATCCTGAAGATAGGCAGATATGGTTCTAAGGCTGCAACCCCAAATAGATCACTTGGGAGGTTATGTGACGAGTTCATTTTTCTAGGTCCATGAAAGTTTTGAGACTACTGCCCTTATAGTGTTTCTGAAAAGCAAGCCATTATCAAAGCACAGAAATTTCCCACCACAAATGCCTTATATCACAATTATCAACTTAGGGCACAAGGAAAATTCCCTAAGTTACAGGGAACAGCTGCTTGAGGCAGTGCAGCAAGTTATATACATGAAAGAAGAATTGAGTCAAGAGGTGACCAAAGGTGGCTCAAAAATTCCTCTGATGGCGAGGTCCAGCAAAAGCATACAAGGTCTTACCCAGAATTTCCCAGTCACAAGGTTAACACTACAGGGAGATACTAGTCAAAGGGGCAGGACCATAAATGAGTTGGGAATGGGCCAAGCAGGAACAATCTATCATCTATAGTTGTTGTTACTCATCTGGGTCTGTACTTTGATTTCCTTCCCATCCCGCCCCATTCATACCAGGAATAGCACACAATTAAAATTACTTTTATCCACTTTAGCTGTGCAAAATATCACCTTGCTCAAACCTCTGCCATTGTCCCCCCAGGAACAAACTGGTTGGCTGCCAATTGGTTTAATTTTATTCTGAGAAAGCTAAACCTAAAGGGATGAGAAACACCTCCCATAATGTGCACAATGGACCGTAATAAATCTACTTAGTTAAAACTGTTGCAATGTAAGTAATATAATTTAATTAATTTGCCTACTTTACAAGTTAGAATAAATTAATTTAAATCATCTTGATTAATTTAAATCATCTTGTTGTGTAAAATTACTCCTTGGCACAACTTGAATAAAACTGTAACTATGAAATGGTCCTATTCAGCCATTCAAAATGGGGTCATTGTCTTCTTCCGTGTATAGGCCCAGATGTAAACCTGCCAAAAATGAAGATACCTTTTGGTGAACTCATTCCATAGTTCCTTTCGCCTGACCTAGTGTGAGAAAGATTAGCTGGCACAAGGTTGCCAGTGCCCAGGGTACGCCCGACTGCAGTTCAAAAATACCACAATCTTTGAGGAGGCTCTTTCTGTGTACCCCCAAAATGGGGCAAAATACTATACTCACATACAGAAGAGCCTAACTTTACTCCCTCCACTATCACACTTCTACATGTAGAGGGTGAAGAGAGTGAAGATGGGAATGTCAATGTGAACTGAGAGCTTTGAGTCTGGACTCACAGCTCTGTGGATAGCAGAGACCTGCCTTTTCAGACTCCTCATTCCTCACATGAAGGGTGGTCAAACTAGGGATAGAATAGGCAGGGTTAGAGCATTTCCCCCTTCACACACAAGTATTCGACATGGCTTTCAGCATCTGAACAGGGCCGAACCCAACTCAATTTCTTGCTCTGATCTAAAGCCCACGACAGGCTAGCCCTGTGATGGTGAACCTTGGCATTCCAGGTGTTCTTGGACTTAAATCCCTAAAACCCAAGTCCCTGTGAATCCACATGGATGGGTTTACTGCATACACAGTACAGGGACTTGTGCTTCTGAGAATTGAAGTCCAAGAACACCTGGAATTCCAAGGTTCGCCATCACGGGGCTAGACTGAGTGTCATTAAAAGCTCCCTCAGCTGCTGGTTTGGTAACCTACCTCTAAGCAGAAAAGGCTCTCTTAATGAAACGTGCATGCGTTTGTGCTTCGATTTGGAGGTGAGAAGAGATAATGGAAACCCAAGCAAAATTTAAGATGAGATGATGGTACAGGAAGCCCTGCAATCACATGAAGCTAATCAGGCCTACCCTTTTCTTAGCTGACATTGGATTTTGTGCATAGGAACAGATTGCATGCGCATCATTTTCAATAATCTACATACAATATGAAATGTATCAAATCAGATGGAATGTTTAAGCCACTGACAGAATGGCTATTTATGTACAATGTATTTAAATTAAAAATATAAATCCATTCTTGTAAAAACTTTTAAGAATGCAGCATATTGTATATAAACCTTCTTAAAAGACTTTTATTAAAATAGCTTTTAAAAACCTTTCTACTTTATCCACTATCACAGCAGATTAAAATAAAGTCATACCTGTATTTAAAAGTAGAAAAATATATGTGTAGGTTGGACTAGAGTCTGTCAGAAACTAGTGATAAACATAATCTTTGTATTACTTTATATTTCTTTCATATCACTTTCAGTTCCATTCTCTCCTTCAATTATTCAGTATATATAGACTGCATCAATTTTGCATAACTGCCCCCAGTTGTGCGTAGGCACCAGAAGATATAACTTCTTGTCCTAAATATGAAACAGATTTCCAGATATTTAACATACAGCTTTCAGTTATAAAGTAAGAATTTTTTCATTGGGATGGTGATTATAGTTCAGCCTCTTTTATCACTATAATCTGATTTTCTGAATGTGAGTGTCACTCATTGTGAATGCATAAAATATGTTTATTTCTCACCTTAGTTTTGAGCCTTCAGTGCCAAATAATAATATAATCAGTAAATCTGATTATTTGGAAAGCTTTGTGGCTGTATTCTTATGTTCCACAGATTATAAACTAGCATTTTGTGTGTGTGTTGGTGGTAGGAGTGGTTTTGGGGTGCACACGCACATGCCGAAGCTGCGTGGGAAGAGGAGGGGCTCCCCCCCTCTCCTCATAGCCTTGGCGAGGACACACACACACACACGCACACACAGGGTGTGTGTGCTCCGGATAGTTTTCCCTCCGGGAGATGGAGGCCGACAATGGTGCTCCGTTCTCGGCCTCCGTCTCCCGGAGGGAAGCGGTTCATTTTCCTTGGTGGGCGGGGGCTGAAGTTTTCAGCTCCCGTCCTCTGTGGAAGGCAATGTCTTCCCTCTGGGTGACGGAGGCCGAGAATGGAGCGCTGATCTCGGGCTCCGTGTCACGGAGGGAAGCTTTTCGCCGGGGCCGTGGAGAGAAGAGGGACTCCCTCTTCTCTCCACAACCCTGCTGAAGCCGGCATCGGCCTTCGTTGCTGGGGCAGCGGGGCCTGGACACAGTGGCGTTTTTTCCCGCGTGCGGCACTTTCCCGGCCTCCTCCACACTTGCGTCCCTCAGCCTGATTGGCTGAGGGGTAGCGCGGCTCGGAGGATGCTGGGCCTTGTAGTTTTTTTTTGTCTTTGTGGGGCGGTTGCCCCTCTCGACAACTGGACCCTTGCGGCGATGCTCGCAGGGTTTAAAGGTAAGTGTGGGCAGCTCGGTACTGGATGGTTGGGCCAGGCGTGGACGTGCATGCGGGACACATACCATGCAAGGCCCTTCTTATAGGTATAGATATGTTGATACTGTCTTTTTCAATAAAAACTTTATTTTAAAAATAGTGCTTAATTCTATTTCTATAGTCAATGCTTTGAACTGAAGAACTGCAGCCTTAGTTCAAAATTAACACTAGAAATGTAATTTTGAAAAAATCTATCCCAACTATTCTCTTGAAAGATACAAGAGTAAATGTTTTTGTGCAGACGTGCAAATGCCTTTCATAAATCATTTAGGCCTTTTAAAAATGGAGAGAAAAAGACACTTCTTACATAAGCTTCATTGCTAGCACATATGCACTGTAGAAACTGAAAGGTTACTTGTTTATTCAGTTAAAGTGAGTCACAGCTCTCATAAGCTCAAAATCTGTCTTACAAAATTTCATTTTAATACTCAGTTATTTTTATAAGTATGCATTATCTTTTGGGACAAACCTACACCTCTAATCAACCTCACAAAACGATCCCATACGCTATCTCAGTTACAACATGTGATGAGATTTACATACCCTTTTACTCCAAGTTTCAGAGACACATTAAGTGAGTTTACCTCTTAGTCACTATTTAGAAAAAGCAGATAGTGGTGAACTTCACTAAGTTCAGAATGCTAAAATCAACATATTTGAAGCCAGGAAGAATCGCCAGTTCCCCTCCCTAGTCCTATAATGATCCACTCCCAGAAAATTGCTTGCAGCCATCATGAACCCAGGAAGCTGCAGGAACAGAAATTTGAGGGACATGGATTCTTCACTTTAGTAATTCAAAGAAAAATCCTGTATCATATGACACTCTGTAGAGATTTGCTGAAACTTAAGATACAAACATTCTTGTACTCTCATCGTGAAACAAATACTGTATAAAGAACTTAGCAGGTCAATCTTGCAACTACTATATATAGCAGGGGTACTCAAGGTTTCATGCCATGGGCTAGACCACGCCCCCTCAAGACAGCTGAGCAGGCTGGATATGTGGTTCCCCTGCTGTAAATGCTGCTGTAAACCACGGCAGGCACAGGAGCATTTACAGCTGTCGTAAGCATGTCTGCTTCTGGGGTCATCGCTGGCCCATGGGCCATAGGTTGTGAACCCCTGATATATAGAGACAGCTCTCTTAATTCTCTGCAAATTTTCTCTTAATTCTCCACATGCATATTCTTTTTAATGTTAAATTAGCATTTCTGTTCAATATTAAAAGAAGTTGTAGAAAGCAAGTGTAGCACATCAATCCAAAGCTGAAGAGAGTAAAACTTAAGAAGGGGAACAGCATTACAACAGAGAATTTCCCCGCTATTCCATATGTTATGTGGAGTCTGATATCATGCTAGAATCATGATGTATGCAAGGAAAGCAAATGAGACTGCAAACCTTTATGCTACAGGTGTTAAATATTAGTTTAATTTATGCTCACATTTACAAATATAGGCTATGAATTAGGTGTTGATTTCCAGGGCAGATTCCTGTAGATCAGCAGTTTAGACTTCCCACTAAAGCCAGTTTTGCTTCTTTTCTTAAACAACAGATACTGTCTGTGAACTGGTGACAGAATGAAAGTTTTCCTTCCCAGATGGCTTAGTTATTCGGTGTATGCTAATACAGGCATACCTATTTATGCAAATCATATACATTTCAAGTAATTTTACTGTATACATCATAGCATAACAAGTACTAAAATGTTCTCCCACATCATGTCAGCTTCATGTTGTCTATCTACATGTACACATGACTAAAAGGATGCATTATCTGAAGAGTAAAGTGCTTTTAATAACTGCAATGTTAAATTTTGTAAGAAAACAACACTATTCATGCTTATAATAAACCAATTTTTAAAACAAAGATAGTTTTGCAATACAAGGATTAGAAAGTATGTATTTTTGTGCCATGCATGATATTCAGAATTGCTAGCATTCATTTCAAATAGCTATTTTTCAACCCAGTTTTTGGTTAGGACAGCACAGTGCATCATGACCAAAGCTCAAATTGTGACTGACAAAAATGGGGAGAAGAAAAAATTGAAGACAAATCTGAAAGCTTTCTGAACAGTGGTTCGCCAATCATGTTCTACTTTAACATGTCTTCCTGTAGGCAAAAGTTTAGACATACAGTTTAAACATGAGATGGCTTTCAGTTCAAAGACAGGCCATTTGCTGCCAAGACGGCCTTCCAGAATGGTACTAAATTCAATTATGCTTCCTTGCCTCAGATTCAGCAGCACCTTCTTAAACTCATTGCTTGCTTTCAGTACAATATCTTTGGTCACATCATCATTTTCTATAGTGTTACTTCTATTCGCCTTACTGAAAGGCATGCCCACAGTTATCTCAAATTTATACCTATCAAACCTTTTCATGTGGCACTCATGTTTTGTCAAGTATTTTAGCTGACAGAGTTCTTCCTCTTCCAAGGTATCGTTTTTTGGGTCACATGCTGGATAGGTTTCACCATACAAGCATCTCAACCAGTCACCAACCAAAAAGGGAAGCATGTTTATTGCTGCTTCTGCACTATTGTCTATGTCAGTTACTCTAACATATTTGAACCTTCCAGTCCATGTCACTCTATGGCCCTCCAGATGACTACATAAAATCTGGGTGCGTGCCATGTTAGTTGCCCTCCAAGCCTGTGGTCCACATGCAAAGCCATACTGATTCCAAGTTAAGGTGGAATTGTACACTTTCATCCCTTCTGAACGGTACACGTAAAACCAGCAGAACAATACTATAGCGGTAAGCCATACCAGAATAAGTTTAACAATTGAACTCTTGGTTAGCGATGTTACCATTTCAACCAGAGAATACCTGGCTCTTGTCCAACAATGGAAAAGCAAAGGAACAGCACAGAGAACAAGAGTCGCAACAATCTTCATAAGCTCTAGTGTTATAAACCATTTTATGAAGTGTACGATACACATCAAAGCAACACCTACCACCAGAATCGGAAGTGCGAACAGGAATAAGAAGTAGCCAATCGAAGCACGAATCAGACCTATGCCAGTCGAGTCTTGCAAAATAACAACTGAGAGTTCACACCACATGAAGCACACTAAATAAGGAACTAGGTACATGTATGTGCCTTTAAAGTTCTGCAGCTGTGCCATTCTGAAGAAAAGGTAAAATAAATACAAGAATAAAAGGCAAGGGATGCTCACATTCAGCACAATGAAGTGGCCAACAGGAATGCTGTAAAATGTTTTCCCCAATAGCTTCAAGTAGCCCAGATTCAAAGGTACAACCTGCAATAAGGAGAGGGAACCTGCAGCAACTTCGGTCAATAATGCCCTTCTTGTGTAGGGCTCTGCACTTGTGCCCAAACTAATGTAACTTGTCACCATGAAGAAAACAGAAATAGTAGCCAGCTCTGAACATGGGATCCATTCCCTGTCTGCTATAGGGAAGGAAAAAATGACAAAGAATACAGACAGCAGGAAGTAAAGGTATGGCTCTAAATGATTCCAGCCGAAGTTCACTTCTGCTTCTTCAACATCTAGGTTTGGTTCAAAACGGAGCAGCAAGTCAGTCAGGGTACGGAAATTTTCCCAAGCCTTACTATCCTGGAATACTTTGAGGGTGCAAATCACCATGGAAATGAAGGAGAGATAGAAAATAACTAAAGGGATAAAAAATGCAAAGAAGTGAATTGTCAAGTTACTGATAATAAAGAAGAATATCAGGGCATTGAAGTGATGTGTTGGAATAATGGTGGACAGCCAATGCATTCCTGCTTTGGATGCGACATCTATCAGGTACTCTTTGATTTCCATAATGGCGTGAAGTGGGTACTTTAGGACCTAGAAAAGAAAAATACAATTCTTTCAACTCTTCTGCACCACCGAACATCACCACTAGCCTCCTAGGCAGAGTAGATAAGCAAATTAGACCTGAGTTGCTATTTCAAAACAGTTTTTGTTTTGTTTCTTTACAGTTAACAGGTCCGTAATGATGGCAAATGTGTTAGCCTTCGCTTAACCAATGCACATTAGTGTTACAGACTGTGTTATCATTCTACCCCATCCTTCTCTCTAATAGCAGATTAGGGCTGCAGTGGTTCAGTGGTTAAGAAACTCACCTTGTTAGCTGGAAGGCCGGCAAGTCGGCAGTTCAAGACCCGGGTACTGCATGATGGTTTTGCGCACCTGTCTCTGTTCCAGCTCTTGGGGACATGAAAGGAGCCTCATTCAGGCATCCCCTGAGTGGAGTTTCTCCAGCAAAAATCCTTCCAACCCATAATAATTTCTGACATAAAATTATTATTATTATATCAGATTCAGGTGACTGACTGCCTATCACAGAATTTTTTTTGGGGGGGAAGGTGACAGGGTGGGTGGGGGCTAAGCATTTTTATATATACTTCAGGATCTTTCTGCACATATCTAAAAATTAAAAGAAAACTTGTTGACACATTGCAAATTGTTTGGTGAGACCCTATCAATGAGCACAAGGTACAAAATGCTGATGGCAGCACAGTGTAAACAAAGATAACAAAAGAATCTAGAAACCAGAGGTCAGGCACACTACAGAATTCGATTCTCTGTGTTTAAAAACACTGAGAGTTAAATGGGTGCCAGCCATTCCACAGAAAGAGCAACTGGGGATCTCAACAAGAACATACAATGATGACCTAACTCCTGATTAATACAGTTGTAAACACTGTATTAAGGCTTACAACATCTGCCCTGCTATGGAGCGCCACCAGGAACACACCGCCAGGGACACGCCAAGCCAAGTGGAGGGGACAAGAATTGAGACGGCGATGGCGGAAGCGGCAGCTGGAGCGAGGGCACAGGCCAGATGATTTGGTGCCACAGGCTGGATCAGGCCCACGGGCCGTAAATTGAGAATCCCTGATTTACACTGCCACAATCTATGATTACTTTAAATATTATAAACCAGAATAGCTAGTCCAGCATGTATACAGATGAGGCTAATCTTAGATTTGGATAGAATTAAATCTGTATTTCTTCACATTGTGACTCATACATTTAAATAATAACACCTAGCTTAATATTCTAGTGTAAAACAAGATTTTTAGGCAACCTGTAGCCTCAAATTCCTCTACCCTCCAATAGACCTATATGACTTCACTGATCCAATCTAATCTGTCAAAAAGCTGTAACAGTGGATGGACAAGAAAGTAGGAATCAGACAGGACTA
This sequence comes from Bradypodion pumilum, assembly GCA_035047305.1. Taxonomy (NCBI): domain Eukaryota; kingdom Metazoa; phylum Chordata; class Lepidosauria; order Squamata; family Chamaeleonidae; genus Bradypodion; species Bradypodion pumilum. Next base: position 82,252,561 of record JAWDJD010000005.1, read on the forward strand.
TAGTGGCACAATTTGGAGAGAATTATGAAAGTTCTGAATGTGTCAGAATAACATTTTTGTTCAGGACTAAGTGGAGAGGATAGAGTTTTTGGCGAATGGTCAGGAAGGTCATGAAATGCAAACCGTTTACACAAAAGGCTTTGTACCATTCTTGATTGCAAATCCTTTCCTTTTAAGAAGAGGATGATACATTAAAAGGCTGTTTGTAAGGGGTGAAGGCCATATTTGAGCATGCAGGGCAACAACCTCCAGTTTTCACCTTGAGTCGGAGTGGAAGCTCCTCTGGACTCTTCCCTGCCAGTTCATCATCATCATCATCTTGCATAAAGAGATTAGTTGGGATGATACCCTTCGCATATTTTTTGGTTATTTCAACAAAATCATCCAAAGCGATATAATTCTTTGCTGAAAGAAGTAAATATAAAATATATTTGCAAAATATAATCTTAATATGTTTCTATGGAGGAAACGGGCAACAAAGGTTTCTTGAACTGGGGACTACATATAGAGAAACACAGGTTGGTTGAAGAACCAACATTTTTGACATGATGAGGGAAATCCTGTTGCATAAACTACTAGCATGGGTGACCAGCTCCGCCCGGGCGATGATATCCCAGTGCCCATTGGATTCATGGCCGACAGCCATCTTACCCGGCCTGGGTGTCTCCCCTGTGCTCCGCCTCCTCCGGGCACCCATGCTAGTACACTATAAAGCTCCATGCAGCGACGGTGCCCCGGTGAGGCATCCTGCGCCCAGTCCGTGGTCTTGTCTGCTGCTTCTTGAGGCCTTTCACTGGCCGTGCCCACGCCGGATGCCGGCCACGCCACCCCATTGTTGCATGGCTGCCTCCGGCTTGTCCGTCCCCCTCGCTCCGCCCATGAGGCCCTTTCGTTGTTCCGAGGGTTTGGGGTTGGGGGAAGCCAGGTGTGCGCGTGGCCGACAACCGCTTCCCCCTGCCTTCTGCGCGCAACCATTGTTCATACACACCTACACCCGTGCCAGCCTCGACGATTGGCTGAGGCATGCCGCAGTGGTTCCTGGGGCATGTAGTTTTCTCGGTTTTCATGGGTTTGTGGGGCACAGAGCCCCCCTGCTGCCCCCAGATTCCGGCAATGCAATCTGTGACACCAAAGTAGGCATGCGCCAACATTCAGGGGGCTCAGTCAAGGGGTGTGGAAATGCATTTGGGACACACGGACACACACTTGTTTTATTTATATAGATGTCTGTGGGGTACACAAAAAGAACCTCCTCAATGATTGTGGTGTTTTTGAACCACAATCGGGCATACCTTGAGGAATGGCCACCTTGTGTTGCTGGCTAATCTTTCTGATACTAAGTCAGGCGAAAGGAACTACAGAATGAATTCACCAAAGGTGGCTTCATTTTGGCAGTTTAACATCTGATCTAGACACAAAAGAAGAAGAAACTATATCTGCAATATAATATGATGGCATCATTGGCAGAGGGCAATTTTCTATAATTAAAATCTTCTTTCTTTCATCCCACGACTTTCTATACCCCTGTGTAATCCCTTTCATTGCATGGAAGCCACAAGAGTCATAGGATAAAAAAAGGAACTCTCACTCTCCTTGTAACATCATGCAGCAGTAGTGATTTTCTGTAATTAAAAACTTTCTCCTTCCATCCCACATCTCCCATGATTTCCATACAATGGCCCAAATCCTGTTCAAGTAACTTTATATGATGGAAGTTGGTGATGACATCAATTCAGGCTGCTAAAATTTAATTTAAATTAATTAAATGCTTCTTATCCCTGTTTTAGGTTTTAAGGGGGTTTCTTTTGCCCTAATGTTGCCTTTGGTAGCCTTTGGATGAGGGGAACCTTTAACTACAGTACCATAAATGACCACCAGATTGCCATTATCAGGTATGGGACCACTATTAGTAATTTGGCTGCAATTTGGGTGATTAAAGGCTCCTTCTCTGTGACCCAAGGCTCCAAAAAACTTTCCTAGGGCAAAAGGAAGCTCTAGGGCCATGATGGCGAACATTGGCACTTCAGATGTTCTTGGACTTCAATTCCCAGAAGCCCAAGCCCCCGTGAATCCACACGAAGGGGTTTACTTCGATTCATCCGGCCTGCACCGCCCTCGTTGCTCCCGGAAGCAGAAGTAAAACATGCTCGTACGGGCACGGTTTACTTCCACTTCCGGGAGTGACGAGGGCGGTGCGGGCCGGATGAATTGCAGTAAATCCCTTCATGTGGATTCACGGGGGCTTGGGCTTCTGGGAATTGAAGTCAAAGAACATCTGGAATGCCAAGGTTCGTCATCACGGCTCTAGGGAGCCTCATAACCTAAACTCCATTACTACAAGCTCCTTTCCCTCAGCGATGAGCTATAAATTTTTGTAAATTTCTTTGCCATACAATCTGGTTGAAGCTGTAGCACTCAGAAACAAATTAATTTGCACAAACACATTAATTGCTCAACATAAATATCTAGCTGGTCATATTCTGAATACAATTCCTCTAAATTTCCAATTAGACCCACTAAAACTAACTTTTTGATTGCAAGCATTTGGTGGACTCTCCCACTATGCATATGATATAAACTGCAATTATGAGCTCCTTTCTCTCTGGATTTAAACTATTTATTTCAGTTGTTATTCATTAGGATTCAATCAATCCTCTTTCTTGCATTTTAACACATAAAACATGTTTTGATCAATGTTTTTAAAAATTGTCTTGAATGATGATACTTTGTGGCCAGTGATGCACTGCAAAAAAATTTACTACCTACTCTGTGGGCTGGGCCAAATCTGTGGGCATGGGCAAAGATCCTGCATTATGGGCTATGGAGGTGGCCGTGGCCAACCAAGTGGGCATGGCCTGGGGGAATTTCCACTACCGGTCCTGCAGAAACTGACAGAACCTGCTGCAGTGCATCACTGTTTGTGCCACAAAAAGTCTAACCATTAGTCTAGGTTAGGAAGCTTGCTCTTTTAACCGTAATAATAAAGCAACTATAACTGTAAAATTGGACTCCAGATTTCAGAACAGAATGCAATTGTGCTTTGTCTCGGTACTAGAGGAAACAGAAGATAATAATCTACAAAGACTTCAGCTCAATACCTTCCTCAATAAACAAGCAAAGAAACAGCAAGACCAAATCATAACAAATATCAAAAACTAACATAAGATATGCTTTCTTACATTCACAGCTAACAAGTCGTTCTAGCATTCTTCTTTGCTTTTGTACAGACTTTGGAACTGGTCCAGGTAACTTCTCAGTACCTGTTCTCAGGAAGACAAGATGCTTAGTATTAGTGGGGAAATCGTGGAGAGGAATCCACTACTGCGCTCCAATATGTTCTGGATACCTTCTGCATATGACAAAAAATGTGCATAACGTATCATCATGTGAGTGGAACAGACTTCTGGCCAGGAAGAGTAGCAGAAAAATTACTTTGAACTAAGAGCTATCATTAATTATTTGAAAGGCCCATTTTATATTACAAGGCGTGCACACAGACGAATGCACGCACACCAAAAAGTATGTCCTTAACTTGAATCCCCAATCTATCAAAATTCATCTTTGTCAGTTAAAATATATTACTGCCAACCAGTAGAAGTTCAAAGTCATTAGTCTAGTGATTCTTCTTCCATGTCTAGGCCAAATGTGAAACTGCCAAAATGAAGGCACCTTTTGGGGACTTCATTCTGCAGTTCCTTTCGCCTGACCTAATGTGAGAAAAATTAGCCGGCAACACAAGGTTGCCATTACCAGGGTACGCCCAATCTAGTGATTAAATCAATGTTTACAAACAGAATCCAACAATAATAATGTTAGCATGTTTCATAAAGGTAACTGATAAGTTCAGACATAAGAGAATGAGTACAGCAGAGACATGGGCTTTACAAAAATAGATAAAAAACAGATTGACTAGTTGTATATGTAATTCTGTGTGGTCAAACTGCACAGCCACACAATGGACACTCTAGAGCAGTGGTTCCCAATAACGGGACTTCGATTTTCAGTAGCCTATGTCAGTACATTGGCTGTGCTGCTTCATTTTTTAGTAAACAGTCATAAAACATTATGCCCCAGAGCACAAATGAGCAAGTTACAGGTCATAGAATCATAGAATAACTGAGTTGGAAGGGGCCTTTTAGGCCATTAAGTCAACACTCTGCTCAATGCAGGAATCCGAGTCAAAGCAAATATGACAAATGGTTGTTCAATTCTCTCTTGAATGCTTCCAGTGTTGGATGCTCACCACCTCATGAGACAGTTGGTACCAACATCATACTGCTCTAACCATTAAGAACTTTTTCCTAATATTCAGCCTATATCCTGTAGTTTCAGCCCTATGGTGGCAGAGGAATTTCTGACTGCATTGACCAAGAAGATACAGTATGTGAATTAAAACTAGTAGTAGTTCCAAGGGAAATAAGAAAACGGTCTGAACCAACCCTACCAGACTTGCAGATAACATAAATTTTTTAAAAAAGGATGAGCATAAACAGGTACACGAATCCCGGAACAAGCCTATAACACTGTCCTTACAATCAAAGAATGTATACTGAATACAGAAACTCTTTCACTTCTGCATGTTATTGAAATAATATCACTATTATGCCAGTTCAAGCAAATTAAGAACATTTCCATTTTGCAGAATTTCACCCCAAAATATTTGACACTTACTACATGTTTTATTCCATACAGAATACAAACCTTCACTGTCAACTTGGCCAACATTTTCTAACAGTTCTGAGACCTCCAACTGTTTCTTCTTCTTGGGGTTTAATCTCCAATACATGACTAAGGCTGCTTTTCTCACAGCCCGTTCCAAATCAGTCTCTGATGATAATTGCTTAACTTCTTGCTCATTCTCTGAAGTGATGCCTCAAGGGAAAAAGAAAAGTGTTAGTTATTATTATTATTCCACCTTTAGGCTTGGAGAAGAGCTGAAAACTGTTCACATAATTTATTTCAAGAGGTTTTGTGAAGTATTTGTAAAACATATAAAAAGATTGTCTTTCTATTGCCTTAATGTATTGAGGACTTACTTGTAGAACAGGAAGCCCAAACCTTGAGGTCAACTATGATCCCTGTCTGGCCCTCTAGGATGGCCACATTTCCTGCTCCCCATGATACCATCATTTGCTGGCTTCTTAGCATTTATTCACTAGTTTCTCATATTGTAAAATGGACTTCTAAGGATTAATTACTCACCATAAATGGTTTAAGCCAATATGTATAGGTTTTTGAGGTATGGTGCTCTGCCTATGGAACATCCTCTTTTGGAAGTTCTCTAAGCATCAAATCAGTGATAACATGGCCATCTGAGGAAGCCATATTCCTTTAATATTAAATGCTTTTAAATATCTTAAACTAATGTGAGATTTTAAGTAACTTTAATTATATTGTGGTGGTGCTTTACAGGTTTATAATGATTGTTTTGTTGTTGTTGTTCAGTCGCACAGTCGATTCCGACTCTTTGCGACCCTATGGACCATCGCTCTCCAGGCACCTCTGTCCTCCACCATCCTCCTTAGTCCACACAGCCCCGTGCCCATTGTGTCTACAATAGCATCTAGCCATCTCATCTTTGGCCGTCCCCTTCTTCTTTTGCCCTCCACCTTCCCCAGCATCAAGGCCTTCTCAAGTGAATCCTCTCTTCTCATTTGATGTCCAAAATACTTCAACTTCATCTTTGTTATTTGTCCTTCTAAGGAGCACTCAGGGCTAATCTCTTCTAATATTGACCTATTTGTTTTCCTCGCTGTCCAGGGGACTCTCAAAACTCTCCTCCAGCATCACATCTCAAAGGCATCTATTTTTCTTCGCTCAGCCTTTCTAATGGTCCAGCTCTCACAGCCATACATTACCACCGGAAATACCATTGCTTTGACTATGCGGACCTTTGTTTGCAGTGAGATATCTCTACTTTTCACTATGTTCCCCAGGTTTCTCATAGCTTGTCTCCCAAGAATCAGTCGCCTTTTTATTTCATGGCTGCAATCCCCATCTGCAGAGATCTTGGATCCTAAGAAAGTAAAATCTGTTACTGCTTCTACTTCTTCCCCATCTATTTTCCAGGGACTTATAGCGCCTGTTGCCATTATCTTGGTTTTCTTGATATTGAGTCTCAGGCCAGCTTTTGCACTCTCTTCTTTCAACCTAATAAGGAGCTTCTTTAGGTCTTCTTCACTTTCTGCCATTAGGGTGGTATCATCTGCATATCTCAAATTGTTGATGTTTCTCCCAGCAATTTTGTTCCCATATGGTGATTCCTCCATCCCTGCATTGCGCATTATGTGCTCTGTGTATAAGTTGAATAAGCAGGGTGACAGAATGCAGCCTTGTCTTACTCCTTTTCCTATTCCAAACCACTCCGTCATTCCATACTCTGTCCTAACTGTTGCTTCTTGACTCATGTACAGATTTCTCATGAGACATATGAGGTGTTCTGGTATTCCCATCTCTTTAATTACTTGCCACATTTTGTTGTGGTCCACACAATCAAAGGCCTTGGTGTAGTCAATGAAACAGAAGTAAGCTTGTTTCTGGTATTCCTTTGTTTTCTCCATGATCCAACGTATGTTGGCAATGTGATCTCTGGTCCCACTGCCTCTTCTGAATCCAGCCTGTACCTCTGGTAGTTCTCTTTCTACATGCTGCTGTAGTCTATCCTGCATTATCTTGAGCATCACTTTGCTAGCTTGTGGGATGAGCGCAATTGTTCGATAATTTGAACATTCTTTGGCATTGCCCTTTTTTGGGATTGGGACATATACTGATCTTTTCCAATCCTGTGGCCACTGTTTTGTTTTCCAAATCTGCTGGCATATAGCATGTAGTAGCTTGATTCCATCATCTTTTAGGGCTTTGAAGAATTCAACTGGGATACCATCATATCCACTGGCTTTGTTGTTTGCCGTGCTTTTTAGGGCCTTTCTGACTTCACTCTCTAGGATGTCTGGTTCAAGTTCAATTTCCCCCTCATTGTTATTATCCGCAGTGTTTAGGTCTTTTTTGTAAAGTTCCTCTGTGTACTCTTTCCATCTTTTCTTTATCTCTTCTGCATCCGCTAACTCTTTGCCATCTTTGTCTTTTATCGAGATCATTTTTGCTTTGAACGTTCCCTTGTCTTCCCCAATTTTTTTAAAGAGATCTCTAGTCCTGCCTCTTGTGTTGTTTTCCTCTATTTCTTTGCACTGTTCATTTAGGTAGCTTTCCTTATCTCTCCTTGCTTTTCTTTGAAATTCTTTATTTAAGTGATTGTATTTTTTCCTTTCTCCTTTGCCTTTTGCGTTCCTTCTTTCCTCTGCTATTTTAAGAGCCTCATCCGACAACCACTTTGCTTTCTTGCGCTTCTTTTCTTTTGGTATAGTTTTCCTTGCTGCCTCCTGCATGATGTCCCTCATCTCCGTCCATAATTCCTCTGGTACTCTGTCTATCTGGTCCAGACCATTGAATCTGTTCCTCACCTCCACCGTGTATTCCTTGGGTATGTTGTCTAGATCATATCTATCCGGCCTATTAGTTTTCCCTATTTTCTTCAGTCTCAGCCTGAATTTTGCAATCAGTAGATTGTGATCTGAGCCACAGTCCGCTCCAGGTCTTGTTTTTGCTGACTGTATGGAGGTTCTCCATCTTTGGCTGCAGAGTATGTAGTCAATTTGGTTTCGATGTTGGCCATCTGGTGATGTCCATGTGTAGAGTCTCCTCTTGTGTTGCTGGAAAGGGTGTTTGCTATGACTAGTGTGTTATCTTGGCAGAACTCTATCAGTCTTTGCCCTGCTTCGTTTTGTGTTCCCAGACCAAACTTGCCTGTTATTCCGTCCACTTTTTGATTTCCTACTTTTGCATTCCAGTCTCCTAAGATAATGTGGACATCGTTTCTTGGTGTCTGTTCTATAAGATGTTGTAGGTCCTCATAGAACTGGTCTACTGTGGCTTGATCTGCACTGGTAGTTGGTGCTTATATTTGGATTACAGTGATATTAAATGGTTTGCCTTGTAGTCTGACTGACATCATTCTATCATTTTTGAGATTGTATCCCATTACTGCTTTTCTCACTCTTTTATTTACAATTATGGCCACTCCATTTCTTCTGAGGTTTTCTTGTCCACAGTAGTAGATATGATGGTTTCCAGAGCTGAATTTGCCCATACCTGTCCATTTTAGCTCACTGATTCCCAAGATGTCAATACTTATTCTTTCCATTTCCTTTTTTACCACTTCCAGCTTTCCTTGGTTCATAGATCTTACATTCCATGTCCCTATGCAATATTGTTCCTTACAACACTGTATTTCTCCTCCCCCTTTCCTGCCCATCCCTTTATGTCCATCTAATGTGCTGAGCATCCTTCCTGTTTCCTCTGATTTGTCCCTTTGTTTTGCCTTTGCTTTGGTCAATAGGGTTTTCTTGGCAAACTCCCTGGCGTGCTTTGCCGGTTTCTACGCCATTCCCCCCCCCATCATACATATTATCACAGTTTAAAACAAGGTAACATCATCATGCATATTATCACAGTTTAGAACACAGTATCAGTTTAGAACTGATGTCAGCCAGCTCTAAACTGACACAGTGACACAGTCACTATGTCAGTTGCTATAAGTCATCTATGTTCACTCAACTATATTATTTCAGTTCGATTACTGATCCCTTGCATGCATGCAGCAGCTCTCGCCTCCCTTGGGCTGCGGAAAGTTGGTTAAAGGCGCCAACTCAGGCCTCACTGTGATGGTGGCTACGGATGGTGTCTTCTGGGGGTGGTCGAGGGTCTCCTGTGTCTGCAGTGTCTGTAGTGTCAGCGCGGCCCTTCCTCTTTGCCCTCTGGGGCGTTGCTACTCTAGGAGGACTCCCGCGGGCCTCTGGATGGTTACTGGGCAGTTGGGGCCTGTGTCCTTCTCTGCCTTTTCCTTCCTGTGTCCTTCTCTGCCTTTTCCTTCCTTGCACCCAGGTTTTAGGATGGGGTGGGGGGGAGGGGCCGATTCTTCATTCACCTCCCCCAAAGGCCTCCGGATGGTAACTAGTCAGTTGAGGCCTAGGTCTTTCTCTGCCTCTTCCTTCCTTGCAGCCAGGTTTTAGGATGGGGTGGGGGGGAGGGGCCGATTCTTCACTCACCTCCCCCAAAGGCCTCTGGATGGTAACTGGTCAGTTGAGGCCTAGGTCTTTCTCTGCCTCTTCCTTCCTTGTTATCTATCTCTTTTTACTAATCTGCTCTGGATGTGCTGAATGGTCAATGAAGAGTAGCAGGATATAACGTTTAGAGGTAAATAAGAGTAAAATTAACCTTTAGCTTTTCTAAGATGCTTTCAAACTATAGTCTCTCAAACTATACAGCACAGTCAGAAATGGCTAAAGGAAGATGGGCGCTGTACCTTTTCTTTCTGCTAAACATCTCCGGAGAAGTTTCACAGCTTCTTTTCGGCCCTGCTTGGCAGCAAGGATGAACCACTCAACAGCACTGCAACTGTTTAGCTCCTCCTCTTGGTCTTCTGCAAGCTTTAAGTAGAGTTTTCCTACCTATAACAATATGAGAACAAGCTTGTTTCATTTTAGATTGCTTTTAACACCATTCCTGCAGCTTTCAGAGGTAGCTACTGTACTTTAGTCGGTTTCAGCACGCATAGCCAGAAGAAAGAGAAGGATGAACAGTTGTCAGATTTAAGGCTGGTTCTGTGCTTGTTTTTGTTTTGTTACACAACTTCATTCCTGAGTACAAAAGTATATAATCTACAAAGATCCAAACTAGCCATTTTGTCACATTAAATATCTAAGCCAGGGTGCTCAAACATTTTGGGCTGTAGGCAGGTCATGTGGTTCAAGGGGCTGGTCACTATGACCCATGGGCCAGATCTGCCCTCCAACACCAATTCATCTGGCCCACGACACCCTCATCGCTCCTGGAAGCGGAAGTAAAACATGCCCGTACTTCTGCTTCCGGGAGTGACGAGGGTGTCGTAGGTGGGATAAATTGTGTCAGGGGCCAGATCCAGCCCACGGGCCATAGTTTGGTCACCCTGATCTAAGCGAACATACCAAAATGAACCATGGGACTAGTGTTGTGCTACATTCTAAAGAACAAAACCAAAGCAGACAGAATCAAATGTGCAACTGCCTGAGACCCTTCGTGAACCTGGTGTAAAACAGCTGGGCAGGAATGAATAAGATGTTTCTCCCTAAGCAGATATATTGCTCGAAAACAGTGTTTCCCAACCTCTGGGTTTTGGACTTCAATTCCTAGAAGCCTAAGTCAATTCCCCAAAGCACTGATCGCCTATATACTGACTGGGGCTTTTGGGAATTGAAGTCCCTCTGCGGGGTGTGGACTCCAAGTTGGGAACAACTGCTCTAAATGAAAGATTGCAATTTTTTATCATCCCATGTGCCTTGCTTAGTGTATCTGAACTAATACATTCTTAACATCTTCAAAAAGATTGTTTTTTTAAATTGCTCGTGTTAAGACAATATTCATGTTTTGACCTTTTGAATTTGTACTCCCCCACAACTCCTACCAGGTGTAGAGGTGCCAGATGAAACAACACTCCATGCATCTGATGCGGTATGCAGTAATCCATGAATGTGTATGCCCAATAAAATCTGTAAACTCTTCAGCTGCCACTAAACCAGGGTAGGCAAAGTTCAGCCTGTGAACCAGATTGTTGCTGGCAGTTTTTAATCTGGTGGCAATGATCTGATGGCTTTAAAAAAAAGACTACACTCCACCTCCAAAGACTCCTATGTTTTTTCAATGCCCCATCTAATTATGTCAATGTATAGTTAGTTGGCAACACCCACCCACCTCTGTTTACAATCTTTTGAAGTAAAATCTATAGCAGTGTTTCCAAACCTTTTGTTTTTGGACTTCAATTCCCAGAAGCCTAAGTCAATTTCCCCAAAGCACTGATCAGACAATATACTGACTTAGGCTTCTGGGAATAGAAGACCCCTTGTGGGGTATGGGCCCCACGTTGGAAACCACTGGTCTATAACATACAATTTACATTAGAATAGATACTTTATAGGCCAAGTGTAACATACACACAAACAATTTTGACTGCCAAACTCTCACTGTACTGTTTAGTCAAGAATAACACAGTAACATAGCAAATAGCAGAATTTATAAATACAGTAAAGCCCCGACTTACAAATGCCTCGAGTTAGATAAAATTTGACTTGCATAATGATTTTATGCTAAAACCATGTCCTGATTTACACGATTTCCTATGGGGTTGCATTCGAGTTTTGTAAACATTCATTTCCCTATATGGGTTTGCTTCGATTTACATAAAATTTTCATTTTTCCTATGGGTTTGCTTCGAGCTATGTAAAAAAAATAATTTTTCCAATGGGTTTGTTTCAAGTTACAAAAAAAAATCGATTTGAGAAAAAGCCTATGGAATGGACTTTTTTTCATAAGTAGGGGTTTTACTGTACCACAAAAAAACCTAAAGAACATCTGTTATGCAATAAGAAATTATAAAAAGTTATTCTGTATATCCTTCATATATATTTATATGTTACACTGAATAATGACATGGGGGTGGGGTGAGAATTGTCCCTAAACCTAGTTGTTTTGGTGTACAATGTCCTATTCCAGTGATGGTGAACCTTGGCACTCCAGCTGTTCTTGGGCTTCTGGTAATTGAAGTCCAAGAACATCTGGAGTGCAAATGTTGGCCACCAGGGCCCTATAACGTATTGAGGGAAGGAGTTTAAACAACTTATATCCAAGGTGCGACAGATCTACAGATATCTTATTCGCCCTGCTCTTAACTAGAGGAGTATAAAGGTTCTCCATGGAGATCATGCTAACTCTAATTACTCTTTCTCAAATGTAGTAAAGGATCTCAAAAACAAAATAAAAAAAATATAAGGAAGGTGAAAGATTACCTCTGTCTGAGCTTTAGGTTCCCCAGCTTTTGCTTTTTCCAGCAGTTCTTCAAAGAGCATGTCTGGTTCTTCTACCACAGCCTCTGCATAAATCAAGCAAAAAAAGGTTTGAACTCTACTAATGGTCAGCACCATTTTATAACCACTGGACCCTTGTACAAATTAGAGAGGACTTTCAGGAACAAAAATCAAGTGCTGCGACAGAAACAAATGTTTACAAATGGGGCTACATTTTACACCTGTAATAAAGAGTTATTAATATCTTGCTGTAACATGTTGACATACCATACCTGTCAACCTTCCCGGATTGGCTGGGATTTCCCGATTTTCGGTGCCGATTTGCGCCATTTCCCATCCCGCGCTGCCGAAACCCCGGAATTTGGCAGCGGGGGCGAGGAGGTACTGCGCAGCCCTTCTGCGCAAGTCACGTTTTACGCAAGCGGCGTAGCCTTCTACGCATGCGTAGAAGGGTTTTACACTTGCGTAGCCCCGTTCTACGCATGTGTAGAAGGCTACGCCGCTTGCGTAGGAGGCTACGCAAGCGGCGTAGCCTTCTACGTATGTGTAGAACGTGACTTGCGCAGAACCGTTTGCGCAGGTCCCGAATTTTCCGGAGCCGCGGTTGACAGGCATGTGACATACCCTTAGCTTTGTTGTTCTTATTCAAAGCCAGTTCCCTTCTGAATTGTGGTGACCCTAATACAGTTCTAGAAATATATGAGATATTCCAGGAGTTTTTTTGTCATTTCCAGTACTTAGTCAGCTTTTGTAGTCAAACCAGGATTTCAACGTAGGTCTCCTGAATCTTACTGAAACACTACACTACAATGGTTCTTACACTCTAAACACTAATGCACAGGAAATGCAGAGTCTATCACCTTCTTCCTGCATTTTTGTGTATGGAAACAAAGTGATTCTGTTGAGATTGTTGGGTGTGTATGTATGTGCATGTTTCTGTTGTTGCCTGGAAAAAATAGTGTAGCATAGAGGAAAACTGTCTCAGGACCATCTTTCGCCACAGTAACATATTGCTTGCCTGCTGCTTTCTTTCCTCATGTTCTTTGGAAGTCAATCCTCATTCAGAACACGTATTTATTTAAAGCATAAATGGCCCTCTAAAACATTATGACTCATCCAAATGAATGGACAATCTTCAAAACAAATGCATACTTTAAAAGGTCACCGTCTTAGTTCTTGGAAGGAAATTATCATCAGTATCTCCTCTTAACAACTATCACTATCTCCTCTTGACGTATTCCTGCTATTTAATGGAAGGATTAAGACGCTAACTCTTCTGGTAAACTTATGCAACTCTTTTTACAACCATCATTCTGGTCTTTGGGCACTTGGCTCCATGATGATTCATATTGCTAACAGTTGAGTTTTCTGGAGTACTTCAAGGTAAACAAAGCTGATTCCAAGTTTTAGGAATAACTAGCATTTTGTGCCCGGCTGGATGCGAGGGGTCTGCATGGGGTCCGCATGGCTGTTTCCTGAGAGAGTAGGGAGGCCATGGCCACGTTTTCAGGTGGGGAGGCAGAGGCTTAGTGAGGCGGTGGCAGGGCAGAGGCTGCACCTACAGCGGCGCCTCACCCAGCCACGTCATCAGGCAGCGTGGTGCAGGCTTGTCAGGCAGCAGGGCAGAGGCTGCGCCTATGGTGGCACCTCGCCCAGCCGCGTCTTCAGGGGGCACGGCAGGGGGCGGCAGGGCAGAGGCTGCACATACGGTGGCATCTTGCCCGGCCCTTTCTTCATGCGGTGTGGCAGAGGCTTGATCTGGCGGCAGGGCAGAGACTACTCCTATAGTGGCGCCTCGCCCGGCCGCATCTGCAGGTGCGACTGGGCGCCTGGTTGTGATGTAGGTGTGCCATTGCCATTGTGGTGATCTTCTCCGGTGGGGCTGGTGCCCCATCCGCGGCATCCAAACCCTTCTTTCTGGGACGGTATGGGCAAGGCAGGTCTCGCCGGGGTTTCAGGGGGGTGGGTTGCAAGGGGTGCAAACGTATGCAGGACACACTAATGTACACCTTTGCTTTATAGATATAGATTTCAAATAAATATATTTGTCAGGCTTATCATGTTCTTATTGTAAGTACAGTAAAACCCCGGATTACAACTGCCTCGGTTTAAGTTTACAACGGCAAATCCTATGGAAATGCCGTCCCGGTTTACAAATTTTAATTATTATTTTTGGTTTACAATGATCAATTCAGGAACATTTTTAATTTTTTTCAATGCATCCCTATGGATGTTTCTGTTTATATTTTTTTTGAGTAACAACGGAGGCTGTTGGAATGGACCTCCGTCGTAACCCGGGGTTTTACTGTAATTCACAACTTGCTTTTGCTGGAAAGGGAGTGAGGTTAAGGAGAACAGATTGTAAAGAGATGTTTCTTAAGTCTCCACCAGTGGCAGCAGACATGGGAGGGTGGGAAACATGGCACAATAGAACAAGACAGGATACATCTCAATAGGCCTCACAAAACAAAGAGGTAAGAACAGGGGTGCCCAAACTATGGCCTGTGGGCCGGATCCAGCCCTGGTGCAAATTCATCCAGCCTGCAAAGCCCTCGCCATTCCCAGAAGTGGATGGGGGACATGCCCGCCAATGTGCATGCATGTCCAGAACTATTTTTGGTAATGGCACAGATGCATTTGTGCATGTGTGAGGATGTCCAGAACCACTTCAGGGAGTGGCACGGACACATTTGTGCATGCGCAGGGACTTCAGGACCCACGTCTGGGAGTGGCACAGACACATTTGTGCATGTGCAAGGATGTCCGGAACCACTTCCGGGACTGGCATGGTCAGGCACGCTCAGCTGTTCTGGGGGCATGATCAGGCCTCTGGCGCAAAAAGTTTAGACACCCCGGGTAAGAACATAGCTTTCACTTTCTTTGAAGGCAGTACAGTAAAACCCCGATTTACAAATGCCTTGAGTTATGAAAAACTCGAGTTACAAAAGGGTTATCTGCGTAAATCGGTGCCCCGATTTACGCAAATAACCCAACTTACTAAAGGGGTTTGTGGAATGGCGGGGACTGAGGGGATCCCTTTCCTAGAGCCTTCTGGAGGTGGAGAGGGTGGCGGACATGCCAGATACAGCGGCACATTCTCGTGGCCGTTTGTGCCGCTGTGTCTGGTGTGTCCGCCTCTGCCTCTGGAAGGCTCTGGGAAAGAGATCCTCCTCATTCCCTGCCATTCTCCAAAGCCCAGAGCATTCGCTGCGACCGAAAAAGTTGGGGGGACTTTTCTGGCCGCAGTAAAGGCTCTGGGCTTTGCAGAATGGTGGGGACCGAGGGGATCTTTCCCCCTGACCCTGGCAGACACAGCAGAACTGGCGGATGGGGCAGCGACAATGGCAGAAACAGCCATGGGGACATTGTAAAAAATGTTCCCATGGCTGTTGCTGCCACTGCCCCATCCGCCGCATCCACCACGTCTGCCAGGGTTTGGGGAAAAGATCTCCTCGGTCCCCACCATTCTGAAAGCCCAGAGCCTTTGTTGCGGCCGGAAAAGTTGGGGGGAGTTTTTTGGCTGCAACAAAGGCTCTGAGCTAGGCAGAATGGCGAGGACCGAGGGGATCTCCCCCCCCCCGACCCTGGAGGACCCAGCAGATGGGGCAGCGGCAGCGGCAGTGGCAGAAACAGCCACAGGGACATTGTAAAAAATGTCCCCGTGGCTGTTGCTGCCGCTGCCCTATCCGCCAGGGCCGGAATGGGCTACACAGAATGGCGAGGACCAAGGGGATCTCCCTCCCTGACCCTAGTGGATGGGGCAGCAGCCGGTCTCTCTCTCCTCAGCTAGTTTGCCTCATGCCTGGAGAGCATGCAGATGTTTGCATGCCGGGGAAGGGGTGGGTGAGGGGGGGATGGGCTTCCTTCTCCTCTTGGTCATCTCCTGCAGGCTGTCATGAAAGGTCCTGAGCCCAGGATTTATTAGTACAATAAATCATTTTGGAAATTCATGAAAAAATGTAGAAAATTATTTTTTTTCTTTAAAATGTGTATGAAAACATCTTATATGCTGGCAAATATGGTATATGATTTATATCAGGGGTCCCAAACTTTTTAAGCCAGGGGCCAGTTCACGCTCCCTCAGACCGTTGAGGGGCCAGACTGGTTGTCCCCACTAGCAACCAGTTATCTTTTTATCTTCTTTTGTTTCCTTATTCCAGCTTATCTTCAACTTTCTACTCTTTTTCCATTGAGCATCCTCCATCCTCCTCCTTTATTAGCTGCTGCCCATGTTTTGAACAACACTGGAGATTTTATTTACTTTAAAAGGTAGATGGATGTGAGTCAACTGTCTGGCTAAACAAACAGCCTTAAGAGTGTTAGGTCACAACAACAGAGGATACACATACTTGTCAATCTGCTGTACCAGCAAAGGTTTGGTTTTCTTTCTATCAGAAGAGAAGAACTTGTAGGTGTTCTGGCATTCCTAAATCCCATCCTCAGTGTGTTATATGGAAATAAGTGTTGTTAAAGGCAACACAATATCTTGTGACAAAAATCTTCTGCGCTTGCTGAAGATTAAGTCACATCTCAATTGGAAGATGTCAAGCACACTGCAACATTCAACGAATGACATTTCTACTCCCACATGTGACAGGAAAGAAAGTACATTTAAGATGTGTAGGAGATAAATTAAATGTTCAAATTACTGAGACTTTACAAGTGATTTTTTTTAAGTACATTGTACTGGAAGGATAATTTCATTTTCTTTCTATGTGGTTCAAATTATTCAGGGAACACTGATTGTCATTTACATAGAGTATTTTAAGCATGAAGGCAGCTATACAGCCCTAATCAAAGTTGTGTGCCCGTTGAAACCCCACACGCAACCTGAATGGTAAATTGCCAAAGTTTAAATTGCCAATCTATTACCAACGATTACTTCTCCCAAACCTCTAAACCTGATTCTTGCTATCTGCAGACAGGTAAACAAAACATTCCAGTCTTGGTGGTCATCAGCCCAACTCTGCAAAGGACTTCTCAATGTGGCATTTTGCACAATCCAGATTTCAGCAGAGAAGATGGGATACTTCTGGAACTCAGTAGATCAGTGGACACCAGCTGTCTCCCAACAGCATCTTCCTGACTTCCTGTTCCAGAACCATTGAAGAGTATGATCACCTGACCACCTGGGAATTGGGTAGAGTCTCAAAATGATGGCTATGTTTTCCACAGATCTGTGGTATAGGAGAGACAAAGCTCATGATGAGCAGTGGTAGTGAATATTTTATTATAGAGTGATTTTTAAAGCCTACATATTTTTCTCCACTCTTTGCCACTTAGCGTCATGGCTCAGTGGTTCAGCATGAAGGAATCAGTGTTGCCTTTGCTCAGTATTATGATGAAATGAACCAGAAGCATTTGGTAGTTGCCTGTGCTTGAGCCCATCATGCCATTTATACCAGGCAGCAAATGGAACATCAGCATAATGACTTGTGAGTAGAACTATCATGTCTCAGGTTAGCTCTCCAGGGTCCAAGCTTGTCTCTGAAATTTCAGGGAATGGAATGCTAATATCTTGGAAATCTTTACGCACCCTTGATACATTTGACTTTCCATTTTCACTCAGAATGCCATGTGCAATGACATAATAGTTTACATTATTGTTAATGTTTATTTTGTTTCCAAAAACATACCACCATGCTTTGAACTTGTCTTGGATCGGGCCATCCACTAGATCAGCATTTCCCAAACTATGTTCCGTGGAACACTGGTGGACATCAATTCCCAGATGCCTAAGTCAGTACACTGGCTGATCAGTGCTTTGGAGAAATGACTTAGGCTTCTGGGAATTGAAGTCCAAAACCAATGATTGGGAGAAAATACACTATGTTACTATGACAAGTACGAAAATGAGAATGAAGATCTACATAAAACAAGAACAACGTAGCTGGGCAGCCAGTGTTTAAGTCATTTGTCCCTCAAATGGGTTCTGACCCATTTCCCAATAGAGAGATCCTAAGTGTTCTTCCCGGGTTACTATAAAAGGCATTTCAGCCATCTAAATGCCCTCAACTTTTCAGAAAAACTATACAACACAGTGGATAGGAAAGGACACCGGGATATACCATATCTGGCACTCAAGTTGTCTCCTGGTGCTAGAGGACAACTGAGAATTCAAAAGAACTAATGATTACAGCAGCAGGGAACCCCCCTCTCTCATAGAATAACTGAGATGGAAGGGGCCTTTTAGGTCATCAGGTCCAACCCCCTGCTCAATGCAGAAATCCGAATCAAAGCAGGTATGACAGATGGTTGTCAAATTCTTTCTTGAATGCTTCCAGTGTTGGAGCACTCTCCATCTCTTGAGGCAGATGGTTCCACTATCCTACTGCTCTAACTGTTAAGAGGTTTTTCCTAATATTCAGCCTGTATCTTGCTTCCTGTAGTTCCTCAATTATAAGAAAACCATTTAGTCCTCTCTGCCTCTATGGCTTGTCAATCTTAAAGGGTTTCTCAACACTGCAGATTACTAGAACTCTAAATGTACATCTTTGTACAATTTAATGGCATTTATGCCAACAAATTGCAGTGCTGTGGCTTAGTGGCTAAGACACTGAACTTGATGACTGGAAGGTCGACAGGTCAGCAGTTTGAGACCTGAGTGCTGCACGACTGAGTGAGCTCCCATCTCTATACCAGCTCCTGCCAACTTAGCATTTTGAAAGCAAGAAATTGCAGGTAGATAAATAGGTACCACTTCAATGGGAAGGTAAACAGTGTTCCATGCACTCTGGTATCTAGGCATGCCTGCCACATGTCCATGGAAATGTGTGCAGACGCAGACAGCACTGGCTCTTTGGTTATAAACAGAGATAAGCAATGAACCCTAATAAAGATAAAGGCTTATCTTGCTTGAAAGCCAGTCGTATCCGACTCTAAGGTTCAGTGCTCATCTCTGTTTCAAAGCTGAAGAGCCAGCACTGTCTGCTTCTGCAGACGTTTCCGTGGTCATGTGGGAGGCATGACTAGACATGACCGGAGCGCACAGAATGCTGTTACTTCCCACCGAAGTGGTCCCTATTTATCTACTTGCAATTTCTTGCTTTCAAACTGCTAGGTTGGCAGGAGCTGGGACAAAGTTCATTCCATCCTGAAGTACTCAGGAATCGAACTGCTGACCTTCCGCCACCCAGTCAGTGTCTTGGCCACTTGAGCCACCACAGTCCTAGAGTCAGATATAATTGGCTTTCGAGCAAGAGCAACTTTTACCTATGCCAACAAAATTCCTACATCAAGTTCACATTTATAGTTACTACTAGTATTCCTCTTGGCTCTGTCTGCTGGCACATGAAACAAAAAAAAGTCAACTGGATCTCTAGAAACAGATAGAGGCTTCTGCTTCCCTCACCTGCGCCTTCTGCACTGGCTGCTGCATTCAGCTGGGATCGTCCAAACTGACTGTGAGACGTGCCTGAAGCAGGATCTTGTTTTGAGTCCATTTCTGTTGCAGATTAGAAAGAAATCAGAGACAGGTTGGAGGTACTGTGTAGCCACAGGTATAGTTATTATTCCAGTGCCATGTAACCTGTAAAGGAAAGGGTAAACATATGAAAATGATCTAGGATAGTTATGGCCCATCACAAAGCACCACCTCAAAAAACATTCCATAGAGCAAAATTGCAGTTGTGGATCAGCTCACTTGAAAATAGACAGCATTTAAAAAGTGGAATTTAGTTCTACATAAATATGCAGAGATGAAGATGATTGCTCCCACTTTTACCAATACAGTTGACATATTTAAACTATGACTCCTTCTTCAATAAAAATAAGACAAATTATACCAGAAACTTAAATCCACTGAACTTCATGAAAGGTTTGTGTGTTTATTGAACAAAAGGCTCACCATTGTTTATACAACTTTAACCATCTGTACTACTAGACTCACATCTGGTACATGTAGTTATTTCTTCATTAATTATTACATGCACAAAACAGAACAAACGTTGCAACCATTCTCCCTTGTTACGAACAGAATAAAATTTCAATCAATTGATATGTATGTCAGCTACTTGCTCTCAAACATGCCATGTTGTCACGATTCTGATAAACTGGCCTGCTGTTTGCTTAACTCAGGGGTTCTCAACCTATGGCCCATGGGCCAAATACGGCCCATGGTGCCATTTCATGTGGCCCACTGCCCTTGCTCCCGCCACCACTGGAAGCGGTAGAAACAGTTGTGTCCACATTTACAACTGTCGTAAATGCATTTACGACAGCCGTAAATGTGCCCATGGCTGTCATTAACACGTAAACGATATCCCCGGATTCATTTTATGGCAGTGTTTATGGCGGGGGAACCACCAGTCTGGCCCACTCACCTGTCTGTGACCCAGCCTGTGGCGTGACCCAGCCTGTCGCTTGAAAAGGTTGAGAACCCCTGGCTTACCTAAAGTGTCATTTAAAAACTGCTCATCTTCGGTTGTTGTTATTTTAATTGTAGACGAAACTGCAGTTGGAACCTGTTCTTTCAGGATAAAAGAACAAAAGCAAAGCTGTTCCAATGAACTATTGGTTGTTTATAGAAATCTTAGAGAACATTGTGGAAAGTCACAACACTTGATTGGATTACAGAAAAGTTACTTTGTTTTCAACAGCCAATTACCTAGTTAAGAGAACTATCAAATCTGTTGATAGAAAATGTTTCCAATTCCAATTCCTGACCATTATGTGACCAAAACTTTTTTTGATTGGTCAAATGCCTCACCCTTCCCTCCAGCCCGCACTCTTTTTCTACAATACTAACACATCAAAAGCTTAAGTAGATCAACTCACTCAATATTCTATGGCTTCTATAGCATGTCACTAAATAGCATGCCTTAATTTGTGTGCTGAATTGGGTTAATGCCAGTGTGCTGATACAACTCTCCTGTTAGTGAGCTCTACTCCTGCCTGCATTCAGTCAATTCTTTCTTCAGAATAATGACTTTCAACAGTAAAGACCATATAGCACCGTGATGGCGAACCTTGACACTCCAGATGTTCTTGGACTTCAATTACCAGAAGCCCAAGTCAGCACTCCTGCCTATCAGGGCGTCTGGGAATTGAAGTTCAAGAACAGCTGGAGTGCCAAGGTTCGCCATCACTGATATTATTTACCCTTTTTTTCACAATGTAAAGTTGCATAAGTTTTAAAATACCAACAGAATTCCCAGGCACGCCAACCCACTGAGTTGAACCAGTTCCAAAGGTGTCCCATAACAGCTCTCCAGTTCAGCTTTTGAATGTCTTAGGACACACATACATGGAAAACCCTGCATACCAAAACAAGAAGCTATTTAAAGAATCGTAATAGCCCCAGTCAGAAATGCTTTGATTTCTACATCCAGGGCAAGCAAACATGCTGCTACTAATATCCAGAACAACAAGAGAAGAGTTCAACGCAACAAGAGAAGAGTTCAACCCAACAAGAGAAGAGTTCAACCCAACAAGAGAAGAGTTCAACCCAACAAGAGAAGAGTTCAACCCAACAAGAGAAGAGTTCAACCCAACAAGAGAAGAGTTCAACCCAAGGGGATTCTGCAAAAGTAAGGCTCAAGACCTGACAACAGCAAACCTTAAAAAGGAACGCTCTCAAGGTGTCCGAGGGCAGCCTGCAACACCCCAAAGGGCTACTTTGAATGCTCTCCAATGAAATGTGCCCATCTTAGCATCCCATAACCTTGGTGGTTCACTGAGGCTGCCCTTTTCCGCAGGCTTGTTGTCGGAGGGGACCCCTCAAGCCAATGGCAGCTGCCTTGAAAGCTTAGGTGTGCCTCCTAAGGCACCCAGACTTGACTAGGATGTTGGTCCTGAGCCACTGCCGCAACTATCCACACTGTGTACATTAGCTTTGGCCCTAAGCATCTCCGCAGCAGAGTGTGCTGCTCCATTATGGAGTGCATCCACAAATGCAAAACAAGTTGACATTATTGTTAATGGAGTCATGTGTACAGTGACAGGATGCCTCAAACCTACACCAATTGAGAAAATATACTCTCTTGGTATCGCTCCTCCTAAGACTGTGATGGCGAACCTTGGCACTCAAGATGTTCTTGGACTTCAATTCGCAGAAGCCCAAGCCCCTGTGAATCCTATTACACGCGCCACCCTCGGAAGTGGAAGTAAAACGTGCCCGTACGGGGGAAAGGTTAACCCGAAAGAGCCTTAACTGTACGGACGCGTTTTACTTCCGCTTCCGGGAACAACGAGGGTGGCGCAGGCTGGATGAATCGCAGTAAACCCATTCGTGTGGCTTCACCGGGGCTTGGGCTTCTGAGAATTGAAGTCCAAGAACATCTGTAGTGCCAAGGTTCGCCATCACGGACCTAAGATAAAGAAAGACATAGCAGTGGACACCGAGAGAACAGAATGACCCTAGACATCCACTGAACGGAAGTGAGTGCCAAGTTTGCCAACTCAGATTCAGGGAGAGCTTTATGGCAAGAACATTCTGAAGGGTGCCCAAGAGCAAAACTGAATCAGAAGATGGAGGAAGGAGCTCACTGGATAAGGAGCAACATTAAAGGAGGATACAGTATATGACTGAGGAACTACATCACTTGGAGGACCCCCGAATAGGCTGAATGCTGTAGTCCCTAAATGCAAGACCAACATGGGCGCTGCTGGCAGACAACACGCTGTGGGAATGTGGAGATACAGAACCCGGCTCATTTACTGGTCTGCCAATGAATCAATGAGGCAGGGCAGTAGCCAGAGGGGACCCAGGGTGGGATTTGGCCCACCCTGAGTTAGCAGTTTGCCCACCCGTGGCAAGGCATGGTTTCCTATAGGAATGCATTGAAAAGAGGCTTTGTTAGGTAAAGGTAACCCTTGCTCGAAAGCCAGTCGTATCCGACTCTAGGGTTTAGTGCTCATCTCTGTTTCAAAGCCAAAGAGCCAGCACTGTCTGCTTCTACAGACGTTTGCGTGGTCATGTGGCAGGCATGACTAGACACCGGCACGCACGGAGCGCTGTTTACCTTCCCACCGAAGTGGGTCCCTAGTTATCTACTTGCAATTTTCTTGCTTTCGAACTGCTAGGTTGGTAGGAGCTGGGACAAAAGGGGGGGAGCTCATTCCGTCCTGCAGTACTCGGGAATCGCTGTTACCTTCCCACCGAAGTGGTCCCTAGTTATCTACTTGCAATTTTCTTGCTTTCAAACTGCTAGGTTGGTAGGAGCTGGGACAAAAGGGGGGAGCTCATTCCGTCCTGCAGTACTCGGGAATCGCTGTGTCCCTAGTTATCTACTTGCAATTTTCTTGCTTTCAAACTGCTAGGTTGGTAGGAGCTGGGACAAAAGGGGGGAGCTCATTCCGTCCTGCAGTACTCGGGAATCGCTGTTACCTTCCCACCGAAGTGGTCCCTAGTTATCTACTTGTAATTTTCTTGCTTTCGAACTGCTAGGTTGGTAGGAGCTGAGACAAAAGGTGGGAGTTCATTCCGTCCTGCAGTACTCGGATATCGCTGTTTCCCTTCCCACCGAAGTGGTCCCTAGTTATCTACTTGCAATGTTCTTGCTTTCGAACTGCTAGGTTGGTAGAAGCTGGGACAAAAGGGGGGAGCTCATTCCGTCCTGCAGTACTCGGGAATCGCTGTTACCTTCCCACCGAAGTGGTCCCTAGTTATCTACTTGCAATTTTCTTGCTTTCGAACTGCTAGGTTGGTAGGAGCTGGGACAAAAGGCAGGGGAGCTCATTCCGTCCTGCAGTCCTCGGGAATCGAACTGCTGACCTTCCGCCACCCAGTCAGCGTCTTAGCCACTTGAGCCACTGCAGCAGTCCCTTGAGGCTTTGTTGCCCACCAAACCCTGAAAAAATAACATTCGCCCAACCCACATCTAGAATCCTGGCTACTACGGCCCTGCAACGAGGAGTTAAGTTTGGACAAAGCCAAGGAAGTGGCTTCATTTTGGCAGTCCGGGGTACGAGAGAAAAAATAAGAGTGTGGGTTGGGCGCGCCCCCGGGTCGTCGCCAGCCAGCAATGCAGGTCCTTCCTTCTCTCCACCTGCCGGCACGGAGCGTTTTGCCTGGAGACCCACCCAGGGCTAGCCATGAAATGGGGGTGTAAGCCTCCCCCTCTTCCTCCCTGGAAAGCGGGCAGGGGGAGAGGAGGAAAGAGCCGCGGGACACTCCGCGCTGTGTTACGCCGTGCCGCTCCCACCCACCCACCCACGAGGGAGGCGAGGAGGGCCACTCCCAAGAGAAGCAAGGGCGGCCGGCCGGCCGGCCGAGAACCCCCAACCACCCAGAGGTTTCCCGCCTACCTTCCTCTTCCCTTCCCCTGGCCGAACAGAGGTGTCCCTCACCTGACGCAGAGAGCCCAGGGCAGCTCGCAGGGGCCTCGCCAAAGTTGGTTCTCCGGCTCCACTTTACACTCCCTCCGGACGCGTAATAACAGAGCAAGGGACAGCCCCCTCCGGCGGGCGGAGCCTGGAAGACCAGCTGCTTCCTGCCAGGCCCTCCTTCTCGCCTTATGGGGAGCAGCCCCGGCCCCCGGGGACCCCCCCCCCCACGAGGGGAGGGAGAGAGAAGAGGCTCAGCTGCTGCTTTCTTTTCCACTGATTATTCCTGACTGCAGTGGCTCAAGTGGCTAAGACGCTGACTGGGAGACAGGAGGTCAGCAGTTCGATTCCCGAGTACTGCAGGTCGGAATGAGCCTCCCGTCTTCGTCCCAGCTCCTGCCAACCTAGCAGTTCGAAAGCAAGAAATTGCAAGTAGATAAATAGGGACCACTTGGGTGGGAAGGTAAACAGCGTTCCGTGCGCTCCGGTGTCTAGTTATGCCTGCCACATGACCACGGAAACGTCTGCAGCAGCAGACAGCGCTGGCTCTTCGGCTTTGAAACAGAGATGAGCACTGCACCCTAGAGTCTGATACGACTAGCTTTCGAGCAAGGGAAACCTTTACCTTTACCTTGATTACTTCCAGAAACTTGCACCGATGAGGACTTAAGTTTGGGCAATGACAAAGGCAAAAAAGTCCAGGGTTTGACCGGGACACAAAAGAAGAAGAATAAGGTTACACTTGCTCGAAAGCCAGTCGTGTCAGACTCTAGGGTTCAGTGCTCATTTTTGTATATAGCCAAAGCGCCAGGGCTGTCTGCATCTGCAGATGTTTCCATGGACATGTGGCAGGCATGACATGACTAGACACCGGAGTGCACAGAATGTTGTTTACCTTCTCACCAAAGTGGTCCCTATTTATCTACTCGCAATTTCTTGCTTTCGAATTGCTAGGTTGGCAGGAGCTGGGACAGAGATGGGATCTCACTCTATCGTGTAGTACTCGGGTCTCAGACTCCAACCTTCCAGTCTTCAAGTTCAGCGTCTTAACCACTAAGCCATCATAGTCCCCCAAATCTTTGCTACACAACAGGGGCCCTGACTTTTCACTGGCAATTTTCTTCAAAGAAACAGATTGATGATCCATGACTTGTTTTCTTTTAACCCACCTTAAAACTTTTTTTATGTGTTTACTGTATTAAACGACTTAATTGAAATCTTGCTCCAACAACTAATGAATTTCCAGCTAATGCTACTCTCATGCTCTTAAAACAATTATTCTTTCAGAAAAGCAAACAGGGAAACTATTCTGCCTTCCTGGCAATGAAAAGGAAAATACATTTATGTATTTGCTCAAATATTGACAAACTCCCAGTTGTTGAATAGTAGGGGAGGGAAAAAATGTATTTGTGGAATTTGTGGCACTTTAACATGGAGTAACTACATTCCTGAGGGACTGCAGTGGCTCAAGTAGCTAAGATGCTGACTGGAAGGCGGGAGGTCAGCAGTTCGATTCCCGAGTACTGCAAGATGGAATGAGCTCCTGTCTTTGTCCCAGGTCCTGCCAACCTAGCAGTTTGAAAGCAAGAAATTGCAAGTAGATAAAAAGGGACCACTTCAGTGGGAAGGTAAACAGCACTTTGTGCACTCCAGTGTTTTGGTGTTCAGAAACTGGAGGTGACAACCAGTGTCGTGAAATACAGCTCTTTTATTTCTGTGGTCTGAACACAACTTGGAGGGGAACAACGGTGACTTATATACACATTTAACTTGATACAAAACAGTGGGAACAAACATTATTGGGTGATTTGAACATATGTTACAAGAGTATATACAAAATATTAAATAAAGAAGGTAACCCACATTGAAGTCATGCTGGGAACAGGATTTGAATATAAAAATTTCAGAAAGAATTTGGAAAAATAAATGGAGGAAAAGGATTATGAGATCCATGTTGGTTAGAATAAAGGAACACAATTATAAAATGTTATGGAAGTGGTACTTGACTCCAGAGAGATTATATCAAATGGATAATACCAAAAGTAAAATGTGTTGGAGATGTAAAAATTCACATGAACATATGTGGTGGTACTGTAATGTGGTAAATGATTTCTGGGGAAAAGTAGAGAAAGAGATTTGTGACATCATGGGGTTTGCATGTAAGCTGGAGGCAAGTACAGTGTTATTAACAGATGTGGAAAATCTAAATGTAGATGAGGATAAAAAGGAATTAATTTCCGTAATGCTGACAACGGGGAGACAGTGTATTGCAAGAAACTGGAAATCAGAAAGAATTTTAAAAATAGAAAAATGGTATAAAGAGATGTGGGATCTTGCATTGAACGATCAATTGACATGGGAAATAAATAAATATAAGGGTAAAGTTAAAGAAAATAGATTTTGGAAAATTTGGCAACCATTCGTGGATTACTCTTTGAAAGGAGAACAGGGTAGCTGCTGTGTACCAGATCAGATTCATTTTTGGAAATGGTGAAAATAGATGTGACATCCCGCATACTCTTATATGGTGTAAATACACATGGTGATTATTGTAATATTGTTTAACAAATTTAGTAAATTGAGTTTTGTTTATGTAAAGTAATGTTATAGCAAATTATAGAGGTAAAGACTAATATGAGTTAGTGGGAAATATTGAGGTATTAATGAGAATGAAAGAGTTGGGAATATGAACTGAATTTGAACGTTCATAATTCAATATAAACAAGAGAGGGTTCCTGCTATACTATTAAATTAGCATTTTAAGTGAAATGACAAGAATGTAGTTGGTGTAATGTATTGTATTGATAATTGTATTGTTTATTTGAATTGTAGTTTGATATTTGTTAATTTTTTCTTATTTATTACTGTATTGTTGTTATAATTAATAAAAAATTTAAAAAAACCACAAGAGTATATACATTTGACAGCTATATGTGCGCTTCTCAGCGTTTGAATTGTGCGCGCTCTAAGTCTCGCGATATTACACGAGCTGCCAAGATCTTGTGGCTGTCAAACAGCATGGCTGTTTGACAAGTAATTTGCGCCATTTCTTCGGCCGGCAAAGTGGCCGTCTGAATGTTTAAAATGTCATTAACACAATTTGTTTATACATAACATTCCTCCCCCTAGGTATAAAGTACCTCAACCAGGATGGCGGTCGGGTTTCTCTTTTTGGCCGGATACTTGGTTGGGCTGGCTCCATGGCCCTTAGGTTTGGCAGTGCGGCTGGAGTGAGAGTTTGACTATTAGGAGAGGTCATGTGAAAATTTAAATCATAGTCCCGTTTGTCATTGGGAGGAGCAGGGGATTGCTCTAAATCAAATTCTAATTGTGGAGGTGAACACGATAACTGAGAGTCCCTCCTTTGCTTTCTTTGAGTGGAGTGCAACTCAAAAGAACTATTTTTATTTTTAACCTGTGATTCCAGTATTTTGGGATAAAACAATTTGGGGACACCTTCACACCCCAATATGTCATTGGCCTGAGTGGGGGAGCATTCTGTAAAATCACCTTGTTCCCCAAAATCATAGCAATCCCTGGAACTCTCTGTTTGGTCCAAACTAACTGGCTGCTGGCTATTACCTCTGCCCCCTTGGGTTACACGGGTGGGGGCAAACCCTAACATTGAATTTCTGTGCTCGTCCTGTGGGTCCAGTCCTCGGGGTCTCAGCTGGTTCGCGTGCCGTCTCCAGATTAGACCATTGGCTGTCTGTAAGAAACAGGACCAGTTTGGTCTAGCACAAAACCTGGGATCCATGTGGGACTGCCAGCTGCATAGTTGCGGCAATGGACAGGGTCCCCAGCCGAGAAACCTTTTTGGTGCTGGATCCCTATATTAGTACCCTTATCCTCCACTCTAGAGAGATCCAACCTATCCAGCAAGGATGTGAGCTTCCTTCGCTGGAGTAATTCGGCAGGAGATAGCCCAGAGGCAAGGGGGGTTACCCTGTATGTGAGGAGAAATTGACAGATTTGTAATTTCAGATCTCCTCTCCCTATACGCTGCAACACATCTTTAGTAGTGCACACCTGCGCTCCACCTGGCCATTGGTGGCAGGGTGGAATGGGGCGGCAGTGATGTGTCTAATGGCATTCCTTTCCATGAAGGATTGGAACTCCGCAAATGTGAACATGGATGTGTTGTCGGACACCAGAACATCTGGGAGTCCGAACGTGGTGAACAGCCTTCTCAAATGCATGGTCTTAGTGGACGAAGTGATGCCGGACACCCGGATCACTTCGAGCCACTTAGAATAAGAGTCTACCACCAATAGGAACACAGCCCCCCTGGAATGGCCCCGCAAAATCAATGGGTATCCTGGACCACAGGCCCCTGGCAGAATCCCATTCCCTGGAGGGAAGGTGAGATTGCTCGGGGCGAGAACATTGGCAGCTGACACAAGTGCCAACCATTTTTTCAATATCCTGGTCCAGTAGGGGCCACCAAAAATAACTACGGGCGAGGGCTTTTGAGCAGACAATCCCTGGATGACTGGTGTGGAGTAACTGTAATACCTTATGGTGGAGAGTGACAGGGATGACTACCCGCTGGCCCCACAAGAGACAGCCCCGTTCAATTGACAATTACAAATGCTTTCGGTGAAACGTTTTAAATTCCTCAGCTTGAGGAGTAGCATGCCAGCCCTTCTGTACCCAAGAAACCACTTTTGACAAAACCTTGTCCTTGGCTGTGGCTTTGGCTATGTCTGACAGAACAACCAGAGGCGAGTTGAGGGCTTCAATCATTAAGACCTGGTAATCCCGTTCGATCTCACAATTCAGCTCCCCGAGCTTGGCCAGGGGTGAACGCAAAAGAGCATCAGCATGGCTGATGACTTTGCTGGGTTGGTGCACCACAGTGAAATTGTATGCATTTAGGAAAATTGCCCATCGCAACATCTGAGGAGACAGAATCTGCGGGGTGGGCTTCCCAGTCACAATAATGCCACGGAGGGGCTTGTGGTCAGTCACGATGGTAAAGGGCCTCCCGTAGAGGTAATCGTGAAATTTCTTTGTGCCTGCCAGTGCCTTCCTGTCAGTTTGGGCATAATTTCTCTCAGGTTTGGAGAGAGAGCGTGAGTAGAACGCTACGGGGGCTTCCCTCCGGTCATCTAACAAATGGCACAGTACAGCTCCAACCCCCTCAGGAGATGCATCACATACCAATACAACCTGCTTTTTTTGGGTCGAAATGCGTTAATACTGCGCTGAAGTTAACAGTTATTTAAGTTCCTAGAACGCTTTCTCCTGGCTCTGGCCCCAGTGCCAAACAGTGTCCTTTTTAAGGAGGCAGTGCAATGGTTCAGCAACTGAGGCCTTGCGATGAAGGAATGCATGATAGAAATTAAGCAAACCTAAGAAGGATTGCAGTTCTGATTTACAGGTTGGCCTGGGTGCTTTCTGCACGGCCGATACCTTTGAATCAGAAGGCATAATGCCCTGGGGGGTGATTCTGTATCCCAGGAACTCAACTTCGTTAGCCATAAATACACATTTGTCTTTGCAAAGACACAATCCTGCCCGCTCAAAACAGGTTAACACTCTATCAAGCGTGGCCGCTAGTTCGACGTCTTCCTTAGCTGTGATCAGGACATCGTCGAAGTATGGCAGGACCCCCCGGTAACCCCTTTAGTAAACGTTCCACTAAAGACTGAAAAATTCCGGGGGCTGCATTCACCCCGAATTGCAGCCTGGTAATCTTAAATGCCCCCTTGTGCGTTACAATAGTCTGTGCCACAGCAGCGGTGGGCGTTACTGACAGTTGATGGTATGCTTGGGCAAGATCAAGCTTCGCAAAGCAGTTTACTCCATGCAAGGAGACAAGTAGGTGGCTGACAAATGGTACAGGATATGCGTTTGGCCGTATGGCTTTATTAATAGTGCATTTGTAGTTCGCACATATCCTGACATCCCCATTGCTTTTAAGTGGCATGACAATCGGTGTCTCCCACTCGGCGGAGTTGACTGGGACCAGAATCCCCTGCCCAAACAGTTTGTCCAGTTCTGCCTCAATTTTGTCTTTGAGGGCAAAGGAGACCCGGCGAGGCTTCATACAAATGAGGCGAATAGTTGGGTCGAGTTCAAAATCAACAGGGGGACCCACATATGTACCGAACCCCTTCCTGAAGACCTCAGGATGTGCGGTGCACACCTCCCATTATTATTATTATTATTATTATTATTATTATTATTATTATTATTATTATTATTATTATTATTATTATTATTATTTATTATTTATTTATTTATTTATTTATTTATTTATTTATTAGATTTGTACCCCGCCTTACTTGCACAAGTGCGACTCAAGGCAGCTTCCAACAAAAATAAATACAATATACAAACATGATATACAGTAAACAAAAATACATAAATTATACAATATACTTTAACAAAAATAAGTAAATGCCTTTACAATTTCAAGATACAATACAATATAGTAATATAAAAGTAAATTCAATACAAAATCAATAAACAATGCAAACCATAAGTAAAAATGAACTAGCATATACAAAATACCAAAAAATACAAGAGATAACAAAGTATGCAATAATATCCACATATACAATAATATACAATAATACAGTGTGCCAAAATTACTCTAAAAACAGTACATAATGGGGGGAAAGCTCACAGCTCAGCGACTGCAGCAATGATGGGCAAAATAGTTCTTTTTATCCCCGCCGATGCGGGGCTCCGGCAAAGCTGCCACAGCTGGCCTCGAAGCCCTGGCCGATGACGGGGCCAGGGAGAGGCAATGGTGCAGGCCGGACTGTTGGGCCGGACTGTTCTTTTTATCCCCACCAAGGTGGGGCTCCGGCAAAGCTGCCACAGCTGGCCTCGAAGCCCTGGCCAATGACAGGGCCAGGGAGAGGCTATGGATCCCATACTGGATCCATAGTGACTGCATTGATACCAGACAACCGGATGCCCAGGGGCTCAAACCATTGGACCCCTAACAGACTGTTGGTCCCCTGCTTGACTATGACTAGGGGCAGTTGTGTGCGGATACCTTTAAAATGCACAGTAAAGGTTCCCACCCCCAACACCGGGATCTGACACCCCTGGACATCCCTTAGTGACATTTTAAATGCCTTCAGCTTGGGGCGAGATGCAGGGGGAATCCGGAGGAACTCTTTCTGAGGGATGATGG
Source organism: Bradypodion pumilum (assembly GCA_035047305.1). Classification (NCBI taxonomy): domain Eukaryota; kingdom Metazoa; phylum Chordata; class Lepidosauria; order Squamata; family Chamaeleonidae; genus Bradypodion; species Bradypodion pumilum. The sequence goes on from JAWDJD010000005.1 coordinate 82,283,872, forward strand.
AGAATGAAGTACCTGAGTCAACCTCCATCTGGAACGGCACATCCTGCAGCTTGAGATCGGAGTAGAACCGGTTGCTGACACTGGACACCTGGCTCTGGTCTGGTGAACCTGATGAGACCTTGGCAATGGACGACTCCATCTGCTTTCCGCACTTGGTCTCTGGCGTTGGGGCCCTTTTCCTGTGCTACCGGCACACTTTGGCGATGTGGCCCTTCCGTCCGCAGTTGTGGCACTCTGCATTTCGGAATGGACACTTCTGCCTCTCATGGCAACCTCCGCACCCATCACACATCTGGCGAGGTTTCTTGTCACGATCACCGTGTTGCTCCCGGTGCTTGCGGTGGACCTTCCGGACCTTGCCCTCATTGTCGCTGGACCCGAACGATGAGGTTGAGCCGGGGGATTCAGAGGATGCTGAGGACAAACAGTGGTGAACCTGGACAGGTGATTCGGCAGCACCCGCAGTTGTGTGGCAATGGCGGAACAACTTCACTCCGGACCGTGCGGCCTCAAACGCTAGTGCCTCGTCCAGCATGGACTTAAAGGTCAGCATCTTTCGGGTCATGAGGCAACGTTGGGCATCTTCGTCCCTCATGCCGGTCAGCAGACGGTCACGGAGCGCCTCTTCAAGATTATCCCATTTGCATGGGGCAGCAGCAAGACATAGCACGGCGGCGTAATCTGCCACAGACTCCCCGGGACACTGCTCTCTGTGGTGGAACGCCACCCGGGCTGGGAAATTCGATACTTTGGGCTGGAGATGCCTCCTCAGAGCTGCAAGGTTTCAGCCACATCCCGAGGGAGGACGAGGTGGATCGCCAGCTCCAGCGTCTCGGGTCTGCACTGGGACAGGAAGCAGGAGCGCATCTGGCCCTCATCCTCGATCTTCTGGGCCACCATGGTATGGCGTAACCGGCGCTCGTAGAGTGCCCACTTGTCGGGATGTGCTGCGTCGAAGGGACCGATGTTTCCTTGCGAGGATGCCATCCCACCTTCATCGCCAATTTGGTGTTCAGAAACTAGAGGCGACAACCAGCGTAGTGAAATACAGCTCTTTTATTTCTGGGGTCTGAACACAACTTGGAAGGGAACAACGGGGACTTATATACACATTTAACTTTATACAAAACAGCGGGAACAAACATTATTGGGTGATTCGAATGTATGTTACAAGAGTATATACATTTGACAGCTATATGCGCGCTTCTCGGCATTTGAATTGTGCACGCTTGAAGTCTCACAATATTACACGAGCTGCCAAGATCTTGCGGCTGTCAAACAGAGTGGCTTTTTGACAAGTAATTTGCGCGGTTTCTTCGGCCGGCAAAGTGGCCGTTTGAATATTTAAAATGTCATTAACACAATTTGTTATACATAACAAGTGTCTAGTCATGCCTGCCACATGACCATGGAAACGTATGCAGAAGTAGACAGCGCTGGCGCTTTGGCTTTGAAACAGAGAAGAGCACTGAACCCTAGAGTAGGATACAACTGTTTTTTGAGCAAGGGAAACCTTTACCTTTACCTTTACCTTTACCTAACTACATTCGTAACTGGAGGCCATGTATACAGTAATACAGTACAGTATAGGATTATGGCTTTCTGCCAGAGAAGTAACAACAGAAGCCATCTGCTGGCCAAACTGTGCACAAGTAAAACCAAAGAAAGGATGGAAAAGTGGCAGGCCTTTTTAACAGTTCTAAAATAAGTACAGTAAATCAATATAGCCCTATAGTCAGAAATTTCACTTTTGTCCCCTTAACATAAACTTCATGAGGAATCAGGAAGTATTTAACCAACTGAGGGCAAAGTCTGGGAGGAACAAAGAGGACTTTAAGAATATATCTGTTCAATATTGTGTATGATCTTATTAATACTGGGAGCGTGTAATTGTGTAAGTCTGGCCAAGTTATCCTGCTATGGTAATAGAGTAGACATTACTGCCAGTGACTCAACGCCGAGTTTCAAGTGGTGGTTAACTAACCTTACAACCCTGAGGACTAATGACCTTGGGTGCCAAATCCACAGGGAAGGGTGATGGAATCCGCTTGAATCCATCTTGATGTTGGGCACCAGCTTCAGGGGGCTGCAGTGGCTCATTGGTTAAGAAACTTGCCTTGTTAGCTGGAAGGCTGGCAAGTCAGCAGTTTGAGACCCGGGTACTGCATGATGGATTGAGCGCCCGTCTCTGTCCCAGCTCTTGAGGACATGAAAGGAGCCTCATTCGGGCATCCCCTGAGCGGAGTTTCTCCCACAAAAATCCTTTCAATCCAGAATATTTTATGACACAAAATTATTATCAGCTTCATCAATACTTGCCTGAGCTAATGAGAACTTTGCATACCAAAAGGGCTCAGGACCAAAAAGTGACTCGCAAAACTGGATCAGTGGTTTGGGGGATATGCTGCAATGCGGAAGGCAGATGAAAGGCCTCTGCATTATATTCTCAGAACAGTCTTCATGGCTGATCGCCATGAGGATCGCCAATATTCAGATTTGGATACAGCAGAAGAGGAAGAAGTAATTCTGTTGGAGTTGCAGTTTCTCAGTATTATTATAGGGTTAAATCACGACCAGTAAAGAAGCAGCCAGATGCTGCCATCTGTTGTGTTATATAGCACTAGCAGAGGTTGCCCGGCATTGCCAGGCTGTTTTAAATTGTATTGGATGGGGGTTTTTTTTGGGTAATCTTTGTAAAAAAGAGGTTAGTCTGTAATTTTTCTTTTAAAATTTTTTATTTATGCAAACCTTTTTTATGTTGTCATTTGTTAAATAGATTGTATTGTTTTGATACTGTAAAGTAATAACAACTTGTATTTTGTACTTTTTCTAATGTATTTTTGAATATTTGTTTTAACATATATGTTAATTGTTGTTACGATGCCGGGCTGTTATAAACTGTGTTTAGTTTTTTTGGGGGGGTTTATTTTGTGAATTAAAAAAGAACAAAGGATGATGATATAGTTTTTCATTTTGTTTATTTAACCAAATAATGTTTTAGTATGTGATCTTTTTTTTAATAGTTGTACCGTAGGTAATAATTTTAAAAATGTGAAAGTACATGTTTTTTACATTCAATGTTTTTAAACTGTGTTTAGATGTTTTTGGTTTTTATGTGAGTTAAAACTCAACACAGGATTTTAGAAATGTTTTTATTTTATTTTTGTGACATATGTTTGTGATTTGTGTAAACTTGTGATTTATTGTTATGTTTTTGACTTGTTTTTACTATCGTGCCCTGCAGGTGGGGCTGCTAGTGGTTCTCTTTTACTTTAACTGTTTTTTCTCTCCTGGCCTCTGGGTGGGGCTTCTTCCGGTAAGTAGTCTTTGTTTCTTCATTTCTATTCCAGTCGTCGTGGAGGGAGTACATGCTGGTGAGTTGTCTGGTTTTCTTTCTTCTGGGGTTTTTCTTTGTTTTGTTTTTATGGTGGTGGGCTGGGAGGTGTTTATGTTTGTTCTTTTTTGTTTCGGTTTAGTTTTAGGTTTGTTTAGTTTTTGGTGTGTACTTTGTGGTTTTGTTTAGTTTAGTTTTAGGTGTGTACTTGGTGCATAGCTGTCAAGTATCCCTTATTGGCCAGGAAAACCCCTTATTTTACCCTCGTTCCCGCCATCATCCCTTATTAATTAGGGTGCAATGCCCTATTGCTGCCATTGGAGGGCAGCACAGGATAAGCATAGCTGTCAAGTATCCCTTATTTGCCAGGAAATTTCCCTTATTTCCAAATCCAATACTTGACAGGTATGACTTGGTGGTTTTTCGTGTTTTAGTTAGGTGTTTTGTATGTGTTTTTTTGTCATTGTGGATGTGTTTGTTTGTGTATTTTGTGGTTTATTTTGGTTTATTTTTGATTTATTTTTGTTTGTGTATGTTGGTAGTTGGTAGTTAGGGGTAGTTTTGGTGTGCCCAGTAGGTGTGTGTGTGTGTATGTGTGTATGTGTGTATGTGTGTGAGCATAGTTCAGGTCGGAGGCTGCACCCGGGTAAGTACCACCGGGAGGCGGAGTCAGCGACTGGAGGCCCGTTCGCTGCCTTGGCTTCCAGGGGAATTGGTTCGCTTTCAAGGGAGGCGAAGGCACCAGTACCTTCCCCCCTTGAAAGTGACACACCTCCTCGGGAAGTAAAGGCAGCGAATGGAGGTCTGTTCGCTGCCTTTGCTTCCTGGGGAATTGGTTCGCTTTCAAGGGGGGGCGAAGGCACCAGTACCTTTCCCCCCTTGAAAGTGAAACACCTCCTCAGGAAGTAAAGGCAGCGAATGGAGGCCCATTCACTGCCTTGGCTTCCAGGGGAATTGGTTCGCTTTCAAGGGGGGTGGGGCAAAGGCACCAGTACCTTTTCCCCCCTTGAAAGCGAAACATCTCCTTGGGAAGTAAAGGCAGCAAATGGAGGCCCGTTTGCTGCCTTGGCTTCCAGGGGAATTGGTTCGCTGTCAAGGGGGGGCAAAGGCACCAGTACCTTCTCCCCCCTTGAACCCCCCTTGTTTATGGTTTTTTTTGTGGCTTGTTTGTTTTGCGTGGCTGTGAGGTGTTGTGTTTTTGTTTTTGCGCGCCGGCTTTCTCAGCATTCTACGTGCTCATGGCCGCGGCACGTTTCTCAACATTCCTTTTGCTCGCACCTCTCAGCCTGATTGGCTGTGGCGCGGCGCGGCACAAGGAACGTTGGGAAGTGAAGACTTTTCTTTTTCTTTGCATTCGTGGGTCTCCTGTCCCACTGGCGCATTTCTCAACCCGGCAGTTACCTCCGTACTCAGTTCGGGCAAGTGCATGAATGCTCGGTACGGGATAGTATGGCCAGGTGCGGGATCCTTTGTCAAATGACAACGGTTAACGCTTGGATTTATAGGTATAGATTGCTCACAGAAAATAGAGAGGTTGAGCCTCAGAACTTTTAGCCTGAGCAGATCTCTGTAGGTGTCTGAGTTCACTGCAAATTTGAGTAGATAGAAGGACAATCCTGGCAAGTCCTTCAGCTAAATAAACTACCAGTGCCTTATTCTAGGCTTAGTAGTAGTTGTAGCATTATCAATCTCAAGTACTAATTTTATTACTCTTTATCTCTGACCAGAAATGCTCCTTTTAAAATATACTTTAAGTATTATCATTTTAACTTCTGTTTCTTGCTATACTGTGATATTTTAAGTAACCCCATTTTAACTTCTGTTTTCTTTGCTGTTCCATGCTGTTCTTGGACTGTAATAAAGGTAGTAATAAAGGTTGATTTTATTTTATTTGACTTGAATAAATTGGAAGAGTGGGGAAGTACTTGGGACATTAATTTTTCAGGTAGCTAAAACTATGAGTCTGGCCAGGTTACGCTGCTATAGTAATAAAGTAGACCAATACTGCCAGCGACTCAATGCCAAGTGTCAGGTAGTGGTTAACTAACCTGACAACCATGAGGACTAGTGGCCTTGGCGAAGTCCATAGGGAAGGGTGATGGTCCCCAAGTGGATTAAATCCCACTTGAACCCATCTTGATGGAGGGCAGCAGCTTCATCATTACTGGCCTGGGGCCGAGGAAGACTTTGTATGCCAAAAGGGCTCAGGACCAGAAAGTGACTTGTGGAGCTGGGTCAGTGGTACGGGAGGCACACTGCGATGCGGAAGGCAGATGAAAGGCCATGGCATTATATTCGCAGAACAGTCATCATGGCTGATCACCATGATGATTGCCAATATTCGGAATCAGATACAGCACAACAAGAAGAAGAAAACTGTTACTGTTTTCCCCCAGAAAGCAAAGCAATCAATTAATTAATCTGCAGCGATGTGAGGATAAATACAACAGGTTAAAAGTTTTAAGTTCCTTAGTGTAATTTTATAATACAGTGATTTGACTTGGAAAGCACATTTAGACTTTGTGCAATGTAAATACAAACCCAGGTTAAGTTTACCGTAGAAAATTTCTGTTAGCACATAGGACCAAATAAGAAAAACTATTGGCCTTACATTAGGCCAGGGGATGTTGTGTTCTGTAAAGCTGTGCCTTTAACAATGTACCTTTGCCATGTGTTACCAATGTAACCTTTCTGTGTGCAACATTATAACCATCAGCTGCATCAATGTAACCTAATAAGGGGACGCGAGCTAGTGACCACCAGAGGGCAGTAGCGAGCGTCCAGCTCACATGGATCATAGTCACCTGGTTCAGCAGCGCGGGAAGATTCCCCGCGACCTCCTCACCTGGTCAAGAAGGGCGTGACCTCCTACGACGTCACGCAGGCAGCAACCAATAGCCTGTCGACGAGCCACATTCAAATGTATAGCCAGCTGTATATATTGAGCTCCCCATCCGCCATTACCTCATGTTCCTCCGGATCATCATGCAATAAACCTGTGTTAAGCCAACCCTTCGGCTGTTTCATTGTCTTTGGTCCCTTACACTAAACTGGCGACGAAGGTGGGATAATGGCAGCCCACGGGACCAAGACATGCGCCGGTTTCGAAATCAGGAAACCGGGCGACTGGGAGATCTTCGAGATGGACTTCCAGGCCGCACTGATCGAGTCTGAAGTCACGGAAGAGGCGAAGAAAAGAGCCATCTTCACCAGAATGCTCGGACAAGAAACAAAAAGGACCTTGGTGGACCTGATTGCACCGAGAAGGGTGAGCGAATTCAAGGCCAAGGAACTCATGCAGATGCTGCGTGAGCACGTCCGGCCCGCCACAGCGATGTTTCCCGCTCGGAGTGCGTTTTGGAGGCGAGTCCAAGCGCCCGGGGAGACGGTCGCCGCATTCGTGGCGGCCCTGCCGCTGGCGGCCGGCCCGTGCAAATGGGAGAATGCCGAAATCACCCTCCGAGACTGTGTGCTGTGCGGCCTGAACGACGCCGAAACCCAGCGCACGTTAATGAACCAGGAGCCGCCTCCCACGTTGCAGGAGGTCGTAAGAGCGGCCCAGGCCGCAGAAGCTACGAAGGCCGGGGTCCAAGAACTTCAGGACTGGCGGCCAAAGGCGAGCAAAGCAGAGGCTTCGGTACAGGCGGCCCGGCGAACTTCGAGGTCGTCCACAGAGAGCAGCGACGACGAGGACGTCCAGAGGGTCCGGAAGGAGAGCCGGCGCTGCGACGGCTGTGGAGCGGCCCACGACCGCGTGAAATGCCCCTTCCGGAAGGCCGAGTGCCACAACTGCGGCCGCCGCGGGCACATCGCCAAGGTGTGCAGAAAGAAGCGCGAGACCCGGAGGAGCTCCGCAGACCGTTCCACGGGACAAGACCGCCCAACGAAACCCAAGGACGGCGCCCAGGCCACGCGGAAGCAGGACGGCGTGGGCCGCATCGCCGACGGCAGCGAGGACGACGCCCCAGTGTTCAGCGTGTCTACTAGACACCCCCGCTACTTTGTTGAGGTACTAGTCCAAGGGGTCCCCATTAGGATGGAAATTGACTCGGGGTCCTCATATTCAATCATTTCCCAGAGGGAGTTTTTGGGAATTGCCCCCCACAAGCGACCCAAGCTCAAAGCATTGAGGTCCACACTACGGGACGTGCAAGGGAACAGTATTCCAGTGTTGGGGGTTGGAGAATTTCAGGTCAAATTCAAGGAGCACGCCGCGTCCCTTCCCCTAGTCGTGCTCAAAGGAGGAAATTGCAGCCTCCTCGGGACTCAATGGTTCCAGCCCCTGGGGTTGTTTATTGGGGGGGTGCACGCCGTTGGGATGCACGCCGTTGGGACTGATCCAATTCAGGAGGTGTGCGAGGTGCACCCCGAAGTCTTCAAAAAGGGACTGGGGAAATTCAAGGGGCCCCCAGTGACTTTCGACCTGGACCCGGAGGTCCGCCCAATTCGCCTAAAACCACGCCGGGTGCCGTTTGCACTCAAGGACAAGATAGAGGCAGAACTGGACAAGTTGGTGGGCCAGGGGATCCTTGTGCCTGTAGATTCTGCGGAGTGGGAAACTCCAATTGTAACCGCTCTAAAGGCCAATGGGGAGGTCCGCATATGCGCCGACTACAAGTGCACCATCAACAAGGCGATCCGCCCGAATGCATATCCGGTGCCGGTAGTCAGCCATCTGCTGGCCAGGTTACACGGGGGAAAGTGTTTCGCTAAGCTCGACTTAGCACAGGCCTACCAGCAGCTCACGGTGTCCCCTGCCGCCGCTGCTGCGCAGACCATAGTCACCCATAAGGGGGCGTTCCAGGTGACGCGCCTCCAGTTCGGCGTGAATTCGGCGCCTGGAATTTTCCAGTCACTCGTGGAACGCCTCCTGAAGGGATTGGAGGGGGTGTTGCCTTATTTTGATGACGTGTTAATAACGGGGGGGAGTCGGGCTGAATTGGCAAAAAGGTTGGGGAAGGTCCTGACGATATTCGAAAAGGCGGGGCTGAGGTTGCGAAAGGATAAATGCGTCTTCTTCGCAACCGAGGTTGAGTTCCTAGGGTTTTGTGTGACTCCTGAGGGAATAAAACCATCCAAATCCAAAGTGGCAGCCATTAAAAAAGCCCCCCGCCCCACCTCCAAGCCCGAGTTACAGTCGTTCCTAGGACTGCTCAACTTCTACCACTCCTTCCTTCCCCGAAAGGCAGCGGTGGCTGAGCCGCTACACAAACTGCTAAAGAAAGACCAGGCATGGAAGTGGGACGATGACCAAGAAAGGGCATTTAGCGAGCTAAAAAGCCTCCTGGCGTCCGACGCCATACTGACCCATTTCAACCCCAAGCGCCCAGTAGTTCTGATCTGTGATGCATCTCCAGTGGGGGTGGGGGCGGTGCTGTGCCACGTGTTGGAAAAAGGAAGGGAGGCCCCGATAGCATTTTACTCCAGGTCCCTGTCCCAAGCAGAGAGGAACTACGCACAGACGGACAGGGAGGCACTAGCAATAGTCGCGGGGACGAAAAAATTTCACGATTTTCTGTACGGCCGCCCCTTCACCATTGTAACAGACCACAAGCCCTTGCTAGGCATTTTTACCGCTGATAAGCCCACCCCACAGATCCTGTCTCCGAGGATGCTCAGGTGGGCCATTTTTCTCAACGCGTATCAGCACGCGTTGATCTACCGGCCCGGGAAAGAGATCAGCCATGCGGACGCCCTATCTAGGTCTCCCCTCCCCCTAACGCCCAGCCAGGTGAGCATAGGGGAGCGGGACCATCAGGTTCTCATGATAGAGGTGCTGGATTCGCCCCCCGTAGTGCCCGCCGACATTGCCAAAGCAACAGAGAAGGACAAAACGTTAGCGACAGTCAGTTCCTGGCTGCAGAAAGGGTGGCCCGCGTCCTCCCCAGCGGAGGAGTTCGCTCCATTTTTTAGAAAAAAGCTAGAACTGTCCCTAGAGAGGGGGTGTCTCTTGTGGGGGCAGCGGGTGGTGATTCCCACTTCCCTTCGGCCGCGGGTGCTCAAACTGCTGCACGTCAGCCCCCCCGGCATCGTGCGATCCAAGGCGCTGGCCCGGAGTTACTTCTGGTGGCCCCAGCTAGACGCCGACATCGAGCACATGGTCGGCACTTGTGAAAGTTGCCAATGCTCCAGACCAGAGGAGGCCCGCCTTCCCCACAGGGAATGGGACGCGGCTAAGGGGCCGTGGTCCCGGGTGCACGTAGATTTCGCGGGCCCGTTCAGAGGCACCCTGTTCCTCCTTGTAGTGGACGCTTTCTCCAAATGGTTGGAGGTTATCCCAGTCACGAGCACCTCCTCGGCCCAGACCATTAGGCATTTGCGGAGGCTATTTTCCACGTTCGGCATACCCGACACGTTAATTAGCGACAACGCTAGTTGTTTCACGTCTTCTGAGTTTAGGGCATTCATGGAGATTAACGCCGTTCGGCATATCACCTCCGCCCCTTTTCACCCGGCCACCAACGGCCAAGTAGAGCGCCTCGTCCGCACCATGAAGGACGCGTTGCGGCGCATGGGCCCAGGGGATCTGAACCTACAAGTGTGTCAGTTTCTGCTACGGTACAGGGTGACCCCATTGGCGTCAGGATACTCCCCCGCAGAGCTCTTAATGCGCAGGAAGCTGACCACCATCCTTACTAGGTTAGACCCCACGAGGGTAGAGGACAAAGGAAGGAACATCGGGCTAGAGGTTACAAAGAGTTTCAGTATAGGCGCCCCCGTGCATTGCAGGAATTACGCCAGCACGGGCCCAGCCTGGGTGCCGGGTGTAGTTGTGGAGCAAACCGGCCCCGTGTCGTACCGCATGGAAACCAGCACAGGGCTCCTGTGGAGGCGGCACGCGGACCAGCTCCGACGCAGGGTCTCCGATGAGCAGGGCACTGATCAGGCAGGAGATAAGTCAGCGTTAGGGTTCTCCCCCACCCGTTCAACCCAAGGGGGAGGAGAAGGGGACCGTGGGCCCCCACCAAGGGGGGAGGAGGATATCCTCATAGATACCCTGGGGGATCTTTCCGAGGAGGAGGAACCCGACCCCATACATATCTCGCGGAAAGTCCCCACAAATGCGGGTACCCCTACCAAGTTAGATTTTGATTTTCAGAACCAGGGGGTTTTTTCGGAGTGGTCCCCCACCCGTCCAAGCGAGAAGGGGTTTTTTTCGTTAGCCCCGACGGCCCCCGGTCTGCCCACAATGGAGTTTTTCCCTTCCCCTAAGGCCGCCAGACAGCGGCAAGCCACTAACAAGTCTCCCTCTCCCATTTCAGGACAAGGGACCAGGGAACAAAGAAGCAATAACGCCCCCGGGGGGGGCAGCCCTCTTCACGGCCCAAACGCACATGCAACAAGCCATCTTGGCTGAGAGACTTCGTCTCATCCTAGGGGGGAGGGATGTTGTGTTCTGTAAAGCTGTGCCTTTAACAATGTACCTTTGCCATGTGTTACCAATGTAACCTTTCTGTGTGCAACATTATAACCATCAGCTGCATCAATGTAACCTAATAAGGGGACGCGAGCTAGTGACCACCAGAGGGCAGTAGCGAGCGTCCAGCTCACATGGATCATAGTCACCTGGTTCAGCAGCGCGGGAAGATTCCCCACGACCTCCTCACCTGGTCAAGAAGGGCGTGACCTCCTACGACGTCACGCAGGCAGCAACCAATAGCCTGTCGACGAGCCACATTCAAATGTATAGCCAGCTGTATATATTGAGCTCCCCATCCGCCATTACCTCATGTTCCTCCGGATCATCATGCAATAAACCTGCGTTAAGCCAACCCTTCGGCTGTTTCATTGTCTTTGGTCCCTTACACTAAAGGGGTGCCCAAGGTTTTTGGGCCGTGGGCCAGTCACGTGGTTTAGCGGGCTGGTCACGTAGTTTAGCGGGCCAGTCACGTGGTTCCTCCCTCTGGAAGGATGTTTTGCAACTGGGTGAGATAGATTTTTTTAGGTTGCCATTTTCTCTGCTTAAACCAGGGGTGCTCAAACTACAGCCCATGGGCTGGATCCAACCCAAGGGCCGTAGTTTGGGCACCCCGGCATTAGGCCTTTGTTAGATTAGAGCTGCTAGGTTTATGCCTCAGCTTTTCAGAAATTGTTGACCTGGCTTGATGCCCTTCAGATTAAAGTTTCTAGAATCATCACAATGGGGCTTTTATCACTACTTCTCCCTATACTGAAGGGTTGCTTCACTACTAAATGCCAGAAAAAGAAACTTCTGTACTTTTCTACTACATGTTATGAAAAAATTTAGGCATTCATTATCCAGTTAATGAAAATAAAAGAAGGCAATAGGAAAACCAGAGGTGAACTTAAAAGTTGATTTGTTGACAAATAGGTACAACCAAATACAAAGGAACCAACAAAGGATCTTAGAGTAAGGTGTCACCCTGGTGGCTTATTCTTTGCATTTTATATACCCTTCTGAAAACAATCATATTAGCATATTGATTACGTATTACCTATCAGACATAGAAAATTATGTTTGGGACTCACTACATGCACAGAGATAAAAACAGACTACATATCTTTCTATTCTTAAAAGGTCAAACCACACATGTGCTTTTCTGCCATAACAGGAAAATAGACAAAAAGATTGCTTCTATTCATAGTTAGCAGAAACTCTTTGAAGCTAAACCACAAAATCATGTCCTATGGAATCAAAAAGGGGCCGCCTTATTTGTCTATTTACTTTGCATTAAAACATCAGCATTCTGTCATCACATTTAATTTTGATATTCCTAATATAACATATTATAAAGACATTTTTTCCATCACTATATTCATAATGAACTCTCCCATTGCCGATCCCAAGCCCAGATGAAACAGGAGAAAGATTGGACATTGAGTTAGCACCCTGGCTGTAGAAACTACAGGGAGGAGCCTCGTTGCCTGATATGCCGTAGTGGCGGAGACAGGCACCGCACAGCATGAAAGGGAAATGCTGCTGCTACTACTACTGTGGAGAATGGTAGCATAGTCAGTGGTGGGCATCAGCAGGTTCGCACCAGTTCGCTAGAACCGGTAGCAGAAATTCTGGCTGGCCCCGACCATCCAAGTTTTGAAATAAAGTAGTCCTAATTTGAATGCAACGCAGGACTTTCCTCCTGGCCACACCCACCATACCACGCCCACAGTGTGGTAGTAAATTTTTTTGGAGCCCAACACTGAGCATAGTCCTAATTAGCACCCCCTCACAGATTCATATTATTGCCAGCATTTAAGAGTGCTTTTCACTGCTTCATAGAAGCTGAGCAGAGGTTGCATAGCAAGCAGCTATAGAAAAAGCCTTGACATTCCTTAGCCTTACTTTCAGATAAGCTTGTTCTGTTTGTGTGTGATTTCTTTGTCTTAGTTGCATTGCCTCATGATATTCTGATTAGCAAACTAACTAGCAAGTTCTGGTCTTTTTTCACTGGGCATTTATAGAGGGTGCAGCTTTGAGAAGCTATTTCAGCCCCTTGGACTCTAGTATAGACTGTGGGGTTCCGCAGGGTTCAATAATTTCCCCAGTGCTGTTCAACATCTATATGAAACCATATAAATACTGTTTGGACATGGGGATAAGCTAATAAATAGGCTGTTTATGAAAATAGCCGCATCCCTAAACCAGAAGGTAGTGTTCACGTGAAGAAAGTGTGATCTTTGCTAGTGAGTTTTTTCTTCTTCTGTGTCTAGGCCAGACGTAAACAAAGGCACCTCCTGGTGAATTCATTCTGCACTTCCTTCTGCCTGACCTAGTGTGAGAATGATTAGCTGGCAACACAAGGTTGCCATTACTAGGGTATGCTCGATTGTGGTTCAAAAAGACCACAATCTTCAAGGAGGCTCTTTCTGTGTACCCCTGCTAGTGGGTATAAAAGATATTTCATGTTCAGCTTGGGATCCTCCCTCCCCCTGCTTGGGAGAAAGAGAGACCCACTCATGAAGGTCAGGTTAAAAATAAAGCCTATTATTTTCACCTTTAGAAAAAGCTGTTGTCTTTTTGTTTCTTTGAGGCAAGACACCACCACCACCACCACCACTATTACTAGTACCCTGTTTCCCCGAAAATAAAACATACCCATAAAATAAGCCGTAGCAGGATTTCTAAGCATTTGCGCAATATAAGCCATACCCACAAAATAAGACATAGTGATAGGCATGGCTATGCAGCATACCATGTTGTACCATACTTAATAAAAAATAAGACATCCCCTGAAAATAAGCCATAGTGTGTCTTCTTGAGGAAAAATAAATATAAGACAGTGTCTTATTTTCGGGGAAACACGGTAGTTGTTACCTGATTTAGGCTGGAATCATAAAACATTTCTCCATAGCTCTCAATGAGATCTAGGAATAGTTACTACACTCATTTAATTGATTAAAAATATGGGATTAATTAAAATGCAACCTCTGGCCTTGTCTACACCAACCTTTGTGGGGCAGTTTAGAGCAGTTTTTTTAAAAAAAACTGTTCGAAGTCAGCGGAATGAGCAAAATGCTGTTTAACACAATCCCCATGTCCAAACAGTATTTATATGGTTTCATATAGATGTTGAACAGCACTGGGGAAATTATTGAACCCTGCGGAACCCCACAGTCTATACTAGAGTCCAAGGGGCTGAAATAGCTTCTCAAAGCTGCACCCTCTATAAATGCCCAGTGAAAAAAGACCACAACTTGCTAGTTAGTTTGCTAATCAGAATATCATGAGGCACTTTGTCAAAAGCTTTGCTGAAGCCAAGATATATGACATTGACAACATTCTCACTTTCTGCCAGGGAGATTATCCAATCAAAAAATGAGATAAAATTAGTCTGGCAGGATTTGTTCTTGACAAATCCATGTTGGCTTCTAGTTATTACTGCATTGTTTTCAATGTGCTTGCAGAGTGACTGCTTTATAATCTGTTCCAGAATTTTCCCTGGGGTTGATGTCAGGCTGAGTGGAGTTCCCTGTGTTCTTCTTTTTACCATTTTTGAAGATAGGGACAATATTAGTCCTCCTCCAGTCATCTGGCACTTTATCTATCCTCCAGGATTTCAAGAAAATAGTAGAGAGGTTCGGAGAGTTTTGCAGCTAGTTCCTTCAAAATCCTTGGATTCAGTTCATCCAACCCTGGAGTTACGGATTCATTCAAAGTAATAAGGTATTCCTTAATTATTTGTTTATCAATTCAAGCTGCAATTCTGTCTCCTCCATTTGTACTTCACATTTTCCTAGAGGGTTGTAAACTGTCTTTGGTAGGAACTTCTTTAGCATTTCTGTCTTTTCTTTTTCATACGCTGTCATTTTCCCACCCCTGCCAAGAAACACATCTAAACCATTTATTATTTTCTCTGTCTTTTGCTACCTGAAAATGCTTTTTTTGTTGCATTTAGCATCTCTTGTTAACCTCAGCTCATTCTCAGCTTTTGGTTTCCTAATGCCATCCCTGCAATTCTTTGCTGTCTGTCTGCACTCTTTCTTTTTGGCCTGGCCTTCCTACATATGTCACTTTTTTGTTTTGTTTTTAGCTTCGCTCTGAGCTTTTTGTGGAGTCACACTGAGGTTTTTATTTTTGCTATATCCCATCTTTTTTTACTTGTTGGTTTTGTTTGTAGTTATGTTATTGTTGGGTTATACCCATGTAGTGATGGGGTTTGGGCGTTATGCCCAGGCCTCACCCCTGCTACAGGAGCTGCATCATCCTAAGGACATCTGCCCGTCCCACTAGAGCGGACCGGAGGGGCTCTTTAAAAATACCAACTGCTAGAGAGGTTCGCCTCTCTAGCACTAGAAGAAGAGCCTTTTCGGTATCCGCTCCAGCCCTATGGAACCTCCTGCCAGTTGAACTGAGTCTCCAGACAGAGCTGCTGCCCTTCAGGAAAGAGCTGAAAACCTGGCTGGTAGGGCAGGTGTGGGGAGGTGGAGAGGGAGCAACCCCCCCCACTGGCTCATTTAGAGCAGGAACACTCATGTTTTTAAAAGTTTTTAACTAGATTTTTAATTGGTGCGGGTGGGAGGTAGGTTTTCAGTTGTTTTAGGAATTTTAAGGGTTTCTATAGTTTAAACATTGGCGATTTTATGTACGCCACCCAGAGTCTCATGTTGATTGGGGCGGCTATACAAATTGAATAAATAAATAAATAGCAATTCAGCATATAATCCTTGGGAGGAGGGAGGTTCTGTTACTTTGACTAACTTGCTTGCTAACCAATCAGAAAAAGCCTTTCCTTCTCATCTGAAATCTTTTTGCCTAACCCATACCTGTCAAGTGTGGCTCCGGAAAATACGGGAGCTGCGCAGAAGCCTTCTGCACAGAAGCCATCTGTGCATGTGTAGAACTGTTCTGCGCATGCGCAAAAGGCTTCTGCGCAGAAGTCTTCTGCGCAGAAGACTTCTACGCATGCGCAGAAGGGTTCTGCGCAGAAGGGCATGCACAGTAGCTACTTCCTTCCGCCGGTCAAATTATGCGATGGCGGCAGCCAGCGGCGGGTGAGTGGCTGAAGCGGCGCAGAAATACGGGAAATCCCGGCCAATACAGGATACTTGACAGATATGGCCTAACCTTAATTTCTTATCTCCCATTTGTTGAGAGTAGTTGGCTGTTTTTACTTATAGGGAATGCTGCCATTTTAAAACTCTCTGTATTTTTCCAGCCATACAGCTTTAACTGAGCAAAACTCTTGTTTTTCCTTGTAACTAATCTAAATCATAATCCTTTTCTAACAAACCTGAAAACAACCTGTTAAGATTTCAAAGCAAACAGTGAGTAAATATCTTGTTTCTCTTTTGACACAAACCTTTAGTCCGATTGTTTTTGGTTGAAAATCATGCTGAAAGTGAGAGGAAATTGGGGAGAACATGCAAATACTGTAATCCAAACCTTAATTGCACCTAATCTAAGATTTTTTTAAAAAACCTTAGTTTGCTTCAAAAAAACAATTGATCAGACTGCCTCCAGCAGATCAGGGAGAAGATCAGGGTTAGGTCTAGGCCAGGGTTACTAGCCCAAGGATTAGGCCTTGGGTTCTTACTTAGCATTGCTCTGAGTTCATTTAAATCGTTTCCCTAAACTCCAACACACATGTTTAACTATATTCCACTTTTGCTTCTTTTGAAATAAAGAACTCAAATTTAGTACAGTCACTTTCCTCCAGAATTCCCTTTAATGCAACTTCATCCAGCAAGTCATCTACTGGTTATAATCAAGTCAACGATTGCTAATTAGTTTCTTTCTTCCCCTTTTGTAGGAGAAAATTATCAGAAATGCAAACCAGGATTTTCTTGGAGTTGGTGTGTTTGGGAGAATTTGCCCCCACCCCCCAATAGACATTGGGATAACTGAAAACTCCCATTACCACTGCCTTGTGTCTCTGAAAATTTTGCAATTTGTTTTTCAGATGATTCTTCTGCATCTTCTATAGATGAGGCAACCAAGCTCAGCCTCCTGAATCTCTGTTTTGGAATATACGTTTTTGACATTTAGTGTGATTCCATTTCCCTTTCTTTTTTTCTTTTTTTTTGAACAGAATTTTTATCTTTCAATTGCCATATTCCAGTCATGTGAGTCTTTTTTTCAATACACTTCTAGTACAGTAAAACCCCTACTTATGTAAAAAGTCTGTTCCGTAGGCTTTTGCTTAAATCGGTTTTTTATGTAACTCGAAGCAAACCCATAGGAAAAATTATTTTTTACGTAACTCAAAGCAAACCCTTAGGAAAAATGAAATTTTTATGTAAATCGAAGAAAACCCATAGGGAAATGAATTTTTACATAACTCGAAGCAAACCCATAGAAAAAAGAATCTTTCTGTAACTCAAAGCAAACCCATAGGAAATCATGTAAATCGGGACATGGTTTTAGCACAAAATCATTATGTAAGTCGAATTTGATGTAACTCGAGGCATATGTAAGTCAGGGTTTTACTGTATTTGTATATAGGCACTGAAGATTATGTGATATGTGGTCTAGTTTGAATGTTTGAAGTGGTAGCTGTGCTAGTCCGTGCAAGCGTATCTGAGAGTAAACAAAACAGAACAGAGAGAAAAAAGACAAAAAATGTTGTGGCACCTTAAAGACTAACTCCTGTATCTAAATGTGAGGTTGATGAAGTGGGCGTGGTCCATGAAAGCTCACATTTAAATACAGGAGTTAGACTTTAAGGTGCCACAACTTTTTGTCTATTATTATTTTTTTGCTGTTCTGTTTTGTTTACTCTCAGATGTGGTCTAGTTTGTTTCTTACATTTTTATGAAGACTATTATTGGGCGTGTTCTATTACTTTTATTGTGCCTAAACCTTCATCTGTCTTTACCTCTGAGTTTGCATCTCCCTCTCTCTTCCAACTCAATGTAATACCCTCTTGATGAAGTTCTCCATGCTGTGGTCAAACACATTCTTCCCTGCCCTTATGAGGTGCAACCCATTATTTGCAGCTGTCCATCTTCCCAGGAAGCCTAGCCCATGGTGCAAGATCCAAATCCTTCATATTACCACGTTAACAGCCAGCTATTCAACTGGAGTACAGTATATTCTTTTCCATTTCTATTCTTCAGAGTAATAGTAGGAGGGACAGAAATTTTATGTGGACTCAAATGTCTGTTTCTCTTCCAGAATTTTAAAGTCTTAGTTTGTCTCGGCTGTGTAATTTATTCTCACATGGGTAGTAATAATACTGTAATTAATCTACATACTTGCAATTTCTTGCCTCAGAACTGCTAGGTTGGCAGGAGCTGGGACAGTGATGGGAGCTCAATCCGACATGCAGTACCTGGGTCTTGAACTGCCGACTTGCTGGCCTTTCAGCTAACAAGGTGAGCTTCTTAACCACTGAGCTGAGCCACCACAGCCCATTCCACGTGGATGAGAAGGAAGGAATATACAGCCATGGATTTTGTTAAGTTATTTGTAGCAGCTGCACAGCAAAGCAGGCCAGGTTTTCACAATTTTATGTTGGACTTCAAGTCTCCCAGTTCACTCCTTTTTAGTCCAGTTAATAAACACACTTGGACTAGATAACTGAGAGAAAGAAAGAAAAATCATTTACTCACAAAATTTGGTCAGAAGATACATGTACTCGGAAATCTTGATGAAGTTGGTTTAGAACAAATTAAAGTCTTTCTTTCCAGCCATGTGTCCTGGAAGTTGGAGAAGCACAAAAAGACATAGAGTATTTCCTCTTTTAGGCACTCCAGCCCTCAGCCTATTCAGGGTCCTCCAAGTGACATAGGGGAGGTTGAATTCCTCAGCCATATCCTCCTTTAATGTTGATCCTTGTCCAGTGAGCTCCATCCTCCATCTTCTAATTTGGTTTTGCTCTTGCCTATCCTCAAGAATGTTTGGTCTTGCTATATCTGAGAATAAATAAAACAGAACAGCAAAAAAAAAAAAAAAGACAAGAAAAGAAAAGAAAACAGAAAGAAAAAAATGTTGTGGCACCTTAAAGACTAATGCCTGTATTTGACTGTGTGAGCTTTCGTGGACCAAATCCACTTCATCATGCCATAAAGTTCTTCCTGGATCTAAGTAGGCAGACTTGAGGCACATATCTGTTCAGAGGGTCATTCTCAAGCTTAGTTCTCTTGGTGTCCGCAGCTACTTCTCTCCTGTTCTTTATTGTTGTTGTTGAGTTGCATAGTCGTGTCCGACCCTTTGCGACCCCATGGACCATTGGATGTCTGGCACCCCTATCCTACACCATCCTCCGCAGCCTGTTCAGCTCTATGCCCATTGTGTCAATAATACCATCTAGCCATCTCATCCTCTGCCACCCCTTTCTCCTTTTGCTTTTGATCTTTCCCAGCATCAAGGCACTTCTCGAGTGAGTCTTCTCATTGGGTGTCCAAAGTACTTGAGCTTCATCTTCAATATTTGTCCTTCCAAGGAGCAGTCAGGGTTGATTTCCTTCAGGATTGACTTATTTGTTCTCTTTGCTGTCCAGGGTACTCTCAAGACTAGTCCAATACCACATTTCAAAGGCGTCTATTCTTCTGCGCCTTCCTTACGGTCCAGCCCTCACAACCATACATTACTACTGGGAACACCATTGCTTTGACTATGCAGACTTTCGTTGACAAGGTGATATCTCTACTTCACGGGTGCCCAGTGGTGGGCATCAGCAGGTTCGCACCAGTTAGCCAGAACCGGTAGCAGAAATTCTGGCTGGGCCCACCCATCCAAGTTTGGAAATAAAGTAGTCCTAATTCAGGTGCAACACAGGGCTTTCCCCCTGGCCACACCCACCATACCAGGCCCGCAGTGTGGTAGTAATTTTTTTGGGAGCCCACCACTGGGGATGCCCAAACTACGGCCTGGGGCCTGTCCCGTGGTTCAGGGAGTTGGTCACTATGGCCCTGGGGGCTGGATCCGGCCCCTGACGCCAATTTATCCGGTCCACAAAGCCTTCGTCACTCCTGGAATCTGAAGTAAAACGCGCCCATACGGGCGTGCTTTACTTCCGCTTCCAGGAGCAACGAGGGCTTCGTGGGCCGATTGAATTGGCGTTGAGGGTCAGATCCAGCCCCCAGGCCATGGCGACTGGCTCCCTGAACCACAGGACCGACCCACAGCCTGAAAAGTTTGGGCACCCCTGCTGTACTTTTCATTATGTTCCCTAGGTTTCTCATAGCTTGCCTCCCAAGAATGAATCGCCCTTTTATTCCGTGGCTGCAGTCACCTGCAGATACGGTACCAACAAGAGGGTATATTTTTTTCTCGACTGAAGCTCCTAATCCACATGAAGCTTTAAAAATAAATTGGGAACAGGAATTGAATATAAAGTTAGCAGACAAGGTTTGGAGAAATTAATGGAAGAAAAGGATTATGAGAACTATGTCTGTTAGAGTGAAAGAGCATAATTATAAAATGTTGTGGAAATGGTACTTGACTCCAGTGAAGTTGCATCAAATAGATAAAAATAAAGATAAAATGAGTTGGAGATGTAAGGATACACTGGGAACATATGAACATATGTGGTGGGGGTGCAATGTGGTAAAGGATTTTTGGGGGAAAATTGAAAGAGAGATCTGTTTTGTATTGGGTAAGAGACTTAAATTGGAGCCAAGTACTGTTATGTTGACAGATGTGGAAAAACATTTTTAAAGTAAGGATGAAAAAGAGCTATTGTCAATGTTGACAACGGGTAGACAGTGTATAGCTAGGAATTGGAAAAATGAAGTAATTTTGAAAATAGAGGAATGGTCCAAGGAGATGTGAGATCTTGCGTTGAATGATAAGTTAACATGGGAACTGAATAAGAAAAAGGGTATAGTTAAAGAAAATAGATTTTGGAAAATATGGCAATTATTTGTGGATTACTCATTGAAGGGGGATGAAAGGAATAAACCAGTACCGGAACAAATGAGTTTTTGGAGATAGAAAATAACTGATCCTCTGCTTTCTCCAGGGCATTGTAAATAACACTGGGTGTATATTTGGAAATTGTATTTTGATTAGTTTATTTTTACTATGACCTAATAGGTATATTAAATTGATAGGTTTAATGAAAGAGTTGGAATATGTATATTAGTTAAAAGAGCGTTATAATGTACTAAAAAGTTTTGGAAATGTAACTAAAGCTGTATGGATGAAAAGGGAATTTATCAAATTAATAGGCCGTAGTTTAACTATATTTTATGTATTTTTCATTATTTTTCTTTTATATTTTTCGATGTTATGTGTGTAGCATTGGTAATTGTAGGTACGATGTCTGCATTTTCATTTAGAGTTGTGCTTTTTTAAACTGTATTATTGTTAAAATTTAATTAAAAAAAGAAGTTCCAGCAGGTGGCGCTCGGCGCCCTTTCGTGTCTCGACCCGCACCACAGTCCTGGCGAAAGCGAAAGGAAGGGGGTGGGAGTCCGGGACGCTGAGGTTCGGATTGGCTGGGCCCGGTGTGTGCGGAGTGAGTGGCGTTTCTCCGCTGCAGCGTGCCTGCAGCGTTGAGGCGGGTTTCTCTGTCTCGCCGTCGGAGGGGGAAGAGATGCACGCGCGCCTCAATTTCCCGCTCAAGGCAAGTGCACGTCGCAAGGTGCGCCCTTGCTCTCCGCACTGCCGGTACTCGGGAGGGGCGGGCTGGATGGAATAAGCTCCTTGTACGGGAGAAGGGCGAGTCAGTCTCTGCGATGGTCTGGATTCAGAGGGGCTGGGGGGGGGCAGAGAGGGGGGCTCTCCCTTGCTCTAAAAGCCCACCGTATCCGACTCTCTCTCCTGCCAACCTAGCAGTTCGAAAGCAAGAAAATTGCAAGTAGATAAATAGGGACCACTCCGATGGGAAGGAAACAGCGTTCCGTGCGCTCCAGTCATGCCTGCCACATGACCACGGAAACGTCTGCAGCAGCAGACAGCGCTCACTGGCTTTTCGGCTTTGAAACAGAGATGAGCACTGCACCCTAGAGTCGGATACGACTGGCTTTCGAGCAAGGGAAACCTTTACCTATCCGACTAGGGTTCGGTGCTCATCTCCGTTTACAGCGAACGAGCCGGCGCTGACTTGCGTCTGCAGACGTTCCCGTGGTCATGTGGCAGGCATGACTAGCCACCGCGACTGTTACCTTTCCCGCCCAAGCCTGTTTTATCGACTTGCAATTTCTTGCTATGAACTGCTAGGTTGGCAGGGGCAGGCGGCGGGAGCTCACTCCGTCGTGCAGCGCTCGGTTTTCTCCAACTGCCGACCTTCCAGTCGTCAAGTTCAGCGTCTTTAATTCTCTGCGAGCCCTGCGGCTGCCTCCTTGAAAGGAGAAGTTTTTCCATGTTGGGGGCATCGAAAGGAGGTGACTGAAAAGCAGCGGCGTGTAATTGCTTTCTCCTGACCTAGTGTGAGAAACATTAGCCGGCAACACAAGGTTGCTGTTACCAGGGTAATGCCCGATTATGATTCAAAAATACCACAGTGTTTGAGGAGGCTCTTTCTATGTACCCAGCTAGGTTGGCTGAATAAGGACTCACCTGATTGTATTGTGTTTCCATTTTTATGTTAGATTTATTGATTGTATTGCATTATGCTATATTTATATTATGTTGTATTTATATTTGATATTGTAATACTGTAATATATGTTGCCCCATCATGGTATGTTATCCACTCTGAGTCGCTTCGGCGAGTAGAGCGGCATACAAGTCTAATAAATAATAATAAGGTATTGTCCTTCAGTACCTTTAAATGCAGCTTTAGTGTTATTTGAGCAGTGTGTGTTTCAGGAAAGATGCCTTCATTTTCTTGAACAAGGCAAGGGATTTGCGCTCAAATTCCAAATCGCTCCCATCCTTGAGCATGAGGATCACTCTCGAGAGCCAAGCTAAATGTTGTTTGAAAAGGGCACTTACGTGGGGCTGTCCTACTCCTCCCAAGAAGCATGGGCTGTTTCCTCTCATTCATTACTTTCCTGACTGGGTGGCCTGCTTCTGAGGACAGATGAGGTGAGTGAACACAGTGACTACTTTTACCTTCTCTCTTTCACGGATCCTCTGGAGCTTAAGACATGACACACTGGGCCGTTAATATGAGTTAGAATAGGGGTCCGCAACCTATGGCCCATGAGCTGGACTCAGCCCTCAGCACCATTTCATGTGGCCCGCTGCCATTGGAAGCGGAAGCGTTTACAACAGCCGTAAATGCGCCTGTGGTTGTCGTACACGTGCCACAAATGAACCCAGAACAGTCTGGACCGCTCAGGTGTCTGAGGGGGCGTAGTCTGGCCCACAGCATGAAAACGTTAAGAACCCCGTGGGCTAGAAGAATAGCATGAAGAGCTGCCTCTGCTCTCTCTCTCTTTGTGTGAACAATGCAGCAGTGTGGCTCAGTGGTTAAGAAGCTTGCTGGAAGGCCGGCAAGTCAGCAGTTCAAGACCTGGGTACTGCATGGTGGTTTGAGCGCCTGTCTCTGTCTCAGCTCCTGCCAACCTAACAGTTCGAAAGCAAGATAAATAGATAAATAGGGACTACTTCAGTGGGGAAAGATCTTGGGGACATGAAAGGGGCCTCATTCGAGCATCCTCTGAGCAGAGTTTCTCCAGCAAAAATCCTTTCAACCCAGAACAATTTCTGACACATAATTATTATTATGGACGGTAAAGCTATGGCATCTGTTTGTTCACTTGTCGTCCCTCTTTGTAGTCTGCAGGGTCCGGGGCCTGATCCTTATTTTCCTTGCACTTCCATAGAGGACCTTCCTGAGCAAATTGAGGCAGAAGTTGCTGCTTGTAACAACAGTTCCTCCCTCCTCCAACTCTCTCTTCTGGCAATTGGCAAATCAGAATTGCATCGATTTTTTTAATTGTCCACCTGTTCTCTCCTTTTGAAAATTTCTACTCGCTGGCTCATCCTCTGTCTCCCTGAATAATGCAACAGGAAGAATAAGGCTTAGTGAGGCCAACCAGAGGGTGTGAGCAAAAGGAGACTATGACCTGCTTCTTGCTCTCTGCCTGTTCGATGCCCTCTCACTAGGAGGCATGGCAGATTAGAATAGTTGGGCCCAGTCCCAGCCACTTGGAGAGAAACGGCAGATGAGTGGGAGGGTGAAGTTGTTGGTCCTTCTCTGATCAGCCCTCTGCACACTGCCATGCAAGTGAGAGATAGGGAGGACAAAATTATGGGTCCAATTCTCCCTACAGTTGTGCCCGGAGAAGGTGAGTAGCAATGAATAAGAGTCAGGAAATAAGTATTTTTCCTAAAATTGTATGATAAATGCCATTTGAACGCACGGGAAGAATGGAGGGAAACAAATTATATCAAAAGCAAGCTACAGTTGACCAGTGCATGCCTTCCTATTACCTTTCCCAACAAAGTGTTAAGAGCACTACCAGATCTTTCAGAGAGCCATTGGTTGGAGTGCTCAATTCAGTGGATAGAAATTGTTTATGATACAAATTAGACAGTGCTAAGAAAGACATGTCTTTATGCTCAAGAAACATCACACTGTTATTGCTAGAACGAGAGTGGAGCGGTCTGGCTCCCTGATTAGTGTAATTTTAGGGAAACAAGGAGTTCAAATAAGATTATTTGCAAAAATGCAATTTTAAGTTTGTTTGACTCGGAATTCTTTCCTTCTTCAATTACACCCTGTAAGGTGTTGTTTTATATATACAGTGTATACAGATGATATAGGTTTTCTGTCTTATACTCTTCTTGTGCTCGAAAGGGTTTGTCTAGACTTGGTAAGTATTCAAAAGAGGAATATCTAAAGATTAATCCACTATTTCAACTTATGTTAATGGCCCAGATGTTGCACGTAGCAGACAGGCAAGGGTCCTGAAGCTATTTATCCTTCCTGTGCAGTAAATATAGCAAAAATGTATTAACAGCCAGAAATCCCCCTCCCCCCCCTTCCCGGCTCATCTAGAGCAGGATCACTCATGTTTTAACTAGATTTTTAATTGGTGCGGGTGGGAGGTAGTTTTTCAGTGTTTTTAGGTATTTTAAGGGTTTCTATAGTTTAAATCTTGGGGGTTTTACGTACGTAGCCCAGAGTCGCATGTTGATTGGGGCGGCTATACAAATTGAATAAATAAATAAATCATGGGAATCCAGGACCCTTGAAGCAGCACCATGCTTTCCTTGATCCCATTGAAGAACCAACATCTTCAACACCTAGTGTGCTGAGTCTTCTTATCAAAATGGATAGCAGGCTGAGG
The DNA here is from genome assembly GCA_035047305.1 of Bradypodion pumilum. Lineage (NCBI taxonomy): Eukaryota > Metazoa > Chordata > Lepidosauria > Squamata > Chamaeleonidae > Bradypodion > Bradypodion pumilum. The sequence goes on from JAWDJD010000005.1 coordinate 82,308,796, forward strand.
TAGAGGTGGCAGAGAAGAACTGCTATTATCCAGTAAAGATCTGAGATAAGAGATAAGATTCTGAAATGACAGAGGGCCCCCAGGTTTCATACCTGCCAACCTTCCCGATTTGGCCGGGATTTCCCTTTTTTCGGCGCCAATTTGCGCCATTTCCCGACTCGCGCTGCCAAAACCCCGTAATTTGGCAGCGGGGGAAAGGAGGTACTGCAAAGCCCTTCTGCGCAAGTCGCCTTCCACGCATGCGTAGAAGGGTTTTATGCTTGCGTAGCCCCCTTCTACGCATGCGTGGAAGGCGACCTGTGCAGAACCGTCTGCGCAGGTCCCGTTTTTTCCGGAGCCGCGGTTGACAGGTATGCCAGGCTTATTGGTATGAAGTCTGACTTCAGTTGAACTTGTCTGGAGTACAGAAGGACTTTTTTTTACCGATTTCACCTTTCTTTTCCTTCAACTCATTATTTATGATTGGTTGAAGACATCCTCCTTATCTGTGTCACTTCCACGTCTTCACCTTTCAAGCCTGAAATACTTAAATGCTGTGGGTGCTGAGAATGGCATATGTGGGAGCCTTGGACCTGCTAAAGCTGCTTCCAGGGTTAACCTCTCGTATACTGAAGAGGCTAATGAGCTGCTTGAGCATATCAAAAAGTGAATGCTTCCTCTGATTGGTCAGGGAAAGTGAGTTTTCTTATGTCTGCTAATTAATTGCTGATGATCACTTTGTTTAAATTTTTTAAAAACATCTTTTCATGTCTGTATGTATTGCTGATTGAAACTGAGGCTGTGGGCAGTTTCTTGATTGGCAATGCACACAGCCATTTTTAAAAATTAAACCAAGTGATGCATTGCATCAGCAATTATCTATAATATGTTTTTTAAAATTCACTTCCTTTGTCCTTTCATAAATGATCAGAGGAAGTGCTCAGTAATACTGAAAGGACTACAGGTAGTTCCTATTTGGTCAGGAGAAATGCTCTGAATGGCACATTGCTCTTCCCCAAGTGAGAACCAACTCTTTTCCAGCTGATCCTGGTGGACCTAAGTGGGTAGCCTGGACAGACCCTAAGACAGGGGTGCCTAAACTATGGCCCATAGGGCAGATCAGGCCCCTGGGCTGTACTTTGGGCAACCCTGGTTTAAGCAGAGAAAATGGCACCTTAAAATCTATCTCATCCTGTTGCAAAACAGATTGCAAGGTATGTTTTACTTCCGCTTCCAGTGGATCCTCGTGACCGGCCCGCTGAACCATGTGATCGGCCTGCTGAACCATGTGACTGGCCTGTGGCCCGAAAAGTTTGGGCACCCCTGCCCTAAGCCAATCTGTTTCCATTTTTCATTTTCAATATGGTACTTCCTTCGCATGGGATACTCAATGTGGAATCCAGACTAGGACTTAGGAGGCCTGGGTTCAAATCGTTGCTTAGCCATAATAGGTCATTGGGGATGTAGAATTGGTAAAGACACTCCTTAAATACCTCACTTACCATGAAAGCCTTATCAGGGTCACTAGCAATCACTTCAAACTTGATAGCATATTGCATAGTAAACTTCAGTACAGTGGTTTTCAGCCAGTGATAGGTGTACCACTGATATGACACAGAAGTAATGTAGGTCAGTACTCAGGATTTTTAGAACAATTAGTAACTATTGTCTCCTGGATGAGTTAAGACACAGTTGTAGAACAGTCCCTACATACTACTGTAACTGTCATGTATCACCACCTCCTCACCTTAGTTGCCACAGATCTGTATCTTTATGGTTTGCAACTTATAACTTTAAATACTTTCATTTTCCTCTAATCCCATTATTTACAATAAATAATCAATATAATAACAAAATACCTGTAAGCTTTTAAATGTTCTTGTAAAAAGTGCAGTGGCTCAAGTGGTTAAGACGCTGAACTCGCTGACTGGAAGGTTCGATTCCCAGGTACTGTATGACAGAGTGAGCCCCTGTCTCTGTCCCAGCTCCTGCCAACCTAGCAGTTCGAAAGCAAGAAATTGCAAGTAGATAAATAGGTACCACTTTGGTGGGAAGGTAAACAACGTTCCGTGCACTCCGGTGTCTAGTCATGCCTGCCACATGACCACGGAAACGTCTGCATTTTCAGACAGCACTGGCTCTCTGGCTATAAACAGAGATGAACACTGAACCCTAGAGTCAGATACTGTTGTGTTCTGATGGTTTTACTGTACACATGGATTGAAATGTATCTGAGTCAATGTAACCTTGCCTATAGCAACAATGTAACCTTCAGCTGTATCATATAAGCCCTGTAATAGGACGCGAGCTAATGACCACCAGCTGGCAGCAGCGAGCGTCCAAGCTCTCTTGGTCCGAACTCATCAAAGGCAACAGCGCGGGAAGTTTTCCCGCCACTACCTACACCTGGACAAGAAGGGCGTGACCTGCAATGACGTCACGCAGACAGTAGCCAATGGGCTACCATGGCACCACGTTCAAATGTATTACTGCTGTATATAAAGAGCTATTGATCCGCCATTACCTCATGTTCCCTCTGTCCACGATGCAATAAACCTGAGTTAACCCAGCCCGAGGCTGTGTCCCGTGTCTTGGTTTGCATACACCAAATTGGCGACGAAGGTGGGATGATGGATCCCCACGGAACAGCCAGGGCACAAAGCGGGTTCAACACCACCAAACCGCAAGACTGGGAGCTGCTTGAGATGGACTTCCAGGCGGCACTGGTGGAACTCAGAGTCAAACAAGACGACGAGGAGAGGAAGAGGGCCATCCTCACCAGAATGCTCGGGATGGAAACCAAGCGGACGCTGGTGGGCATAATCGCTCCGAAGAAGGTGAGCGACTTTAAGGCGAGCGACATCATGAAGCTGCTGCGAGAGCGGTTCTGCCCCTCGAGGGCAATGTTTCCCGCTCGGAGCGCGTTTTGGAGGCGAGTCCAAGCGCCAGACGAGTCGGTTGAGGCATTCGTGGCCGCCATGAGGATAGCCGCCGCCCCCTGTAAATGGGGCGACATCCTGGAGATGGTCCTCAGGGACGGCGTGTTATGTGGCCTGAAAGACAAGGAGGTGCAGCGCAGCTTGATGAATAAGGAGCCGCCACCCACGCTGGCCGAAGTCATAGAGGCCGCGGAAGCCGCAGAGTCCACGAATGCCGGAGTGGACGAGATGCATCAGTGGCGTGAGTGGCGTCCTAAAGCCGGCAAGGCGGAAAATTCGGTGCACGGGAAGGCCGGACAGTCGGTGCACGCGACGCGGCGGGCCTCAAAGTCGTCTACGGAAGGCAGCGACGGCGAGGAGGTCCAGAAGGTCCGGAAGGGCGGTCGACGCTGCGAGGGTTGCGGAGCGGCCCACGAGCGCGCGAGATGCCCGTTCAGGAAGGCCGAGTGTTACACCTGCGGCCGTCGGGGGCACATCGCCAAGGCGTGCAGAAAGCGGAAAGAGGGCCGGAGGCAATCACAAGACCGCGCGGCCAGGCCGGACCGTCCAGCAAGGCCCAAAGATGGCGCCCAGACCACGAGGAAGCAGGACGGCGTGGGCCGCGTCTCGGACAGCAGCGAGGACGACGCCTCAGTGTTCAGCGTGTCCGCGGGACAGTCCCATTACTTCGTTGAGGTATTAGTACAAGGGGCCCCTATTAAGATGGAAATTGACTCGGGGTCCTCCTTTTCCATAATCCCCCAGAAAGAGTTCCTGAAAATCGACCCCCACGTGCGGCCAAAGCTTAAAGCGTTGAGGTCCACACTACGGGACGTACAGGGAAACAACATTCCGGTATTGGGGGTTGGGAAGTTTCGGGTCAATTTTAAGAGACATTCTGCGGAACTGCCCCTAGTTGTCCTGAAAGGGGGAAGCTGTAGCCTCCTGGGAACACAGTGGTTTCAGCCCTTAGGGTTGTTCATAGGGGGGGTGCATACCGTGGGGGGGGACCCAATACAAGCGGTTTGCGATGCGCATCCCGCCGTTTTTGAGAAAGGACTCGGAAAGTTCAAGGGACCCCCTGTAGCTTTCGACATAGACCCGGAGGTCCGCCCGATAAGACTCAAACCACGCAGGGTGCCGTTTGCACTCAAGGACAAGATAGAGGCGGAATTGGACAAACTGGTGGGCCAGGGGATTCTTATTCCTGTTGATTCCGCGGAGTGGGAAACTCCAATTGTAACGGCTCTAAAGGCTAACGGGGAGGTGCGCATTTGCGCAGATTATAAGTGTACAATTAACAAGGCGATCCGCCCTAATGCATACCCGGTGCCAGTGATAAGCCACCTTTTGGCCAGGCTAAATGGGGGAAAGTGTTTCGCCAAGCTCGATCTGGCACAAGCCTATCAGCAACTTCCTGTGACCCCCGCCACGGCCGCGGCACAAACGATAGTTACACATAAGGGAGCGTTCCAGGTGTCGCGGTTACAGTTCGGCGTGAACTCGGCACCCGGTCTTTTTCAATCGCTCGTGGAACGCCTCCTAAAGGGCCTGGAGGGGGTGTTGCCTTATTTTGATGACGTGTTGATAACAGGGGGGAGTGAGGCTGAACTAGCGAAAAGGTTGGACAAGGTACTGACCGTGTTCGAGAAAGCGGGGCTGAGATTGAGGAAGGATAAATGTGTTTTTTTCGAAACAGAGGTCGAGTTTTTAGGGTTCCGAATCACACCCGAGGGGATTAAGCCGTCTAAATCCAAGGTAGCAGCCATTAAAAAGGCCCCTCGCCCCACATCCAAGACCGAGCTGCAATCCTTCCTGGGGCTCCTAAATTTTTACCATACATTCCTCCCGCGGAAGGCGTCCGTGGCCGAACCGCTCCATCGGTTGCTGAAAAAGGAGGAGCCGTGGATGTGGGGTGATGAGCACGAGAGGGCGTTCAGGGAGCTAAAGCAACTCCTAACATCTGAGGCAATCCTGACGCATTTCGACCCCAAACGGCCCGTGGTCCTAGTTTGTGATGCATCCCCGGTGGGGGTGGGGGCGGTGCTTTGCCACGTGTTGGAGGACGGCAGGGAGGCCCCGGTAGCATTTTACTCAAGGTCCCTGTCCCAAGCGGAGCGGAATTACGCGCAAACCGACAGGGAAGCATTAGCAATCGTATCGGGGACCAAAAAATTTCACGATTTTTTGTATGGCCGCCCGTTCAAAATCGTGACCGATCACAAACCGCTGTTAGGGATTTTCACGGCGCACAAGCCCACGCCGCAGATCCTGTCCCCGAGAATGCTGCGATGGGCTATTTTCCTCAACGCGTACCAACATGAGTTGGAGTACAGGCCCGGAAAGGAGATCAGCCATGCTGATGCGCTTTCGAGATCCCCTTTGCCATTGTCGGACGCCCAGAAGGCGAGAGCAGAAAAGGACCGCCAGGTGTTGCTAATTGAGGTTTTAGACGCTCCCCCAATAGTACCGGCCGACATTGCTAGGGCGACAGGCAAGGACAGGACACTGGCGAAGGTTTGCTCATGGGTGCAGAAGGGGTGGCCGGGTTCGTCCCCGAGTACGGAGTTCGACCCATTCTTTAGGAAAAAGCTAGAGTTGTCCCTAGAGAGGGGGTGCCTTCTGTGGGGCCAACGGGTGGTGGTCCCTGCGCCCCTGCGGACGAGGGTGCTCGAACTGCTGCACGTCAGCCACCCGGGCATAGTTCGTTCAAAGGCGCTGGCCCGGAGTTACTTCTGGTGGCCGCAGCTGGACACGGATATTGAGCACATGGTTGGCACTTGCGAGGCTTGCCAGGGGTCCCGCCCTGAGGCGGCCCGTCTTCCACATAGGGAATGGGACACAGCACGGGGACCATGGTCCAGGGTGCACGTAGATTTCGCTGGCCCATTCCGAGGAACCATGTTTCTCCTAGTCGTGGATGCGTTCTCCAAGTGGCTGGAGGTTATCCCGGTAAAAAGCACGTCCTCCGCCACGACAATTAGCCGGCTACGGAGAGTCTTTTCCACGTTCGGTTTACCCGACACTTTAGTCAGCGATAACGCTAGTTGTTTCACCTCCGCTGAGTTCGGGGCATTCATGGAGACAAACGCCATTCGGCATATCACGTCCGCACCGTTTCACCCGGCCACGAATGGCCAAGTGGAACGGTTGGTGCGTACAACGAAGGAGGCGCTGCGGCGCATGGGCCCGGGGGACCTGAATCACCAAGTGTGCCAATTCCTCTTAGCGTATAGGGTGACCCCTTTGGCGTCCGGCTACTCGCCGGCAGAGCTCTTGATGCGGCGAAAACTGACCACGCTCCTGTCCAGGCTAGACCCAACGAGAGTCGAGGATAAAGGGAAAAACGTGGGGTTGGCAGTCTCGAAAGGTTTCGCTGCCGGTGACCCTGTTCACTGCAGGAACTATTCCAGCGCAGGGCCAGCCTGGGTACCAGGGACGGTTGTAGAACAGACGGGACCAGTGTCGTACCGGGTCGAGACGAACGCCGGCCTCCTCTGGAGGAGGCACGCAGATCAACTGAGGCACCGAGTGATTGGGCCAGTCAGTGGAGCTCAGCAACAGGATTCAGCGTTAGGGTTCTCCCCCACCCGCTTAACCCAAGGGGGAGACAGCAGTGGACAACAGTCCCAAGCATGGGGGGAAGGAAGCAGAAGCAGCGGCCCCGACTCATATCCTTTTGATACGCCAGCTCTAGCAGGGGCCGGGGAAGGGGGAGAGGAGTTCGCGACCGCTGCCCCCGATAGTGATTTTGATTTTGATTTAGTGAGCCGGGGGGGTTTTCAGGAGTGTTCCCCCACCCATCCAAGCGAGAAGAGGGGTTTTTCGTTAGCCCCCAGTGCCCCCGGTTCCTCTCTAAGAAAGAGCACACCTCCCAACAGCGCCGCGGAGCCGCGGAAAGTCACTAACGAGTCTCCCTCTCATATTGCAGGACAGGAGACCAGGGGACAAAGAGAAGGTAGCAAACCCGGGGAGAGGCAGCCCGCACCGAGACCCCAGCGTGTTCGAAATAAGCCATCTTGGCTGAGAGACTTTGTCTCCTAAGGGGGGGGGAGTGTGTTAAGGTGGGCTCGAGACTTTGTCTCGTCCTAGGGGGGAGGGATGTTGTGTTCTGATGGTTTTACTGTACACATGGATTGAAATGTATCTGAGTCAATGTAACCTTGCCTATAGCAACAATGTAACCTTCAGCTGTATCATATAAGCCCTGTAATAGGACGCGAGCTAATGACCACCAGCTGGCAGCAGCGAGCGTCCAAGCTCTCTTGGTCCGAACTCATCAAAGGCAACAGCGCGGGAAGTTTTCCCGCCACTACCTACACCTGGACAAGAAGGGCGTGACCTGCAATGACGTCACGCAGACAGTAGCCAATGGGCTACCATGGCACCACGTTCAAATGTATTACTGCTGTATATAAAGAGCTATTGATCCGCCATTACCTCATGTTCCCTCTGTCCACGATGCAATAAACCTGAGTTAACCCAGCCCGAGGCTGTGTCCCGTGTCTTGGTTTGCATACACCAAAGATACGACTGGCTTTCGAGCAAGGGTTACCTTTACCTAAAAAGTAGGCTTTCAGTGTCCACTATGGTTAGAACCAGGCTCTTTGGCAAAGTGATTGATGGTCATGAGATAGTTATTGCATTGAGAAACATTGATTTGAAAAAAATATATATACAGGTACTGTAATTGAAAAGGGTAGCAAAATCTGTTCAATGAGAGAAAAGTTCTTTTATCAGAAAGCCTTTTTTTGAGTAAGGATTTCTCTCCCTTGAAATTCTTGAAGGCTGCATCTATGGATGTTTCCATGCATTGCATGACAATGTGCAGAATTCACTCACTGGGGTCTTTGGTATATGAACCCATCTGCCTCGTAAACAGCCATTTGTTGTATGCTCTGAATGTACACATTAATATTATGGTAAGTGAAGGATACCCAAGAGAGTTCACTTAGTGACAAATAAAGAAAGATGTTGACCAGCTGAGGCAGAATAAGAAATGGCATTTGTTCAACAGGTAGTGGATTTGTCATCTTCAGTTTGCAGTCTAGATCTCAGGTCTATTTTTAGATGTTAAGTATATGCTAAGCTTCTTGGTTAGCAAGGACAATTTGCTCATCTTGAAACCTTTCCTAAGCTGAAGTTGAGTATGTTACATTTTCTCTTTCCAGACCCCTCCTCCTATTTTAGAACTACTGTACAATGTCCTTCTAGAATACTTCTTAGATAGTACATACTGTAAAATAAATGCCTTAACTCCATATTATGTGTTCTAGTTATGATCTGAATATGATCATATCAGAATTTTGTTAAGAAGTTTGCCAGAGCTAACTGCTACAAAAAAGACTGAAAATGTTCATATTTATTGTAATCCTTTGAAAATTTAAAATTATTTTATAATATATACATTGTTTTAATATTTACATATACAGTATAATGTATCAATTTTGAAAGTGACAAAATATTGGATTATATATATACTAGCAGGTAAGCAGCCTGGCTTCGCCCGGGTGGTCCCGACGTGGCTAGCTGAGTGCCAGTGTTGCCTGGGAAACCCACTGGCCAGAGGTGGGCCTGTGATGTGAGCTCAGCGATGACATCACAATCCCCGCGGTTGGCCTAGCACTAGGGTAGACACAAACCCTCCTGTCGAATATACCCCTCTTTTCAGATCAATTTAGGGGGCAACCCCCCCTCCCCCGGGCTTTGGGACCCCGACAGTGACCTGCTCACGTGCACATGGTACATGTGTGCTGAATCTCATGGAGTTTGGTCAAGGGGTGCGGCAGCCTATTCCGGACACTGAACCCACACCATTGCTTTAATAGGTATATAGAGAAGATTACCTCTGTATTCACAGAGTAAAGAGGAGTTAAGTTTTCTAAAGTCCATTTATGCTCTCTAGTTGATTTGGAAGGCCTCCCCTTAGGTTTGGAAGCACATTAGGTAAAGGTAAAGGTCACCCCATGCTTGAAAGCCAGTCATGTGCTTTACTCTGCTTACGTCTGTGTCTGCAGATGCTTCCATGGTCACGTGGCAGGCATGATTAGATGACAGAGCACATGGAATACTGTTACCTTTCCCACCAAAGTGGTACCCATTTATCTACTTGCAATCTGTTGCTTTTGACCTGCTAGTTTGGCAGGAGCTGGGGCAGACGACGGGCTCTCACTCAGTCGTGCGGCAACTGGAGTCTCGAACTGCTGACTTTTCGACAAGCTCAGTGTCTTGACACCAAAACCACCGCAGTCCCTTGCCACCCCTAAAAAGTGTCTTTGAAAAAAATTAGCAGAAGCAGGAAAAGGAGGGGCCAAACGGTGTTTATCAATGTATTCCAAGAAAAACCGTTTGAGGCAGACAATGATGCAGTAAAAGAAGATATTTAAATCCAAACACGTTATTCCATAATCCAAACGAACAGATCCAAAATCCTTCCGGTAATGGGAATTTTCAGTAGATAACTTTCCTCAGAGATCTATGAAAATAAAGAACCAATCACTATATATATGTTCCCCCACCCTGGTCCTCAATTGTCGAGAAGTTACACCCACATAGCCAAAACCGCAATTACACACGAGTAAGTACACACAGTTAGTGCTTTTACAGTTCGTAAAACTGCAGAACTCTAAGGTGAAATCACTTCCCACAAGGGAAACTACTTTTGTTTGCCAAGACTGAGGGCATTGAACACAGTCACCACAACGGTGGTGCCCAATGATAGTTGGATGAACAGGACGCAAGCGAGACTTGTGGTCTGAAGATGTGACAATTTGTCTAATCGATCTAGTTTTCCTCAAACCAATCATAGGTGGGGGAACATTGTTCTAAGATTCGGGCTGGGAATATCTCAGCCCCCCAGTTAATCACTTCCTTGACAAACGACACAGCGACTGTGGCATTAAATTTGTTGTATTAGAATGTTATAAACCTGGTCTCTACTCCCGCAGCAATATCAAGCAACTACTTATGCAACGAGAATGTTTCTACATTTATCGCTTTTACACGCTACACCCTCATGGTCTTAACATGGAGATAGATTACTCATGTTCTCTGTAAATACCATTGATTACTGCACAGCTGTTCCCTAGATCGGAAACAGCTTTAAATTGGGTTTTACGCCACTACTTTTTCGACGTCTATCGGCACTAAAGGAATGAACTTGTGAGGCCAGGGATGTGATTGAAATTTATAAAGAGAAAAAAGAGAAATATTATATTTAACCTGTTACCTTATACTTCAATGAAGGTTTCAGGATAGATAATACAGGTAATCTTCCTTTGTTCATTTTTGTGGTTTGACAATAACGAATCCGAGATTAATACATTGTGTGTGTGTGTGTGTGTGTGTGTGTGTGTGTGTGTGTGTAAATATATATGTAAATATTATATAAGTAGTGATTAGTTCTTTATTTTCATAGATCCCTGAGGAAAGTTATGTACTGAAAATTCCCATTACCGGAAGGATTTTGGATCTGTTCGTTTGGATTATGGAATAACGTGTTTGGATTTAGATTAAATATATTCTTTTACTGCATCATTGCCTGCCTCGAACGGTTTTGAAAAAAATTAGCCACTAGAAGTTGTGAGGCATCTTTCTCAATAGAAAGCTTGTTTGAAAGGAAAAATACTCCAGTAGTGTAGTGGGTGCAACAGTGGCTTGAGTAAACCAGGGTGGTTATATTGGCTCTTGGATCCCTGGAGGTTACTCACCCTCATCTCAATGATATAAACATCATAAGCAGTACAGAAACAAAACTTTAAAAGTCAAAATTACCCAATTAACAGCATTTTCATAACATTTTCTGCTACTATGAATTTCAACTTTCATTTATGAATATCTGTCTTATCTCACAAAAGTAAAATTAGAGTGTCATTACCATCCCTCTTCCTATAACTCTAAAATCTGGCCTAGATAGCTTACCCACAGTATACTATTAAGTGGTTAGGAGCAGATCATTTACGAGCTGTTTAACCTCTTTTAAACTACAAGATCAGGTACTTTAAGGAACAACTTATTCCAAAATCATCTTTCCAGAATAACAGATGGCATGAAACTCAACTGAGTTCTAGTAATAGCTATCCTATTGCCTGTTTCATGTTTTTTCTTCCTTAGAGGGGTGAGAAATTCCGGGGACTCCAATAGTTGGGTTTGAAAAATTAGTAACACAAGTACTGTAGATTATTTTTAAAAAGAAAGAAATACAAATGATTACTTATTAGGTAAAGGTAAAGGTTTCCCTTGCTCGAAAGCCAGTCGCATCCAACTCTAGGGTTCAGTGCTCATCTCTGTTTCAAAGCCGAAGAGCCAGTGCTGTCTGCTTCTGCAGACGTTTCCGTGGTCATATTGCAGGCATGACTAGACACCGGAGCGCACGGAACGCTGTTTCCTTCCCACCAAAGTGGTCCCTATTTATCTACTTGCAACTTCTTGCTTTCAAACTGCTAGGTTGGCAGGAGGATTACTTATTAGCTATTCATTTATGCTAGCCCCCCCCTGCAACTTTATGTTTACTTTCTAAGTAGCAAACCATATTGTTTCAATTATTTTCATCCATCAAATTACATTCTACATCCCTCACTAATCAAATGTTAGTACGGTAAAGTGCGATGAGACACCACCTCACCCCCAGGTCCACAGTTCTTTGTATGAAGGTAATCATCTCTTCAAGGTCTCAGTATTGTTCTTTTTGCTCGCAAAGCATAAATTAGATTATCCTTACACATACAGCAAATCCGCAAAGTGATGCCTTTGCTTGACCTGGTTCTAGCAAGCATGTGGGAATTGCACTTATCTCAGTAGTATTCCAGGAAAAGAACAAGTGAACTAGATTAAGGTAGAAACTTCCAAGAGGATAGTTGTATTTCTCTGTTGCATCAAAATCAATGAAGAATCTCATGGTACCTTTAAAGACATAAGCTTTTGTGGATTGTAACCTCCTATAGAGGCATGGGGTTGAGCAGGGGTTTGCAACCTACGGCCCGTGGGTTTGCCCGGGTCAGCCCCCAATTCCATTCCATCCAGCCGAGGGTGACAACCCGGGAAGTGGAAGCGGACGCGTTTACGACAGCATGCGCTAACGCACCCACCATGGTTTATGGCAGCATTTGTGGCAGGGGGTACCATGTGTCTAGCCCATGGTGTGGCCTGAGGGGGAGTTGTCCAGCCCATGGTGCAGTGAACCCCTGCAGTAGAAGCTACATAGCAAGCACAAGATGGGAGAGGCAAGTGAAATGATATGGCAATCCAAAAAGTCCAAGCATAGTGATGGCCATCAGTGTTCTCAGAATAAAAGGTGATAATGTACAGAACTAAATGATGGACATTAAGAGTTACAGAAAGATCACTTGTGGATGACAAGGACAACCCAGCCTAGATATACAGTTTAACACTTGTATGGTGGAAGAAAGCCTTTTTCTAAGCCAAGTATAGGAAGAAATGTACAGCGCCAGTGCAGAATGAAATTAGAGAGGCTGGTACAGAAAACTGCCCAGACAACAGTAGTGGCAATAGAAAAAACCTGCACAGATACTCTGGTTAACATGTTGTTTTTTCCTCTTTTTTTGTGCTTATATGCTGCCCTACTCGGCAACAGGTTCGATGCAACAGGTTCCAAGCTCAATTTCTAGCAGTACCATGAAGAATTAAAAATAAATAAATTTGTCAGAAATCATTAAAGGTTGCTGCCAATCAGTGTAGATAAATAAATTTTGTGTCAGAAATTACTCTGGGTTGAAAGGATTTTTGCTGGAGAAATTCCGCTCAGGTGTAGAAAATGCCATGTTAGATTAAGATGTGCTGAAGATCGGTCAGAACCTAGAAGTGGATCCCTTGTTGAGTTGCAGGAGATCAACAGCTTTTTGGTTCCCAATTATTTAACAATTGTTCTTTTTTAACCTAAATTAGGATACTAAAGAGAAAAGATCCTTGACACCCGAAGGGGTAAAAGAGGAAGTAAAGAAGAAATAGAAAAAAGTTTGAGGGGTAGATTTTATGTGAAAAGACTGAGACCTTACACTGAAAATGAGCGTTCAAGTTCTACTTGATAAGATCTATATTTCTGCCACATTTCAAACTGAACTGATAAAACTAAAAGGAAATTAATTGCTGAAATCCTGTTGTACAAACAACATAACTTTCAGGAGCAAATTGCCATAAGTTAAGAAATCTTTGTAGATGTTATCTGTTGTACAACTCAGCATACAACAGATAGTCCTTTGGAGATTTCTTAGTTTATGGCTGCTCACACTTAAAATTTGTGTCATTTGCATAAATGCACAGCTGGATTTCAGCCATTAAGTGCTAAAAATCATTGCTTTTATCTATATGCTTCAATTCTTTGACAAGCATATATTTATTTCAAATCATGGTGAGAATTTCAGCTTTGTCAATGAAAGCAATGCTTCACTAATTTGGTGAATTTCTAAAGTATGGTTCAAAGGTTAATAAGATTGCTTCCAGGCCAGCTAGCAAAGCTGCTGACTGCTGTCAGAATGTCCAGTGGCAAAACAGGACTAGAATCCACTGCCATCCATATTTAGGACTAGCATTTTTTGCCCTGCCTTGCCGGGCAGGTTTTAGGGTTTATATTAAGGTGTTGGGGTGTTTTGGGGTGTGTGGCTAAGGAAGAAAGGGATGGCTAAAGACATGGCAAGGGAGACAGGCAGAGATCCAGCAGGGAATGCCGTTCTCGGCCTTCGTCTCCTGGAGGGAATTTGCTTGCTTCCCTCAGTTGGCGGGAGCTGAAGCTTTCGGCCCCTGCCCCCCGTAGAAGGCGATCGCTTCCCTCTGGGAGGCGAAGATGGAATGGAGCGCCGTTCTCGGCCTTCGTCTCCTGGAGGGAAGTGACTTGCTTCCCTCGATTGGCGGGGGCCGAAGCTTTTGGCCCCCGGCCCCCCATGGAAGGTGATCGCGCGTTGACCATTTTTTATGCACGTGCCAGCTGTCCTGCTTCCTCTGCACTCGCGTCTTTTAGCCTGATTAGCTGAGGGGTGGTGCGGCACAGGACGCTGGGAAGCGTAGGTTTTTTTGTTCGGGTTCGTGGGGTGTTGGCCCCATTCTCGGCTTCCGGACCCTTGCAGCGATGCTCACAGGTACAAAAGGTAAGTGTGGCTGGGTCATTACGGGATAGTAGGGACGGGTGTGGCCGCGCATGCCGGACACGCACAGCCCATCCACCATTTTATAGGTAAAGATTTAGATTGTACCATAGGTTTGATTAATTTAATGGTAAAGTTATATTTATTAGTTGTTCCACTGGCAAAAATGATTCTGCAAATTGTTCTTTGTTGGCAGGGCATCTCCATTAAATATATTTCATTTAATCTTTGTCCAAATAGTTAACAGCAATTTCTGATTTTTGTTTCTCCTAGACTATGAAATATAGTGATTGTGATAGCACTGATAGCTATCTTAATGTTCAACGTGCAGAACTGTTTGGGAATTGATATAATGTTTGTTTGAGCTATGTTGAAGAAGAAACACACAAAGGGAGAAAAGAGTGATATGGAAGTTGAAACTGTCCAAGCCACTCACGAAGAACTGCGGATTAAATTGACCAGCATCCAGATTGAACATCAACAGGAAAAAGGCAAGGTATGCAAACTTCATGGTTTGTAGAGTAGCCCCAACTGAACAGTGTCTAGTTCTTTGGCACCACTGAGGTTCAGGGCCAGAATAAAACATTTTTTCTCTTAAAGATGCACTGCTTGTAAATGCGGAATCAGCACCTCAAGTCGTGGGCCCTCATTTAGAGCAGGATCACTCAGGTTTTTTAGTTTTTAACTAGATGTTCTTTTTTGTGTTTTAGGAATTTTTTGAAGGTTTTTTATTGTTTAATGTTGGGGATTTTATGCACGCCGCCCAGAGTCGCATGTCGATTGGGGCGGCTATACAAATTTAAATAAATAAATAAATAAATAAATAAATGCAGTATTTATCAGACCTATAAACTGTACTTTGCACCCAATTCTATTTCCTCTCCACTAGCTTGTCCAGAAATGGAATATTGGTGACTAGATGATAGTTACTAAAGTCACTGGTTGCCAACTTGGGACTTTTTGGGCTAGGTCAGATGCTTGTCTCCTTTAACTGGTTAGGTAAAATACTGTCCCAAAGAGAGAAACTATTGATCTCCATGATCTATCCCAGGAGTTCTCAACCTTTTAAAGCCAGAGGTCAGGTCACGCACCCTTAGATAGCTTTGGGGGCTGGATGGCCATTTTGCCCTTCCTCCACCACATGGCACTTCCTGGTGTGGTGGAGGTGGTGCCGTGGGCCACAGGTTGAGAATCCCTGATCTATCCTGTCAAGCTCTCACTGGAAACTTACACTAACCAGGATGAGCAAAGATCTAGTAGAGAAGTGGTGCTGTGCTGCCGGCCAGTGCCCTAGCGGCTTCCTGAGATGTTATTGGCTGAAATGGATCCAAGAAACAAAGACCCAACGATGCACTATATCATCACCTACTTACTGCTTTAACTCTGAAGTCAAGGTCCCTCTGAATGACATCCCATCTTAGATCTAAAATAAGCCACCAACTGATTATAGCTAACAATATTCAGTTGTAGGCCACCTGGCTGCTCGGCACCTAACATTTCCCTGGCAATTCTGAAAGGCTCTTTCTGTAGATATCAGACTATAATCTGCTATATTTGCACCAAGCCAGCTTCAAAGCATTGATGTAAATATTTGGCCATTTTTTAAAACCAGCAGCTAGTTTGTCATTTGTGGGCGCTCTCCTCCACTTGTTCTCCAGTCTCCTCTTAATGTGCTTCAGAAGTCTTAGCTCTTCAGTAAACCATGGAGTTGGACCAACTCTGAGACGGATTCAGGGTTTAGGAGTGATAGTGTTAATCTCCCTGGAGGTTTCCATGTACCAGTTCTCAACCAAGGGAAAGACAGTACAGTATTGTCTGCCATCACAGTCAGAAACTCTCCCAATGCAGTCTGTAACTCTATTGGGTCCAATAGCCTGTGAGGACAGACAATCAGGAATTAAGTTGGATTGAATCAAGTCAAGAACAGATTTAGGTACTGCTGTTAATTCAGTGGAGTATAGAATACAAGGATTGTATACAATTAGTTCACACTACTTTCATGTTAAATAGATAAATTTTCTAGCAGTGATTCCAGGAATAGATGTTACTTCATAGCCCTGTCTGGACTTTGCTCATAACATGACAATGATACCATTAAATTGAGGGGAGAGGGGATATTCTTAGCTGCTCACTAGGTCAGCTCAAGAGTATGTTGGTCTCCTTATGTTTAAAAGTTAGGCCCCAAAACAGGCCTGCCACCCTGCCTTTCATTAATTCTTTGCATAACTGGAAACCAGTATGTTTATATACATATGAGAGGATCAGGTAGCTAAGTCAATTTTTGCTTTGGGCTAGCACTCTCATTACTCACATGTGGCTCCAGCATTATATCTAGGGGAACACAGGCCTGGGGTGGGGAGAAGTTCTGCATTCCTGTTCTGCAGCTATTAGCTTTTTATAGATCTCCTTTGTGTGTTCACTAGTACTGACAACATTATCCAGCCACCGCTGAGTTATAGATGGTTTCAGCATTCAGTATTGTTATGCATATTAATCTTAAATTTAACTACAGTGGAACCTTGGTTAACAAATGGTTCGGTTAACATGGAAATTGCATAACAAAAGGAAATCCATAGAAAATAGTGGCTTGGTTTATAGATTTCCCCCCAGAATGAATTAATTGGTTTTCAATGTGTTCCTATGGAAAGCCACATTTTGGTTAATGTAGGTTGGTTTTCAATGCATTCCTATGGAAAATTGCATTCAATGCATTCCTATGGGAAATTTGGTTAAAATAATTTTCGCTGTAAGGAACGTCCCAGAGAACGCATTATTTATGTTAACCAAGATTCCACTTTATCTGTCATAGGCCATATTATCCACAGTTCCTGATCATGGAGCAAATTCCATGATTGCTCAAAGATGTTCATATGAATAGACTTGAACTGAAATGAAGCCTAACATCCTTCTCTTACATCAGTGATGGCGAACCCTTTGGAAACTCACAGGCTGCCATCCATGCTGCAGAGCGGCGGAGCAAACTATGTGCTAGGGGAGGGAGGAAGCACTTCTATTGGGCTGCTGGGCAGGGGGGTGGGGTGAACTCTGTGCTGGGGCAATGGCGTGCATGCCCACAGAGAGGTCTCTGAGTGCCCTCTCTGGCATGCATGCCATAGGTTCGCCACCACTGTCCTACATGTTCATTGCTGTGTGAAGTCTGGTTTAAGAGACTGAATCTTCCAGTGATGAAGTAAGGCTTGTTTACAATTGAAGGATGTTAGCGACATTCTGATATCCAGTAATTATTTCTAGCTTGCTCTTTACATGGGAACTTCAGTTTGTGGAAGCAAAATGTAATGCAGGACAGAGAAGTGGTCTATTTATCATCCAGTACCACTTATTATCTAGTCCTAGAGTTATTTGTCTTTGGCTGGTATTTTTTTAATGATATGATCCATCTTTGTACATTCCTATCTAGAGATTTCTAGATAGCTGAGTAAATAACCAGCAATCAAATTGTTCTCAGTGTTAATTAGTCAGCAAATCTGTGGGTGATTAGACTAGCAACTTCAGTTATGTTGTTCCCCTCTGAGTTTTTCCTGGCGTGCAAACTGAGAAACCATGGGAAACAAATTGGTTGGAGAAATTGCCAGTTACTTGAAGCTGGTCCCACAATACACCTTTTGTTCATACCAACATTTAATTGTGTTCTCTCTTGCTGTTTCACAGAGTTTACTGTTATGGACAACATAATGGTCCATTTTAGATAGGAAAAACATATCTATTTATTTATCCATATGAGAGTGCTACATAGTTTAAAATTAGGGGCATACCTGTATATGAGATATAAATACAATTCAAACAAAAAAAAAGATTATTTTCTACCAGAAGCAGGCTACTTCAATAGCACTATCTCAGTTGTTTACTAGATCTTCTTTTGTACACATAGGAGGACATAGATTGCATCCACATACATTTATTTATTTATCTTAACCTATAAAACCAAGGGTTAACCGTTGGAACTGGCTATAGGTTGCCTGCACTACTTGCCTGCACTCACCCTTCGTGCACACGGCCGATCTGGGTCCGCAGGTCAATGAAGGATTGAGAAAACCGGCAGTGGGGCAACAGCCCCACAAACACGAAAAAGGGAAACAACTTCACTTCCCAACATTCCTTGCGCCTCGCCAGAGCCAATCAGGCTGAGAGGCTCTCGCACGGCGCGGCGCAAGGAACGTTCGGAAACACTCCGCGGCCAATCAAAATAAAACTATTTTTAAAAAATGCAGCACAAACACAAAGCACAAACCCATAACTACAAGCCCCAGCGTCCTGCGCGCGATGAGAGCACAGAACGCTGAGGAAGCCAGCGCGCAAAAAAAAAAAAACCACGCCGGGAGAGCAAGTCCGCCAAGCTGTGGGAACCAAAGCCCCCCTCCCCAATGGCGCCTAAAGCTCTCGATCGGTGTTTCCCCTTTAATATCACTGCATGGGGAGGTGTTGTGCTCCCCCTCTACTGGCTCCCCTGGGGTTGGGAGGGTTGGGGGGACAAAATGAGTCTGTCTCCCCAACCCTCCTGACCCCAGGGAACCTGGCAGAGAGGGGATTCCCCTCCACAAACACACACACGCCCCATATTAAAGAGAAGAAACCAAGCGGTTACTTCTCTTTAAAAACGGAGTTTTAGGGGGGGGAATCCCCCTCTCCGATGGCTCTCCTGGGTCTGGAAGGATTGGGGAGACAGACCCCTTTTGTCCACCCAACCCTCCCAAACCCAAGGAAGCCAGTGGAGAGGGGGATCACAACCCCCCCCACTGATATTAAAGGGGAAACCACAATTGAGATTTCCCTTTTAATATCAGAGGGTGGCCTGGATTCAATCCCCTCTCCTGGGTCCCATGAATCTGGAAGGTTTGGGGGGACAAAAGGGGTCTGTCCCCCCCAAGCCTTCCAGAGCCAGGGGAGGCGGCAGAGAGGGGACCCCCCGTAGGACACCAAAAAACACAAATACAAACAATCAAAAACATCAAAAATACACAAAAACAAACAAAAATAACACCAACAAACAATACAAAGTAAACAAAAACAAAAATTTCCAAACACACCCAGCACCCAGCAAAACACCACAAAATCCAACCACCACCCCAAATAAAGAAAAACAGCCAACTCACCACCACACGACCTCAGTCCACAACGACTGGAAAAGAAATGAATAAAGAAATAGACTATTTACTGGAAGAAGCTCCACCCAGAGGCCACGAGAGAAAAAACAGTCAAAATACAAGATAACCCCTACCAGCAGCACTTGCTGCCCACAATAGTAAAAAAAAATTCAAAAAGACACAACAGCCCCACACAAAAGGCCCCAAGAGTAAAAACAAGTAAAAACAAATAACACAAAACCACAATTTTACACAAATCAAAAACATATGTCAATAAAATAAAATAAATCTATTCAAAAATCCTGTGCTGAATTTTTACTCAAATAATAATAAAAAATAAATACACAGTTTAAAAACATTTATTGTGAAAAACATGTACTTTCACATTTTTAAATTATTACCTACGGTACAACTATTTAAAAAAATACATATTAAAAATTATTGGGTTAAATATTTTTTTTTGAAAAAGTATATCATCCTTTGTTCTTTTTTTCATCCACAAAACCAAAACACCAAACAAAACTCATCACAGTTTATAACAGGCTGCCAAAACAAAGTGTATAAATAAAAATTTTAATTATAGACTAACCTCTTCTTTACAAACATTAACAACAACAACAAAAACTTTCCAACACCATTTAAAACAGCCCGGCAACGCTGGGCAACCTCTGCTAGTTTATACTTATATTTCTATACCAATTTTCTTCCCCTAAGGGAACTCAAAGAGGTTTACAAAAATGCTGTGATGATGGTGTTACAAAATGCTTGTACTGTATTATAAATGATTTGCATTGTACAGAAAACATTGGTGTGAAGAAGGTATTGGGCAACTTGACAGAGGCCCCTTTCCTTTTCTCCCCATGCCACAAAACGAGAGAGGAGAGGAATACAGTGGACTTAGCAGAGTCTTCACTATTCTACCATTTGCATGTCTTGGCCATAAAAGCATTGTTTCTTGTTATCTTCCATATTTCAGTGGAAACCAGCCTGCTAGTCTGGCCAGGTTATCCTGCTATGGTAATAGAGTAGACCATACTGCCAGCGACTCAACACCAAATGTCATGCGGCAGTTAACTAACTAGACAACCCTGAGGACTAACAGCCTTGGGAGGCGAAATCCTCAGGGAAGGGTGATGGTCCCCAAGTGGATTAAATCCCACTTGAATTTATCTTGATGGAGAGCAGCAGCTCGATCAATACTGGCCTGGGGCTGAGGAGGACTATATGTGCCAAAAAGGGCTCAGGACCGGAAAGTGTCTTGCCGAACTGGATCAGTGGTAGGGATGTCACACTGTGATGCGGAAGGCAAATAGAAGGCTGCTGCAATATATTCTCAGGACAATCTTCATGGCTAATTGCCATGAGGATAGCCAATATTCGGAATCAGATACGGAAGAAGAAGACTGCTTCATAATCTGAAGTTATTTGTAGTACTCCACTTAGGAACTCTCCAAAATAATGCAATGCAGCAACGAGGAGAGAAGAAATTTCACTATAAAGTATTTAACAGAATTGCAACAGAAACTATAGGAAATGTAACATAAAATGTTAAAAGCAAGCAATTGTAAAATAGAAAATTAAAAAGCAAAGCAATCACACTTCTATACTGCCCCATACTGCTTAGTACACACTCTGGGTAGTTTACAAGGTAATTAGCATTTTGCTCCCAATATGCTGGGTACTCATTTTACCAACCTCAGAAGGGTGAAAGGCTGAGTCAACCTTGAGTCCCGGACAGGATCGAATTCACAAAATTCTGGCTGTAGTACAGCAGTTTAACCACTGTGCCGCCAGGGCTTTTTAGCCAGGACATTTTGGAAATCTACTGTCTTAGTTAATAAAAAAATGTTCATATTCTTGTGTTTTTTGTTTTTTTTTACAATGTAGACATACCATTCCTTTTAAAAAAAGAATTTACAGAATGATAAAGGTAGAGCAATGGAATATGCTTCAAAATTGACTAAAATAAATTATCGGATGTCTTTCAGAGCACATACTGAGGTGAAGGTTTGAAGTCTTCACAAAAGTGAATATCCAAGTTTGGGATTTGAATTTTTGTGCCATGTTGATTCCTTTTTGTAGAAAAAGGAAGGAATACCTACCACTTGACAAGTATTTGTACTACTGTAATAAGCTTACAAGTGCATGGCTTAGTCAAGGATGACAGTAATTAGATTGCTTTACCTCCTTGGAGCTAGAACAGGCACAGACATAATTCTGTCTGATCAGACAGGGCATTTAAATGTACATGTAGAGTTTTTATTAATGGCACAAGTAATATCATTGTAAAAAGTAGTGGAACAGTAAGTTTTGTTTTGATTTTGTATTATCTTGCCAGAGTAAAAGACCTAGTGATTTTTAAAACATCTAAATATAATTTTGGCACTCCATCACCTTCTCTATATGTCTCTTGCCCTTTCCTTTTGAAACTTTATTTATTTAATTAATTTATATACTGCCAGAGTTAGTATTAGCGCCAGGGTGGCTTAGTGGTTAAGAGGCCGAGCTTGATGACTGGAAGGTTGGCAGTTCAACAGTTCAAGACCCGTGTGGTGCGTGACAGAGTGAGCTCCTGTTGCTTGCCCCAGCTCCTGCAAACCTAGCAGTTTGAAAGCAAGAAATTGCAAGTAGATAAATAGTTACAGCTTTGGTGGGAATGGTAACAGTGTTCCATGCACTTTGGTTATTAGTTGTGCCTGTCACATGACCATGGAAACGCCTGTAGATGTAGACAGCACTGGTTCTTTGGCTGTAAACAGAGATTAAATTAAATTAAATTTTTGGATTTATGCGCCGCCCACTCAGGCAAGCCCGACTCAGATGAGCACTGAACTCTAGAGTCGGATATGACTGGCTTTCTAGGAAAGAGAGATCTTTACCTTTATTTAGAGTTAGTATTATACCACTACTTACACTGGTGAACAATGCAAAGAGAATGCAATTTTACAGCAAAGCGCGAAAGGAAAAACACAGTAAACAATTAAAATATAAACATAGCTAATAAAAATTAAACCTCATTTGGTGATGACAGAGATAAATGGACTTGAAATTTTTAGATAATGAGGTTTAACCAACAAAAACAAATCTGAAATCCTAGCTAAATGAGATTATTTTGGGGGGAAGAAATTAAGAAAAATGCTTCTTTGAACAAAGCAATTTCCTAAAGAACTTGAGGGATGTTGCCTGATTAATTTCTGGGGGAGATCATTCCAGGCAGAGGGTGACACCTCTGAGAAAGCCCTTTCTTGTGTTTCATGCGTCTTCTAATTTTCTGGGGTTGGCTACCCTCAAGAGCATGGACTATGAGGATCTCATCAGCATTAGTAGTACAGGTAGTTGAACTTAGGTGTGGTTCAACTGACTATTTTGCTATCCAATTACTTTGGAATATCTGCTGAACTAGGTCAGTGTGCATACTTGTAGATATAATCAGTTATGATCAGTGGTGGGCATCAGCAGGTTCGCCCCACTTCGCCAGAACCGGTAGCAGAAATTCTGGCTGGCACCACCCATCCAAATTTTGAAATAAAGCAGTCCTAATTCGAGTGCAATGCAGGGCTTTCCCTCTGGCCACGCCTACCATACCACGCCCATAGAGTAGGTAGTAAAAAAAATTGAATCCCACCACTGTTTATGATTTTTTTTTTGTGCTACATTTGGGATCATTTGTCAAAAAATCAGTACAGTGGTACCTCATACAACGATTTTAATTTATTCCATGGGGCTTGTTGTACGAAACAATTGCTATACAATGCATGACTCGTACAGCGATTTTCCCTATGGGATGCATCGTACAACAAATTTTTTTTGCTAAGTGGTTTTTCCCATTGAAAAATTGTACGATTTTTTTCCATAGGGAAAAATGTTATGCGGGACACCATTTCCCCCCAAAAAACTAATTGTTATGCGATTTCGTTGATATCCTGGATGATTGTTGTTTGAGGTTCCTCTGTAATAGGTTTTTCTATTAATTTTTAATTTAATTAATTTTCTATTAATTAATTCTATTTTTTTGTTAATCTATCATTATGGCTTAGACGTGGAAGAAGAACAGATGATATTTAAGAGACTTGTTCCTTTCAAGAAAATATCAGAGAGTAAACAAAACAACCATAAAAGTAAAAAAAAATGTTGCAGTAACTTAAAGACTAACTCCTATATTTAAATATGAGCTTTTGTGGATCAAGTCCAATTCTGTGTTTGAATATGACTGAAAAGATCAATCAAAAAACCCTCCAGTTTATGGATGTGGGATAGTGCATGCCTGTATCCGTGATTCAAATTCTAGTTAATGGCCTATTAAATCCCATTTGAATCCATCTTGATGGAGGGCAGCAGCTTCATCAGTACTGGCCTGGGGTTGATGAGGACTTTATTTGCCAAAAGGGCTCAGGACCAGAAAGTGACTCGCAGAACTGGATCAGTGGTATAGGTGTCATGCTGTGATGCGGAAGTCAAATGCTAGGCTACTGCATTATATTCTCAGGACAGTCTTCATGGCTTCACCAATATTCAAATTCAAATACGGCAGAGGAAGAAGTGATTTGCCAAATGCAAGTTGAGGCTAACATGTTAGAGTAGACAATCTTCTCAAGGGTGCACTGTTTCCAGGTAGGAAATCAGTGTCCTCATCTAGGGAGATCTGCCCCCCCCCCCGACCCCCAATTTCATTCCACAGACCCTCCTGGTATACTTGTCCTATATTTCTCATCAACCTAGCACCTTACTATTTTTGCTTAGGTGACCTAATTTGATTTGCAGTTTTTCCTCATAGGAGGGTTGCTATGTTTTCTGGTGCTTCTTCCAAATAATTCCTCCAAACAAGAGTTGCATCTTTGGCAAATGGAGTGACTGGCTGCCCTTTGTCTAAAGATGATTGCTTTTACATCTTGTGAACTGAAATCTGAAACCTTTAACACTTTGTATTGGTCCTTCATATCTGTAGCCTTCATTTGAATCCAGATCCTGCACATTCGAAATGTAGTCAGAATGATTTAGTGTGATTTTTTTTTGTTTCTCGCCCTCCCTCACCACAGCTTCTGTAATGCCCAATCTGATAAAGACTCCTAAGGATTCACAAGTTCACCTTTTGGGAGTATTTAGGTGTACTGTGTTCAGAAATACTTAATATGCACACCTGGTGATTCATTTGTATAAGAAACTAGCCGATTACATGGCCTTGCTCAGTTGTCCCCCCCATACATGTGTCCAGCCACCTGTGTCAGGCCCCTGCCCAGCTCACGGTGATGTCACAATCAGGTGACCTATCTGGGGATATGACATTAGCATCACTATGTGTCCGGCCACCTGCGTCAGGCCCCTTCCCAGTTCAATTACATCATGATGATGTCATAATCGGGTGACCTACCTGGGGCTATCACTATGGATACTACCACTGGGACACACACACATCCTCCTGTCGAGTATACTTCTCTTTGCAGATCACTTTAAGGGCATAAACCCCCCCCCCCCGGGGCTCATGACCCCTGCAGTGACCATCCAGTGCGCCCAAGGTACGTGTGTGCCACGTTACAGCGTGATTGGTGCAGGGGTGTAGATTTGTGCTCTTCACATACAATATATAGAATATTCTAAAAATAGTATGTGTACCTGTATGTGTGCTTCAGTGCATATAAAGCTGTTCGAATTTATATGTGTTTGTGTTTTAGGTGAATAAATTGAGAGAGAAGCTCCAGGAAGTAAAACAAGAGCGAGATCAAGATCAGCACAAACATACAGCCTTCATCTCTGAACTGAAGGCTAAACTACATGAAGAGAAAATGAAGGAATTGCAAGCCCTCAGGGAGGTTCTCATTCGCCAACATGAGCAAGAAGTGGCTCGTTTGATAAAAGTAAAAGACAGTGAGATCCAGCGACTGCAGTCCACAATGAATGTATTGCGGGATGGGGCAGCTGACAAAGTGAAAATAGCCTTGTTAAATGAAGCCAAAGAGGAAGCTCGGAAATTGTTTGATGGTGAGCGTGTAAAGATGCAGCAGGAAATAATAGAACTAAAGTCAGGAAAAAGGCAGCTAGAGGAAGCCTTGAGTAACATCGTGCAGGCAGATAGGATGAAGGCAGCTGACCTGCGTATAGCCTACCAGTCCCATCAAGATGAGATTAATAGGATAAAGCGTGAATGTGAAAAAGAGATCCGCAAGCTGGTAAGTTCACCCAGCATGGCTATGCCTCTGTTCTGTGCCAAACTATACCACTGTGTGAGGTCTGTTTTTCTTTGGCAGAAATTTAATAATGTGTAATAGTGCAACTCTTCAATTACAACCACAGCATACCTAATTAAAGAAGGGCATCATAGATTAGACACCTTAAGCCAGGGGTTCCCAACCTTTTTAAGTCAGGGGCTCAGTCACACTCCCTCAGACAGTTGAGGGGGCCGGACTGGTGGTCCCACCACTAAAAGTTGCCATAAAACATGTCTGCGGCTGTCGTAAACACATTTACAGCAGTCGTGAATGCATTTTATGGCTGTTTACAGCTGTTTATGCCGCTTCCAGCGGTGGTGGCGGGAGCAAGGGCATGGGGTGGATGATTTGGGCCCGCGGGCTAGATCCGGCCCACGGACCATAGGTTCCCGACCCCTGCCTTAAGATGTCTAGAAAAGAAAGAGAACAGTATGCCTTAGCTATGACTAATTCTAGCACTGGAATAATTGGGAATCTTTCCTCTTCATTTGGTATTTTGGTTTTTGTGCTACTCCCAATCCATGTCTGAAGATTGGTTTGGGGCCACTTTATCTTCTTACATACCACCAAGTCACTTCTGAATTAATGAGTTATAAAAGGTCCATCATTAACAGTCTAGTTCAGGTCTTGCAGCCTATAGTTGGTGATGGCTTTCTTTATTGAGTTAATCCATATCATGATAGATCTGCTTTCCTACTACAGTACTTTCCACTCTTTCTAGTATTGTTGGCTATTACAGTGAATCTTGTCTTCTCAAGCTATGTTCAAAGTAAGTTAGCATCACTTTATACTACCTACTAAATCAAATGTGTTTCCCATGTGACAGTTTCAGCCACAATAATTTCCTTGGCCTTATTTATCCAGTTCTACAGGTTGTTTTAATGTATATTTTAAAAATACAGTTTTAAACATACTGTATATTTTTTCAATTTGCATGGTTTTAAGAGGCTAATGTTAAATCTAACATGTACGCAAAAGATTAGATGCAGTTGCATATTTGTTGAGGGGAACTACTGAGGTTGAGGTTCCTGTAGGTGTAAAGTTATGAGGCAAAATACCTGAAAGGAATCTAAGAAGTATATAAGTACTTAGGTGACTATACTAAACACTTTGTGTGCCAAACCAGCATGTGTGCACCCCCAAAGAAATTGTGTCAGGATGCTTTGTTTATCAGGGAGTAATGGACAGAAAGTTGAATTTTGGTTGATGCTATGATCAGGATTTCAGCCAATGTGTAGAATCAGTGAATTGCTCAGAGAATATATTCAAGGAATATAATAATCATTTGTGACCTGGAAATAGGTGTCTCGTCCTAGGCCTGGATTTTCTGTGGTTTGCTTATTCTTATAAATGCCATTGCCTAGGAATTACAATGATATTTTAGATTCTAATCACCACCAAATTACCATATATTTTCATGCACAACCAATTTCAACCAGTCTATCTGAATCAATATTTGCACAACTGTAGGATGTGGAAAACAAGGGCCAATCAGACAAATGAACAGGTGTTGAAGAAACATCTTCAACATCTTCATTTGTTATTTAAACTTAGCTGTGCAGCCTGGTCATATTCACCCAGGAGTCCCATTTAATTTAATGGTATTTGTTTCTAAGTAAGTGTACAAAGGTTACAACTCATATTTTTGTTTCCATCCAGTTTCAATGTTTATATAAAATGAGGGAGTATTAAAAATATGTAGCCCTATGAAGTTTTTTTTAAAGTTCTGAGTTTCTTTTGCTTTTAAACAATAATTATATAGAGTTCTAGCTTCACAACATGCAGTTGAACAGCCGAAGAAAATATTACAATCAATTAAAAAAATTAAGGTAAAGCATCTCAAAAGCATTTTGCACTATATGCTTTTATGAATTGTATTCTAAATACTACCTAGTTTTATTTATCTCTTTCTACAGAAATATTCAATCTGAGTTTATACAAGTTCTTGCTGACTACTATGAGATAAAATTATTTGAGATTATTTTATGTACACTGTGTCTATTTATCGGAACATTTGCATTTCCACAGTGCCTAAGGATTTTTGATCGGACCTGAAAGTTTTTCTATCCAGTGGTTAGTCAATAACCATATAATCCAAGTGTGTAACTATTACCTACGATTGATAGCTTCTTTAATCAAACCACTTTTGGTAACCTTAGAAATGCATATGAATAAGAACTTCTATAGTACAGTATTTTTGTTAGTGCCAATGGCATGTTTTCATGTCCTTAGTTGCATTAATCATTTTCAGATGCTATGTCCAGCCGCTCACATTTACTTTATGGGAGGGAATGAATGGTCCTTAAAAGAATTCACATCTGAAAATTAAAAGTGGGGGGAGGTTTTTTTTTTAAAATCAGTAATTGGAAACCAGCATTTTGTTCCAGCAGAAAAAAAAGAACAGTTGGTTTCATTGAAAGTGTTTGGATGAATTAATGTGCTGTTATTTTGCATGGTTGTTCTAACTCTTTTTAAGATGGATGAGATAAAAAGCAAAGATAGAGTGATTCTGGCTTTGGAAAAAGAACTTAGTGCCCAGGCGGAACATACACGGAAGCTGCTTCTCCAGAAAGAAGCTCTGGATGAACAGCTTATTCAAGTTAAGGAAGCAGAACGATACCATGGAAGCCCAAAGAAAGAATTTCCTCTTGGAGCAGGAGAGGTCACTGAACTCACAGAAAGTCAGGTAAGAGAGCTACAGTAAGTGTTGTTTTATTCCAGGTAGCTACCATATTTCAGTTCAGGATGGAGAACCTTCAGCCCACAGGTCAGATTTGGAACACCAAGATGGGTCATTTTGCCATTAGTGCCTCAAAATAAGGCTGGTCCCATCGATGACACCTCATCCTTTCAGAAGGGAGAGGGGTAGGAGAGCAGCTAATCTGCTGTTCTATAGCCTTGCTTGTCCTCACCTTTTGCACACAGGAAGACTAATTATGGAGGGAGGCCAACTGTGCATGCAGCTAGCACCCGAGTACCATGTAGAGAAGTGAACAGAGAATGGAGCCAAGCCAATAGAGGCTCTGCTTTGTCAGGAGTCTGATAAACTCAGTGTCTGACTATTTATTTATTTATTTATTTATTTATTGGTTCGATTTCTTCACTGCCCACTCAGCCGAGGCCAACTCAGGGCAGTTTACAATCATATATAAAAACAACATAGTTAAAAACTGAATTAAAAAAAAACCACCCACCCCCTAAAAAAAGGGTGGTGCAGGGACCGAAGGGACCGAAGGGGGAGGCTTCCGCTAAACCAGCCACCCAACGGTGGTCACCCTTTCACCTGCACCCCATACTTGGCCAACCAGCCAGGTTGAGTTCTTTCCTGAAGGGCAGCAATTCCGTCTGAAGACGTAGCTCTGTTGGTAGGAGGTTCCAGAGGGCCAGTGCGGACACGGAGAAGACCCTCTTCCTTGTGCTAGAGAGGCAAGCCCCCCTAGCGGATGTTACAATCAGAGAGCCCCTCCGCTCCGCTCTGGTTGGACAGACAGACGTCCTTAGAGCAATGCGGTCTCTTAGGTATCCTAGCCCACTACCATATAGGGTACCAATACCCAAAATAACCGCTGTATTCCTCCCAGAGCCACCTAGGAAGAATACAGCCTCTGATCCCCAAGTCCCCATCTCTGCTTTCATTATTCTAACAGTGTGGTTTTACAGTAATACCTCGGATAACGTTTGCACCAGATAACGCTAAAACCGCATTATGTTAAGCAATCGGGGGGGGGGGGAATTGCATCGCATAACGTTGAAATCCTATGGGATGTATTGCATAACGTTCGCTGAAGCCTGTGCCCATTACAATGTATCTCTGGTGTTTTAACATTATGCAATTCATCCCGTAGGATTTTAACGTTATGCGACACATGTATCGCATAACGTTAAAAAACGAATAACGCTAAGACTCGTGGAACCAAGTTTTAGCGTTATCTGGGGTTCTACTGTACCAGTGAATGATGTAACCTTGTTGGTTGTTAGTCCCAATGGGGAGGCGAGAGGGGAGGCTGAAATCCTGGCTGGGAGGCGGAGGGTGCGTCATACCCATCAAGCATGGCTCCACAAAATACGGAAAATTACTGTGCATACGTGGGCAGTAACCCGTTTGCACATGCACACCATGGGCACGCATGCGCAGTTACCCCACCGTTCAAATACAGGACGGCGGCGGGAAAGTGGAGGAACGAGCGCTGAAAAACAGGAAATCCCGGCCAATACAGGATACTTGACAGGTATGGGGTGGGTAGGTGCACCCATGTGACATCGCCATTGCACCTCAAGCAGCGCACTTGCATGCGTACCCACTGCGCAGGCGGATGCACCCACATGATGTCGGAGGCAGTCTTCATGCTGGCAAGGCTGGAGAAAATTTTAGATTATGGATTATTTAAAGAAAGTCAATAAAAACTAGGTATCTTCACTCAGTTTTGCTGAAGTAATGAGTCCTTCAAGAATAAAGTCCTAGTTTCTGGTCTTCCTCTATGTAAGATCCTATTACTTAATGTCTAATATAGTATTTTCCAAGTCATTTAGCAAATAGCGTTAGCTATGGTAATCATAGAACAAAATCAAAACTCTGTTAGCCTTTATAAGGCAAGTCAAAAAGGTTAAAATGTATAACAACTTTCTATACTAACATTACATGGTAGAACTGTATATGAAAGTATCTTTTCAGTGGCTAGAATCTTGCTGGTACAACTATGTGGCTATAAATGTTGATGATATCATCAGCCTGTGACATTATTATTGAATTGAATTTAAACTAATTTAAATTAATTAAACTACTGTATTTTCTGGCGTATAAGACTACTTTTTAACCCCGAAAAATCTGTGCCAAAGTCGGGGGTCGTCTTATAGGACAGGTACTTAACTGCAGCTGACAAGTATATTCCAAACTCTATATTTTAACTGGAAAAGTTGGGGGTCGTCTTATACGCCCAGTCGTCTTATACGCCGGAAAATACGGTAAATAATTTCCCTTTATACAGGAGGATTTCAGCTGCTGTCCAGTTCATTTAATGTTAAGTTTGTACAACACTTATTTGTCCTACCCTTATATCATGTTTTAGGCAATTTTATGATTCTTTCTTGAAACAGTTATTAGAGTTTCTGAATTTATATATACAGCTCAGTCTTGCTACAGACCCCAGTACTTTTATTTTACATGTGAGAATGCACATGTAATTAAATTAAATTTTAATAGCTTTGTGATTTTAACACAGCTTTTTTTATATTTATAGGAGCAACATACGGATGAGCGAGAGACGCGGAGATTTCAGCTTAAAATAGCAGAACTTAATGCTGTACTTCGGAAATTAGAAGACAGAAATACACTTTTAGTGGATGAAAGAAATGGACTGGTAAAGTAACTTAACAAAACGATAGTAAAAAAATCAACTCTTTTTTAAAACTTCAGTCATTATGCACTGCCACAAATTCTTCTGAGTTAGAGGTAAATGGGGCACTTTTAATTTAGGAAAGTCCAAGTCGTTGAACAAAATTTCTTTTAAAGCAGGGGTGCCCAAACTACGGCCCATGGGCCGGTTCCCGCCGATGCTATAATAATCTGACCAGCGCCATCTTCATTGTTCCTGGAACTGGAAGTAAAATGCACATGCACAAAACGCTGCTATATATGCACCTGCGGCTGTCATTTATGACATCATTTTGCGCATGTGCAGGCACGTTTTACTTCCAGTTCCGGTGGGAGGAACCACGTGACAGGACTGTGGCCCAAGAGGTTTGGCCACCCCTGTTTGAAAGCAAGGAGATTATGATCCCTCAGCAGCATGGGTAAGGCTAAATACCCTTCGCTACTGCTGCTGTTCTTGTTTTGTTGTTGTTCAGTCGCAAGTTGATTCTGACTCTTTGCGACCCTATGGACCATTGTTCTTCAGGCACCTCTCCTCCACCATCCTCCTCAACCCTCCCAGCTCTGTGCCTATTGCGTCTACAATACCATCTAGCCATCTCATTTTTGGTCGCCCCCTTCTTCTTTTGCCCTCCACCTTTCTCAAGTGAATCCTCTCTTCTCATTTGATGTCCAAAGTACTTTAGCTTCATCTTTACTATTTGACCTTCTAAGGAGCAGTTGAGGTTGATTTCTTCTAAGATCGACCTTTTTGTTCTCTTCGCTGTCCAGGGGACTCTCAAAACTCTCCTCCAACACCACATCTCAAAGGCATCTATTCTTCTGCCCTCAACTTTCCTAATGGTCCAGCTCTCACAACCATACATTACCACCGGGAATACCATTGCTTTGACTATGCGAATTTTTGTTTTCAAGGTGATGTCTCTACTTTTCACTATGTTCCCCAGGTTTCTCATTGCTTGTCTCCCAAGCATCACTCGCCTTTTTATTTCATGGCTGCAATCACCATCTGCAGTGATCTTGAATCCTATAATAGTAAAATCTGTCACTGCTTCTACTTCTTCCTCATCTATTTTCCAGGAACTGATAAGGCCCATTGCCATTATCTTGGTTTTCTTGATGTTGAGTCTCAAGCCAGCTTTTGCACTCTCTTCTTTCAACCTAATCAGGAGCTTTTTTAGATCTTCCTCACTTTCAGCCATTAGGGTAGTGTCATCTTGTTCTTGTTTCATGTTACCAAGTTACATCTGTGGTATGGCAATCAATGAGCAACCTCCAGAATGTCCTGTCCTAGGGGTTCCGGCTTCCTTTAAGGAGTCAATCCATCTCATTTTTAGTTTTCCTCTTTTTCTGCTGCCTTCAACTTTTCCCAGTATTGTTATCTTTGTCAGAGAACCTTGCTTTTTCATGATGTGCCCACAATAGGACAGCCTCAGCTTCATCGTTTTTGCTTCTGGAATTCACTCTTGAGTTACTTTAGGACCAATTTGTTTGTCTTTTTGGCAGTCCAGGATGTCGCAACAGAGCTTTTACTCAGGGTTGCGTGCGCTGCCCAAATTCAGCGCTTCCCCCTTCCCTCTGTTGTTTCGTGGCCGAGGTGTTCCGCTGTCTGCGCGTTTTACCGGCGACACGGATCTCGAGCCGGTTAAGCTGGTATTGGGAAGATGGCTTATCTGCTTCTAAGCGGAAAGGTGGTAGCTGTTAATGTGGCAAAGCCACAGTCTTGTTTATATTTGCCAACTCCCAAACAACCACGTAAACAGACAGAGAGGGTACGGCCCTGGGTAAGTGATATGGCATAAAAAGTAACTTTTTCCTTCAAAGGTGGAATGTCCAGCCTGTGAAGTTTCCCAGGCCGCTAAAAACAAAAGCAAACCTCCCCTCAGGGTTTCTTGGTAGCAATCCCTTATCTTAAAATGTCCCCTTTTTGAGCTGCACTTCTCTCATGGTTATGTGGGTATTCACGTGAAGCCTTACTCCCAGCTTTGCAAACGTGTTATCAGTTCTTCGACGAAACTCCCCTTCTTCAGCAAAGACGTGACTCAGTAGCATGCCTTTTGAAGATTTATTTAAGTATAACATTCATCCATAATATGCAGGATAAACATTGCAAACAACTAATATATTTCTATTCTATGACTTAGAATCTAATGAAATAATAAAATAAATTGGCTAATCTCATTAGCTTGTAAGGTGCGGGCTCAGTAGCCCTCATGTGAGACGTAGCTGGTTCATAGCCTCGAATGAGAGAATGACAAGGGCTCTCACCTATGTGGGGAAAGACCCTTTCCAAATATAAAATGTCCTGGCTTTTTATACATTTTCTTACCTCCTCACACCTTCCTTTAGAATGTGAAAGATGTAAGTACTGTATTCCAAAATTCTCCTTCAATAGTAAAGGTAAAGGTCTCCCTTGCTCAGAAGCCAGTCATATCTGACTCTAGGGTTCAGCGCTCATTTCCATTTACAGCCAAAGAGCCAGCACTGTCTGCATCTGCAGACTCATCTGCAGACGTTTTCGTGGACATGTGGCAGGTATGACTAGACACTAGAGTGCACGGAATGCTGTTTACCTTCCCCCTGAAGTGATAACTATTTATCTACTTGCAATTTCTTGCTTTCGAACTATTAGGTTGGCAGGAGCTGGGACAGAGACGGAAACTCACTCCGTCATGCAGCACTTGGGTCTTGAACTGCTGACCTGCCGACCTTCCAGTTGTCAAGTTCAGTGTCTTAACCAGTAAGCCCCTGCAATCCGTTCCTTCAATACCATTATTTTTTCTCCTGACAGCTTCCCCCCCCCCTGTCCAGCTTTCACATCCATACATGGATTGGGAATACAAGACTATGGATGATCTTGATCTTCAGCAACACATCCTTCTACTTAATGATCTTTTCTAATTCTTTCATTTCTACCTTTCTGAATCTGAGGGCTTGACTACATAGAGAAAAAACATGAGAAATACTAAATATTTGGGTGGACTGATTCACATTATTTCCCCAACGGACACATGACACACTGGGAAACACAAATCAGTCTGGAGTCCCAGAGCCCCCAACCATAGTTTGTCTTTCCCTCCAGAGACCCTTCTACAGTGGTACCTCGGATAAAGGCCGATTCGGATAAAGTCGCGTTTTTCATGCACACGTGATGCATCGCATAAAGTCCAAAACCGCTAAAAAATGGATGTTATCCGAGGTATTTGGTATAGGAACCTCGGATAAAGTCCATTTTTGGACGTTATCCGATGCATTGCCCATTTGATTCAGATAAAGTCCAGAATCAGATAAAGTCCAAACTTGTGGAACGGAGTTTGGGCTTTATCTGAGGTTCTACTGTATTTGAAAATCAAATCCTTTTGCTTTGGTTTAAAAGTGTATGATCACTCTGAAGCAATGCAGAATGGAAAGACAAAGCAAGTACACACAAAATGGTGATTTGACAAAGCACCTTTCCCCTTGCCTCTTGGCACTTGAGAGAAGACAAGGAACATGCTTGCACATATATGCATAAACACATACGAGCAATGCTAGCACTCACCTCTCTGCACAAAGCCTCTCCTCTCTCAAGACACTTCTTAACAGCTGCCCTCAGGGGAGTAGTCCTGTTTGTTTATTTTTTGAATAGATTCACAATCTATCTTTGGAAAGATAAGATTTCAAAATCCGTGACTGAGGAAGGAAAGCCTTCTTAAGGCAGTTCTTTTGAACTATGCCATGTACTGGTGCTACAAATGGAACTGCAAGTAGAAGAGTTTACTTCTGCTCGGCTTTTGTGGCTACATACTGTATATCAAAGGGAACTGATTGCCAAAGTGTGACTTCACAGCTAGAGAATGCTAGTTAACTGTGAAGTTTCCTCGTTAGAGAAGTTGAACCAGCCCTAGCCATGATAACATACCTGTCAAGTATCCCGGATTGGCCGGGAAATCCCGTATTTTGGCGCACGTTCCTCCCCTTTCCCGGTGCCGTCTCAAATTTAGAACGGCGGGGAAAGGGGTTACTGCACACACACACACACACACGTGCAGAACCCATTTGCACATGCACAAATGTGTTCTGTGCATGTGCAAAGGGGTTCCGTGCATGCGCAATGGAGCAGTTCCCGTATTTTCCAGAGCAGCGCTTGACGGGTATGCAGGGTATGCATGATAATTTTGCTTCCCCTTTTTAATTTTATAGGTGTGTCAACTTTTAGGAGGATTTTTCTAAAAATACAGTAAAATTCACTGGCTTCATATGGCAGTCCAGGTTCAGGACAAAATCTCTATTGCCTTATACAATGTTGTTCCATTTCCATCAGGAAAGATACCAAGCTGTTTATAACAAAGGGCAGTCTGAATGTACAGTATCACTTCTTTGGCTTTCTATCATTCAAAAAAGGCAGCAATCAAATTTCCAGACCCTACTCTCTTTTTCATTAAGTAAACACTTCTCATCAGAACACAAAGCAATTGACATGGGTGTTTTGCCAGAGGGTCTATAAACGTATTTATTGCTTAATGTCTTCCATATGTGACAAGGCAAGAAAGTAGGCCATTGGGTCAGTGGTGTACTGCTCCAAGTTCCCACCGGATCCCGGGAACTGGTAGCGGAAATTCCCCCAGGCCCCGCCCACTTGGCCGGCCCCACCCACCTCCCTTGGCCATGGTGTAACCTCAGAGTTAGCCACACCCACAGAGTTAGCCACGCCCATGGTGGGGGTAGTAAAAATTTTTTTTTGCAGTTTATCACTGCATTGGGTGGCTGATACCCTGTTTCCCCGAATATAGGACCTCCTCCCATAATAGGACTCCCCCCTTTTGTTCCCTGCCTTTGAAATATAAGGCCCCATCCAAAAATAAGACCTCTTTACCTCCTGGCTGTAAGGCGGCTGGTGTGGCCCATAAGAAAGCCTGCCGCATCGGAGTCTCGATTGCCTCCCCGATCACAACCAAGAGAAGTTTCCCCTGGTGAGAGCGGGATCGAGACTGACGCGGAAGGCCTTCTTATGGGCCACGCTGACCGCCTCACAA
Organism: Bradypodion pumilum; assembly: GCA_035047305.1. NCBI lineage: Eukaryota > Metazoa > Chordata > Lepidosauria > Squamata > Chamaeleonidae > Bradypodion > Bradypodion pumilum. The sequence goes on from JAWDJD010000005.1 coordinate 82,344,477, forward strand.
CTGAGGCCAGTCTCGATCGCGCTTCCCCACTCACAACCAAGGGAAGCGTCCCTTGGTTGTGAGTGGGGAAGCACGATCGAGACTGGTATTCTTCATGGAAAAATAAGACATCCCCTGAAAATAAGACCTTGTGCTAATTTTGGAGTTTTAAAAAATATAAGACAGTGTCTTATATTCGGGGAAACACGGTATTGGTCACATCAATATTCAGAATGGCTTTTGCTATGTAAAGCTTGATATCCTTTCTTCTGCTAGCAACGTGAACACAATTTTGCAAGACAAAGTTGTACTATTTGCTGGCATTTTGAACAAGCTATATCCCACATTCATAAACCCATTTTTTTTTAAAAAAAAGATTCAATTTCCTGGCTTTTTAAAAATGGAATCTGTATTGCACACAATGCAGATTCCAACAGAAATCATTTGGAGGTCTAGGCTGCAGTGCTATATATGTACAGTTCATGGTAGGACACAGATGGTTAAGGCTGCAAATCCTTTAGGCAAATATACCTAGGAATAAGTCCCACTGAATGTAGTAGGGCTTATTTTTGAGTAGAAACAACACAGAATCTCTGTGCAAACATTTATTTCAGTTATATATGGCCAATCCAAGAAGAGACTACTTCTGAATCCAGGATGCTTTCAGATACTGTACTATATCTGTAAGAGATCCTGCCTGCCCGCCTACTCAAAATAAAGTTCACTTGAGTTCAGTGACACTTATTTCACTGATAAGGCATCAGTCCTTATATGGCTTTTGGCTCAGAGGCAAGTCCCGTTCATCTCTATGACACTCACTGTTGAGTTCATGAAGTATAAAACTGCAAGCTAAGCTTGCCTCTTAGGAATCAGCACTATTGAACCAAATGGTGCTCACTTCTTCTTTCGTGTCCCAATCATATCCTTGACTACCATAATGAAGCCTCTTCCTTGGCTTTGTTGTTGGCCAAACCTAAGTCCTCATCTGTGCATATTTCTGGCAGTAATCGGCAGACCAGTAAGTGAGCCGGATTCTGTATCTCTCCACATTCACACTGTGTGTTGTCTTTCACCAGCAGCCCCCACTTGAGCATGTTGGTCTTGAATTCAGGCACTCCAACCTTCAGCCTATTCAGGGTCTTCTAAGTGACATAGAGGAGATTGAGTTTCTCAGCTATATCCTCCTTTAATGTTATTCCTTGTCCAGTGATCTCCTTCCTCTATCTTCTAATTCAGTTTTACTCTTGTGGGGCTCACTCACACCTCTACTCTCTCACTATCTTTGTTCCTCCTCTGTGTGTGTGTGTGTGTGTGTGTGTGTGTGTGTGTGTGTGTGTGTGTGTGTGTGTGTGTGTGTGTGTGTGTGTGTGTGTGTGTGTCACTGCTGCTGCTCTATCTTTTTCTCTCTCTTTGTGTGCCCTCCCCCCAAAAAAATATCTCTGTGGCTTTTCTCTGTGTTCAATGACATTTATTTCTGTGGTAAGACTACAGTCCTAATTTATCACTCTTTTATCCAGAATTAAACCCAGTCACCTCAGTAAAACCTAAGTGCTTCTGACAGATTAAGTTCAAATGGAGGGAAAAGCATATAGGGGTAAGCGTTTCCCTTTCAATAAGTGATAGTAAGGATTCAAAAAGGTTTAGAAATGTTTACATGCCACCAAAACATTTGGAATTTTTGTTTTTTCCTCTTAGTAGAGTACATAGCTGTCAAGTATCCCGTTTTGGCGCGGGAAATTACTGTATTTTACCCACCACCCATATTTCCCCATAAATCTCTCGTATTATTATTATATTATTTATATATTTTACATATTTATTTATTATAAAACCAAGGTGTCATGAGGTATGTTTCTCATAACAGAGCCAGGGAGGAGGAGTGTTGGGCTCCCCTGGGGGGGAGCACCCTCTAGGCACTCCCCTTAGCACCACTGCTGCCCCTCACGGGGAACAATACAGCAAGCCAGCCCCCACAGGCAAGCCTCAGCTGCAGTGGAAGAGATAAATACTGTAATTTTAAACCCCTTTCCCCATTCGCTCCCACATCATTTCATAATATGTTGATTTTTTATGGAACTTTTTTACACGTATATCAGTTAATTGTCTACTGTTTTAGCCGTGTGTACCTCAATTTCATTAAAAAAAACTGTTTAAGACAGAACCACTGAAATATCCTCTTTATGGTGTATGCAAATATACTTGAAGCCGATTGGCTCATTGTCTCTTCTCTCTCCTGGGAAAGAGGGTGTTAAAGAGAAGAGACAATGAGCCAATCGGCTTCAAGTATATTTGCATACAACATAAAGAGGATATTTCAGTCGTCCTGTCTTAAACACAGATTTTTAAAAAATGAAATTTAGGTACACAAGGCTAGGACAGTAGATAATTAACTGATATAAGTGTAAAACACAGTTCCATTAAAAAAATCACCATACAGTATTATGAAATGATGTGGGGGTGAACAGGGAAAGGGATTTAAAATTACAGTATTTACCTCCTCCCTGGCTCTGGTGGCTCCTCCTCTTCTAGGCTCTTGGATGTGCCTGGATTGTGAGGGGGAGGGGTGTGGCCTGGTGGGGAGGGGGCGTGGCCCCAAATTTCTCTTATTTTCAAATCCAAAACTTGACAGGCATGGTAGAGTATGAGGTAGAAAACTACAGCAATTCATAGCAAATGTGGAAAGATCAGCTGAGTCTCCACTCCTATCCACCCCTTTGGTTTCTTTTTCCACACAACTAGCATTTTGCATGATAAAAGTACTCTATAAACATTTAAAGTAAAAAAAAAATCTTTACTTACAGTTATCATTTGTAGTTACATTTAGAAGAATAAAAAGGGGGGAATGGTGTCTTCAGTACCTGGAGTGAACCTCCATGCTAGTTGCTTGATCAGAGGTAAGAGAAAGAACAAAATACTATCAACAAAACTGGTAGCAGAAACAAAGAAAAAGAAGCGGTCTGGGCTTGCTTCAAATTCCAGAGGCATGTGAGAAAAGAAGTAAATTTGAATCACAAGTAAATGCGATCATACTTGACAGCAATCATATTAGATTACAGTGATCTAAGGAGAATTCACTTCTATTCAGCTTTCCTTTATCTTCTTTTTTTGTGGTAGCTAAAACGTTTTCGTGAGACAGAAATACAATTTAAGCCACTTGTGGGGAAAAATAAAAGGTTGAATAAAAAGAATGAGAACATGCTACAGAGCATTCAAAGAATGGAAGAAAAAATTAAGAACCTCTCCAGAGAAAACATGGAAATGGTGAGCAGTTTTTCTCCATCCCAGTTTTTATCAATAATTCTTGATGCTTAGAGCTGATGCAAGTAATAATTTTTAAAAGTACAGTAATACCCCAGATAATGCTAAAACTTAGTTCCACGACTCTTAGCGTTATCTGATTTTTAACATTATGCGATACATTTATCGCACAAAGTTTAAAAAGCCGACTTTCTTTGGGGGAAGTCGGGGGTGAGTGTGCCACCCGCTTTCCCCCAAACCAAGCCGGGGATCACAGTGTCTGATCCCCGGCTTGGTTTGGGGGAAAGCGGGCGGGCACACCCACACGCATTCGCCCAAACCAAGCCGGGGATTAGACGCTGTGATCCCTGGCTTGGTTTGGGGAAAACTGGGCGGGCGCCGAAGGGATCTTTCCTCCAGACTCTTCCGGAGTCTGCGGACCAGCCACAGGACAGCGGCAGAAACAGCCATGGGGGCATCGTAAAAAATGCCCCCGTGGCTGTTTCTGCCGCTGTTGCTGGCCCATCCGCCAGGTCCGGAAGGGTCTGGAGGAAAGATCCCTTCGGTCCTCACCATTCTGTGAAGCCCAGAGACTTGGCTACGATTGAAAAAGTACGGCCCGGACTGATGGGATCCCTTTCCCAAAGCCTTCCGGAGGTAGAAGGGGTGGTGGACACGCCAGACACAGTGGCACAAACAGCCACAAGGAACATCCTCATCACCGTTTGTGCCGCTGTGTCCAGCGTGTCTGCCACCCAGTCACGCACATTCGCCCAAACCAAGCAGGGGATCAGCCTTTGTTTTAGATATTTAGATATCTAACCCAAGTTTATAGCAGTGGTGGCGAACCTATGGCACGTATTCCAGAGGTGGCACTTGAAGCCCTCTCTATGGGCACCCATGCAGTCACTCCAGCACAGAATTTACCCCGCCCCTCTGCCCATAGCCCAATGGGAGCACTTCCTCCCTCCCCCAGCACAGAGTTCACCCCACCCCTCTGCCCAACAGCCCAATGGGAGCATTTCCTTCCTCCCCTGCTGCTGTGTTGGCACTTTGTAATAAATAAGTGGGTTTTGGGTTGCAGTTTGGGCACTCAGTCTCTAAAAGGTTCGCCATCACTGTCTTTTTCTTAAAATCAATAAAAAAAAGGTGCGGGGAGAACAATAGTCCATCACATTGAGAGATATTGATGCTAGATAATTCATAGCTCCGTGGAATCTTGAACCTGTATCTCTCTTATATGCATTCTATATCCATATGTCATATCTAGTTGTATTGATAAAATACATGTTTTGTAGAAAGGAAAATTAGCTGCTCAGCCAGCGTTGAAAAAATACACTTCGCTGAATGACCTCAGGAGCACGCGTGAAGGAAAAGAGATTGAATTTCTTAAGATGAAAATCGTAGAACAGCAGCATCTTATTGATGATCTTACACTGGTAATACTCCCTGAGTTTTTTCAAGGTCAAACATTTATTGTTCTTTTTGATACATGTTTGTGGTGGTATAGTATGTAGTAAAGTTGATCCAAATATAGTAAAATCCCGACTTACAGAATTAATCCGTCCTGGGACTTTTTCCTTAAGTTGGTTTTTTCTTACGTTGAAGTACATTTTCCCATAGGAATGCACTAAATTTTTTAAAAAAACATTCTCGACCTCCCCAAAAAATCAAAATAAATAAAAAAATGCAGAACATACAGTAAAAGTGAATGGAAAAGACACAGCTAAGCTCCCTACCTTTTCCACTACTTGAGAAATGCTCCACTAGCACCACATTCCTAGGCTCTGGTGCTTCTTCCTGAGGGTCAGTGTCAGGTGCGCCTTCATTGCTGATGTCCGCCCTGCAGGGCTGCCCACTTCCTTGGCACTCTTGCTTAAAAAGCCATTGGCGGGTGAGGGGAGCCGCTTCTCCTTCTGACTGAACATTGGGGCATGAGGCTGGACGGAAGTCTTGCCTCAACTCTGTTTTCTGTCTCACCCCTCCTTCCGCTGTCAACATTGCCACAGGGCTATTGACCCTGTCTATGTTGACTCGATGACGATGACTCGGTGGAAGGAGGGATGAGTCCTTGGGCAGCCTTTATTTTATTTATTTAGTATATTTATATACCGCTTTCCTCACCCCAGGGTGACCCAAAGTGGTTTACAAAATAACGTACCCAGAGGGCTCAAAAGGAGACGCCGCTGGAGCCCTGCCACTGCCGCTGCGTTGCCTCTTCCTGGGGCCCTCACTACTCTGCCCGAGAATGGGAGGCAGGTGCGTCTCCCCGCCCTCCGAGCTCTGTCTGCCCAGAGGGCTCAAAAGGAGACGCCGCTGGAGCCCTGCCACCACCGCTGCACTGCCTCTTCCCGGGGCCCTCGCTATCTGGCCCAGGAATGGGAGGCAGGGGCTCACTCAGTGGACCTTGGAAGGGACGCCATTGTGTGACAATTTGTGCCTCCTGGGTACACTTTGGTCACTTGGACATTGACCGTTGGTCCCGTTTGCGATGTTGAGTTCTGGATTTTTCGGGGAGTATGAGCTGGACTCCGAATTCCTGTTTGTACTGGGTTATTGTTATTGCTATTGTAGCTTTAATTTAATGTTTTATATTGTGATTAATTTTATGTTTATTATCGAGTATTGATTATTTACTGAATATATTTTTGTGCTCTTTTGTTATTGTATGATTATACTGTATGTTGTGGACATGTTGTAATTGCCGCCTTGAGTCAGCTTCGGCACAGAAAGTGCGGGATATAAAGTAAAATTTATTATTATTATTATTATTATTATTATTATTATTATTATTATTATTATTATTATTATTATTATTATTATTATTATTATTACATCAAATTACAATATCAAAATCGTGGTAATCAGGGCAATTACAAAACAGTTTACAAAATAAAATATCAGGTATTTTAGTGTTTGAGAACCAAGACAATAGAAACAGCCGAAAGCCTGGCTTAATGCATCTTTATTGCATGATGGTCAGGGGGAACATGTGGTAATGGCGGACGAACAGCTCAATATATACAGTGGCTATACATTTGAATGTGGCTCCTCGGTAGCCCATTGGCTACTGTCTGCGTGATGTCACTCTCCGTCACGCCCTTCTTGTCCAGGTGAGGTAGTGGCGGGAATCTTCCCGCGGCTGTAGGTATTTGGGGAATTGGAACCATGTGAGCTGGGAGCTCGCTATTGCCCCTAGTGGTCACTAGCTCGCATCCTCATGCAGAAGGTTACAGTGTTACAGTTGGTGATTGTTACATCCACTCATTCGAGTGTTACATTACTTAAAGGCACATTACTCCAAACACAACAGGTATACAAAAACATTTCACCAAGTTACAATATCAAAATCACAGTACCAGGGCAATAAGAAAAAGCCAAAAAACCTTGTATGGCTGCGGCAGCTTTTGTCTTTCTCCGGGTGGGTGGGGCCCGGAGTTGGGCGGGCAGGAGTGTCCTCAGACTGCCTGAGCGGCTACAGTTGACCCCGTCTTCCTCCTCTGGACGATGACGGGCCCGGAGGGGGGCATGGTGCATCTCCTGGTCCTGGCTGCGGCGGCTTTTGTCCTCCGGGCGGGTGGGGCCCAGAGTTGGGCGGGCGGGAGCATCCTCGGACCGCCCGAGCAGCTGCAGCTGGCCCGGTCTTCCTCCTCCGGACGATGACGGGCCCAGAGGAGGACCCGCCTTTAGCGCAAATGGACAGCAGCATTGTGGCCAGAGTTCCATGCAGCCCAGTGACGAAGTTCATCTGGAGGAAGGAGGAGCAGCTCTATGCGCCACCCACAGACTCTAAAATGGTGCGGGGCCGGCGTTAGAAACCCTCCCAGATGCAATTCCAATTCCAATTCCAATTTTTAATTTGTACCCCGCCCCACTCAGCACATGGCCGACTCTGGGCGGCATTACAACATAACTGAAAATACAATATACAGTGAAAAATACAAGCAAAATTGATATCTATATAAGCAAAATATGCAATATAATACACATTACAATAAAATAAACAATCCCTAAACTATGCCAAAATAAATAAAATAAAGTACAGTATTATATTTTATGAACAGGGCTACAGTAAAATTATACAAAATTCACACTTACAAGGTTTACAAAGCAACTACATATCATATAAAAATGCTATTTAAATACTAATGCTGACAAAATTAGATAAACATTATCCTTGGCTACTAAGTGTCCCCGAATGCAGCCCCCACTGTTTAATGCCCATAGACGGAGCCCCATGGCTCAGAAACGACCATGAATGGAGCCAAGGCTCAAACGTCCTCATGTCCCTCACCGAGGATGCGGCACAGCTGGTTTCTCCCACCTCACCTGACCAACCCACCTCACCTGACCAATGCACTCTGGGGAAAACCCGTTCTGTAACTCAATTTTTTTTCTGTAATTCGGGACATAATTTCCTCAGGATTTCCTTCTGTAAATCGAGTTTTCTTTTACTCACGGCTTCTGTAACTCAGGGTTTTACTGTATCTTGCATTTTGACAAAGCCTGTCTTCCTTCAGCAGTTGCAAGTAGATTCTCTCTGCCTCTCCTCCCTTGTGCTTGGGGGCCATCCAACAATTATGTGATCCATTTTTTGGGGGGGAAATTTGACACACACCCTCCCCCCTATGTAATCTGACTCTAATTTTCGCTTCAACCCCCCTTCTCTTTAAAATTACGTAATTCAGAGTTTTTGTATCGAAACTCTAATTTTTAGAGCTTTTCACTATTGGTGCCTAATGCAGACTGCGCAAGCAATTCAATAATCTCAAATCATGAAAATTCCCAGTGATCACTTTTAAACCTAAAAAAGTGCCATGTTTCGAAACCACAACAGTTCCAAATGGATTACGTAATCTTTGACCTGACACACCCGCCCCCCCACGTAATTTTCCATAATTCAGATGGCAGACCCCTCCCCCCCTCGAGGATCACGTAATTGTTGAATGGCTCCTTGAATTTAAAAAGAAACCAGAAGCTTTATCTACTAGTAGAAGAAAGTACACGATACCCAGTGTGGTGCAATGATGTACTAGGGCTAGAAGGTCTGCGTTCGAATCTCTGCTCAACCATGGAAGCTACCTGGGTGTGTGGAACTCATTGTATATCGTGCTTACCATGAAAGCCTTATTAGGGTCACTAAAAGTTGGTTTTGATTTACAGTAGTGGCACATTTGTCTTTGCTTCTGCAATCTTTGCCTTTACTTTAGGGGTTGGCATGCAGAACCCATTTGCACACAGACTTATTTTGAGTGCATTGTACATGTAACTGCTGGAAACCTCCTTTATTTAGGTATCTGGCTGTGGAGTCAGAGGTTGGGAATTTGATTCCTTGCTGTGCCTCCTTGACAGGAGCTGGATGTGATGACCCATGGGCCCCTTCTAGCTCTGCAGTTCTAAAATTCTAATGTGTTTCCCTCCCAGAAATTCAAATGTGGAAAAGTATTGCAAAAATGCATCGCCTGAAAAGGAAAAAAAGGAAACTTAGTTTTCCTGTGTGTCATACTGTAATTTATGGGATTATTCTTTGCATTGTCTCTTTGGACATGCACAAAAAATGTGTCTTATACTAATATATACTAAATATATGTATGTATTTGCTATAGGAACGGGAACAACTCTTATGCTCTAAGAAACAGAGACGGAAATGTTTGGAAGCCCCAAAGGTGCGTGACATTCATTTCGATGTTTCCGACACATTTCTTTTCTGTATTAAAATTTGCCATCAAAGGGACAAAAGTCATTGCTGACATCATTAATATTAAATTGGAGAAACAACTGTGAAAAAGCAAATTTCTTCTCAGTTGTTTCCTGCTACTATTTGTGAATATTTGATTTGAAAATTAGTCTTGAAAATATGAGTGATAGCTGCTGCTGGCATTTTGCTGTAATGTTCTGTTTTGTACAAATAATGCATTAGTACTATATCCGCTTTCCAGGAATAACCACTGAACTTCTGTACTGATATGCCCATAACTGTGCTATAAATTAGCTGAAGTATCATTGTTCATTTGCTCTTGCCTGTACTTGGTGGGATCTGTTTAATTATTGACATAATAAAAGTCACAGTACTTTTAGGACAGGTAACAATTTTAAGGAAGTGTCTTATTGAAAATACCTTTTATACTGGTTTCTAGATGTAGAATAATGTACAATGGATGAGCTCACAGAATCCAGTAAAGCAATGTTGTGAGGCAATATAAGATCAGACGATTTTGGGGTCTTTCAGGCCTAATTACAGATGAGACGGAATGCTGTCCCTCAGTATATCTTCCTCCCATCTGAGCTTGAGCCAGAAAGCCTAAGATAGTGATGGCCAACCTTGGCACTCCAGGTGTTCTTGAACTTCAATTCCCAGAAGCCCCAATCAGCACTCCTGTTGATCAAGGCTTCTGGGAATTGAAGTTCAAGAACACCTGGAGTGCTAAGGTTTGTCATCATGGGCCTAAGGTAAAGCGTGGGAGTATCAATTATAAACATGCACTGTTTGGGAAACTACAACATATCTTACCTGCTTATGGAGCATGGTGCCTGGGTGATCATGGGGCATGTCTGTTCAGGCATCAATTCTAGCTTCTGCTTTCGTGAGTCAACATGAGACAGCTTTCACTTGGGTCTTAAACCGGCATGTTTTTTGATCAATGAATTATAAACAGGAACTTTATAGTGGCCAAATATTAGTCCTTATTTACACCAGTTAGCAGAATTTTGTAAATTGAGGCAGTGAAATGTCATTAGTTATTGCATTTTTCTTCCTGTTTCTGGTTGTACAAGAATGTGAGCAGTAGCTTTTTCATTAATCACAATTGACATAGAAGTTCCATAAAACAAAGAAATCAACCGTGTAACCCATATACAAAACAAACGTAGAAGAAGAAGACGTATGGATCACACACCTGATTTGTTTGTTTTATGGAACTTCTGTGGATACCAAGAATAGGCGCCTGAACCGCATGGACATTTTAACACTGGAACAACGTCACTGTAGATTGAACCACTAGGTAATATTTAAATTGACTGAATTGGCTACAATTGGAATACCTAGTGTGTGAACCAAATCACATACACACACCCAATTCCCTGATGGGGGATACTGAAATCTGCATTGCTTTGACCTGGCCAGAGAGGAGATCTGTGGCCTCAATGGAGCCATTTGGGAGGAGCTGTAAGTGGAGCCCTGGTTTTCTGTGTCTGTTGGCTAAAACGCTGACTGGGAAGTGGAAGGTCAGCAGTTCGATTCCCGAGTACTGCAGGACGGAAATGAGCTCCCGTCTTCATCCCAGCTCCTGCTAACCTAGCAGTTCGAAAGCAAGAAATTGCAAGTAGATAAATAGGGGCCACTTCGGTGGGAGTGTTCCATGCGCTCTGGTGTCTAGTCATGCCTGCCACATGACCACGGAAACGTCTGCAGAAGCAGACAGCGCTGGCTCTTCAGCTTAGAAACAGAGATGAGCACTGCACCCTAGAGTCGGATACGACTGGCTTTCGAGCAAGGGATACCTTTACCTTTGGCTAGGGGAGGAATATAAAATGAACTGCTACTTTGCATTTATTTTCAAGAACAGCCTGGCAAATACCATGCCATGAAAATTTAGACTTTCATTGATGATTTCCCTACCTTTGCCTGAAGAAGTGATCTTGAATTACGAAAGCTTGCAATGATTTTTATTTATTTATTTTAGAGATCCAAAATAGGTATCGCCACCACCTTCTACATTTGTTTGGTATATGGATCACACGGCTGGTTTGCTTGTTTTATGGTTTGAAAAAGAAAGTCATGTATGTGGCATTTGTGTAAAACAATGGATCGTCCCCCCTCCTGCTTTTCAGAGTTTTTCTTGTATTTTCTAACATGTGACGAAAACATTTCTTAAACATTATTTAGTTAGAGACAGAAGAAAGCATTGAGTGCCTTAGGTTCCCTTCCTTCTCAATTAACTTTTCTATCTGAACCTTTGTCACTGGGACTGAGATACTTTGTCATCTGAGCAAAATCAGTAGCCCTCCAGTATTAGGATATATTATGACTCCCATCATCCTTCATAGTTGACTGGTGTGGAGCTAATGGGAACTGGTTCTAACAATATCTGTATGGTCAGAGGTTTCCACCTCTAGGTTAAAAAAAAAGCAGAGTTTTTAAAGCATCCTACAAAAAGTCCGGAGAGGTACACAGAAAGAACCTCCTTAAAGATTGTGGTATTTTTGAACCTCAATTGGGCGTACACTGGTAACAGAAACCTTTTGTTTCTGGCTAATCTTTTTCACACTGGGTCAGGTGAAAGGAACTGTAGAATGAATTCACCCAAAGGTGGCTTCATTTTGGCAGTTTCAAATTTGGCCTAGACATGGAAGAAGAAGCAAATGTTGAGAAGGATTTGGACCCCTTATACAGGTGAAATTCAGAAAATTAGACTATCGTGCAAATGTTCATTCAGTTCAGTAATGCAACTTAAAAGGTGAAACAAATATATGAGATAGACTCATTACATGCAAAGCGAGATAGTTCAAGACTTACGTTGTTATAATATTGATGCTTATGGCTTACAGTTTATGAAAACCCCAACCCCCCAATCTCATGTACCCCATAATCATCACATAATCTCATGTACCCTGTACGCCATGATCATCACAATTATAACGAATTAAGGCATGACATCTCTCGCTTGGCATGTGGTGAGTCTATCTCATATATTTGTTTCACCTTTTAAGTGAAATGAATGAACATTTGCATGATATTCTAATTTTCCGAGTTTCACTTGTATATCTGTAGTTCCTTTGACACCCAAAGGGGTAAAAGAGGAAGTAAAGAAGATATATTTGTAGTAAAATTTTTTATCCTCAACATGTTTCTCTGGCAATTTGTTTTCTTGTGGAGTCATAAAGGAAGATGAACATGCCTTAATTTTGAGTTTTAAAAGCTTGGTTACGGGCAGTATTATTATATGCCTTCAGTATAGTGTTTTGCATTGAGACCAGAGTACGGTACATTTCTTCTGCTATGTTTTGTTTTAGAAAACTAATGGGAGTGTGGATTGAAGCAGTGCTTTCTGAGCACAGCAAACTTTTAGGAATGTCACTTTCTTTGGTATTTTGGGGTTTGCTAGTTAGAGACAAGATGTTTCATGAAAACCATGACTACTTATGGTACCTTTGTGGATGGCTCAGCAGGAACAAGAATGTGCATCTTTGGTGGATGGGTATACTTGTGTCTTGCAATAAATTTTTTGCTCTTTGTCATCTGGTTAATAATAATTGTATGTTTAACATTTTAAAAATCTTATTTGTGACATGCAGTTGAGTCATCCAGTATTTATTAATTGGCATATTTTCTGGTACAGTACTTGCTTTTTTCTTGTGGCATACTATGGTTTGGACTGTGTAGCTTAAAATACAGGATCTTGTCAGTGGAAGGATTCCATAGTTCTATGAAATCTTATGCTTGCTGGTATCTAAGAGTACCAAGTAACTGTTGCTATGCTGGATTTCTTTAGGCTCTCTTAATTGTCATGGGATGTTTAATATTAGCATACCCCTCCCAGATAGCTCAGATCTCCAGGAACACTACAGAAGATGAAGGTCTTTGGGTAGACCGTATCCATGGAATAACTGCAGTTCTTTTGAGGTTCAATAGCTGTAATTGATTTTATGTTTAATACATAATGGTTATTTAAACCTTATGAATTTTTTATGAGTGAAACTGGTAAAAATCCTTTCTTTTAGTGAACTAATGGGGTTATTTGTAGTCTGCAGAATTCATGGCATTATTTGCTGATTGGCAAATTTTATTACTGTGTTTTACCAGTTATGAAAGTAACACATTCAGTTCCTGCATCTTTAAGATGGAGTACATCTTTCTTGCCTTATGCTTCTCATTTTTCATCTGCCTATGTGTTCTAGTATGCTTATATTTTTCTGGCTGCCAAGAAATGACTTATAAGCATGAAGGTAAGCAGTGTTTAGCTATTTGTTTACATTTTTATAATGCTGAAATTAGTTTGAGGTTCCTTCTGCTATACTTAGTGAAATAAAAGATGATTTTTCTCTTCTATCCAGTATAGCTCTTAGCTCTTGAACAACTGTTAAGTGAAGATGTAAATCAGTGCTGTAACTGATAATATATTTTCCTACTTACTGGGGGTGTTTAGAAATGAATTGTGGACCACCTGCTAGAAAGTATTAATCATTAGTAGAGATGTTTATAAAAGTTTGTAGTTTGGGTAGTGACAATAAACTTGGGCATATTAATAGCCAGTATCATTATCTACTCATGTAAAATGATGAAGACCACAGACACACAAGAATACTTAAGTTGTCAGAAAACCTAAACATTAAGAGATGAATAGAAACTGTCAGTCATATGTTCTCATGAGTTGTGGTCATGATAGGCTGCCTAAACCCTACTACCCCCACTGAAAAAGGCTATTACTGTACTGTATTTTGCTGGCATTGCCCGCCAGGATTTGTTTCTGGCTAGACTAATAGACTTCAAAGAAAACTAGGAAAATAAAAAAATAATAATTCAAGACAGATTTTCATAAGTAAGTCCCATTGTTTTCAAAGGCTGCTAATCTTGGGCAGATCTCAATCTTACAATTATTTTTTAAAAATATTTATTGAAGAAAAAGGTAAATTAATCCAAGAAGAATCCGAATATGAAAATGCAAAAGTTTCTGTATCTGTAATGAGGTTGGCCAAACCCCATCCTTTGGCCCAGGAAGGGGGAAATTCCCCCTATGCAAAATTCATCGCAGATACTATTGTTTGTCCTTTAGAAGCTAGGTTCTGTTGACAATTCAAATTCCCCAAAGATAAAATGAAATATTGAGACTAGGTTCCCAGCATCTCTGTATTAATGGATATGCACCCCCCTACAATATTAAGAGGCAATAAACATTGTAAGAGAAAGCTTCTTCCTTAACATTTATTTAATATGAGTACAGTATGGCATGGCTAATTAATTCAAAAATAAGGCTTCATATAAATGACAAGCAAAATTATTTAAAAGTACAGTACTTATAGCTTTTATTGGAGATAGAAAGAGAAAAAAACCCAGAAAAAACTGTGAATATGAAATATTTAAAAAAGAACATTTCAGGAAATACATCAATACACTGAACTTGTATTGTGGGTCTCTTAGTTACTCATACAAGAAAGAGTTAGTACAGCTTGTAAGGCACAACAAGATAAGACATTGATTGATTTCTAAAACAAGGCAGGGAATTGTTAACTGAAACAGTGAAGGCAGTTAGACTGAGGCTTAATGATTCTACCAATTTATATGCATTCTTTAAAAACATCTTTAACACATTTTGACCAAAGCAAAATGCACTGATGTAGTAAAATACAAAATAGAGAAAAATGAACGACATAGCAATTACAGTATTATATTTCTTGTTCGCTGTTTCAATTCTCAGTGGTATATCTTTACCTATGTTTAAAAAAACATAAGCAATACAGCACAGGTATGGCCATATACATTACCCTTGTAAATTGTTTTATCTTTCTGGCATGGCCTCACTACCTTCTTTTGTTGGTAGTCCTTGAGTCATTGCTTCTATGGCCTGCGCTGCCTTACTGTGAGAAAGGAGTTGTATTTATACTTTACGGCTAATTGTGCTTGCCACATGACCATGGAAACATCTGCAGACACCGAAAGCGCTGGCTCTTGGCTGTAAATGGAGATGAACACTGCCCCCTACAGTTGGACTGGCTTTCAAGCAAGGCTCAAGTGGCTAAGATCCTGACTGAGAAATGGAAGGTCAGCAGTTTGATTCCCGAGTACTGCAGGACGGAATGAGCTCCCGTCTTTGTCCCTGCTCCTGCCAACCTAGCAGTTCGAAAGCAAAAAATGGCAAGTAGATAAATAGGGACCACTTCGGTGGGAAGGTAACAGCATTCCGTGTGCTCCGGTGTCTAGTCATGCCTGTCAAATGACCACGGAAACATCTGCAGAAGCAGACAGCGCTGGCTCTTCAGCTTAGAAACAGAGATGAGCACTGAACCCTAGAGTCAGATACGACTGCCTTTCGAGCAAGGGAAACCTTTACCTATACCTTTTAGTTCTCAAATGCTTCAGAGACTCTATCCATGCTATTAGTGTGCTTTTCATTGCATTTCCACACACTTAGCTTTGTGCAATTGATTGTTGTTGTGGAAGAAGGTTGTTGTTGTTGTTTTTGGTAGACTCCATTCCCACGTGGTACTCATGAGCCAGGTAACTCCCTGTGTGAGATATGTTGTTGCTGCAACAGGAGGATATGAGTCCTAAGTAACCTTAGTCTGAACCTCACTCAAAGCATGGGGTCTTACAGTTCATGTGTCTTGGTTTTCATCTTCCCTTGATATGGGTTGCTGGCTCTGGTCACCTCTTGGTTCCACCCCTTATGACGTATCACACTGCCCACAAGTAGCACCATCTCTATGGAGCTCGTGATTTCTTGTCAAAATGCAATTACACATACCTGGACAGTCTTACAAAGGTTGTACTGCTTCCAGAACTCCCAGGCTTGTGAGCATGTAGTGCTTGGGAGTCTCCACAAACCCAGACTGTTCAATCTGGTTCACCTCTTTGGGCTGGTTGTGGAGGACAGCTTGGATTATTAAGAGAACCAATGACAGCCTTTCCTAATGAAATCATATTTAACCATTTCCTTACATGGTTCAAGTGGTTAAGACGCTGAACTTGACAACTTGAAGGTCAGCAGGTTAGTAGTTCGAGACCTGAGTACTGCAGGACAGAATGAGCTCCCATCTCTGTCTCAGCTCCTGCCAACCTAGCAGTTTGAAAGCAAGAAATTGCAAGTAGATAAATAGGTAGCACTTCAGTGGGAAAGTAAATAGTGTTTGGTGCACTCCTGTATCTAGTCATCTTTGCCACATTTCCATGGAAGTGAATGCAGACACAGATAGTGCTGGTTGTTTGGCTGTAAACAGATGAGCACTGAACCCTAGAGTCAGACATGACTGGCTTTTGAGCAAGGGCAACCTTTATCTTTACCTATTTGGCCTTTGGTTCTCTTCCAAGGCCAGTTCAAATTGCTGGTTTTTATCTCCTAAAAGACTGCTTTGTCCCACATGGTATTATCTGCTTGCTGTGTCTTCAACAGAGGTCCTGCTTCATATCCTTCAGCCATAAGAGTTGTGGTGAGGGTACATAGCGTAGGGCTTGCTTGTTTGTGGTGCCCAGGCTATGGATCTTTCTACTTAGAAGACTCATCCTGCCTTCTCCCTGCTGGCATCAGGTGAAAATAGTAATATTTTAGCATGCTTTTGACAAGTTTCTCCCTCTACCAGTCATTTATTCTTACACTGTTTTGTCTGCTCTTCTCCTTTATTTTGTTCATTGTTCCTATACTTATTTATTAGTACTTTTGGGGTTCCATTTGTAAATAGAAATTAAGGACTTAAATGCTTGAATAAGTGCATGTATTTACAATAAAATTTGCCTAATGGCATTAAATAAAAGAACAAACTATTGAGCTATCACTTTTATAGTTTCAGATGAGGCCTGCAATTCACTGCTCATGTGAATTGGACACCTGCCCTGCCTGAACCATTAAGGATCCCAAGTTGGTTGGCAACTAATTATTAACAATGGGCATAGCTCAAAATTGGGACTAGTTTAGCAGCATCATTCACTGGCATGCTTGCGGATGATTGATGCCACTGCTTGTTTAAACCCTGTTCCTTGTTCACATTTGTTTGTGTATATCTTACACATGCTGCATGAAAGAAAATCTTTGATAGTACCTTTCTTGCTAGATGATGGTCACATTTAAGAGAGTGTTTTCATATTTTTACTCTGTCTTAAGAGCCATTGCATGAGGTGCACGTGTGTTCATAAATGTTAGGCTCCTTTGTGCTCTCTCTGTAATAAAGAATCTTACTGTTGTTTCAGAAGCTTGTTGTGGAGACATTTTTTGGATTTGACGAAGCATCTGTTGATTCAGAAATGTCCTCAGTGTCATCCTGTAATTCAGACAAAACTGATAAGACTCCAGCCACACCAGAAGAAGAAGTGGAATATGTAAGTTCCTGAGCATGTATCTTGACATAATGCTTCTTAATCATATTTTGATATGAAGAGCTACCTAGAGGCAAAGTTGCAATACAATAGCCACATTATTTGAAGAAGAACTCTTTACGGAGGAAAAGAGTGTCTATTTAGTTTAACATGAGCTTACTCAAATTGCATTTGATTTACTGTAATTTTTTTAACTGGTCAGTGGAAACATAGCATGGCACTTAAAAAAAATATTGACCACAAAGCTCTGCAAGCTCAGCATGCCTAAGATAATAATGTTATAAGAGTAAATGTGTGATAATAGTCTTTGGTGGAGCCACCAGGCCCAGGTATAAGAGGGACAGTAATGGCTGAGGGCAGATGCTCTGTACTTAGTAGCAAGAAAATTATTTTGAAAGTTAAAAAGGTGTAAGATTTATACGATCTGAAGAAAAACCAGAGTAACCTTACTAAGGATTTTGAAAGTTAATTGGAGAGCTCTGTGGTTTAGGTACCTGGCTGCAGAGTCAGGGGTTGGGAGTTTGATTCCCTACCATGGGCAAACTGCACTGGCCCAGGGCATCCCCAGAATAAAGGAATGGTAAATCACTTCTGTCTATTTTGTACCTAGAAAACCCTGGAAAGATTGCCATTGGTCAGAATTAACTTGACAGCACACAGTTACTACATGACTCAGAAAGTCTAATTTGAATTCAGTGAAGAAGATGTGAGGAAATTTTTTTGGAGCTCCTTATTGTTGTTCAGTCGCACAGTCGATTCCGACTCTTTGCGATCCCATGGACCATCGCTCTCCAGGCACCCATGTCCTCCACCATCCTCCTTAGTCCACACTGCCCCGTGCCCATTGTATCTACAATACCATCTAGCCATCTCATCTTTGGCCGTCCCCTTCTTCTTTTGCCCTCCACCTTCCCCAGCATCAAGGCCTTCTCAAGTGAATCCTCTCTTCTCATTTTATGTCCAAAATACTTCAGCTTCATCTTTGATATTTGTCCTTCTAAGAAGCACTCAGGGCTAATCTCTTCTAATATTGACCTATTTGTTCTCCTCGCTGTCCAGGGAACTCTCAAAACTCTCCTCCAGCACCACATTTCAAAGGCATCTATTTTTCTTCGCTCAACCTTTCTAATGGTCCAACTCTCACAGCCATACATTACCACTGGAAATACCATTGCTTTGACTATGCGGACCTTTGTTTGCAGTGAGACGGCTCTACTTTTCACTATGTTCCTCAGGTTTAACCACTAAGCCACCATAGCCCCTCCTAGATCTGTGTTGTTGTTCAGTCGTACAGTCAATTCAGACCCTTTGCGACCCTATGGACCATTGACCTCCAGGCACCCCTGTTCTCCACCATCCTCCTCAACCCACCCAGCTCTGTACCCATTGTGTCTACAATACCATCTAGCCATCTCATTTTTGGCTGTCCCCTTCTTCTTTTGCCCTGCCCCTATTCCAGCATCAAGGCTTTCTCAAGTGAATCCTCCCTTCTCATTTGATGTCCAAAGTACTTTAGCTTCATCTTTACTATTTGACCTTCTAAGGAGCAGTCAGGGTTGATTTCTTCTAAGATTGACCTATTTTTTCTCCTCGCTGTCCAGGGGACTCTCAAAACTCTCCTCCAACACCACATCTCAAAGGCATCTATTCTTCTGCGCTCAGCTTTCCTAATAGTCCAGCTTTTACATCTATACATCACCACCGGGAATACCATTGCTTTGACTATGCGAATTTTTGTTTTCAAGGTTGGTGTCTCTACTTTTAACTATGTTCCCAGGTTTCTCATAGCTTGTCTCCCAAGAATCAGTCACCTTTTTATTTCATGGCTGCAGTCCCCATCTGCAGTGATCTTTGATCCTAAGAAAGTAAAGTCTGTCACTGTTTCTACTTCTTCCCATCTATTTTCCAGGGACTGATATGGCCTGTTGCCATTATCTTGGTTTTCTTGATATTGAGTCTCAGGTCAGCTTTTGCACTCTCTTCTTTCATGTACAGATTTCTCATGAGACATATGAGGTGTTCTGGTATTTCCATCTGTTTAATTACTTGCCACATTTTGTTGTGGTCCACACAATCAAAGGCCTTGGTGTAGTCAATGAAGCAGAAGTAAGCTTGTTTCTGGTATTCCTTTGTTTTCTCCATGATCCAACGTATGTTGGCAATGTGATCTCTGGTCCCCCTGCCTCTTCTGAACCCAGCCTGCACCTCTGGTAGTTCTCTTTCTACATGCTGCTGCAGTCTATCCTGTATTATCTTGAGCATCACTTTGCTAGCTTGTGGGATGAGCGCAATTGTTCGATAATTTGAACATTCTTTGGCATTGCCCTTTTTTGGGATTGGGACCTATACTGATCTTTTCCAATCCTGTGGCCACTCTTTCATTTTCCAAATCTGCTGGCATATAGCACATAATAGCTTGATTCCATCATCTTTTAGGGCTTTGAAGAATTCAACTGGGATACCATCATCTCTACTGGCTTTGTTTATTTGCCGTGCTTTTTAGGGCCTTTCTGACTTCACTCTCTATGATGTCTGGTTCAAGTTCAATTTCCCCCTCATTGTTATTATCCGGGGTGTTTAGGTCTTTTTTGTAAAGTTCCTCTGTGTACTCTTTCCATCTTTTCTTTATCTCTTCTGCATCTGCTAACTCCTTGCCATCTTTGTCTTTTATTGTGGTCATTTTTGCTTTGACTTCCCCAATTTTTTAAAAGAGATCTCTAGTCCTGCCTCTTGTGTTGTTTTCCTCTATTTCTTTGCACTGTTCATTTAGGTAGGTTTCCTTATCTCTCCTTGCTTTTCTTTGAAATTTTTTTATTTAAGTGATTGTATTTTTTCTTTTCTCCTTTGCCTTTTGTGTTCCTTCTTTCCTGTGCTATTTTAAGAGCCTCATCTGACAACCACTTTGCTTTTTTGCGCTTCTTTTCTTTTGGTATAGTTTTCCTTGCTGCCTCCTGCATAATGTCTCTCATCTCTGTCCGTAATTCTTCTGGCACTCTGTCTATCTGGTCCAGACCATTGAATCTGTTCCTCACCTCCACCGTATATTCCTTGGGTATGTTGTCTAGATCATATCTATCCGGCCTATTAGTTTTCCCTATTTTCTTCAATCTGAGCCTGAATTTTGCGATCAGTAGATTGTGATCTGAGCCACAGTCCACTCCAGGTCTTGTTTTTGCTGACTGTATGGAGGTTCTCCATACAGTCTATTGAACCTATTGACAAAAGCAAAGGCAAAACAAAGGGATAAATCAGAGGAAACAGGAAGGATGCTCAGCACATTAGATGGTCAGAAAGGGATGGGCAGGAAAGGGGGAGGAGAAATACAGTGTTGTAAGGAACAATATTGCATAGGGACATGGAATGTAAGATCTATGAACCAAGGAAAGCTGGAAGTGGTAAAAAAGGAAATGGAAAGAATAAGTATTGACATCTTGGGAATCAGTGAGCTAAAATGGACAGGTATGGGCGAATTCAGCTCTGGAAATCATCATATCTACTACTGTGGACAAGAAAACCTCAGAAGAAACGGAGTGGCCATAATTGTAAATAAAAGAGTGAGAAAAGCAGTAATGGGATACAATCTAAAAAAAATAGAATGATGTCAGTCAGACTACAAGGCAAACCATTTAATATCACTGTAAACCAAATATATGCACCAACCACTAGTCTTCATCCCAGCTCCTGCCAACCTAGCAGTTCGAAAGCAAGAAATTGCAAGTAGATAAATAGGGACCACTTCGGTGGGAAGGTAACAGCGTTCTGTGCGCTCCGGTGTCTAGTCATGCCTGCCACATGACCACGGAAACGTCTGCAGAAGCAGACAGCGCTGGCTCTTCGGCTTAGAAACAGAGATGAGCACTGCACCCTAGAGTCGGATACGACTGGCTTTCGAGCAAGGGAAACCTTTACCTTTACTAGATTGAACGGACAGAGAAATTAAAGGGTCGGAATCGACTGTGCGACTGAACAACAACAAAAAACTAGTGCAGATGAAGCCACAGTAGACCAGTTCTATGAGGACCTACAATATCTTATAGAACAGACACCAAGAAATGGCATCCAGATTATGTTAGGAGACTGGAATGCAAAAGTAGGAAATCAAAAAGTGGACAGAATAACAGGCAAGTTTGGTCTGGGAACACAAAACAAAGCAGGGCAAAGACTGATACAGTTCTGCAAAGATAACCCACTAGTCATAGCAAACACCCTTTCCCAGCAACACAAGAGGAGACTCTACACATGGGCATCACCAGATGGCCAACATCAAAATTGTTGGATATAAATATAATTAAATAATAACTAAATATTCACACCAAGAGCACAGCCCCTGTATCAATCAATTGTGCAAAATACCTGGGGCTCCACAGCTTTCATAGTTAGGGAAATAATGCCATTTTCTTAGCATTTTAAAATACTCTAGCATTACTGCTGAAATGACTGCCTGCTTTATTTCTGTTCAGTTCTTGAAAATTGTGCACAGGAATCAGCATCTAAAGGAAAGTGTTCTAGCACTGTCTAGTTCCGTCACCCTCTGGTATTAGAAGGACTATGATTCTAAACACAGAGTAACCCGTTGTTTTGGAGGCTTTCTACGTTACTAGGCATCCTAGAAAATCAGGGCTCCATCTTATGTGGGCAGCCCCTGAGATAGCAGAGCTTTCTACCTTAGATGAGTTTGAGGAATGATGAAAGTAATGACCACAATGTGTCTACAATACTCTCTTCTTTGCTGAGTATTTTATGCACCTTTAAAAACAGAATGGAGCTTTTATATTTAGGCATCATACATGTCTTGGTATCTACAATTTCAGACGATGACAGCCTACAGAAGTGTAGAGGTTGCCCGTTTCCACAGGGGATATGTTTCAAAATCTTCCACAGATGCCCAAAACTGTGGAAAGAAAAAAAAACTTGTATCACAACACGTATACTTGAATCATACAAGTGGGATGTGATGCAAATGTTCCATTAGTTTTCATGTGTGCTCATTAAATGGTTCCCTTGGAAACACAGTCTCTTCCTTTTCAACATTACATTCTATATAGTGGCCTCTCATGGCCAAGCTTTGGTAATGCAACTTGGGAACACACACACACACAGCAAAACCTCGGTTAACATATGCCACCGTTTACAGCAGCAAAAATACTAAAATGATGCACCTGTTTATGGTTTACGACTGCGAAATGAATGCCCAATGCCATTTTAGACAAAAATGACATCCCTGTGCCATTTTAGAGTCAAATGGTGCCCACTTACCTCACTGCTGGAAGTCGCGATTTTTCACATACCACTGCGGCAGCATCGTTGGTAGCGTTTTTGCTCCTGTTTCCACGCTGTCTGCCGCTTCTACCGGCAGCGGGAGTGTGGGGACCATATCTGCTCGGTTCTGGTCTTCGTCCAAGCTCCCTGTGCGGTGCTACAGCTGGGAATGTGCATCTTCCCCAGGGAAGCAGCGTGGAAAAGGTAGGGTGATCGCTTTGTCCTTTTTGCAGGAGTAGGGGACAATCGTGTCTAGCTGTTTTTGTATTTTTTGGCAGCGTTTTGTATTTTTTTATTAATTTTGGTCTGGTCAGGACCATTTTTTAAAATTTTTCAATGAATTCCTATGGGAAAATGTGCTTCTACAATACTCGGTTTATGATTTTTTTTGGTTTATGACGAAGGCTGTTGGAACAGACCAACGTCACAAACCAGGGTTTTACTGTACTATGTCATACCTGTCAACCTTCCCAGATTGGCCGGGGTTTCCCAATTTTCAGCGCCGATTTTGCGCCATTTCCTGCCCGCAGCTGTCAAAACCCCGGAATTGGCAGCGGGAGGGAAAGAGGTACTGCGCATCCCTTCTGGGTTCTACGCAAGCGTAGAAGGGTTCTACGCAAGTGTAAAAGCCTTCTATGCATGCGTAGAAGGCGATCTGCGCAGAACCGTTCTGCACAGGTTGCGTAGAAGGCGACCTGCGCAGAACCGTTTTGCCCAGGTCCCGTATTTTCCAGAGCCGCGGTTGACTGGTATGTACTATGTATTTCAAAGAATTTTTTTACAGAATACTTTTGGCCCATGGATTAGTGAACCCATGGATATGGGGGAGGGCCTGTACTTGTTCTCTCCTTTTTTTTTAATCCAACTCCCAGAATTCCTCAGGCATAATTCTTGGAATTTCTGCTCACAGTGACATGCCTATAGACACCTACCTCTCTCTCACCTGGAACAAGGCCTACCTCTTAGGCTCCATGGCCTTTGTTCCCTGTTGTTACAATTTAAAAAGTGCCACTACGTTTTTGTCTTTTTGTTTTGTTTACTCTCTGATATAATAAGAAAAACCCTGCTGTAATATAGCCTGGATGTTGCAGTTCTTCAGAAGGCTTGCTTTATAGAGCCTAATGGGCAATAGCACTATGACTCCCTGGAAGCAGTGTAGCAGCTTCTTTTTTGTTTTACATTAATAACAAGAATCTAAAGCCAGAGAAGGTAGAGAAGCCTCAGAATTAAGCTCAGATGAGTGAAATGTAGACTTTTATTTGTGGGTTGAAATATCTAGAATTCTGCTTGGGGGCGTTCTGGATATTCTATTGACCATGTGTGCAGCATAGAAGCAGCTATGTTTTAAATGTTATTTCATTTATTTAAAGAACACACCTAAAGAAGAAGCTGATTTGAGGTTCTGTCAGCTGACCAGGGAATATCAAGCTTTGCAAAGGGCATATGCCTTGCTCCAGGAACAGGTTGGAGGAACTTTGGATGCAGAAAGAGAAGCGAAGGTAATTTTCTTTCCATTATTTTGTAAAAACATACAACTGTTTGCTTACTTAACATATTGTAGTTGTATCCAAATGCATACAAATGGATATTTAAACATTATTTTACCTTTTTATGGATTCCTCAGTAGACAGTGGGAATGATGAAGATGTAAGATTATTCTGGGCTGAAAGGGTTTTTGCTGGAGAATCTCTGCTCAGGGGATGCCCGAATGAGGCTCTTTTCATGTCCCCGAGTGCTTTTTCATGCCCCCCTATTTATCGACAGTACTTGCAATTTCTTGCTTTCAAACTGCTAGGTTGGCAGGAGCTGGGACAGATGGGCGCTCATACCATCATACAGTACCCGGGACTTGCCAGCCTTCCAGCTAGCAAGGTGAACTTCTTAACTACTGAGCGCCCCCCCTCCCCCCGGGCTGAAAACAACAGAATGAAATTTAATAGGGATAAGTGTAAAATTCGACACATGGGGAAAACCAAATACCTAGTTACAAGATGTAGGATACTTGGCTCGATAATAACAACCACAAATGAAAAGGATCTTGGAATTGTTGTAGATCACAAGCTGAATATGAGTCAACAGCGCAATAAGAAACCAGAACTGTTTAGTGTATGGGACCAAAGACAACCGGACAACCGAAAGGTTGGTTTAACACAGGTTTATTGCATTGCATGAGGTTCCAGTGAAGCATGAGGTAATGGCGGTGATACAACTCAATATATACAGTAGCTCTCTACATTTGAATCTTGTAGCGCGGTAGCTCATTGGCTGCTACCGGCGTGGCCTCGCCCAGGCACGCCTCTTTCTTCAGCTGCTGAATGCGGGGAAGGTTTTCCCGCGGCTGTCCGTGATTGAGCAATGTGAACCATGTGAGGCTGAACGCTCGCAGCTGCCCTCTATGGGCTGTCTGCTCGCGTTCCTTTACAGCTGGTATCGTTTGTATCTGGAGTGGTTACGTTCTTGCCTTTACAGTATAATGAACATGCATGCATACATACATAACATGCATGCATACATACATAACATCCCTCCCCCCTAGGATGGGACGAAGTCCCGCAACCATTGTGGCTTGCCGCACGTGCGCTTGGGACGCGCTTGCGTCTGACCTAGTACTGGAGAGCCTGTGATCCCTGACTCCGCGGGTGCTTGTCCTGCAACGGGAAACGGGGATTCGTTAGTGGCTCCGTGGGGCGTCCGTGCCTGCCTCGCGCCCGGGGATGGGAAGGGAATGAATAGTTGGGAGGTGAACCCCTGCCTGTTGCTCTCTGACCCCGGGGATCCACCTATTGTGAACCGCGGAACCGATGAGGTCGCCCTTGCGGCTCGGCTACCTTCTGATCCCTGCTCGGGGGACCCTGAGACTGTGGTGGGCGGACTCGCTGATGCCTCCCGTCTTGGGGGTGTCGGTCTCCGGGAAAGTGGCGCTATATCGCAATCTAACTCACAGGGGCTACTGGGACTGGAGGTACCAGGGGCTGAACTGAAACCCCTCTTTTCGCTAGGACGGGTGGGGGACCACTCCGCTAACTCCCCCTGGTACTGTAAATCAACGTCTAAACTTCTATGGGCATCTGAATTTCGGGGAGACTTCCGCGGGGTATGAGTGTGATCGGGGCTCCTCCTCCCTGTCGGGGACTCCCGCAAAAGATCTCTGTGGATCGATTGCCTTCCCTCCCCCCTTGGTGGGGACCCATGCTCCCCTTTTCCTCCCCCTTGGGCTAAACGGGTGGGGGAGTACCCTAACGCTGATTCGATGCTATTCTCGTCTGCGTCCTGCTCTCCGGGGACCCTGCGCCTGAGTTGGTCCACGTGTCGCCTCCACAGGAAGCCTGTACTGGTTTCTACGCGGTATGAGACGGGGCCGGTTTGTTCTACTACGGTGCCCGGCACCCAGGCTGGCCCCGCGCTGGCGTAGTTCCTGCAATGCACCGGGGCGCCTACGCTGAAACTCTTTGTGGGTTCCACCCCTATGTTCCGCCCCTTGTCCTCTACTCTCGTGGGGTCTAGCTTGGAGATTCCCGTGGCCAGCTTCCTGCGCATCAACAGCTCTGCGGGGGAGTACCCTGACGCTAGTGGGGTGACCCTGTATCTTAGCAGGAATTGGCACAATTTCAGGTCGAGGTCTCCGGGCCCCATGCGCAGTAGCGCGTCTTTCGTGGTGCGCACGAGGCGCTCTACTTGGCCGTTGGTGGCCGGGTGAAAGGGGGCAGAGGTGACGTGCCGAATGGCGTTGCGCTCCAAGAATGCCCCGAACTCGGCGGACGTGAAACAGCTGGCGTTATCGCTGACGAGGGTGTCGGGTAAACCGAACGTGGAAAAGACCCTCCTTAACTGTTTAATTGTTGTGGCCGAGGAGGTGCTCGAGACTGGAATGACCTCCAACCACTTGGAGAACGCGTCCACCACGAGGAGGAAAAGCGTTCCCCTGAACGGGCCAGCAAAGTCTACATGTATCCGGGACCAGGGCCCCCTAGCCGCGTCCCACTCCCTAGGTGGCGAGCGAGCCTCTTCTGGCCTTGAGCTTTGGCACGCTTCGCAAGTGCCGACCATGTGTTCAATGTCGGCGTCTAGCTGGGGCCACCAAAAGTAACTGCGGGCCAGCGCCTTTGAGCGGACGATCCCCGGGTGGCTGACGTGCAGCAGTTTAAGCACCCTCGGCCGGAGAGGCGTGGGGATTACTACCCGCTGTCCCCACAAAAGGCAACCCCTCTCTAGGGACAACTCTAGTTTCTTTTTGAAAAATGTGTCGAATTCCGCTGCTGGGGAAGACACGGGCCACCCTTTCTGTACCCAGGAGCAAACTGTGGCCAGCGTTTTGTCCTTGCCCGTCGCTTTGGCGATGTCGGCCGGTACTACTGGAGGGGAGTCTAGGACCTCTATCATTAAGACCTGATGGTCCCTCTCTACTTTGTCCACGTGGCAGCAATCCCGAGGAATGGGGGACCTCGACAGGGCGTCGGCATGGCTGATCTCCCTCCCGGGCCGGTACACCAACGCGTGCTGATACGCGTTGAGAAAAATGGCCCACCTGAGCATTCTCGGGGACAGGATTTGGGGTGTGGGCTTATCTGCGGTGAAAATGCCTAACAAAGGCTTATGGTCCGTCACTATGGTGAAGGGGCGGCCGTACACAAGATCATGAAATTTCTTGGTCCCCGCAATTATTGCTAGTGCTTCTCTGTCTGTCTGAGCATAGTTCCTCTCTGCTTGGGACAAGGACCTAGAGTAGAACGCTATCGGGGCCTCCCTACCGTTGTCCAGCACGTGGCATAACACCGCCCCCACCCCCACCGGGGATGCATCGCATATCAGGACCACCGGGCGTTTGGGATTGAAGTGGGTCAGTACGGCATCTGATGCCAGGAGTCGCTTCAGGTCATTGAAAGCCTTTTCCTGGTCGTCGCCCCACTTCCATGCCTCGTCCTTTTTTAACAATTTGTGTAGCGGTTCTGCCACGGCTGCCTTCCGCGGGAGGAAGGAGTGGTAGAAGTTGAGCAGTCCGAGGAACGACTGCAACTCGGGCTTGGATGTGGGGCGAGGGGCCTTCTTGATGGCGGCTACCTTGGATTGGGCTGGTCTTATTCCCTCGGGAGTGACACGAAACCCTAGGAACTCAACCTCTGTAGCGAAGAAGACGCATTTGTCTTTCCGCAACCGCAACCCCGCCTTTTCGAATATTGTCAGGACCTTTCCCAACCTAGTTGCTAATTCGGCCCGGCTCCCCCCTGTAATCAATACGTCATCAAAGTAGGGTAACACCCCCTCTAACCCCTTCAGGAGGCGTTCCACAAGTGACTGGAAGATCCCGGGCGCCGAATTCACGCCGAATTGTAGGCGCGATACCTGGAACGCCCCTTTGTGGGTGACTATGGTCTGCGCAGCAGCTGCGGCGGGGGTCACCGGGAGTTGCTGGTAGGCTTGGGCCAGGTCGAGTTTAGCGAAGCACCTCCCCCCGTGTAACCTGGCCAACAAGTGGCTGACTACCGGCACCGGATACGCATTAGGGCGGATCGCCTTATTGATGGTGCACTTGTAATCAGCGCATATGCGGACCTCCCCGTTGGCCTTGAGAGCCGTTACAATTGGAGTTTCCCACTCCGCAGAATCAACAGGAACAAGTATCCCCTGGCCCACCAATTTGTCCAACTCCGCCTCTATTTTGTCCTTTAGTGCGAAGGGCACTCTGCGCGGTTTAAGTCTGATTGGACGTACTCCAGGGTCCAGGTCGAAAGTCACTGGGGGGCCCTTGAATTTCCCGAGCCCCTTTTTAAAAACCTCGGGGTGCGCGTCGCACACGCTCTGTATTGGATCAGTCCCGGCGGGGTGTGCTTCCACGGCGTGCACCCCCCCCGATGAACAACCCCAGGGGCTGGAACCATTGAGTCCCGAGGAGGCTGCATTTACCTCCCTTGAGGACGACTAGGGGAAGCGTTGCGGTGTGCTTTTTAAACTGGACCCGGAACTTCCCAACCCCCAACACTGGGATGCGGTTCCCTTGCACGTCCTTCAGTGTGGCCCTCAACGCCTTGAGCTTGGGCCGCACGCGGGGGGCGATTTTCATGAATTCCCCCTGGGAAATAATGGAGTATGAAGAACCCGAGTCCACCTCCATTCTAACAGGGGCCCCTTGTATTACTACCTCAACGAAGTAACGGGGGTGCTCCGTGGAAACGCTGCAGACCGGCGCGTCGTCCTCGCTGTCGTCGGAGATGCGCCCTACTCCGTCCCGCGTCCTCGTGGTCCGGGTGCCGTCCTTTGGCCTCGTGGTGCGGTCCTGCCTCGTGGTGCGGTCCTGCCTCGCTGAGCGGTCTGGAGAACTCCTGGTGGCCTCGCGCCGTTTCCGGCAGACCTTGGCGATGTGCCCGCGCCGGCCGCAGTTGTGGCACTCGGCCTTGCGGAACGGGCATTTGGCGCGAGCGTGGGCGGCGCCGCAGCCGTCGCAGCGCCGGCCCTCTCTCTGGACCCTCCGGACGTCCTCGTCGTCGCCGCTCTCCGCAGACGAGTCCGCAACTCGCCGGGCCGCTCGCACCGAGCTCTCTGCCTTTGCGGGCTTCGGGCGCCAGTCCTGAAGCTCGTGCACCCCGGCAGTAGTGGCCTCCGCGGCCTGTGCCGTGTCGAGGACTTGTTGCCACGAGGGAGGCGGCTCCCTCTTCATCAGCGCACGCTGAGTCTCTGTGTCCCTCAGACCGCAGAGCAGGCAGTCCCGGAGGGTGATGTCGGGGAGCTCCCACTTGCATGGGCCGGCGGCCAACCGCAGGGCCGCGGCGAACTCCTCGACCGATTCCCCGGGTGCCTGGACTCGCCTCCAGAACGCGCTCTGAGCGGGGAACATCGCTATTGCTGGCCGGAGATGGGCGCGCAACGCCGCCAGGAGCTCTGTAGCTTTGAAGTCGCCCACCTTCCTCGGGGCGATCAGGTCCACCAAGGTCCTCTTGGTCTCGTGTCCGAGCATGCGGACGAAAATGGCCCTCTTTTTGGCCTCATCGGAGACTTCGAGCTCCACCAGCGCTGCGTTGAAGTCTATCTCAAACAGCTCCAAGTCTCCCGGCTTCTTGATCTCGTAGCCGGCGCATGTCTTGGTCCCGTGGGCAGCCATATCCCACCTTCGTCGCCAATTTAGTGTATGGGACCAAAGACAACCGGACAACCGAAAGGTTGGTTTAACACAGGTTTATTGCATTGCATGAGGTTCCAGTGAAGCATGAGGTAATGGCGGTGATACAACTCAATATATACAGTAGCTCTCTACATTTGAATCTTGTAGCGCGGTAGCTCATTGGCTGCTACCGGCGTGGCCTCGCCCAGGCACGCCTCTTTCTTCAGCTGCTGAATGCGGGGAAGGTTTTCCCGCGGCTGTCCGTGATTGAGCAATGTGAACCATGTGAGGCTGAACGCTCGCAGCTGCCCTCTATGGGCTGTCTGCTCGCGTTCCTTTACAGCTGGTATCGTTTGTATCTGGAGTGGTTACGTTCTTGCCTTTACAGTATAATGAACATGCATGCATACATACATAACATGCATGCATACATACATAACAAACTGGCAGACCTTCACCAAAGTGTATTAAAAAAGAAGAAAAACTTCTGAATGCCAGTTATTTTCTTTTTCTGTGGAGTTTGGGATGTTTTAGCTTTTTAGTACTTTTTAGAGTTTCCTCAAGGGCTGAAACAAAATACTAAAATATGAGACGTCTATTCTTTTCACTGTATAAAGGAGTAGCCTTCTCTTTCCGCATTCTGTTTCAGTGGAATTGTAAGTATTATCTCTTTTTTAATTATATGTTTGTGAAAAAAATTAAACATTTTTAGAAAGCACTCTATTATGTGATATAAGTGTTTTTAAATTTCATTTGATGTTTTGAATTACATCTTAAAATGGATGTTAATATCTTATTTTAGCTCTTGAGGAATGCACTAAGAGTAGTGCAGGGCTGAAACATGTTGGGCTCCACAAAAGAATAAAAAGAATAAAATTTAATTTAATTTTAATTTAATAGATTTATATACCGCCCCAGTGGACTCTGGGCAGTATACACAAGCTAAAACCAATATAAACAAGAACCCTTAAAAACATAGCAACCCCCTCCCCAATTGTGCCATTTACTATCTAAAAACAAATATAAAATCTACAAAACCTTAACATTAAAAATAATTACAGGAGGGGGGAGCCTCAGACGATAATCAACGATACTGTGAGATTAACACACACACACCCTATAATTGTAGTCTCCTATTCAGTTTGCAGTAAAATACTCAAAGTGGCTAACACAATATGTAGGACAACTAAATGTCAGAATACTTTTAAATTACACCATCTGACAAACTCCTCTGGCGCTTGTGCTATTATGATAAATTCTGCTAAATCTTGATCTGTTGGGGTTCCTCTGCCATCAGGAATTAGTTGAATCTAATTAGCACTGTTCCTCCGTGATCTGACTACTTTCCCATTCCACAGAGGTGTTTTGAGAGTTTTTAAAATAGATTTTTATAGTATGCCTATTATGTTTACTTTCCTAGTTACCTGTTTCTCGTTTAATTTGCAGTATGTGGGTTTTTTAAAAAGCTGCACGCATCTTCTGATATACAATGTTTTTTCATTTACCAGTTCAACCCTCAAAGCCTTTTTAGCTTCTCATAATCTCTAGCTAAAACCAAACATTTTTGTTGAAGTCCTTGCTCTTGCTGCACTTCAAATTAAATTACAGTGTGTGGATTTGTGCATTTCAACATTGTTTTGCTGCCCTACTTTATTTACCTTTTCAGCGCCAGATCAAATGTTTTTGTAATCTTTGTGATTCCAATGCTTCTTTCAACAATCAAGGGTGTTGTTGTTTTCTTGTGGAACTCAATGGAGTTTCAGCACCCTTTACTGGTTTTAAGATATGTTTATTATTATACTGCTTGGTCTACAACAGTGGTGGCGAACCTATGGCACACGTGCCAGAAGGGGCATTGTAGCTCTCTCTGTGGGCATGCACTCTGTCACCCTGCACAGAGTTCACCCCACCCCTCTGCCCTGCAGTCCAATGGGAGCGCTTCCTCTCTCTCTCAGTACAAATTTCACCCCAGCCCTCTGCCCATCAGCCCTATAGGAGTGCTTCCTCCTTCTCCCCAGCACAGAGTTCATCCCGCCCATCTACAGCACAGACGGCAGCCTGTTGAATTTGGGCACTCAGTCTCTAAAAGGTTCGCCATCACTGACCTACAACCTTGCTTTAAGGTCTGGACTTAGTTAATCCTCCCAGACCAAGGCCTTGGTCTACTGTACTAGTGTTTGACCAATATTTTATTAATCTCCATTACAATTTAATCACCCTCTACTCAGAAGGAATTGTAACCCAAGAGTTTTGGTGCCGTTTTCTCCAGGAAAAAAAGTTACTGGCAACAGTTATTAGTTAGCATTTTGAGTAAAGGATCTGAGATGTCAGAAAGTTTAGAATACTTGAAGTTACAATATTTTAAGGTAAGTACGTTTATCTGCACAAACAAGATAAGAAGCACCTTACGTTATTAAATTGTCACAGCAGTAACCGTGTTCTTTAAACTCTGTTCAGACACGAGAACAGCTGCAAGCTGATCTGATCAAGTGCCAAGCAAAAATTGAAGACCTGGAGAAAGCTCTTATTGCAAAAGGACAGGTAAAAGGTTTCCTTCGAGGCTTCTGTCACTTCATTCTCTCTTCTGCATGCACTGCTATCTTTCTCGTCTACATTGCTTCCTGGTACAGTTCAGTATATGATGTGCACTAACAGCTAATCTACCACAAGCAAAATGTTTCTAATTATTAAAAATTATGTTACGTTACATGAACACTGAACATACTTTGCTGCAGCCCCAAGCAAATTTATCTATTGCTGTTTGGCATTCTGGCTAGAGCATTGTGTTACCTTTTTTCTTTTCTCATTATTTTGGAAACAGTTGTGAAGAATATTCTCCTACCTGAAGGAAAATGTCTTTGACGAAAAGTTTTCTTAAAACAACTTTGATTGTTCAGTATCCTCAGTATTAGTAGCACTAATTCTTGATGGGATATAACTTTAAAAAATCTTCAAAGAGATCCAGTGTTATTTACCTTTGTTAGAACCCAATTGCAATTTGAACTCATGCAATGCATGTGAGTCAGAAAGGAAATAAAAAATGTAGCAGTGCTCCCATCATAGCAAAAGCATAGTTGTTTAGCAGTGTGAGAGAATATTATTGGAATGGAGCACAACATAGGCTCCAAAAATATTTTAGCCATTTGGTTTATAGAATTTGATAATTGATTCTAGTAGCACACTTGCATGTGTATGTACTCATGAAATTACTTCAAAAAGTAGGTCTTTAACCCTAGACCATTCTCAAAAGAAGCTCTTTGCGACTGTAGTACCCACTAAGAGCATGTCATGTTGTAGTGCAGAATGCTCCATCTCAAGTCAATCAGCTTGCCATCCAGTCATGTCACCTTTCCAAGTAGTCCACAGGATACATTATTTCAGATTACTTTCTACACCCCAAAGTCAGCAGGTCGTGACAACTTGCTCAGTGCAGATGGGCTTTGGGTGGGGTTTCCCCCTATATTTTTATAAGGACTTTTAAGAGTTTTGTTTGTTGGACATAAAAGTTGTTGGCTGTGGCTAAAGACTAAAATGAGCAGTGATTGGAATTTGTCTCATTGCATTTTGTCCAAATGTATCTTTCTTCATGGTGGGGATTTGAGGAGAACAAGACTCTAACAAACTTGGAGTAGTAGCCAACCGTGCCTAATGTAGTTGAGTGGTCCCTGCAGGGTTACCATGATCCCCACCTCCACCCCACAATCTCTACATTAGGGGTGGCCAACCTTGGTGCTTCAGCTGTTCTTGGACTTCAGTTCCCAGAAGCCCATCAGCAGACCTGATCAGGGCTTCTGGGAACTGAAGTCCAAGAACAGCTGGGTGGCCAACCTTGCCCTACACCATCTTCAAATTAGTGTGGGGTGCGCACGCACACACACACACACACACTCCTCCTTTCCATTTCATTTATATATGTGATGGTTTCACTGTACTGTATTTCATTTTATACCTGTAATCTTAGGATCATGGTTTTAATTGTGTTGTATTGTATTTTACACATATTATTGGTTGTTTTGGTCACTTTGTGAAGAAGGGCAGGTTATAAATAAAATTATTTATAATTAAGTAAACAGATGTTTCCTTTTTTCCCTCTTAATGCTAATGCAAAATGCATTCTTTTCCTTAAAAGCAGAAACTGTTGAGGTATTCATTACTAAAGGAATTAATGTCTCCACAGGAGTGTGTAGCACTCTGTCTCCTGGGTAGGATGAGGTGCCAGCCACTCTCTGGCTGTTGCGAGACTGGCATTAAGCTGAAAAGGGTTACTAGGGCTTGTCTGTGTGAAAGCAATTCCATATATCACACATTACGAATTAAATGCATAAACTAAGGATAGGGAATAGCCTGTGGACTTACTCCATCCTTCTGAGGTACTCTATTTAGCTTCCAGAGTCTCCACTTTGGAGCTTGCACTGTGTAACAGATGAAACTCCTAACCGTTGTTCATTTTTTGAATATAGAAGAGAGGGGTTGTGTTTTGTTTTGTTAAGATTTTACCAATTGAGGTAAAAAAATCTTTTTGAGAGAGAGAGGTAGGTAGGTAGGTGTAATCATTTTCTCTGGTGTGTTTGGTCACTAATTATATTTGGTTATATTTGTCTATCCTTTTTGTCTTAGTAAGTGGGCACTTGTTTTCATATATATCGGGAGGGGGGTGTGACCCACTGTTTTTCTTTTAAATAGGATCTCTTCAAGCTTTCAGTACTGAACTATCTGTGCATATATGCCAGGGGTTCTCAACCTACAACCTGTGGGCTGGACCCAGCCCATGGCACCATTTCAAGTGGTCTGCGTTGCTGCCACTACCAGAAACAAGCGGATGTGTTTACAACAGCTGTAATTGCGCCCGCAGCTGTTGTAAACATGTTTATGACAGCCACGGATGCATTTTATGGCAGCATTTACGGGGGGAACCACCAATCTGCCCTGCTCAGCTATCTGAGGGGGCAAAGTCTGGCCCGTGGCTTGAAAAGGTTGAGAACCCCTGATATATACCCTAGCTGGCACGTGGCTAGAATCAGTCTAAAAAAGGATGCTTACATCTTATTTCACAGGGACCGGGACCCTGGCAATTGCAACCAACACCAGTCGCATGTTTGCTGGGGCACTGCAGGGCTAGCCTGTCCATTTGAATCAACCGTTTTATGCATATCATAAAACCATAGATACTTCTCTTTGCATGTGTTATATGTGCAATATTTGCAGTATCAGTTAGTCCAGCATAATGGCAGATGGGAGACTGAAATCACAAGATAAGATAAACCCATGATATACACTGGACAAGATAATCAATCTGTATACAGTATTTGAAGTATATAATAAAGCTAAAACTTCAGACAATCTAAACAGGTTCAACAGCCTTCACAGTCCTGTTCTATATAACTGGATTTGCAATACAGTTGAGAACTGGTACTCCCATGTACTGATGATTGATGACTGGTTTCCATATTATCCCTCCTCACAACAAATGGTGGAGACTGACTTTGTTCTCTTTCTAGCGACCTTTTCATTATGGTTATTATTCATTGATGGTGAACCTTGGCACTCCAGATGTTCTTGGACTTCAATTCCCAGAAGCCCAAGACCCCTTGAATCCACACAAATGGGTTTACTGTGATTCAACTGGCCCATGCCGCCCTTGTCGCTCCCGGAAGCGGAAGTAAAACATGCAGTAAACCCATTCGTGTGGATTCACGGGGGCTTGGGCTTCTGGGAATTGAAGTCCAAGAACATCTGGAGAGTCAAGGTTCGCCATCATGGTTATTATTCAGTTCTGTCTCCCAGTCCTGTCACATTGTGAAAACGTTAGGTCTGTATTTGTGTCTTTTATCCAAGTCACCATGTACAGTTGCAACCTCAGGGTTATTATTGCTGTTTCTTATCCCATTTCCTCCTCCAAGTAGAGGTAACAGAAATGTGTTTTCCAAAAAAGGACACCAAGCAACACACCAAACTCTTTTGTCAGATTTTTCAGTAAAGCCTTCTATCATCTAGGACAGTGGTAGCAAACCTATGGTACGCATGCCAAAGGGCACACTCACAGCCCTCTTTGTGGGCATGCACACTTTTGCCCCAGTGAGGTGAGGTGGCCAAAGACCACACACACACCACTCCTATACTTCTAATTGTGTGTGTGTGTGTGTGTGTGTGTGTGTGTGTGTGTGTGTGTGTGTGTGTGTGTGTGTGTGTGTGTGTGTGTGTGTGTGTGTGTGTGTGTGTGTGTGTGTGTGTGTGTGTGTGTGTGTGCGTGCCCAATGAGGCGGTGACGGTGGTGTGCAGGCAGGCACCCATGTGACAGCACTGGCCGACCTTGAGTGGCACACCTACCTACCGCGCATGCACCCAGGTGATGTCACCTGATGCCTCACGCAGCTCACACACAGTGCCTGCCTGCGCACCACCTCCTCTTCCCCCTCCTTGGACACTCAGTTGCTAAAAGGTTCCCCATCACTGATCTAGGATGTGTCTGTTTTAAGAGACTGGCTTAAAATGCAACACCCTTTCCTTAGAGATTGAGGTTAAAATAGTAAGCAAGAGTTGTTTTATTTTGTACAAGAAGTCCAAGCTTTTATATTGCCATTCACTATGTTTTGTTTATTTTAATTTATGGTGGCTTTCAAATCCCAAACCCCGCTTACCTTGCATTTATTCAGGAAAGACAGGCTTTATTTTCCCAACAAGGATTTAGTCCATTAAATACAATCATATTATTTTCCCCCAAATACAGATATACTCACTTGGGCTAGGAAAGATTATATAACCAGGGGTAGAACAGTGCTGCAAATAGGTTATTTGTAAATACTGACATAACAAAGATTTTCCACACTACTAGTGCTGTGCTGTACAGGAAGCAGGGTAGTAGTATAGCGTTTCTTACAGATGAAAGCTAAGGTACAAAAAAAAGTATATTAGGACAATCATCTTTTGAATGGGAGTCTGAATTTCTTTGCTTTCAGGGGTATACACTTTTTGCTTTAAAGTGTTAGCCAAACAACTCTTGAGGCAGTGGAAATATTTGATTAGTACAGTGGTGGTGAACTTTGGCACTCCAGGTGTTCTTGGATTTCAATTCCCAGAAGCCTAAGTCTCTGTGAATCAACAGAAATGGGTTTACTTGCACGTATGTGCAGTAAAGCCTTTCGTGTGGATTCACAGAGACTTGGGCTTCTGGGAATTGAAGTCCAAGAACACCTGGCGTGCCATGGTTCATCATCACTGACAAACCCATGAGGAACAGCATGAGGAACAGCAAAGAGAAAATTAATCCTGATAAGACAGAGATCCTGCGGGTAGGTGGTTCTCTCATTCATTGTTACTGGTATTCAACCAGGTAATAGATGGAATTACATCCCGACTGAAAGAATGAACAGTGTGGTGGTCTTCCGTACTTTTTTGTAGGCTCAATTCTGCCCCACTCACCCACCTTAATATAAAGTACCTTTGGCCAGCTTGCCTGGTGCTCCATTTGTGACTTCCTTTGTGCAAGAATAATGTGCCCATGATTATCCATGTTGTGAAAACATTCTGAATAGATGATTATAGAGTAGTACACATAGAGCAGGCTTTGGAAACTGTTTGAAAGCATTGTTTGTGGTAGAATGGCCTTTTATTAGCAGTTCTTCCACTGGCATTGCTTCCATCTCATTGGTAGCTTTGCGCCGGCTGATCTTTCTTATATTAAGTCAAGCGAAAGGAACTACGGAATGAATTCACCAATAGGTGCCTTCATTTTGGTAGTTTCACGCCTGGCCTAGATATGGAAGAAAAAGAAGAAAGCAGCCATTGAAGAATTTCATTGGTTGCCTCTTGACTTCAAGGCTCAGTTCATAGTTCTTGAGCTTGCCTTTAAAGATGTGAACAGCTAAGGAGTGATGGGTTTGAAGGATAACTTCTTATATCAGTCTGCCTGCATGCTACAATCATCAGCTTGTCTGAGCAACTCTTCTAGCATAAATGAGATTTATTTCAAAGAGGGAGGAAACTTTCTCCGTAGTGACACTTCATCTACCGAATATATCCTTCAGGGCATTATGGGTGTTACCAATGCTTTGGACAGCAGAGAAAATACATTTATTTAAAGATAAATGTACTTACCTTAAAATATTTTAACTTAAAGTATTCTAAACTTCCTGACATTCAGTGGTGTTTTCTGTGTTCATTATTTTGTATGCATTTGCCATATATTTTCTAATATTTGTAAGCTGCCATGATATCTTTGTTTAAAGACAACATATGTCAATTTTTTTAAAAAAAAACTAAGTGCATTTAAATTCTGAAAACTCTCTTTCAGGATTCTAAATTAATAGAAGAAAACCAAACACTTATGAGGACAAACCAAGAATTGCTTGAAAGGGTATGTGTAGCAATGACACATTCAGTATTTCCAATGCTTATTTCTACAAAAGCAAATGCACAGGAACCAGATATGTTTTTACAGGTATTTTGGACAACAGTCTGGCTGTACTGTCTATGAAATTCTGGGACTTGTATTCCAAAAAAGAAACTTTTCCGCTCTCTGAATGAGGGACTTTAAAGTGATTTTGTATTGCCTATTGAGAAAGATCAATAATGACATCAGTGGAAGTATTAAAAACCTCTTAAAAATCTATTAGGAGTACATTAGAGCAGGTAGAGAGAGTAGATAATTCTCCTCCCAATGGTAATGCATCAATATGTTAATTCTAATTCTGTTAATAAATACCAGTTCAATGGAAATGCAGTACAGGAAAATGTGGCACACAACCTTGCTTGAAATAGTATAAAAAGACAACTTAGTGGCAAGAGCAAATCAAATACTGTTTACGTACCTTCATTTTTTGCTCTTCAGGTGGTAGGGATGGAGACTGCTTAGTGCTGACTGTGACTTTGTGTGTGTGTGTACATAATTGTGATTTCCAAAGTCTTTACAACAAAGTTGGCTGGTCTTAAAACTCAGGTAGCTTGATGTCTTAGTTAGAAAATAATATAAAAAGTACTATGTAGAGATCAGTGCTTCTAATATACTGTATACACAACTTTCCTAACACTGCACGCATTGCTATGTATATTTTTGGTGAGGACCACATATAAGAGGAAATAACAGTTCATGTTATCTCCTTCTGACCAACAATGTTACATATGTTGTCATCATAACTAGCGGCCGTTGACAGATCTAGTCACATGAGTTAATTCCTGTTTAAAGCTCTCTTTCAGTCATGTGGTATTACATTCTCCTAAGTACCTGACTCTCTTACCAGAATCTAATAGGAGATTCAGAGCAGTAATTGAACAATGTGGTTTCAGAGTTAGGAAGAAGGGAGACAGAAAAAGGCCTTCTCTGTTTATTCTCTCCACATGGGGTTGGGCATTTTGGTGTATGCAAACCAAGACACAGGACACAGCCTCGGGCTGGGTTAACTCAGGTTTATTGCATCGTGGGCAGAGGGAACATGAGGTAATGGCGGATCGATAGCTCTTTATATACAGCAGTAATACATTTGAACGTGGTGCCATGGTAGCCCATTGGCTACTGTCTGCGCGACGTCATTGCAGGTCACGCCCTTCTTGTCCAGGTGTAGGTGGTGGCGGGAAAACTTCCCGCGCTGTTGCCTTTGATGAGTTGGACCAAGAGAGCTTGGACGCTCGCTGCTGCCAGCTGGTGGTCATTAGCTCGCGTCCTATTACAGGGTTTATATGATACAGCTGAAGGTTACATTGTTGCTATAGGCAAGGTTACATTGGCTCAGATACATTGTAATCCATGTGTACAATAAAACCATCAGAACA
This sequence comes from Bradypodion pumilum, assembly GCA_035047305.1. Lineage (NCBI taxonomy): Eukaryota > Metazoa > Chordata > Lepidosauria > Squamata > Chamaeleonidae > Bradypodion > Bradypodion pumilum. The sequence goes on from JAWDJD010000005.1 coordinate 82,383,833, forward strand.
CAACACCCCTCCCCCCTAGGACGAGACAAAGTCTCGAGCCCACACTTAAACACACTCCCCCCCCTTAGGAGACAAAGTCTCTCAGCCAAGATGGCTTATTTCGAACACGCTGGGGTCTCGATGCGGGCTGCCTCTCCCCGGGTTTGCTACCTTCTCTTTGTCCCCTGGTTTCCTGTCCTGTAATATGAGAGGGAGACTCGTTAGTGACTTGCCGCGGCTCCGCGGCGTTGTTGGGAGGTGTGCTCTTTCTTAGGGAGGAACCGGGGGCACTGGGGGCTAACGAAAAACCCCTCTTCTCGCTTGGATGGGTGGGGGAACACTCCTGAAAACCCCCCCGGCTCGCAAAATCAAAATCAAAATCACAATCGGGGGCAGCGGTCGCGAACTCCTCTCCCCCTTCCCCGGCCCCTGACAAAACTGGCGTATCAAAAGGATATGAGTCTGGGCCGCTACTACTGCTTCCTTCCCCCCTTGCTTGGGACTGTCGTCCCCTGCTGTCTCCCCCTTGGGTCAAGCGGGTGGGGGAGAACCCTAACGCTGAATCCTGTTGCTGAGCTCCACTGACTGGCCCACTCACTCGGTGCCTCAGTTGGTCCGCGTGCCTCCTCCAAAGGAGGCCGGTGTTAGTCTCGACCCGGTACGACACTGGCCCCGTCTGTTCTACCACCGTCCCCGGTACCCAGGCTGGCCCCGCGCTGGAGTAGTTCCTGCAGTGAACAGGGTCCCCGGCGGCGAAACCCTTCGAGACTGCCAACCCTACGTTTTTCCCTTTATCCTCGACTCTCGTCGGGTCTAGCCTGGACAGGATCGTGGTCAGTTTTCGCCGCATCAAGAGCTCCGCCGGCGAGTAGCCTGACGCTAAGGGGGTTACCCTATACGCTAAGAGGAACTGGCATACTTGGTGATTCAGGTCCCCCGGGCCCATGCGCCGCAGCGCCTCCTTCGTTGTCCGCACCAGCCGTTCCACTTGGCCATTCGTGGCCGGGTGAAACGGTGCGGACGTGACATGCCGAATGGCGTTAGCCTCCATGAACGCCCCGAACTCGGCGGAGGTGAAACAACTAGCGTTATCGCTGACCAAAGTGTCGGGTAAACCGAATGTGGAAAAGACTCTCCTTAGCCGGCTAATTGTCGTGGCGGAGGACGTGCTCTTTACTGGGATAACCTCCAGCCACTTGGAGAACGCATCTACCACCAGGAGAAACATGGTTCCTCGGAACGGGCCAGCGAAATCCACGTGCACTCTGGACCACGGCCCCCTTGCTGTGTCCCACTCCCTATGCGGGAGACGGGCCGCCTCAGGTCGGGATCCCTGGCAAGCCTCGCAAGTGCCTACCATGTGCTCAATGTCCGCGTCCAGCTGTGGCCACCAGAAGTAACTCCGGGCTAGCGCCTTTGAATGAACAATGCCCGGGTGGCTGACGTGCAGCAGTTCGAGCACCCTCGTCCGCAGGGGCGCAGGGACCACCACCCGTTGGCCCCACAGAAGGCACCCCCTCTCTAGGGACAACTCTAGCTTTTTCCTAAAGAATGGGTCGAACTCTGTACTCGGGGACGAAGCCGGCCACCCCTTCTGCACCCATGAACTAACTTTCTCCAGCGTCCTGTCCTTGCCTGTCGCCCTAGCAATGTCGGCTGGTACTATTGGGGGTGCGTCCAAAACCTCAATTAGCAACACCTGGCGGTCTCTTTCTGCTCTCGCCTTTTGGTCATCTGACAAGGGCAGAGGGGATCTCGAAAGCGCATCAGCATGGCTGATCTCCTTTCCGGGCCTGTACTCCAACTCATGTTGGTACGCGTTGAGGAAAATAGCCCATCGCAGCATTCTCGGGGACAGGATCTGTGGCGTGGGCTTGCTTGCCGTGAAAATCCCTAACAGCGGCTTGTGATCGGTCACGATTTTGAACGGGCGGCCATACAAAAAATCGTGAAATTTTTTGGTCCCCGCTACTATTGCTAACGCTTCCCTGTCGGTTTGTGCGTAATTTCGCTCCGCTTGGGACAGGGACCTTGAGTAAAACGCTACCGGGGCCTCCCTTCCGTCCTCCAACACGTGGCAAAGCACCGCCCCCACCCCCACCGGGGATGCATCACAGACTAGGACCACTGGCCGTTTGGGGTCGAAGTGCGTCAGGATTGCCTCAGATGTTAGGAGTTGCTTTAGCTCCTTGAACGCCCTCTCGTGCTCATCACCCCACATCCATGGCTCCTCCTTTTTAAGCAACCGATGGAGCGGTTCGGCCACGGACGCCTTCCGCGGGAGGAATGTATGGTAAAAATTGAGGAGCCCCAGGAAAGACTGTAGCTCGGTTTTGGATGTGGGGCGAGGGGCCTTTTTAATGGCTGCTACTTTGGATTTAGACGGCTTAATCCCCTCGGGTGTGATCCGGAACCCTAAAAACTCGACCTCGGTTTCGAAAAAAACACATTTGTCCTTCCTCAATCTCAGCCCCGCTTTCTCGAACACGGTCAGTACTTTGTCCAACCTTTTCGCCAGTTCAGCCTCACACCCCCCTGTTATCAACACGTCATCAAAATAAGGCAACACCCCCTCCAGGCCCTTTAGGAGGCGTTCCACGAGCGATTGAAAAAGGCCGGGTGCCGAGTTCACGCCGAACTGTAACCGCGACACCTGGAACGCTCCCTTATGTGTAACTATCGTTTGTGCCGCGGCCGTGGCGGGGGTCACTGGAAGTTGCTGATAGGCTTGTGCCAAATCGAGTTTAGCGAAACACTTTCCCCCATTTAGCCTGGCCAAAAGGTGGCTGATCACCGGCACCGGGTATGCATTAGGGCGGATCGCCTTGTTAATTGTACACTTATAATCAGCGCAAATGCGCACCTCCCCGTTAGCCTTTAGAGCCGTTACAATTGGAGTTTCCCACTCCGCGGAATCAACAGGAATAAGAATCCCCTGGCCCACCAGTTTGTCCAGTTCCGCCTCTATCTTGTCCTTGAGTGCGAACGGCACCCTGCGTGGTTTGAGTCTTATCGGGCGGACCTCCGGGTCTATGTCGAAAGCTACAGGGGGACCCTTGAACTTTCCGAGTCCTTTCTTAAAAACGGCGGGATGCGCATCGCAAACCGCTTGTATTGGGTCCCCCCCCACGGTATGCACCCCCCCTATGAACAAACCTAAGGGCTGAAACCACTGTGTCCCTAGGAGGCTACAGCTTCCCCCTTTGAGGACAACTAGGGGCAGTACCGCAGAATGTCTCTTAAAATTGACCCGAAATTTCCCGACCCCCAACACCGGAATGCTGTTTCCCTGTACGTCCCGAAGTGTGGACCTCAACGCTTTAAGCTTGGGCCGCACGTGGGGGTCGATTTTCAGGAACTCTTTCTGGGGAATTATGGAATAGGAGGACCCCGAGTCAATTTCCATCTTAATAGGGGCCCCTTGTACTAATACCTCAACGAAGTAATGGGACTGTCCCGCGGACACGCTGAACACTGAGGCGTCGTCCTCGCTGCCATCCGAGACGCGGCCCACGCCGTCCTGCTTCCTCGTGGTCTGGGCGCCATCTTTGGGCCTCGCTGGACGGTCCGGTCTGGCCGCGCGGTCTTGTGACTGCCTCCGGCCCTCTTTCCGCTTTCGGCACGCCTTGGCGATGTGCCCCCGACGGCCGCAGGTGTAACACTCGGCCTTCCTGAACGGGCATCTCGCGCGCTCGTGGGCCGCTCCGCAACCCTCGCAGCGTCGACCACCCTTCCGGACCTTCTGGACCTCCTCGCCGTCGCTGCCTTCCGTAGACGACTTTGAGGCCCGTCGAGTCGCGTGCACCGACTGTCCGGTCTTCCCGTGCACCGAATTATCCGCCTTGCCGGCTCTAGGACGCCACTCACGCCACTGGTGCATCTCGTCCACTCCGGCATTCGTGGACTCTGCGGCTTCCGCGGCCTCTATGACCTCTGCCAGCGTGGGTGGCGGCTCCTTATTCATCAAGCTACGCTGTACCTCCTTGTCTTTCAGGCCACACAACACGCCGTCCCTGAGGACCAACTCCAGGATATCGCCCCATTTACAGGGGGCGGCGGCTATCCTCATGGCGGCCACGAATGCCTCAACCGACTCATCCGGCGCTTGGACTCGCCTCCAAAACGCGCTCCGAGCGGGAAACATTGCCCTCGAGGGGCAGAACCGCTCTCGCAGCAGTTTCATGATGTCGCTCGCCTTAAAGTCGCTCACCTTCTTCGGAGCGATTATGCCCACCAGCGTCCGCTTGGTTTCCATCCCGAGCATTCTGGTGAGGATGGCCCTCTTCCTCTCCTCATCTTCTCCTTTGACTCTGAGTTCCACCAGGGCCGCCTGGAAATCCATCTCAAGCAGCTCCCAGTCTTGCGGTTTGGTGATGTTGAAACCGCTCTGTGCCCTGGCTGTTCCGTGGGGATCCATTATCCCACCTTCGTCGCCAATTTGGTGTATGCAAACCAAGACACAGGACACAGCCTCGGGCTGGGTTAACTCAGGTTTATTGCATCGTGGGCAGAGGGAACATGAGGTAATGGCGGATCGATAGCTCTTTATATACAGCAGTAATACATTTGAACGTGGTGCCATGGTAGCCCATTGGCTACTGTCTGCGCGACGTCATTGCAGGTCACGCCCTTCTTGTCCAGGTGTAGGTGGTGGCGGGAAAACTTCCCGCGCTGTTGCCTTTGATGAGTTGGACCAAGAGAGCTTGGACGCTCGCTGCTGCCAGCTGGTGGTCATTAGCTCGCGTCCTATTACAGGGTTTATATGATACAGCTGAAGGTTACATTGTTGCTATAGGCAAGGTTACATTGGCTCAGATACATTGTAATCCATGTGTACAATAAAACCATCAGAACACAACAGGCATCATGCAGTCTGTGGATTTCAGCCATCTTCCCCTAGCTGTTTCTGCAGACCCCTAAACATTTTAAGAAAATCTTTTTTTTTTAAGCCATCAAAATAAGCGGTACAATCTGCTACTGAAAATCAGTTCCGTGACTTTCCAGATGGCTTTATGAGAGCTGTTTTGTGTTTGTTATTGTTATGTGCCATGAAAGTTACCTCTGACTGACGGTAACCCTATGAGCGAGTGATCTTCAGAATGTTCTACCCTCAGCAGGCCTGCTCAGATCTTGTAAACTCAAGTCTGTGACTTCCTAAATAGAGTCAATTCATCTCACATTTGGTCTTCATCTTTTCCTTTGTTCCCAGTCTTTCCCAGCGTCATTGTCTTTTCCAGAGAATCTTGCTTCCTCATGATGTGCCCAAAATACGATAGGCTCAGCTTCATCATTTTTGCCTCCAGAGACAGTTCAAGCTTAATTTGTTCTTTTTTCTTGGCAGTCCAAATATTCACAAAGCTTATAGCACCATATTTCAAATGAATCAACATTTTCCTGTCCAGCTTTCACACCCATACATTGTGATTGGGAATACAAGAGCATGTATAATTGTGGTCTTGGTTTCTAGTGACACATCCCTTTACAGTACTGTACTGTACTTGATTATCTTTTCTGATTGCTTCATTGCTGTCCAGAACAATTTGATGAGTGTTTTCCCTTTGTGATCATTTGTTTTGTTCTACAAAAGGATGGGAACGAGACTCCAGGTGTTGTTAAGATGATATATTAAGCTGAGGTGTGATGTTTTGGAACAGTGGTAACACCCAACCCCATGATTTTTCTCTCTAGTTGCCTGGAAGGCTTTTTTTTTTAAGGTGAACTGCTGAGTTTAGAGCTGTAATGATCACCTTATCACTGTCTTGATCTCTTTAGCACTAGATCACCTTTTCTTAGAGAAAAAGAAAATTAATTCAATAGTGGCTGCGGTGGCTCAATAGTTAAGAAGCTCGCCTTATTACAGTAGCTGGAAGGCTAGCAAGTCGGCAGTTCAAGACCCGGGTACTGGGTTTGAGCGCCCATCTCTGTCCCAACTCCTGCCAACCTAGCAGTTCAAAAGCAAACAATTGCAAGTAGATAAATAGAGTAAATAAAATCTTCCACTATTTCAGTTTCTTCACTTTGAACATTAAAGTTGTGTAGTTCTTCTGTAATCATAATTTTTTATCTTCTTAGCACTTAGCACGTTCAGTTCCCCTGTTCTCTCTGTGACATCTATAGCATCACAGTGTCCCACGGGTACAGAAAAAGAGCCTCCTCGAAGATTGTGGTATTTTTGAACCATAATTGGGCCTACCCTGTCATTGGCAACCTTGTGTTGCCGACTAATCTTTCTCACACTAGGTCAGGAGAAAGAACTGCAGAATGAACTCACCAGAAGGTGCCTTAAATTTGGCAGTTTCACATCTGGCCTGGACACAGAAGATGTAAAAAGGGTAACTAGGGCTGATGGGAGTTACAGTCGAACTCCCTAAAATGATGCATATTCCATCATTGGTCTATTTAATTCACTCTTATCCATGTACACACTGTCCTTGAAGAATTCTAAGGCTGGTATCATGTTTGATTTGCCACCTGTTAAACACACAGCTTTCTCCATTTCCCCTAGAAAGTGGTATCTGTTTGGGCCTGGTCATGCTCTATTTGATGAGTGTTTTCCCTTTGTGATCATTTGTTTTGTTCTACAAAAGGATTGGGGGGGACAGGACTCCAGGTGTTGTTATGATGATTTGGAACAGTGGTAACACCCAACCCCATGATCTTTCTTTCTAGTTGCCTGGAAGTATTGTATTTTAAGATGAACTGCTGAGTTTAGTGCTGTAGTGATCACTGCCTTGATCACTTTAGCACTAGATCACCTTTGCATAGAGAAAAATAAAATTAATTCAAAATTAATTCAATAATGGCTGTGGTGGCTCAGTGGTTAAGAAGCTCGCCTTGTTAGCTGGAAGGCTGGCAAGTCCCGGGTACCGCATGACGGTTTGAGAGCCCGTCTCTGTCCCAGCTCCTGCCAACCTAGCAGATCGAAAGCAAGAAATTGCAAGTAGATAAATAGGGCCCCCTTTGGTGGGAAACGATCCTGGGGACATGAAAGGAGCCTCATGTGGTCATCCCCTGAGCAGAGTTTTCTCCAGCAAAAATCCTTTCAACCCAGAATAATTTTTGACACAAAATTATTATTATATTTCAGTAAGAAATAGAAACAACTCTGACAAGCTACAACACACTACTATGTTTCCGTGGATGAGTGTATGTGTTTGTGTGTTATGGAGAACTTTGGGAAAGTATCTCTTTCCCCTAACACTGTGCAGAACTTTAAACAGCCCACCATAAAAAGAGGATTTGGTGCCAGAAGACGGTGGGATCAAAGGGAAGGAGCTCTGGGTTCTGGTATAGATCATACCTGTCAAGTTCCCCGTATTGGCCGGGATTACCCCGTAATTCCGCGCCGATTTTCTCCATTTCCCGCCCGGAGCTGCCGCTACCCCGTAATTTGGCAGCGGGGGGGAAGGAGTTACTGCGCATCCCTTCTGCGCAGGTCCTTTCTACACATGTGTAGAACCCAATTATGGGAGCTCTGGAGATTACGGGACCTGCGCAGAACGTTTCTGCTCAGGTCCGTTCTACGCATGCATAAAAGCCTTCTGTGCATGCATAGAAGCGACCTGCGCAGAACGTTTCCGCGCAGGTCCATTGTGCATGTAGAACGTTCTGCGCAGGTCCCGTAATCTCCGGAGCTGCACTTGACAGGTATGGTATAGATCAAACCACATAACACTAAGGAAGCAGTGGGGGACAATAGCACCAAAACAATCTACTGTTTCCTTGTGGTCACCTGTTCTAAATAGAAGCATAGATAGACTGCAAATAAGCTTACAGCAAGAATCGGCTTGCCAGTATAGTTGCAGCCTATGGTACAATTCAACATAGTTTTATTTTAGCAATTGTTCCTTTCTCTTACATGCTGTAAAAGTCTGTACAGTAATACCTCATACAAAGTCCGCTTCATACAACATCGGATTCATACAACATCGCCTAATTCCTTGAAAAAAGTTGCCTCATACAAAGTTGTGCGACGTTGTATGAGGCATTGGAGTTTTCCCAGGTTGCATTGTGCCTGGGCAGTATAAAAGGCAGGACACATGCGTGCATTGCTCTTGTGGGTTTTGCATGAGGCAAAGAGTGTTTAGGAGTGGTTTTGAGCGCGATCTTGGATTTTTTTGAATTTTTTCATCAGAATTTTTAGAAGCATTCCTGGGATTTTTGCAGCATTCTTCAGGTTCTTGGACAATCAGGGTTGTTTGACATGTTTTTGTAATGTATTTAGCCTTTAGACAATGTTTTCTTAAAGTTCTGTCAGTTTCCTGTCTGTTTCCTTGACTTTGCCCTGAAGTCTGTGCTGTTACAGTACAATGTATCTCTGTGGAAACGACATTGTATGAGGCATCGCGGCAAGGATTTGGACGTTGTATGAGGCATTGCGGCTAGGATTTTGCATGCCTCATATAAAGTCAAAATCCGTATAAAGTCCAAACTTGTGGAACCAAGTTTGGACATTGTATGAGGTATCACTGTACATTGAATTTACTCACATTTAGGTGATGTTTTTTCTGTATTTTAGATTTATGCAATGGAATTGGAAGAAAACCAACTGAAAAGTGAGGTGCAGGATGCCAGAGACCAGAATGAACTGCTGGAATTCCGTATTTTAGAACTGGAAGTAAGAGATTCGCTGAGTTGTAGACTCTCAAATGGAGCGGAACTTGTCTTTGAACCGAAGCTGAAATTCATTTGATGTTCTCTAGTATTTAGTCTGTATGTAACAGGAAATTATAATATTTACTGAAAATCTACTGATGGTTTTTGGGACTTTGTTCACAAAGCACAATGCCGCCATCCAATGCAGTTTTAAAAGAGAATGCTCACTAATTTTAAGGAATGTAACATAGCTAATATGTATATTCCTAATAGTTTGCTATACATCCAATAAATATTTTTCAGTCTTTTGTCTCATTCCCAGTGTGGCTCCCTTCTCGCATGTAGCAGTGATAGACTAAGATGCATACTATCATCCCTGTACATCCTGCATGGATAAATCCTAAAAGTATGGATTTCAGAGAGCTTGCCCACGTGAGGGCAAAATTATCTAGTTCATCATCATTATATTTATATTTATTTATCATTCCCACTGGCCAAGTGACAGAAATCTGTATTTGACAAGATTTGTGCCTTTTCTCCTGCCTTCCAGGCTTTTGTAACTCCCTGGGAGGCTTATGTTAATTAAAATCAGGGTTCATTTTGAGGGGTGGAGCACATTACTATCCTTTTTCCTATGCAAAGGCCCACAGATGAAGAGTCATTAATTAACCCTTTGATCAGTTTTTAAAATGGAGTTGGTTCTCGAGGCAAAACTGAATTGAAAAAGGAATTTTTAAAGATTTCTTTTCTGGACAGTTTAGAGAAGCATTTTATTTTTAAAAAACTGGCTTTTGCAGTGCAATTTAAAAGGGGACTGTGGGGATGTTGTGTTCTGTAAAGCTGTGCCTTTAACAATGTACCTTTGCCATGTGTTAACAATGTAACCTTCAGCTGTATCAATGTAAACCTGATAAGGGGACGCGAGCTAGTGACCACTAGATGGCAATAGCGAGCGTCCAGCTCTCATGGCTCAGATTCACCTGGTTCAGCAGCGCGGGAAGATTCCCCGCCACCTCTTCACCGGGTCAAGAAGGGCGTGACCTTCTACGACGTCACGCAGGCAGCAACTAATAGTCTGTCGACGAGCCACATTCAAATGTATAGCCAGCTGTATATATTGAGCTACTCATCCGCCATTGCCACATGTTCCTCCGGATCATCATGCAATAAACCTGTGTTAAGCCAACCCTTCGGCTGTTTCATTGTCTTTGGTCCCTTACACTAAAGGTGACTTAGTGGTTAAGATGCTGAACTTGATGACTAGAAGGTTGGCAGGTCAGCAGTTTGAGACCCAAGTAATGCATATCAGAGTGAGCTCTCGTCTCTATCCCAGTTCCTGCCAACCTAGCAGTTTGAACGCAAGAAATTGCAAGTAGATAAATAGGGACCACTTTGGTGGGAAGGTAAACAGCATTCCGTGCACTCCAGTGTCTAGTCATGCCTGCCACATGTCCATGGAAATGTCTACAGAAGCAGACAGCGCTGGCTCTTCGGCTTTGAAACAGAGGTGAGCACTGAACTCTAGAGTTGGATATGACTGCGTGAGCACGTCCGGCCCGCCATGGCGATGTTTCCTGCTCGGAGCGCGTTTTGGAGGCGAGTCCAAGCGCCCGGGGAGACGGTCGCCGCATTCGTGGCGGCCCTGCGGCTGGCGGCCGGCCCGTGCAAATGGGAGAATGCCGAAATCACCCTCCGGGACTGTGTGCTGTGCGGCCTGAACGACGCCGAAACCCAGCGCACATTAATGAACCAAGAGCCGCCTCCCATGTTGCAGGAGGTCGTCAGAGCGGCCCAGGCCGCAGAAGCTACAAAGGCCGGGGTCCAAGAACTCCAGGACTGGCGGCCGAAGTCGAGCAAGGCAGAGACTCCGGTACAGGCGGCCCGGCGGACTTCGAGGTCGTCCACAGAGAGCAGCGACGACGAGGACGTCCGGAGGGTCCGGAAGGAGAGCCGGCGGTGTGATGGCTGTGGAGCGGCCCACGACCGCGTAAAGTGCCCGTTCCGGAAGGCCGAGTGCCACAACTGCGGCCGCCGCGGGCACATCGCCAAGGTGTGCAGGAAGAAGCGCGAGACCCGGTGGAGCTCAGCAGACCGTTCCGCGGGACAAGACCGCTCAACGAGACCCAAGGACGGCGCTCAGGCCACGCGGAAGCAGGACGGCGTGGGCCGCATCTCCGACGGCAGCGGGAGCGACGCCCCAGTGTTCAGCGTGTCTGCAGGACACCCCCGCTACTTTGTTGAGGTACTAGTCCAAGGGGTTCCCATTAGGATGGAAATTGACTCGGGGTCCTCATATTCTATCATTTCCCAGAGGGAGTTTTTGGGAATTGCCCCCCACAAGTGACCCAAGCTCAAAGCGTTGAGGTCCACACTACGGGACGTGCAAGGGAACAGCATTCCAGTGTTGGGGGTTGGAGAATTTCAGGTTAAATTCAAGAAGCACGCTGCGTCCCTTCCCCTAGTCGTGCTCAAAGGAGGAGATTGCAGCCTCCTCGGGACTCAATGGTTCCAGCCCCTGGGTTTGTTTATTGGGGGGGGTGCACGCCGTTGGGATGCACGCCGTTGGGACTGATCCAATTCTGGAGGTGTGCGAGGCGCACCCCGAAGTTTTCAAAAAAGGACTGGGGAAATTCAAGGGGCCCCCAGTGACATTCGACCTGGACCCGGAGGTCCGCCCAATTCGTCTTAAACCACGCCGGGTGCCGTTCGCTCTTAAGGACAAGATAGAGGCGGAACTGGACAAATTGGTGGGCCAGGGAATCCTTGTGCCTGTTGATTCCGCGGAGTGGGAAACTCCAATTGTAACCGCACTAAAGGCCAATGGGGAGGTCCGCATATGCGCCGACTACAAGTGCACCATCAACAAGGCGATCCGCCCGAATGCATATCCGGTGCCGGTAGTCAGCCATCTGCTGGCCAGGTTACACGGGGGAAAGTGTTTCGCTAAGCTCGACTTAGCACAGGCCTACCAGCAGCTTACGGTGTCCCCTGCCGCAGCTGCTGCGCAGACCATAGTCACCCATAAGGGGGCGTTCCAGGTGACGCGCCTCCAGTTCGGCGTGAATTCGGCGCCTGGAATTTTCCAGTCACTCGTGGAACGCCTCCTGAAGGGACTGGAGGGGGTGTTGCCTTATTTTGATGACGTGTTAATAACGGGGGGGGAGTCGGGTTGAATTGGCCAAGAGGTTGGGGAAGGTCCTGACAATATTCGAAAAAGCGGGGCTGAGACTGCGAAAGGACAAATGCGTCTTCTTCGCAACCGAGGTTGAGTTCCTAGGGTTTTGTGTGACCCCTGAGGGAATAAAACCATCCAAGTCCAAGGTGGCAGCCATTAAGAAAGCCCCCCGCCCCACCTCCAAGCCCGAGCTGCAGTCGTTCCTAGGGCTGCTCAACTTTTACCACTCCTTCCTCCCCCGGAAGGCAGCGGTGGCTGAACCGCTACACAAACTGCTAAAGAAAGACCAGGCATGGAAGTGGGGTGATGACCAAGAAAGGGCATTTAGTGAGCTAAAAAGCCTCCTAGCGTCCGATGCCATACTGACCCACTTCAACCCCAAACGCCCGGTAGTTCTGACCTGTGATGCATCCCCAGTGGGGGTGGGGGCGGTGCTGTGCCACGTGTTGGAAAACGGAAGGGAGGCCCCGATAGCATTTTACTCCAGGTCCCTGTCCCAAGCGGAGAGAAACTATGCACAGACAGACAGGGAGGCACTAGCAATAGTCGCGGGGACGAAAAAATTTCACGATTTTCTTTACGGCCGCCCCTTCACCATTGTAACAGACCACAAGCCCCTGCTAGGCATCTTTAGCGCAGATAAGCCCACCCCACAGATCCTGTCCCCGAGGATGCTCAGGTGGGCCATTTTTCTCAACGCGTATCAGCACGCGTTGGTCTACCGGCCCGGGAAAGAGATCAGCCATGCGGACGCTCTATCAAGGTCTCCTCTCCCCCTAACGCCCAGCCAGGTGAGCAAGGGGGAGCGGGACCATCAGGTTCTTATGATAGAGGTGCTGGATTCGCCCCCCGTACTGCCCGCCGACATTGCCAAAGCTACAGAGAAGGACAAGACGTTAGCGGCAGTTAGCTCCTGGGTGCAGAAAGGGTGGCCGGCGTCCTCCCCAGCGGAGGAGTTCGCTCCATTTTTCAGAAAAAAGTTAGAGCTGTCCCTAGAGAGGGGGTGCCTCTTGTGGGGGCAGCGGGTGGTGATTCCCACTTCCCTTCGGCCGCGGGTGCTCAAACTGCTGCACGTCAGCCACCCCGGCATCGTGTGATCCAAGGCGCTGGCCCGGAGTTACTTCTGGTGGCCCCAGCTGGACGCCGACATCGAGCACATGGTCGGCACTTGTGAAAGTTGCCAATGCTCCAGACCAGAGGAGGCCCGCCTTCCCCACAGGGAATGGGACGCGGCTAAGGGGCCGTGGTCCCGGGTGCACGTTGATTTCGCGGGCCCGTTCAGAGGCACCCTGTTCCTTCTTGTAGTGGACGCCTTCTCCAAGTGGTTGGAGGTTATCCCAGTCACGAGCACCTCCTCGGCCCAGACCATTAGGCATTTGCGGAGGCTCTTTTCCACGTTCGGCATACCCGACACATTAATTAGCGACAACGCGAGTTGTTTCACGTCCTCCGAGTTTAGGGCATTCATGGAGATTAACGCCGTGCGGCATATCACCTCCGCCCCGTTTCACCCAGCCACCAATGGCCAAGTAGAGCGCCTCGTCCGCACCACGAAGGACGCGTTGCGGCGCATGGGCCCCGGGGATCTGAACCTACAAGTCTGTCAGTTTCTGCTAGGGTACAGGGTGACCCCTTTGGCGTCAGGATACTCCCCCGCAGAGCTCTTAATGCGTAGGAAACTGACCACCATCCTTACTAGGCTAGACCCCACGAGGGTAGAGGACAAAGGAAGGAACATCGGGCTAGAGGCCACAAAGAGTTTCAGTATAGGCGCCCCCGTGCATTGCAGGAATTACGCCAGCACGGGCCCAGCCTGGGTACCGGGCGTAGTTGTGGAGCAAACCGGCCCCGTGTCGTACCGCGTGGAAACCAGTACAGGGCTCCTGTGGAGGCGGCACGCGGACCAGCTCCGACGCAGGGTCTCCGATGAGCAGGGCACAGACCAAACAGAGAAAAAATCAGCGTTAGGGTTCTCCCCCACCCGTTCAGCCCAAGGGGGAGGAAAAGGGGACCGCGGGCCCCCACCAAGGGGGGAGGAGGATGTTCTCGTAGATATCCTAGGGGATCTTTCTGAGGAGGAGGAGGAACCCGACCCCATACATATCTCGCGGAATGTCCCCACAAATGCGGATACCCCTACTAAGTTAGATTTTGACTTTCAGAACCGGGGGGGTTTTTCGGAGTGGTCCCCCACCCGTCCAAGCGAGAAGAGGGGTTTTTCGTTAGCCCCGACTGCCCCCGGTCTGCCCACAATGGAGTTTTTCCCTTCCCCTAAGGCCGCCAGACAGCGGCAAGCCACTAACAAGTCTCCCTCCCATTTCAGGACAAGGGACCAGGGAACAAAGAAGCAGTAGCGCCCCCGGGGGGGGGGTCAGCCCTCTTCACGGCCCAAACGCACATGCAACAAGCCATCTTGGCTGAGAGACTTCGTCTCATCCTAGGGGGGAGGGATGTTGTGTTCTGTAAAGCTGTGCCTTTAACAATGTACCTTTGCCATGTGTTAACAATGTAACCTTTCTGTGTGCAACATTATAACCATCAGCTGTATCAATGTAAACCTGATAAGGGGACGCGAGCTAGTGACCACTAGATGGCAATAGCGAGCGTCCAGCTCTCATGGCTCAGATTCACCTGGTTCAGCAGCGCGGGAAGATTCCCCGCCACCTCTTCACCGGGTCAAGAAGGGCGTGACCTTCTACGACGTCACGCAGGCAGCAACCAATAGTCTGTCGACGAGCCACATTCAAATGTATAGCCAGCTGTATATATTGAGCTACTCATCCGCCATTACCACATGTTCCTCCGGATCATCATGCAATAAACCTGTGTTAAGCCAACCCTTCGGCTGTTTCATTGTCTTTGGTCCCTTACACTAAAGGTGACTTAGTGGTTAAGATGCTGAACTTGATGACTAGAAGGTTGGCAGGTCAGCAGTTTGAGACCCAAGTAATGCATATCAGAGTGAGCTCTCGTCTCTATCCCAGTTCCTGCCAATCTAGCAGTTTGAACGCAAGAAATTGCAAGTAGATAAATAGGGACCACTTTGGTGGGATGGTAAACAGCATTCCGTGCACTCCAGTGTCTAGTCATGCCTGCCACATGTCCATGGAAATGTCTACAGAAGCAGACAGCGCTGGCTCTTCGGCTTTGAAACAGAGGTGAGCACTGAACTCTAGAGTTGGATATGACTGCGTGAGCACGTCCGGCCCGCCACGGCGATGTTTCCCGCTCAGAGCGCGTTTTGGAGGCGAGTCCAAGCGCCCGGGGAGACGGTCGCCGCATTCGTGGCGGCCCTGCGGCTGGCGGCCGGCCCGTGCAAATGGGAGAATGCCGAAATCACCCTCCGGGACTGTGTGCTGTGCGGCCTGAACGACGCCGAAACCCAGCGCACATTAATGAACCAAGAGCCGCCTCCCATGTTGCAGGAGGTCGTCAGAGCGGCCCAGGCCGCAGAAGCTACAAAGGCCGGGGTCCAAGAACTCCAGGACTGGCGGCCGAAGTCGAGCAAGGCAGAGACTCCGGTACAGGCGGCCCGGCGGACTTCGAGGTCGTCCACAGAGAGCAGCGACGACGAGGACGTCCGGAGGGTCCGGAAGGAGAGCCGGCGGTGTGATGGCTGTGGAGCGGCCCACGACCGCGTAAAGTGCCCGTTCCGGAAGGCCGAGTGTCACAACTGCGGCCGCCGCGGGCACATCGCCAAGGTGTGCAGGAAGGAGCGCGAGACCCGGCGGAGCTCAGCAGACCGTTCCGCGGGACAAGACCGCTCAACGAGACCCAAGGACAGCGCTCAGGCCACGCGGAAGCAGGACGGCGTGGGCCGCATCTCCGACGGCAGCGAGGACGACGCCCCAGTGTTCAGCGTGTCTGCAGGACACCCCCGCTACTTTGTTGAGGTACTAGTCCAAGGGGTTCCCATTAGGATGGAAATTGACTCGGGGTCCTCATATTCTATCATTTCCCAGAGGGAGTTTTTGGGAATTGCCCCCCACAAGCGACCCAAGCTCAAAGCGTTGAGGTCCACACTACGGGACGTGCAAGGGAACAGCATTCCAGTGTTGGGGGTTGGAGAATTTCAGGTTAAATTCAAGAAGCACGCCGCGTCCCTTCCCCTAGTCGTGTTCAAAGGGGGAGATTGCAGCCTCCTCGGGACTCAATGGTTCCAGCCCCTGGGTTTGTTTATTGGGGGGGTGCACGCCGTTGGGATGCACGCCGTTGGGACTGATCCAATTCTGGAGGTGTGCGAGGCGCACCCCGAAGTTTTCAAAAAAGGACTGGGGAAATTCAAGGGGCCCCCAGTGACATTCGACCTGGACCCGGAGGTCTGCCCAATTCGTCTTAAACCACGCCGGGTGCCGTTCGCTCTTAAGGACAAGATAGAGGCGGAACTGGACAAATTGGTGGGCCAGGGAATCCAAGTGCCTGTTGATTCCGCGGAGTGGGAAACTCCAATTGTAACCGCACTAAAGGCCAATGGGGAGGTCCGCATATGCGCCGACTACAAGTGCACCATCAACAAGGCGATCCGCCCGAATGCATATCCGGTGCCGGTAGTCAGCCATCTGCTGGCCAGGTTACACGGGGGAAAGTGTTTCGCTAAGCTCGACTTAGCACAGGCCTACCAGCAGCTTACGGTGTCCCCTGCCGCAGCTGCTGCGCAGACCATAGTCACCCATAAGGGGGCGTTCCAGGTGACGCGCCTCCAGTTCGGCGTGAATTCGGCGCCTGGAATTTTCCAGTCACTCGTGGAACGCCTCCTGAAGGGACTGGAGGGGGTGTTGCCTTATTTTGATGACGTGTTAATAACGGGGGGGGGGGAGTCGGGTTGAATTGGCCAAGAGGTTGGGGAAGGTCCTGACAATATTCGAAAAAGCGGGGCTGAGACTGCGAAAGGACAAATGCGTCTTCTTCGCAACCGAGGTTGAGTTCCTAGGGTTTTGTGTGACCCCTGAGGGAATAAAACCATCCAAGTCCAAGGTGGCAGCCATTAAGAAAGCCCCCCGCCCCACCTCCAAGCCCGAGCTGCAGTCGTTCCTAGGGCTGCTCAACTTTTACCACTCCTTCCTCCCCCGGAAGGCAGCGGTGGCTGAACCGCTACACAAACTGCTAAAGAAAGACCAGGCATGGAAGTGGGGCGATGACCAAGAAAGGGCATTTAGTGAGCTAAAAAGCCTCCTAGCTTCCGATGCCATACTGACCCACTTCAACCCCAAACGCCCGGTAGTTCTGACCTGTGATGCATCCCCAGTGGGGGTGGGGGCGGTGCTGTGCCACGTGTTGGAAAACGGAAGGGAGGCCCCGATAGCATTTTACTCCAGGTCCCTGTCCCAAGCGGAGAGAAACTATGCACAGACAGACAGGGAGGCACTAGCAATAGTCGCGGGGACGAAAAAATTTCACGATTTTCTGTACGGCCGCCCCTTCACCATTGTAACAGACCACAAGCCCCTGCTAGGCATCTTTACCGCAGATAAGCCCACCCCACAGATCCTGTCCTCGAGGATGCTCAGGTGGGCCATTTTTCTCAACGCGTATCAGCACGCGTTGGTCTACCGGCCCGGAAAAGAGATCAGCCATGCGGACGCTCTATCAAGGTCTCCCCTCCCCCTAACGCCCAGCCAGGTGAGCAAGGGGGAGCGGGACCATCAGGTTCTTATGATAGAGGTGCTGGATTCGCCCCCCGTAATGCCCGCCGACATTGCCAAAGCGACAGAGAAGGACAAGACGTTAGCGGCAGTTAGCTCCTGGGTGCAGAAAGGGTGGTCGGCGTCCTCCCCAGCGGAGGAGTTCGCTCCATTTTTCAGAAAAAAGTTAGAGCTGTCCCTAGAGAGGGGGTGCCTCTTGTGGGGGCAGCGGGTGGTGATTCCCACTTCCCTTCGGCCGCGGGTGCTCAAACTGCTGCACGTCAGCCACCCCGGCATCGTGCGATCCAAGGCGCTGGCCCGGAGTTACTTCTGGTGGCCCCAGCTGGACGCCGACATCGAGCACATGGTCGGCACTTGTGAAAGTTGCCAATGCTCCAGACCAGAGGAGGCCCGCCTTCCCCACAGGGAATGGGACGCGGCTAAGGGGCCGTGGTCCCGGGTGCACGTTGATTTCGCGGGCCCGTTCAGAGGCACCCTGTTCCTTCTTGTAGTGGACGCCTTCTCCAAGTGGTTGGAGGTTATCCCAGTCACGAGCACCTCCTCGGCCCAGACCATTAGGCATTTGCGGAGGCTCTTTTCCACGTTCGGCATACCCGACACATTTATTTATTTATTTATTTGTTTATTTTATAGTCATATTTGTATATGCCGCCCACTCAGGCGGAACCCGACTCAGGGCGGCATTACAATAATTCTAGAAATACATAAAAAACATTATAAAAACCCACAACCCACCCCCTTTAAAAAAAAACCCATATCCCGCCCACCCATCCCACCTACTATACAAAAGGAAGAAGAGAGAGTTCTTATAAAAGCCAGCAGGCGGGCACCATAGTCCCATTCGGGCCCCACACCTGCCCTGTCAGCCAGGTCTTCACTCCTTTCCTGAAGGGCAGCAGTTCACTTTGGAGTCTTAGGTCTATTGGCAGGAGGTTCCAGAGAGTTGGTGCGGACACGGAGAAGGCCCTCCTTCGGGTGCTAGACAGATGTGCACCCCTAGTTGGTGGCACTATTAGAGAGCCCCTCCGGTCCGCTCTGGTTGGACGGGCAGACACTCTTGGGACGATGCGGTCTCTAAGATATCCTGGCCCACTGCCATATAGGGCTTTAAAGGTCAAAACCAGCACCTTAAATTGCACCCGGAGACAAACTGGTAACCAGTGCAGCTCCCGAAGTAGCGGTGAGGCATGGGCATATCGCCCACACCCCATCACCACCCGGGCCGCCGCATTCTGGACCAGCTGCAGCCTCCGGATGGTCGTCAAGGGCAGCCCCATGTAGAGCGCATTACAATAATCTAGTCGGGAAGTAACCAGAGCATGGGTGACCATAAGCAAGGAGCCCCAGTCCAGGAGCGTGCGCAATTGGCGAATTACCCGAAGTTGGGCAAAAGCCCTCCTGGCCACAGCCGCTACTTGTTCTTCTAGAAGCAGCCGCGAGTCCAGAAGAACCCCCATGTTGCGCACTGGGTCTGTCTGGGGCAAAGCAGCCCCATCCAGTACCAAAGGTGGTAACTCCCTGGATAACACGGGGCCCCTTATCCACAGCCACTCTGTCTTGCTGGGATTCAGCCGAAGCCCATTGGCCCCCATCCAGACCCCAATGGCCTCCAGGCATCCGGATAGGATTTCAACAGCATCACTGGGGTCCCCACGGGCCGAGATGTACAACTGAGTATCATCCGCGTACTGATGGTACCGCACCCCGTGGGAACGAATGATCTCACCCAGTGGCTTCATGTAGATGTTAAATAAGAGAGGAGAGAGCACAGAGCCCTGAGGCACCCCATATTTGAGGGGCCTAGGGCTGGACCTCTCACTCTCTAACCACACCGACTGGGTACGGCCCTCCAGAAAAGAGGAAAACCAGGACAACACAGTGCCCTGGATCCCCAGTCCTTCGAGCCGTTCCAGAAGGATACCGTGGTCGACGGTATCAAAGGCCGCTGAGAGGTCAAGAAGAGCAAGGACGGATGGACAACCCCCGTCCCGCTCCCGCCAGAGATCATCCATCAGCGCGACCAATGCCGTCTCCGTTCCATACCCGGGCCTGAACCCTGATTGAAAGGGGTCTAGATAATCCGCTTCCTCCAGGACACTCTGCAGCTGGCGCGCCACCGCCTTCTCCAAAACCTTACCCAAAAAGGGCAGGTTGGAAACTGGCCTGTAGTTGTTAAGGACAGCTGGGTCGAGGGACATTTTCTTCAGGAGGGGGCGCACCAAGGCATGTTTTAGCTGTGCAGGAAATACCCCCTCCCGTAACGAGGCATTTATTATCCCCCCAACCCAGCCACCTGTTACCTCCTTGGAGGCTTTCACCAACCAAGTGGGACAGGGATCCAAAGGACATGTAGTGGCACGAACAGCTGCAAGGAGCCTGTCCACTTCATCAGGGACAACAGGATCAAACTGATCCCAGATCGTACAGCAAGACTGTGCACCGGCACCCCCCCCCCGACTCTCCCCGTCCACGCCAGGGTTCAATCCAGAACGAATCCGATCGATTTTCTCCACCAGATGGTCAGCAAAGTCCTCAGCCGAACCCTGCCAACCGGGCACCGATCTCCCCTTACCAAGGAGGGACCTGGTTACCCGGAACAGGGCGGCTGGGCGATTATCAGCGGAGGCAATAAGGGTGGTGAAGTATTGCCGCCTCACCACCCCCATCGCCACTAGGTAGGCCCTAATAGCAGCTCTAGCTAGTGTCCAATCGGAGTCATCCCGGGTCTTCGCCC
The DNA here is from genome assembly GCA_035047305.1 of Bradypodion pumilum. Lineage (NCBI taxonomy): Eukaryota > Metazoa > Chordata > Lepidosauria > Squamata > Chamaeleonidae > Bradypodion > Bradypodion pumilum. Next base: position 82,403,958 of record JAWDJD010000005.1, read on the forward strand.
AGCGGCGCTCTAGGCGTCTCTTTGCCCGTTTGAGTTCACGCAGTTCATCTGTGAACCACGGAGATGACCTAATCCCCCGGGCGTGGAGAGGCCGCAGTGGCGCGATTTCATCCAAGGCTACTGTTGTCGACCTATTCCACAGGTCGACGAGTGCCCCGGGTGAATCGTGTAGCCGATCCAGAGGAACATCCCCCAGTTCCATCTGGAATCCATCTGGATCCATTAGTCGCCGAGGGCGGACCATTTTAATCGGCCCTGCCTCCCTACGATGAAGTATCGCCCCCAGAAAGTCAAGAGTCACCAGATAGTGATCTGACCATGGCACAGGTGAGATGACTAGATCCTGTAATCTCAGATCACTCTGCCACTGCTCCGACAAGAAAACTAAGTCTGGCATGTGACCACTGCCCCTGGTCGGACCCCGAACTACCTGAGTCAGGCCCATGGCTGCCATGGAAGCCATGAACTCCCTTGCCACCTCAGAAGCCATCCCCAGCGATGGCAAATTGAAGTCCCCCAGAACCATAAGTCTCGGGAACTCCAACGCCAGCATCGAGGCGGCCTCGAGGAGCTCAGGCAGGGCATCCCTTACCCTGCAAGGGGGCAGGTACAGGAGTAAGATCCCCAACTGACCCTTGGGGCCCAACCGTAGAAGCAGGGCCTCACAACCAGCCACTTGTGGAGCAGTGGCCCTAGCAACTCCCAAAGACTCCCTGGCAACAATGGCGACACCACCGCCCCTCCCCTCACCTCTAGGCTGGTGCCAAATACTGAACCCAGCTGGACACATGTCCGAAAGAGGTACTCCATCCTCAGGCGTCAGCCAGGTTTCGGTGATGCATGCCAGGTCGGCCAGCCCTTCCTGGATGGCATCTTGAATCAGGGGGGCCTTATTACATACCGACCTGGCATTCACCAACAGCAGCCTAAGGGCGGGGACACTCCGGATCTGCCGCTCAGGGCCCAGAGATGTACCTGAAGGGCTGGAATGAGGGACCGCACTTAAACATCGGACCCGCATTCCCCGAGTGCGGCCCGCCCCACGGTACCCGCCATTCCGCCCCTTGCCCGTCACAACACCTATATGGTTCTCCGGAACTTCCCTAGATAGAATGCTGCCCCTCCTTCCTGGCTGGCAGGACCAACATTCCCTCTTCCCTCGTCTTCGAGTCCCTTGACCCGGGAGCCCTTTAAACCTCCCCGCCTGGTAGCAGGGGGCGGGGAGGGACAGCCCTGCGTGGCGGCTGCGACGGCGGCGGCTTCGGTTCCAGCGTTGTCTGCTTCTTCCGCCTCCCATTCCCGGGCAACGGCGGCGGGAACACTGGCGGCGGCGTCTTCCGAGCCTTCCGGGCCACGGAAGGCTCCCTTTTATCTCCCCGCCGGTGGAGGGGGCGGGGAGAGCGCGGCAACGCTGGCGGTGGCGTCTTCTGAGCCTTCCGGGCCACGGAAGGCTCCCTTTCATCTCCCCGCCGATGGCAGGGGCGGGGAGAGCGCGGCAACGCTGGCGGCGGCGTCTTCTGAGCCTTCCGGGCCACGGAAGGCTCCCTTTCATCTCCCCGCCGATGGCAGGGGCGGGGAGAGCACAGCAACGCTGGCGGCGGCGTCTTCTGAGCCCTCCGGGCCACGGCAGGCTCCCTTTTATCTCCCCGCCGGTGGCAGGGGCGGGGAGAGCGCGGCAACGCTGGCGGCGGCGTCTTCTGAGCCTTCCGGGCCACGGAAGGCTCCCTTTCATCTCCCCGCCGATGGCAGGGGCGGGGAGAGCGCGGCAACGCTGGCGGCGGCGTTTTCTGAGCCTTCCAGGCCACGGAAGGCTCCCCTTCATCTCCCCGCCGATGGCAGGGGCGGGGAGAGCGCGGCAACGCTGGCGGCGGCGTCTTCTGAGCCTTCCGGGCCACGGAAGACTCCCTTTCATCTCCCCGCTGATGGCAGGGGCGGGGAGAGCGACAACGCTAGTTGTTTCACGTCCTCCGAGTTTAGGGCATTCATGGAGATTAACGCCGTTTGGCATATCACCTCCGCCCCGTTTCACCCAGCCACCAATGGCCAAGTAGAGCGCCTCGTCCGCACCACGAAGGACGCGTTGCGGCGCATGGGCCCCGGGGATCTGAACCTACAAGTCTGTCAGTTTCTGCTAGGGTACAGGGTGACCCCTTTGGCGTCAGGATACTCCCCCGCAGAGCTCTTAATGCGTAGGAAACTGACCACCATCCTTACTAGGCTAGACCCCACGAGGGTAGAGGACAAAGGAAGGAACATCGGGCTAGAGGCCACAAAGAGTTTCAGTTAAGGCGCCCCAGTGCATTGCAGATATTACGCCAGCACGGGCCCAGCCTGGGTACCGGGCGTAGTTGTGGAGCAAACCGGCCCCGTGTCGTACCGCGTGGAAATCAGTACAGGGCTCCTGTGGAGGCGGCACGTGGACCAGCTCCGACGCAGGGTCTCCGATGAGCAGGGCACAGACCAAACAGAGAAAAAATCAGCGTTAGGGTTCTCCCCCACCCGTTCAGCCCAAGGGGGAGGAAAAGGGGACCGCGGGCCCCCACCAAGGGGGGAGAAGGATGTTCTCGTAGATATCCTAGGGGATCTTTCTGAGGAGGAGGAGGAACCCGACCCCATACATATCTCGCGGAATGTCCCCACAAATGCGGATACCCCTACTAAGTTAGATTTTGACTTTCAGAACCGGGGGGGGGGGTTTCGGAGTGGTCCCCCACCCGTCCAAGCGAGAAGAGGGGTTTTTCGTTAGCCCCGAATGCCCCCGGTCTGCCCACAATGGAGTTTTTCCCTTCCCCTAAGGCCGCCAGACAGCGGCAAGCCACTAACAAGTCTCCCTCTCCCATTTCAGGACAAGGGACCAGGGAACAAAGAAGCAGTAGCGCCCCCGGGGGGGGATCAGCCCTCTTCACGGCCCAAACGCACATGCAACAAGCCATCTTGGCTGAGAGACTTCGTCTCATCCTAGGGGGGAGGGATGTTGTGTTCTGTAAAGCTGTGCCTTTAACAATGTACCTTTGCCATGTGTTAACAATGTAACCTTTCTGTGTGCAACATTATAACCATCAGCTGTATCAATGTAAACCTGATAAGGGGACGCGAGCTAGTGACCACTAGATGGCAATAGCGAGTGTCCAGCTCTCATGGCTCAGATTCACCTGGTTCAGCAGCGCGGGAAGATTCCCCGCCACCTCTTCACCGGGTCAAGAAGGGCGTGACCTTCTACGACGTCACGCAGGCAGCAACCAATAGTCTGTCGACGAGCCACATTCAAATGTATAGCCAGCTGTATATATTGAGCTACTCATCCGCCATTACCACATGTTCCTCCGGATCATCATGCAATAAACCTGTGTTAAGCCAACCCTTCGGCTGTTTCATTGTCTTTGGTCCCTTACACTAAAGGTGACTTAGTGGTTAAGATGCTGAACTTGATGACTAGAAGGTTGGCAGGTCAGCAGTTTGAGACCCAAGTAATGCATATCAGAGTGAGCTCTCGTCTCTATCCCAGTTCCTGCCAACCTAGCAGTTTGAACGCAAGAAATTGCAAGTAGATAAATAGGGACCACTTTGGTGGGAAGGTAAACAGCATTCCGTGCACTCCAGTGTCTAGTCATGCCTGCCACATGTCCATGGAAATGTCTACAGAAGCAGACAGCGCTGGCTCTTCGGCTTTGAAACAGAGGTGAGCACTGAACTCTAGAGTTGGATATGACTGGGTTTTGAACAAGAGTGACCTTTACATTAGGTGCCACACTCAGTAAGCTTTGGCCCCCTTCAGGATTACCTTCCTTGCCTATGCAGTACTTTTACCCATTGCATCTTCGTGGCTTATTTTCTTTAGTTGTCAAACTACTCAGTTAATCTACTGATGGCTTTTAATTACAGTTTAACATAAAGGCTAACACTTTTCCTTTTTAAACTGAATGTAAAAAAGGGAATTTATATCATGCTGGCTTCTCAGCAAAAACAAGCCCACTAGAATTTTTTATATAACAAGTAATAATGTTTGTCTTTATTAACTTGTGCACAGAATTGACTATGAGACCATTTAGGGCAGAGTTCCCAACCTTTTCAAGCTGGGGGCTGGGTCATGTTCTCTCAGTCAGCTTTGAGGGCTGGAAGGCCATTTTGCTCTGCCCTGAGGTAGACATTTTGTCCCAACAGCTTCAAAGGGGGTGGCCATTTTGTTTCTCAAATGCCCTTGGAGGGTTGAAGGGCCGCATGATATGGTGCCATGGGCCGGATCCGGCCCATGGACCTTGGGTTGTGAACCCCTGATTTAGGGTGTTACTGTGAGCTTTTGAAAATTTTAGTGAATGTGGATGGACATTTTAAAAAAACAATCTGACAATTTGATATCAGTCCATTATACCCTACTTGCCAAAGCAGTGGTGGGATTCATTTTTTTTTACTACCTACTCTGTGGGAATGGCCAGGGGAAAAGCCCTGCATTGTACCCGAATTAGGACTACTTTATTTCAAAACTTGGATAGGCGGGACCAGCCGGAATTTTTGCTACCGGTTCTGGCGAACTGGGGCGTCCCTGCTGAAACCCACCACTGTGCCAAAGCAATGTTTAAAAATATATATATAAGTAATTTGAGTAAATGTTTTTATATATATATATATATATATATATATATATATATATATATATATATATATATATATATATATATATATATATATATATATATATATATATATATATATATATATATATATATATATATATATATATATATATATATATATATATATATAAGTAATTTGAGTAAGAAACTTGTAAATAAAAGTTTCGTACCTATGATTTCCTGAGTTCAGTTCCATTGTGCAGTATAAATAATATAGAAATGCCTGCATCTGAGTGCTTGGAAAGGCGCCGGTCAGTCCACATAGACTGTATTGAGTTTTAAGAAGTCAATTAGTTAAGTCAACTTTGCAGGTTCACATCACAACTAAAATTAACACTCCTTTTTCTTTTTGGAAGTTAAACGGTAAATGAAATAGATATAGTAACAGACCTGTTGAAATGAAGTGAGAGGTTTTGTGTGTGTGTATCACTAATTCTGTTCCCCAACAGCTGATGAATAGTAGAAGAGTGCTCTTTGGGAGCAGGGTACAATTCTGTCTCTATGATTGGGGAGGAACTTTACCTTGGAGAGTCAGGATTAAACCTGCCCAGCAAACTGGAACTCGTAATCTTGCCATACTTATCTCAAGAGTTCAATCCCCCTCTACCCCAGATGGCACTTTGGGGCAGGAAGCCAACCATTTCCAGGCAACAGGAACAGCTGAGCAGTTGTTCTGGCAGCTCCTGCAAGTGGCAAAAAGGTCAGAGATCATACCTCAAGAGACAATTAAAGCAGATGCAGGCTGGACCATCTTATGCAAGAGTAATAGCAGCTGTCTATCCAGGAGGAACAGGTATGGGACAATATAACTTCTGAAATAAGAGAAGGTTTCAGGGTCTTACAAAAATGGTCATTTTCACCCAACCAAAAATCCAACTAATTTCATAAGAACCTAGTACTACCACCATCCAGCTATCATTTTTTTGTGGGAAGGAAGACTCTTATAGATAGGGATTGTCCTTGCAATGGAAAATAGAACATTCTGCTAGTATTGATTATGTTAGAGTAAGTTGCAATTAGAGTAGGTACATTTTGTCACTACCACTATATGGTAGTGGGCCAGGATACTTAAGAGACTATGTCACCCCAAGAACATCTGTCCGTCCCACTAGAGCAGACTGGAGAGGCTCTCGTTCCATCTGTTAGAGAGGCGCGTCTCTAGCACCAGAAAGAGGGCCTTCTCAGTGTCTGCTCCGGCCCTATGGAACCTCCTGCCAATTGAGCTGTGCCTCCAGACAGAGTTGTTGCCTTTCAGGAGAGGGTTAAAAACCTGGCTGGCAGGGCAGGTGTGGGGCGCCAGCGACATGGTAACTCCGGCCTGCTGGCTAATTTAGTAGAACACACTCTCTTAAGCTTTTTATCTTTTTGGAATTTTTGTCAGTAGTTTTTTTATTGGTTTTTATTGCTTTTTTAAAAGCTGCCATTGGTTTTATTTTCTGTGAGCCACCCAGAGTCTTCAGAGTTGGGCGGCAATACAAATTAGAAAAATAAATAAATAAATAAACTTACAGAGGAGTTGATTTAACAAATCCCCACTGATTCCTTGGGCCTACTGAAGTTCTACTTACTATAAGCAACAGGATTTCATCTATTATCTCTTCTTCACTTTCCAGCGGGCTGTTAATTTGATTTTGATATGCATAGGTCCTGCACTTGGAATATTTGAGAAGGCATGGTTCTTGTTGGAACAATGGTTCGTTTAGTAATTGAAACCAACTAAGACATTAATGTCAGTTTCCGATCCTTTTTACTGAATAAAAATTTCAGATCAGAACACCATGCAGTATTATGAAATGTCATCATCAGTTGCAGCTGGAAAATAGGTAAAGATATGGTTACAGCCCCACCCACCCCCCAAAAAACCCAAAAACAAACCCCTAATAGATTATTTTCCCAGCTACAGCAAAACCCCGGGTTACGACGGAGGTCCGTTCCAACAATCTCCGTTGTAAACTGGAACATCCATAGGGATGCATTGAAAAATAAAAAAATTGATTATTGTAAATTAAAAAAACATTAAAAATTTGTAAACCAAGACGGCATTTCCTAAGGTCCAAGGCAGTTGCAACCTGGGGTTTTACTGTATTTTCAATATCTCACTGTTATATACAAGATGCATTTAATATAAAGACATTTTGGCCTACAATGCTGATGCCAGAATCTGGCAGCAAATTTGAACTGGCAGTAATGCAGTCTTCCCCACCCACCACCACCGCCAATATGCAGAAATCTGTGTTTCTTACATTATTTTTCTCCTGAAGATATCTTTTTATGAAGAACCTCTAATGTGAAGAACATTTCTCAAATGGCTAATCCAACAGAAAACTTTTACTGAAAAATATTCTGTATGCAGATTTGAGATCATTTGTGTGTGAGGCAATGCCATATATGCAATAATTTCCTTCAATTTGAGTGGCATTGGATTGTTCCTTCATAATAGGTTTAAAATTTGATCTGGTAATCGAAAGCAAGAAATTGCAAGTAGATAAATAGGGACCACTTCAGTGGGAAGGTAAACAGCGTTCCGTGAGCTCTGGTGTCTAGTCATGCTTGTCACATTACCATGGAAACGTCTGCAAACGCAGACAGTGCTGGCTCTTTGGCTATGAAACAGATGAGCACTGAACCCTAGAGTTGGATACGGCTGGCTTTCAAACAAGGGTGACCTTTACCTCTACTAATTTGAAAGCAAGAAATACCTGAATGGAATTCATAGTCCTCATTTGGATCTACTCAAAAGTTTGATCTCTTGAATGTAGAGAAACAGTTTAAATATTAAAGAATGCACTTTTTGCCTTAATCTGTAGTAAATGTTAGATTCCTGCATCATTTAATGATTTCTGATGTTGGGGCCAGGCACAGAACACTTCAAAATCAACTTATAGGTTAAGTAACAAGTAATACAATGCATATTTTCCAGAAATACATCACAGGAGCATACCTGTCAAGCGCAGCTCTGGAGATTACGGGACTTGCACAGAACATTTCTGCGCAGGTCCATTCTATGCATGCATAGAAACGACCTGCGTCTGCACAGGTCCATTCTATGCATGCGTAGAAGGCTTTTACACATGCGTAGAATGTACCTGCGCAGAAACATTCTGCGCAGGTCGCTTCTATGCATGCGTAGAAGGCTTTGCGCATCCCCTTCTGCACAGAACCTTTCTACTCATGCGTAGAAGGGTTCTGCACATGCGTAGAAGGGTTCTACGCATGCATAGGAAGGACCTGCACAGAAGGGATGCGCAGTAACTACTTTCCCCCCGCTGCCAAATTACAGGGAGTGGCAGCTCTGGGCGGGAAATGGAGAAAATCGGTGCAGAATTACGGGGTAATCCGGCCAATGCGGGGTACTTGACAGGTATGCACAGGAGCGTCCTTCCATGAAGGGTAATTGGTATAAACCGCAATGTACTTGCACAAGTCCCACCCAAGGTTGAAGGTGTCCAACATACTATTGAGGAAGAGCAGACACCAAATACTGTACAAGTAGCCCCAGAAAAGTGGCTGGGCCAAAGCCGGGAGATGCTTAGCTGTGGATGTGTCTGACGGTGAAAGAATAGTCCAATGCTGTAAAGAATAATATTACATATCATGCAATGTACAATCTGTGAATCAAATTAAGCTGGATGGGGTCAAACATGAGATGGCAAGACTGAACATCGACATCCTGCCATTCAGTGAACTAAACAGGACGGGAATGGGTGAATTTAACTTAGGGAACCATCATACCCATTATTGTGGGCAAGAATCCCTTATAACAGTGTTCCCCAACCTTTGGTTTTTGGATTTAAACTCCCAGAAGCCTAAATTAATTCCTCCAAAGCATTGCTCAACCAATGTACTGACTTAGGCTTCTGGGAATTGAAGTCCCAAAACCAAAGGTTGGGGAACACTGCCTTAGAATAAGTGGTAAATAAAAGAGTGGGATACAATCTCAAAAACAGCAGAATGATCTCAGTCCAAATCCAAGAGAAACCATTCAACATCACAGTAATCCAAGTCTATTTCCCAACTGCTGATGCAGAAGAGACCAAAGTCAACTGGTTCTATAAAGACCTTCCATATCTTCTAGAATTGACACCAAAAATTATGTCCTTATTGTCATAAGGGAATGAAATGCCAAAATAGAAAATAAAAAGGTTATTGAAATAAAGGGCAGGTTTAGCCTTGGATTATAAAATGAAGCAGGGCAAAGGCTAATGAGAGTTTTGTCAAGAGAACACTCTGGTTATAGCAACACTCCCTTCCAACAACCTAAGACACCCTCTTCCAACAGCCTACAGTTGGACATCACCAGATGGCCAACACCAAAATCAGATTTATGGATTTTGCAGTCAAAGATGTAGAAGCTCTACAGTCAGTAAAAACTAGGTCTGAAGCTGACTGTGGCTCAGATCATGAGCTACTTATTGCAAAATTCAGGCTTAGAATGAAGAAAGGGGATATCATTAGGCCATTCAAGTATGACCTAGATCACGTACCTTTTGAATATACAGTGGAGGTGAAGAATAGATTTAAGATATTAGACTTGATAGAGTGTCTCAGAAGCACTATAGATGGATGTTCGTAACATCATACAGCAGGCAGCAATTAGAACCATCCCAAAGAAAAATAAATGCAAGAAATCAAAGTTGATGTCTGATGTGTCTTTACCAATAGCTAAGGAAAGAAGAAAAGCAAAAATCAAAGGTGAAAGAAAAGGATTCACCCAACTGAACGCAGATTTTAAGAGGACATCAAGAAAAGATATGGCGATCTTAAAGTAACAACAGAATGGGAAGAACTAGAGATCTCTTCGTGAAAAATGGGGAAATATGCAAAAGTTGGCTTGAAACTCAACATAAAAACCCAAGATCATGTCATCTAGTCCCATCACTCCATGGCAAATAGAAGGGGAAGAAATTGAAGCAGTGACAAACTTTACTTTCTTGGGATTCAAGATCATTGCAGACAGTGACTGCAGCAATGAAATAAAAAGATGCTTACTCCTTTTGTGAGGCAAGCTATGGCAAATCTAGACAGCATAATAAAAAGTAGAGACATCACTCTGCCAACAAAAGTCCGCATAGTTAAAGCAATGGTTTTCCCAGTAGTAATGTATGGCTGTGAGAGTTGGACCAAAAAGAAGGCTGAGCACAGAAGAATAAATGCCTTTGAACTGTGGTGCTGGAGAAGACTTTTAAGAGTCCCCTGGACTGCAAGGAGATCAAGTCAGTTAATCCTAAAGAAAAGCAACCCTAACTGTGCCTTGGAAGGACAGATACTGGAGCTGAAGTTAGAAAAGCTTTGGCTACCAAATGGAAAGAGAGGACTCACTGAACAAGGCTGTGATGCTAGGAAAATTCAAATGCAAAAAGAGAGGGGGGTGGCAGAGGATGAGACGGTTAGACAATATTTTTGAAGCAGTGGGTGTAGATCTGGGCAGACTACGGAGGATGGCAGATGACAGAGGAGACTGGTCGCAACGGATTGGAGTCGACTGCATGACTGAACAACAACTTGCATGAGTACTGTTGCTTCAGAGTCCCATTGTGTAGGCTGTTTCTGTGCCATTCTACTCCACATACTTTTCTCATGGCATCTGCATAGTGAGACAAAGAATGGGTCTCAAGCTCACTTCTTGCTGAATTCCTCCTTGCATATTGAAAATGCCAGAGCTGGAAAATCCAGACCCTAAATTTCCTTGAGGGCTTTTGCTAGGCATGAATATTTTCTGCTGGAGCAAGTGCTGCATCTTTGTTACTTTGTGAAGGTAGGTCCTACCATTATTACTCTGTCATTCTGTGCCCTAAGTGTCTTGTAGTAGATGATAACTACAGTAATTTTATAAACCTACTAGCATGGGTTGCCCGGCGATGCCGGGCTTTTTTTGGGGGTTTTTTAAAAATAAAACAATGCCTTTTGGGTTTTTTTTTTTAATAAACACTCCTGCACCACACGTGGAAGTGCCATGTGGTGGAGGAAGGGCAAAATGGCCATCCGGCCCCCAAAGCTGTCTGAGGGAGTGTGTCCTATCGTGTTGGATACTAAAGGCTTTCATTTATTTGTTGAAGCAATGGTGATGTGCTGTTTTAAATGGTGGTGTATTTTTTTTTGAATAATATTATTTATTTTTAAATTTAATTTTGTTTTTTAAAATGTTCTTTTTTTGTTTTGGTTTTTCATAGTGAAAAGTGGCTTTATTTTGGTAATTTTTGAGATTAGTGTGGTTTTTTTTTTGAATGTTTGTATAAATTATGTTATTAAATGTAGAATTATTATGTTTTAAATATTGTAGAATGTTGTTTCTGTTTTGGCCGCTGGGTGGTGGTGTTGAGCTTTTGAGCTGTAAGTTTCCTCTTTCTCATTTGTGTTCTGGTTCTCGTAGTAGGAAGACGTCTTTTTGTAAGGTATGTGGGGGTTTTTTGGGGGGAGGGGTTGGGGGTTGATTCTTTTTGGGGGGTGTATGTGTGTGTTTATCTTCCTCATATTTGGCTGTTTGTGTGTTTATTGTTTTGGTTTTGGTGTGTTTTTGAATTGTTTTGTTTTGAGATTGTTTGTGTTTTTTCAAGTGTGTGTGTGTGGGGGGGTGGCTTTCTTTCTCGCAGGCCATGCTGGATGGCCCGTGGGAAGGAAGGCCAATTGCGGGGATGTTTTTTTTCCCCATGGGCCATGCTGGATGGCCCGTGGGAAGGATAGGCATTTGCGGGGAGGCTTTCTTTCCCACGGGCCATACTTGCTGGCCCATGGGAAGGAAGGGCAGAGGCAGTGGGGTGTTCATTCTTTTTTCCCGCGGGCCATACTGGCTGGCCCGGTGGGAAAGAAGGGCAGTTGCGGGGGGTGGGTGGGTGGGTTGTTTGCTTTAAGTTTTGGTGCTGTGGCTGGCCCTTCGAAGGGAAGGGCAGCGGCGGCCGGGGGTGCATTATTTTTTTGTTTCTTTCTCGTTTTTTTGGCCCGCCAGCTGGCCCTTCGATCGGAAGGGCCATGGTGGCGGTGGGGGGGGGTTTCCCCCACGGGCCATGCTGGCTCGGCGGTGGGCTTTTTTTTAACTTTTATTTTTCGTGCGCCGGCCCTTTGAACGGAAGAGTAGCGGCGGCGGGTTCCCCCCCCCACGGGCCATGCTGGCTCGCCCGTGGGGTTGAATGGTTGTGGAGGCGGTTTTGTTTAGTTTTGTTTTTGCGCGCCGGCTGCCTCCTCGTTCTGCTCGCACATTGCGCGCAGGACGCTGGGGCTTGTAGTAATGTGTTGGTGCTTTGTGTTTGTGCTGCGTTTTTTTAAAATCCTTTTCTTTTGATTGGCTGCGGCGCGTGTTCGAACGCTGCTCAGTGCGAGAGCCTCTCAGCCTGATTGGCTCTGGCGCGGCGCGGCGCAAGGACTTTCGGGACGTGAAGTTCTTTACGTTTCTTGCCGTTAGTGGGGCTGATGCCCCAATCGCGATTTTTTAAATCCTTCGTTGACCTGCGTAGGGAATTCGCCCGTGCTCTCGAAGGGAGGGAACGGGTAAGTAGGGCGACGCACAGCAGCCCATAGCCAATTCCAACGGTGAACACTTGGTTTTATAGGTTAAGATTGGGCAAAAGTCTCACTCAGGAGAAGGATTTTTTTTTTGTTCTAGTGAGATACCTATAATATCATAAATAGTATGTGAGCAAAACTAGATGTGATGGCAGGAGTTGTAATTTTATTAACCAAAGTTCATACATAAAGCAGTAAATGGGAGGTTGAAAATAAAAAAATAATGAATATGAAGGGACTTAAACTCTATATTTTTCTTCCACAGAAGCAGACATGACAAAATGAAGAAAATTTTAGAATCACAGTTAATCCAGAGTGGAAAATAAGTTTTTGATGGACCATAAAGAAATAATATAATACCATAGGCAGAGTTTGATTGGAGAAGGAGAGAGGCACTCCATCTCATTTCTGGTCAAAAATAATCTAACTATTGTAACATTTTATTTTGAATGTTACCTATATTTCATAACGTCCATGATTTTAAATTGTGCAATACTCTGAAATGAATAAGAAATATTTCATATACTGTACTGTAAAACACTAAAATAGTATAGAGCCAATCTAGCCAGCCTAGCAGTTTGTGGTGTCTGCGGGCGCAATTGGCATAAACTGTCCCTGACAGAGGTTACACCGGTTGAGGAAGGCTCCTGGTCACTGGCCCCTGCGGGTACAGAAATTGGGGTGCGGATTAATAGTCATAAGATTGATTCACCCATATCTGACCTGGCAGGCAGTTCGGCAGGAGGAAGTTGAATATCTAACTCAAATTAGGAATTAGGTAATTCCACACTTGCAGATTAGCCCAAGCCCTAGCGCAAATAGTGGCCATGTTTACTCTTGTGCAAGCCATGAACAATGGATTTCTCCTGTCAGTATTTGCCTTGGTTAATTAACTTCCCCAAGAGAGATTCCCAATTAACCCGGGTAAATGGGTGATGTGATTTTCTGTCAGATGACGATTCTACCACACGCAGCCTTGAACATAATATATACTGATGATTTTCCCTCAATAAATCACTGGTCTTCGCTCCATCTTGCCTCGCGTCTTCTTCTGACCAGTCTCCTCCGGGACCCCAAGGGCCGCTTCACGGCCCCAATCCAACATCTGGTGACCCTGAGACGTGATCCTACTCGTGAGTAAGCGATCTACGCGGTCCGGTTCTACGCTAGAACCGTGTCCAATCACCCCGGAGGACAGCGCGGCAGCCCCGGTCGGAAAGCCATCCGATTGGGAAGACAGCTACGCGGCGAGGCATCTCAGAGAGGCATCCTACAGCTTGCTCCGGCTATCGCGGCGGCTTGCAGCACGGAAAAACGCATTCCGCTCAGGGTCGGCTGTGAACCCCTGACAGCGCAGAGGCCACCGAGGGCCCGTGGCAGCAGCCCACGCTCCGAGCTCTACCCAGAGATTCGTCACGCAAAACCTATTGCCTGAACTTCAGACGCGTCGACTCATCCCGAGAAGGAGACTTCGAAGGACCGGCAGGTAATATGGGGACTTGTCCTCAGCGGCAACGTCCGTCCGCTAGTCAAAGAATTCATGAGGATGAATTCAAAACCCTGGCCAGGGTATATCAGATAAGCTTTCACAGCGGAGAACTAGCGCGGCTTTTGGTGTTCTTGAGGGAACACTGCCTGCTTTACCCAGAAGTAGGTACTTTATCCCTTCAGCTCTGGGATCAGATAGGAGTCTGCATTCAGCAACCCCCGAGAGCTTCAGATGGCGTAACTCGCACATGGAGCAAATGTAGGATACTCTTAGCAGAGGTAGACCCAGTCCGGATAGAGACCCAGAAACCCCCAGCGCAGTCAGAACCATCAGCCCCAGCGGCTCTCTATCCGTCATTTCAGCTTAAGCACGCCAGTGTAGGGAGCCTTCCCTCAGTGACAGCTGCAGACGTCACTGAAGGAATTCATGGCATGAGAAGCCCTGGCGCTTCTCTGACAGTTAAAAGTTCCCTGCCAATTAAGAACTCCATTCAGCGCATGGGTGAGGAAGATCCATTCACGGGGAAATTGCCAGTGGCACAATTAGCTAGCACCCAACTGCTGTGTTCAGCCTATCTGAAGGCAGACGTTCAGGTTCACGTTCAGGCAGGGCTGCTCAGCGCCCACTGCTCACGGAAATCTGCACGGCCCCTGGCCACGCAGGGCTCCAGAGCAGACCCATTACCACACTCAGGCGCAGAGCAGTGCCAAAAACCCAAGGCACCTGCTTCCAGTGTGGAAAAATGAGACACCTTAGAAGAGAATGCCAATCTAGACCAGGCAGATCTTCAAAAGGTTGTCCGGATCTTAGTACCAAATGGCCACGCTCGCACTGGAGGAGGAGACAGCACCGAGATCCGGCCCTCCGGCATGCATCTGGCCCAGGCTAGAAGGGAGGCAGCCATCGCCCTGGCTATGTCAGAGGAACGATCCCAGCAATAGTACCCCGAGCTCTCCCAAGGCACAGACCTACTTGTCTCACCTTGGAGTAGCCCAGAGAAACTCACCCCTAAGTAGAAGCACCCAGATGGTTGTGATAGCCAGCTGTGTATAAGTCATCTCCTCATGTGTAGGATAGAACACTGCAGATCAGGGGAGGAATGTGCGAATGCGTAAATAAATGTGTGTATGCGTGGTGCACCACTGAATGTATGACTGCAAGAACTGTGTATGATTGCAAAAGCCTTGTCTCTATGACCACAGTATGATTGAAAAAGTGTTCCTTGTGTGTAACTGCGTGGTAATGTCACTGTGAAGTATGTGTTAAACAGTTTGCACTCTGTTCATGGGCAGGAACTATTTAAGGTTTGAAAAAGCATGGTGAGCAAAACCCCTTTGCCTTGCCTGCTTAGCAACGAAAGCAGGAGGGTGGGTGGTGGGGAATCCTAACCTGCAATAGGGCAAAGTGACCCCCCTTCTTCCCTTGAGACTTTTTTCTTTGTCAAAGGATCAAGCCACTCTTGGAAACCGGTTTTGCAATCCGTGCCACTCAGGAAAACAGATTTTTCTTTTCAGAAGTGCGATCTGAAAACAAAAATCACTTCTATGAGTTTTCCTCACTAACTCATAAACTATGGGGCCCCTCCCTATGTCTGTGTTCCTCAAACCCCCATCTCTGTGTTTTAAGGTTTTTGAATGTCTCTTAGCGTCTTTAAGTCACGTATCTCACTAGGAATGAGAGAATTGCATTGTCTTCATGTGTGTACTGTGTTATCCTCCTGTAACCTTGGTTCTCAACCTTTTAAAGTCAGGGGCCAAGTTCCGGGGCCTCAGGCAGCTCTGGGGGTCCGGACAGTCATCCTGCCCTTCCTTCACCACACAGCCCTTCTCGGCTTGGTGGAGGTAGTGGCAGAGCAACGTGGGCCGCATCTGGCCCACTTACCCACATCTGGCCACGGGTTGAGAATCGTTCTAACTCTCCTTCATTCTCTTAAGAAAGATATTGTTCTGGTATTTTGACTTTAATCTGTGTAAAGTAACTCACTCATTGTACCCCTTTCACAGGAAAAAGCACGCAAACATTCTTGCGCTCTGTATATTCAGAAAATGCTTAATCGTTACCTTTTTACAGGAACAAAACTCCTCTCCAGGCCTTAAAAGTAACCAATTTGTTTCTTTCTACAGTCTTAAATTGCTTCCTTTCACAGGCTCCAGAGTTAATTACTGGTAGGGATCCCTTAAAAGAAGGATCTCAGCCGGTTGTCTTAATTATCTGACCTAATCTGATTTCGTTATGATAAGAGTTGTTGCATTCTCATTGTGCTAACTTCTGACTTGTCTTTCCTCCTTTCCTCCTTTCGCCAGTGGAACTCCCTGCTGGAAATGTTTAACTTGTGTGCCTTTTCATTTTTGTGTATTATTTCCTTACAGCTGGCACGTCATAGTTGGCTTGTTTTTAATAAGTCTTAGTCGGTCATTTTAAGTATGGCACCTGGCCCACAGCACCCTCTCTATTTGAGCAGACACATTTCACAAACTCCAGAGCACAAAGGGAGGATTAGTCCCTGAGCTCCTGAGAATGTGCAGAGTGCCACTCATTAGCCAGGACGGCCTAGGACCATTTTAAGAATGCAGTCAGGTCACACTTTCAATCAGATACAGGCATTTTCAGGCCACCCCTTCCCTTTTTTTGCTGCTAGTCTAAGCACAGGCAAAAGGCTAAGCCAGCATCTGGCACACTTCTCACAGGAGCACGAGAATAGCTCCAGTAAAAGTGTGCACGCACGCCATGGGCGGATGTGCGCAGGGGGGCCTTCATGAGAAATTTACCCAAGGGAAGCCTGGCACGTCATGCGCCAAGGTTTGCCATAAGACCCCAGACTCGTCTCGCTTCAAACGCAGACAGTCACCTTGTGTGGATTAATGTCGCTGGTTCCCCTTCGGGGGGCTGGGACAGTTTTCACTTATGGGGGTCGCACATATTAGGTTCTTACTTGGCAAGAGGACCAAGCTTGGTGCACGCTCCTGACTCTTCCGCAAGCGGGCAGAGTTGGCAGCTGTGAACCTCGCTTTGCGCACCTTTTGCCAAAGAACGCTTCAACATAATTACTGACAGCCAGTATCTTAGGAATTTGCCTCACAGTCTACCAGGAGCATACATTACTCCCGCGATAGACAAAAACTTGCTGAGTTTGTTCCTCATAACTCCAATTCAGAGTCATGCATCCTTTCATCAGAATGCCAAAGCACTTGCAAGGCAGTTCAACCTGCCACTTTCCCGAGCCCAAGGCATAGTCCGTTCCTGTCTGCATCGTGCAGGGGCGGTAGGGGGGCCCTCGTGGGGGGTCAACCCACGAGGGACAGAGCCCAACCAGGTGTGGCTAATGGACGTCACACATGCCCCACATTTTGGCAGATGGCAGTACATGCACGTTTGCATTAATACCTTCTCACAGTTTGTTTTGGGCAACAGCACAGAAGGGAGAAATGGCTCCCCATGTGGAGCAGCATCTCCTTTCCCACGGCCATGGGCGAACCTCAGCACATGATAGTCCGATGACACCCCAGCTTATAGCTCCAGGCAGCTGGCCACCTGGGATATTAAGCACACCTTTGGCGTTCCGTACAATCTGCAGGGGCAAGCGATTGTGGAATGGGTCTATCGGATGCTTAAGTCCTACATTGACAAACAAACAGAAAGGGGGGAACAACATCCCATAGTTGCACAGCAATTGCTATCCTATAAGTGCAAAAACCAACTAACTCTTTCAGAATTTTTATCTCCCAAACAAGTCTCTTCCCCATGCAGGTCCCAGAGGCCAGAATCAGACCCGGATGCCAAGTTCGGCTATTGCAAAGGATGGCACCAGTCACTGCCTTGGATGTCATCAGCTGTCCATCTTCCTTTATGACTTACATCTCCAAAGACATTTCTATGGACATTTTGCATACTCAGTGCTACTTCTAAGGACCATGCTTTTCCACAAAACAAGACTTTTCCAAGCTCAAGTTACACATGAAACCCCACCAAGAAGGGAAGCCTCATCTTCGAGAAGCAGCTGAATGTTTTCTACTGCTATTATCTGTAGTCGCTCTTTATTTATTCATGCCTTGTACAATGCTCCAGTTGGGATTTGCAAGGGACACTTGAATTTCTGTATACGTAGGGTCGGTTATTGTTAATAACGGCCAGCTTCCACCAAAGGAAGCCAGACCGGCCCATGTTTGCACCGGCCCATTGCTTGGAAAGATTGAGCACCCGGTAGCCGGCAATCTCCAGCCATTGTAAATTATCTCCATGATTTTCACACCTCCCCATAGGTGCTAGAAAGACATTTGCACAACACCAGAAGTTGCAGAAGTAGCTTAGAATCACCTTAGGTCACAGTAAGAGATCAATGACACATCTCATTATCTTGCCTTGCTACAGAAAGCAGTCTGGATTCAGACCCACAGCTCTGAAAAAACAGGCAACAGTCAGTATATTCAGCGTGCCAGGCTTAGCCATAGGCAACGCTCGGAGAATTGATCAATTGGCTTGCGCTTTGGCAAGAGCCATTAACCACACCTCCTCGGCAATAGCGCTGCTCAACCAGGAGCAGACAGAGCTTCGCCATGCCATACTGGATAATCGAGCAGCCATCGATTACCTTCTGTTGTTACATCATTTGGGTTGCGAATCTGTCCACGGCATGTGTTGCTTTAATCTCACAGACAACACCCACAAGGTACAGAGCCAGCTCACGGACCTCCACACCCTGGTCAAGAACATCAAGGAGGATGCTTCATGGGGGTGGTGGGATTCGTTGTGGTCGTGGTTCCCATGGGGTTGGCTTCAGACGACACTCAAGGTGATTGTGGGGGTGATAATACTGGGCACAGCAGTGTGTTGTTTCGTGCAATGTATTCCCTCACTGATATCGAGATGTCCCCCATGGAAGGAACCCCGAAACGTCATCCCCCCACACCAGCTGATGCCACTCCTGCGCAGGGCCGTCTGTCAGGTCCAAATTAACAAGTAAAGGGGGAGTGTGGTGTCCGCGGGCGCAATTGGCATAAACTGTCCCTGACAGAGGTTACGCCGGTTGAGGAAGGCTCCTGGTCACTGGCCCCTGCGGGTACAGAAATTGGGGTGCGGATTAATAATCATAAGATTGATTCACCCATATCTGACTTGGCAGGCAGTTCGGCAGGAGGAAGTTGAATATCTAACTCAAGTTAGGAATTAGGTAATTCCACACTTGCAGATTAGCCCAAGCCCTAGCGCAAATAGTAGCCATGTTTACTCTTGTGCAAGCCATGAACAATGGATTTCCCCTGTCAGTATTTGCCTTGGTTAATTAACTTCGCCAAGAGAGATTCCCAATTTACCCGGGTAAATGGGTGATGTGATTTTCTGTCAGATGACGATTCTACCACACGCAGCCTTGAACATAATATATACTGATGATTTTCCCTCAATAAATCACTGGTCTTCGCTCCATCTTGCCTCGCGTCTTCTTCTGACCAGTCTCTTCCGGGTCCCCAAGGGCCGCTTCACGGCCCCAATCCAACAGCAGTTTGAAAGCAATAAATTGCAAGTAGATAAATAGGGACCACTTCGGTGGGAAGGTAACAGCATTATGTGTGCTCCAGTGTCTAGTCATGCCTGCCACATGACCACGGAAACGTCTGCAGAAGCAGACAGCGCTGGCTCTTCGGCTTTGAAACAGAGATGAGTACTGAACCCTAGAGTCAGATACGACTGGCTTTCAAGCAAGGGAAACCTTTACCTTTACTAGTATAGAGCACTCCATGTGTTAGAAATGCATTAGTAGAAACTTTGTTCACTTCCTTCCACTCCTAAGCAGTGTACCTGCAACACCCTGAAGGTCACTCACCTGCCCTACAGGGGAGGGGACGGCTTTTCCAACAGTCTAAGAACCTGTTCTCTCTCCTTTCACTTATGTAGCCACACAGTCTTCCTTTCCTCTCGCCCTTGGAGTTCTTTGTCTTCCAGGGAACTAGGTGTCCTTTCTCTTTTTTCCATGGAGTTCCAAAAATGTGTGAACAGGCTGATGGGTGTCACTGATCTGAATTAAGGTCTCCCTTGCTCAAAAGCCAGTCGTGTCCGACTCTAGGGTTCAGTGCTCATCTCTAATTATAGCCAAATTGCCAGCGCTGTCTGCATGTGCAGACATTTCTGTGGACACGTGGCAGGCATGACTAGACACTGGAGTGCACGGAACGCTGTTTACCTTCCCACTGAAGTGGTCCCTATTTATCTACTTGCAATTTCTTGCTTTCAAACTGCTAAGTCGGCAGGAGCAGGGACAGAGATGGGAGCTCACTCCATCGTGCAGTACTCTGAAATGAAACTCCGACCTTCCAGTCATCGAGTCTAGCATCTTAACCTCTTGAGCTACTGTAGTCCCATCTGAAATGGCTGAAACCTCAACCTTTTTGGAATCTATCTCTGGTTTGGAGTTTCTCCAGCAAAAAATCCTTTCAACCCAGAATAATTTCTGACATGAAATTATTATTATTTTACTTTCCAACTCATTTGTATGCCTGAAGTTGACATTGAGCCAACTGCAATTAATGGGTATGACAATAATCTAGTTCCTGGACTCTGGAAGACTGGAAAGTTTTACCTACCACGCACAGTTTTTTTGGCTCCAGCCATTGGTAACTTTGCTTCCTGTATCGCAGGCACTGGCATAGGCAGTCTTAACCGCTGTCAATGTGGCCATTCTTTCTCTAGCATTTGTTGCACAGCCTCCAGCTCTATAGGCAGATATTATCACGCCAGTTGCTGAAATTAGTAGGGTGAGGAGGATGACATTGTCTTGTTTCCATATTCTTTTAATTTCTTGCCTTCATGTTTGGTACTTTGCCTTTTCTGTACTTACTGTACAGTAAAACCCCTACTTATGAAAAAAGTCTGTTCCATAGGCTTTGCCTTAAATTGGGTTTTTTAAATGTAACTCGAAGCAAACCCATAGGAAAAATGAAATTTTTATGTAAATCAAATCAAACCCACAGGGAAATGAATCTTTATGTAATTCGAAGCAAACCCATAGGAAAAAATCTTTATGTAATTCGAAGCAAACCCATAGGAAATCGTGTAAATCGGGACATGGCTTTAGCACAAAATCATTATGTAAGTCGAATTTTATGTAACTCGAGGCATATTTAAGTCGGGGTTTTACTGTACTTTTGAGGTTGCTTGTTGATGGAACTTAGAATTTTTATAAAGTATGTTTTTCTCTGCTGCTTATAATTTGTAACTTATTAAAATCAACTGATTTAGCTGTGACACACTTCACAGGCTGAATGAGTCAATCAGTCTACTTTATTCTTTTTAAAAAAACTAAAAACATTTAAATATAAAAGCATAAATAAGACCTAAAGTGGAAAAGATTCAAACATTTACTCCCCCTCATTTCTAGGAAAAAGGAAACATAAAGGCCTAAATCTTGTTTCTAGATCCAGCTAGAGTAGATCCGCTGAATCAATAGGATCAGTAAAGATTTTGAATTAACATTCAACAATTGGTTCACTGGGTCAAGCCTGCATGGGACTGGTAATTGGATGTAGGCTACAAATTGACAAAACATCTTAAACCAGTATCTAATGGTTCATTCTTCTGCCATCATGCTCCAGCTTTTAGTTTTATGGCTGAAATCAAGTAGTAAGTCACATCTAGAGTAGACCTATTCAGCACCTATGTAAGGTTCTACACTAGTTGTAACTTACTACTCAATTTCAGCTATAAAATTAAAAGCAAACACAATTTTACTGTATAAGGCACTAATTACTCAAATGAACATATGGATATAAAGAGAGATTATTAGCTTGGGTGTAAACAGTACACTCAACTATAAGTTAATATATTTCCACCTTAAATAAAAATAATATGAAAATGCTGGATCAGAGGAGTAATAGATTAGATCAGGTATTCACAACCTGTGCACTGTGGTCCAGATGCAGCCTGCAGCATCATTTCATATGGCCCACCACCACCTCCACCACCCAAGGAAGTGCCATGTGGTGGTGGAAGGGCAAAATAGCCATCTGGCTCCCGAAGCTGTCTGAGGGAGCGTGACCCAGCCTCCGTCTTAAAAAGGTTGAGAACCACTGGATTAGATAGTTGTGAGTAGTGGGTGTTTGGAGAGAGATAAATCTACACCAAAGAAATTCTACCTTATATTTATATGGATGTCAGAAGCCCACAGTTGGAGAGGGGAATTTCAATATATATTTACATTAGCACCAGACTTTATGACTGGTATATACAGAAGGCAATCATAGAACTAAATTGATGACATTACAAAATTAAAAGTTACATATAAAGTAAAGAGATCATGTAAGACCTTATCTTTGCAGACTTCACTTTTTGGTGACTTCACTGTCCCCAGATTGTTCCAATCTGTGAGAGTAAAGGCACATAAAATCAAAATAATCTTGAGTGGGTTAACTCTTTCCATAGACGTATTAAAATGAGTACAAGAGGCAAATGTCAGTCAGTGTTTTGATATTGTCATCTCTACATGGTCATATGTGATACAAAGGAATTATCTTGAAGATAGCAAAAACCATCATGCTCTAATGAAAATTCTTGATTTTTGAATTGTTGCCTTCTGCAAAAAGGTGGCACTGTGTCAAATAGAAAGCAATTGTAACATTGCTTGTAACAATTGTAATATTGGCATAACTTTCTTGTGTTAGACAAATGATTGTGTTGTTCCATATAAAAAGACAGTATCTTGATGTATCTTTTGCTTTACTAATATCAAAATTAAATTGCAGTTGTTGTGAAAGGCAAAATAATCATGGCCATCTCAATGAAGCCAGATAGAACTGAAGGAAGAAGGAGTTAATTTCAACAGAAAGCTATAATTAAACATACTAAGTGAAGTTTGTATGAAATTATAAGGGAGCACATTTCAATTAGAAAGATGCCTTCAAAACACAGCCAAATAAAAATGCCCAAAGAAGTAGAAAACATTTTAATAGGGATTTGGGGGGAAATCATCTGACCCAGATAGAATCCTGGATTTTTAGACTTAATGATACTAAAGCTTATAAAATATTCAACAAAGTAAATCAACATTTGAAATAACTAAGCTCAGCTTTAATCCACACAGTTCTATATATCTACATATAACATTGAATTTCTACATTTGCTTATTTAGGTTTTGGCATTTTCATTAGAAGTGGCAAATGTCATCCACTGTATTAAAAGTACAATTCCTTACCATAGCGAGTTTCAACAAATTTTTAATTTTCTCCCTTGTTGTATCCTGGACCATGCATTGGTTGCAGAATGATATTGTGGTTTGCAAGAGTTCTTCTGTAAGGTACATCTCGTAAATGAAACAGAACCTTTCAAATGTCTTCAAGCTGAGATTTAAGCGGCTTAGCAAATCCTCCAATACCTGCTTTGTGCTAAAATTACCAAATTGCTCTCAAGGATTTGCCAATGAAAGTAAATCCAATAAAATCTATACGTCACAGGAGCTGTTACACTGCCCTCTAAATCTCTGATTGGGTATTAAATTTGTATGGTTACAAGACCAATGCTCAGGAAACATTTCTTAGTTAGAGCTACAGATTTTTCTGGATTATATAGCTTTCTATCTACTACTACTACTACTACTACTACTACTACTACTGCTACTACTACTTCATCTTTTTCTTCCATATCCATCCAAATATTGGCGATCCTCTTGGCGATCTGCCATGAAGACTGTCCTGAGAATATAATGCAGTGGCTTTTCATCTGCCTTCTGCATCGCAACATGACACCTGTACCACTGATCCATTTCCGCAAGTCTCTTTCTGGTCCTGAGCCCTTTTGGCATTCAAAGTCCTCCTCAGCCCCAGGCCATTATTAATGAAACTGCTGCCCTCCATCAGGATGGATTTAAGTAGATTTAATTCATTTGGGGACTCTCAATCTTCCCTAAGGACTTCACCACCAAAGGCCATTAGTCCTCAGGGTTGACAGGTTCATTAACCGCCACCTGACACTCAGCACTGAGTCACTGGCAGTATTGTTGTTGTTCAGTCGCACAGTGGATTCCGACTTTTTATATATATATATCCAAAATTTTCCTCCAGCACCACATCTCAAAGACATCTATTCTTATGTGCTCAGCTTTCCTAATGGTCCAGCTCTCACAACCATACATTACCACCGGAAATACCATTGCTTTGACTATGCAGACTTTTGTTTGCAAGGTGATGCCTCTTCTTTTATCTATGTTCCCCAAATTTCTCATAGCTTGGCTCCCAAGAAATAGTCACCTTTTTATTTCATGGCTGCAATCACCATCTGCAGTGATCTTGGATCCTAAGAATGTAAAGTCTGTCACTTCTACTTCCCCATCTATTTTCCAGGGACTGATAGGGCCTGTTGTCATTACAGTACCTTGGTTTTCTTGATGTTGAGTCTCAAGACAGCTTTTGCACTTTCTTCTTTCAACCTAGGCAAGAGCTTCTTTAGGTCTTCGCTGGCAGTATGGTCTACTCTATAACCATAGCAGGATAACCTGGCCAGACTGTTATAGCTTTCTATGTGTGAGAATAGGATCCCTGGGTGGCTTAGTGGTTAAGACACTGAGCTAGAGATTGGAAGGTTGGGTTTTGATACCTGAGAGCTGGACTTGGGGACAATGAAGGAGCCTCATTCAGGCGTCCCCTAAAAATCTTTTCAACACAGAGTAATCTCTGACATGAAATTATTATTATGTGTGAGAATATCTCTTCACTCATAAGGTATTACTGTAAATACCCGAAGAAAATTTGATTGTGCTTTTTGATAGTACTGTTTCCATATTGCCATTATATTTTTATTTCAGGTGGAAAAAAACAATAAATAGCTGAGCAAATCTTTATTTATGAGATGCCCATGGGAGACTATAAGATACAGTATAACAAGAACAGTGTTAGAGTTATTATATTTGAATATAGTCACAGTGAATATAAACTACTAATTTTAAAATTATAATGCTTGTTCTGAAACAAAACATCATGCTATATTATGTGTTTTTCTAGACAAAAAGAGGCTGTGTAATATTGAAGAACCCAACACCAATTTCAGAGTGTCCTTTTAATTTTCCAAAGATAAAATAATGAAGCTAGATGTGTGTGAAGACAATTCATGCATGATGTTATAAATTATTAAAAAATACTTGAGTAGGCTGATGTACTATAGCCTTTCCTCCTTTCTCTTGCATGCTGTGAGTTCAGTAATATAGCTCAGTAATATAGGTGTGCTGTGGTCCATTGGGTTGCAAAGGGTTGGCTGAACAACAACAATTAAAAGATAAAAGAAGGATAGTAATTTACAAGGTATAGATAGTTTGGCATGTCTGGTTTTCTTGGTGTATTTCATTTATGAAAGTGTCAAGAAATGAAACATACCTACACAATTTGACAAACTGTATACTGGTTATCGTAAAAGTTACTATTTCTTAGACCAGCATTCCTTTTGTTCCTTGCCATCAGCTCAAACACCAGCCATATAGGACTGCCATGCACAAACAGTCCAGACCAAGACCAAATCATTCATGAAAGAAGACTAGCATTTCTTTTTTAATTCTTTTTTTTTCTGAAAGGGCTCTAAGAAGTTATGCTTTTGATTTTTCAGCCCCAAATACACCTAGAGATCAGTTTTGTCACTGTGTAGCAATATGAAATGACCGGACTTCAGACATTCAAATTCCATTTCAGAAGATCATAATGTAAGTGTATGGAAATTGATTGATGGTTTTGAAACAAGTACATGGCTTCTCCAAAGACCAACAACCAAAAGAAGCATTGACTAATGAGATTGACAGGGGTTCCCAAACCTGTGGCCCATGAGCTGGCCCCAGCCTGCAGCATCAATTAATCCGGTCCACAGTGAGGATCCTGCCACCGCCACCAGAAGTACCAAAAATGTACTAGAAGCACGGCAGATGGGGAGAAAACACACCAGAAGTGCCACAGACATGGCAAAAACAGCTGGAAATGCGGCAAAAATGCATCGCCTTTGCTCCCGCCGCTAACAGAAGTGGTGGAGACAGTGGGAGGAACCACACCTCCGGCCTGCAAATCTGTCCGAGAGGGCATGGTACAGCCTGTGGCAGGAAAAGGTTAGCCACCCTGGTTTATAATAACAATTGTATACCATCAAGTCAATTCTGAATTATGGTGACCCTTTCCAGAGTTTTCTAGGTAGGAAATATTCAGATGTAGTTTGCCATTCTTTTCATCTGGAGGCATGTTAAGACTGCACAGCTTACCCATGGCTCTACTGGCTGGCTTTTCTCTTGGGAGACACAGTAGGGAATCAAACACCCAGCCTATGGGTACGCAGCCAGATTCCTAACCCATTGAGTCATTTAGCCAGCTCTGATATGCTCTAAATTGAGCAGATATTTGGAGGGGCCACCCCAAAAAGGTCCAAATCAATCCTAGGCAAGAATGTCAGTGTGAGGGGCAATGTGATAGCATGATTTTGAAGATGGGATAAGCTAATAATTGACCTCTGGATCTTATTTGAGTGATGAGTTAAAATGCAGTTGGACTGCTTCATGCTAGGTTCTTTGTTTCATGGCTTTTATGGGTCAGAAGAAAAGAACTGTGGAAGAACTCACCAAAAGGTGCCTTCATTTTAGCAGTTTTGTACCTGGGCTAGACATGGAAGAAGAAGTGAAGAAAGAGCTTGACAGTTTAAGGGGGCTGAGCTTTATTGCTTAGTCCAGGAGTTCTCAACCTTTTTAAGCCTGGGGCCCCCGAGTCACTCTCCCTCAGACAGCTTCAGGGGCCGGATGGCCATTTTGCCCTTCCTCCACCACATGGCACTTCCTGATGTGGTGGAGGCAGTGGTGGTGGGGCCACATGAAACGGTGCCATGGGCCACAGGTTGAGAACCCCTGGCTTAGTTTATTTACACTGGCTGTTTGGGTGAGCTTTTGCTACATGGAACGGAGTCAAAATAATGTACCTTAACGCTGAGCAGAAACACTCCCTCCCCCAAAAATATATATATACAGTAGTACAGTAATACCTCATACAATGTCCAAACTTGGTTCCACACATTTGGACTTTATACGGATTTGGACTTTGTATGAGGCATGCAAAATCCTAGCCATGATGCCTCATACAACGTCCAAATCCTTGCTGCAATGCCTCATACAACGTCATTTCCATAGAGATACATTGTACTGTAACAGCACAGACTTCAGGGCAAAGTCAAGGAAACAGACAGGAAACCTACAGAACTTTAAGAAATCATTGTCTAAAGGCTAAATACATTACAAAAACATGTCAAACAACCCTGATTGTCCAAGAACCCAAACAATGCTGCAAAAAACCCAGGAATGCTTCTAAAAATTCTGACGAAAAAATTCAAAAAAATCCAAATTTGTGCTCAAAACCACTCCTAAACACTCTTTGCCTCATGCAAAACCCACAAGACCAATGCACGCATGTGTCCTGCCTTTTATACTGCCCAGGCACAATGCAACCTGGGGAAAATCCCAATGCCTCATACAAAGTCGCAGTGACTTTGTATGAGGCAACTTTTTTCAAGGAATTAGGCGATGTTGTATGAATTCGATGTTGTACTAAGCCGACTTTGTATGAGGTATTACTGTACCTCATACAATGATTTTAATCCGTTCCGCAGGGTTCGTTGTTGTACAAAACAACTGCTATCAACGTATAGCAATGTTCCCTATGGGATGCATCATACAATGATTTTTTTAAAAAAAAAATTGCTAAATGGTTTTTCCCATTGAAAAATTGTTGTATGTTTTTTTTCCATAGGGAAAATTGTTATGTGGGACGCCATTTCCACCCCAAAACCTAATTGTTCTGCAATTTCATTGCTATACAGGGCAATTGTTATTTGAGGTCTCACTGTATTTTAAGAGTCTTCGTTATAATTCCTGTCTCTTGATATATTTAAAGTGCCCTCATTTTAGCGCCAAGAATGAGGCGAGGGGCCCTCTTGGGAAGAGGAGGGCGCGGTTTTCGGCGCCCTGGCGCTGCTCATTCGTGCAGCGCGGAAGCTTCCCGCCCTTGGTGGGTCTGGCGGCTGTTCCGGTGCCTCCGCCATTCCTCGGCCGGTGCTGAACGGACAGCTCCCCGCGCCCGGCCCAAGAGCCGCACCTGCTTCCCTGAGCAAGGATTCATTTCACACACACACACACACAAAAAGCACACTAGTCCCCTGCTGCCCCCCCCCCCGCTTCCCTTGGAAAGAAAGAAAGAGGGGGCCAGAGGCGGCCAGTAGGGTCCGTCCACAGAGAAAAAAAAAGGCGGGAAGTGCCTTCCTCTAATCCCTGCCTCGGCCCCGCGGGTTTGGAGCTCCCTTGGCTGCAGCCCGGGGAGCCCCGGGGCTCTTGGGAGGAGCTCTTTTTCCTCTCGCCTGTCGCTGGGCAGAGCAGGCTCGGCGCCGTCAGGGGGCGAGCACTTCCGTGTCAGCAGCTCACCACGCCATGTGAAAGGGGGCCCACCCTCCCGGCTTCCTTGCTCTCTCGCCTCTCCCCTACCACCTCCCCCCATTTTCATCAGGGGGTGGGGCCGTTGGCCCTGCTCGCCGGTTCGATTCCCCGTCCAGGCCTCCCTCCCAGCACTCCTCGAGTGTGGGTGGCTGGGGGGGGCGGAAGTGGGGGGCGCCTGGAAGCCGGCGAGTGGGTGTGGGTGTGTGGGTGTGTAGGTGGGTGTGCGCGCCCCTCTGCGGGCTGTGCGCGCGCTTGTGCGTCTCTCTCTCTCTCTCTGTGTGTGTGTGACATTCCCCCGCCCCGTCCCTTTGTATTTGATTTCACGTGTCTCGGCCAGCCAGCGAGCCCTCCGAAGGGGCCGGAGGGAGGGAGGGAGGGAGGGCGAGCAGCCACGCCGCCGCTGTCTTCGGCCCCGGGAAGAGCGAGAGCCTTCCTGCCTTCGCCCCCGCCCCCGCCCCACCCCACCCCCGATCCCGACCTCCGTGGCGGCGGCGCAAAGGATCGCTTGCCATGGCCGAGCCGCGGAAAAGGACGTCGTGGAACACCGAGAACGACCTGCCGGTGTACTTGGCCCGGCCGGGCACGACGGCGCAGACGCCCCGGCAGAAATACGGCGGCATGTTCGCCGCGGTGGAGGGCGCCTACGAGAACAAGACCATCGACTTCGAGGCCTACAGCGTGGGCAAGAAGGGGGGCTCCCGCACCCCACGCAGCGGCAGCCGCCACGACATGATGCTGCTGGACGGCGGCGGCGGCGGGGACAACTACAGCGAGACGGCCAGCGACGTCAGCGAGGTCTCCGGCTCGGCGATCAGCTCGCCCGGCGGAGAGAAGAAGGACTACAAGGCGCCCGGCGTGGAGATCAGGTACTCCCTCGGGAAGGAGACGCTGCTGCTGCAGAGCCCGGACAATGGGAAGGTAAAGGAAAGGAAGGAGGAGATCGGCTGGTGTGTGTGTGCGTGTGCGTGTGTGCGTGCGTGCAGTGGTGTATTGACCCACAGGGATACAGGGACTCATCCCAGCGAATGGCGCCCCCCAGAAGCAGGTAGAGGTAATGGGAATGTATGGGATTTCTACCCCCCCATCCCCCCAATAGGCACCCCCATCACTTCCTGCCCACCGCCCTCATAAGGTGTCCAGCACACCCCTCTGTGTGTGTGTGTGTGTGAGAGAGAGAGAGACCTCTGTGTGTCTGTGTGCGTGAGAGAGAGAGGGAGGTGTGTGTGTGTGTGTGTGTGTGTGTGTGTGTGTGTGTGAGAGAGAGAGAGAGAATGAATGGCTGGACAGGGGGGTGGCTGAGACCACATGGCATGCCCCCACCCCCAAAGGCGATCCAACCCCCACACCTATCCCCTCCAGGGCTGTATGCAGAGGGGGCCAGCCCCCCCCAGCTAACAGCCCACCCCCAATTCCCCCATGTTGCCAATGTTATATATGTGAGTGTGACATTGCCACCCCTCCTGAAAATTTTTCCCCTCCTGAAAAAAAATCCCCCCCCCCCTAATCTAGAATCCTGGCTACAGCCCTGAATGCCATCCGGACACTCTAACTATCATCCCCCACTGCAGTGCTCACTGCAGCTTTCTTGCCAGCAAAGGAGACAGAGGTCAAAAGCCAACAGCATTTCACTTCCTTAGTAAGACGAAAACTGTGGGAGCAGGGATTTGCCTAAAAAATCACACCACCACCATCCGTCCCTATGGCTGAACCTCCACCTTGGCATAGCCAATAAATCCAACCCAGAAGGAAGCTGGCTTGGTTTCATTGTGAGGGGGACACATGTCAGGCCACCCTAGGCATTGATGAAGGGAATGGGTGGGGAGAAATAAAGGATGAGAGCAGGAGCCCAAAGGTTGCCAGTCTTGTAAATTGGAAAAGTTTAAAGCCCTGTGTAGTCAGGCCGTTCTTTTGAGAAGTACTGCTGTGCAGCTTCAGTTTTGCTGAGCCAGCAATGGCATCTTTGTGTTCTGCTTGACCTTTCCTTCAAACAAATTTTAAAAAAAAGCTCAGCAGTTTGCTAGTTTTACTGGCAAGCAGTGCAGCTTCTGTGAAAGAAGTCACTGGAGCAGCACAAAGACCCAGGGTTTTTTGGTTAGGGTTCAGAGGAGGGACTAATGAGCTGAAGAAGAAACCCACTAGGTTGGCTGGCTAATAGTCATTTGTCAAGTAGACAAGCCATCCATTGGTATCGTCGCATACAAGACTGACCCAGACCTCCTAGGCTAGTGATGGTGAACCCTGGCATGCCAGTTGTTTTTGAACTTTACTTCCCAGAAACCCTGATCAGCAGGAGTGCTGACTTGGGCTTCTGGTAATTGAAGTCCAAGAACACCTGGAGTGACGAGGTTCACCATCATGGTTCTAGGCCCTCTCTCCTATGGCACTTTGACATATTTAAATATTTGTGATTGTACCTCCACCTCAGCCCTGAGTAATATGCTTTGGATCTGTTTAAAATCAAAAGGCTTTTAAAGTATTTGATCGGAACTGAAAGCTTTTGTCTGAGTGCCACTGAAATAAATAACAACACATTACCATGCTTCAGGAAAATGTGCTAAAGGTATGTGGAGTTGATCAGTCTCCAACTCCACTTCCAAATAATTGCTGACAAAAAGGAAGATCACAGAACCTTTTAGGCCAGATTTCACCTCTGGAGCAGTTTGCTGCTTTGGACCCTTTAGAAAACCAAAATATTTTCAATGCCAGAATTGGTTCCTAAATACCATCCTATTCCAAGCTGACCACTGGAAGTAGATTCAGGACACATATTAACATCTCATAGTGCCCTCTTAGAACTGAAGCCTACTCCCATTAGTGAAACTTAGAATAGAAAGATGAAAAACAGCATCCCAGAATCTGCTCACAAAAAAATGACTGTGCCCCACACCATGTACTTCCCAAACACTTAGGCTTCATTGGCCCTTGATGTGTTAGTGTTTTTCATAACTGTTGTTTGCATTCAGAGCTGATGCTGCTTTCCATGGAGGTATCTCAGGACATCCCATACAATTGATTCAGATTATGTAAGACTGATTTACTCTATAGATCATTTTTCCAGAAGGTTAACCTCACTGGTTCCTAAGTTTGCTTCACATTTATAAACAAACAAACAAATAAATGCCACCAAGTCTATTCTGACCTATGGCATCTCTACAAATTAATTACTTCAAAAAGATTCTGCTCAGAGCTTTTCCTAGTGTTATTGTTTCTTCCAGTGAATTTTGTTTTTCAAGATATGGCCAAAACACAATAGTCTCAGTTTTCTATTTCTCTCATATGCAGAGAGGATTTTTGTCTCCTCTTTTCAGAATGGATAAGAACATCACAGCGTACACTCATGCAGAGATAGTGACTGAGCATTGGTTTTCAAGTGCTGTATCAACATTGATAGTCATTATCTTTTTCCTTTGCTGTGGGCATAATTTACAATGTATAGGGAATGCATGCACTTTAAAAGCTTTTTAAAATTTCCATTAAGGCAAATTCTGTGTTTTTCCTCACCTTGGTATCCCATACATTCATTTTTATTCTAGCTGTACCACCTCTTTGTCTTTGAGATCCTATGCCATCCAGTTCACAGAATTCTGACAGAGAAAAAGACAAGTTTTAATTGGCTCCGATGCTTAAGGATGGGTTTCTTATCTAGCACCTTGAGTCTGAGCTTGGAACTGACTATGCTGAAGTGACAGCATTAGGGTAGAAGACAAGTCCCTGGTTGTGGGACACAAATTACTAATACCAACTAGCTTTGATGACATTACTCTGTCATTTGTGTAAAAGACAAGCAGAAGATGACAAGGCTACATGAATTAGCCCACAAGGTGACTTGACTACCAAGGAGGATGCTCCTGCTCTTATCAGGATCTGGAGAGGTTAGGGGTGTGAAGTGAGTGTGGAAGAGGCATAGCTTTCCAGAGGATACATACTTATTGATTGTTTGTGTCTTCACTTGCTACTGTATTTGTTCAAAGTGATTCTGCTGGCTTCTTAAGCACCCACCACCAAGAGGAGAGTGGGATGAACATGGTGTGATGGTCTGCCTGTTTTTCTTTGAGTGCCGTATCCAATTCCAAATATTGGCTACCCTTATGACAATCAGCCATGAAGATTGTCCTGGGGACAATATAATGCAGCGGCCTAGCATTTACCTTCCACATTGCGGCACTCAGACCACTGATCCAGTTTCACAGTCACTTTTGGCACACAAAGTCCTCCTCAGCCTCAGGCCAGTATTGATGAAGCTGCTGCCCTCCATCAAGAGGGATTCAAGTGGGATTTAATCCATTTGGGGATCATCACCCCCCCCCTCCAGGCTGTTAATCCTCAAGGTTATCAGGTTCATTAACCTCTGCCTGGAGATTGGCACTGAGTCGCTGGCAGAAGGGTCTACTCCAGTGATGGCGAACCTTGGCACTCCAGGTATCCCTAGACTTCAATGACCAGAAGCCCAAGTCAGCACTCCTGCTGATCAGAGCATCTGGGAATTGAAGTCCAAGAACACCTGGAGTGCCAAGGTTCGCCATCACTTGTGATTGTACCTCCACCTCAGCCCTGAGTAATATGCTTTGGATCAAAATGATTTTGATTTTGATTTTAAACAGGCTGGCGTGCCAAGGTTCTCCATCACTAGCCTACTCTATTGCCATCGCAGGGTAGCCTGGCCAGACAACCCAGCATCATGCTCTATTTCATGACACCCTTGGGCATTTCCACTCAGAGCTGTGCCCAAGTCAAGAAGGAGTTTGGGCGCACAGGCTGTTTCCTTTCTCTCATCTCCGCCACCCAGGGGCGCCTTTCCTTCCCTACACCAACTGAGGTAAAGGATTCCCTTGCTCGAACGCCTGTCCTATCCGACTCTAGGGTGCAGTGCTCATCTGTTTCGAAACCGAAGAGACAGCGCTGTCTGCTTCTGCAGACCTTTCCGTGGGTCACGTGGCAGGCATGACTAGACACCGGAACGCTGTTTGCCTGTTCCCACCGAAGTGGTCCCTATTGATCTACTTGCAATGTCTTGCTTTTGAACGGCTAGGTTGGGCAGGAGCTGGGACAAAGACGGGAGCTCATTCCGTCCTGCAGTCTTCGGGAATCGAACTGCAGTACGGGTGGTGTGTGAGTGAGTGAGGTGTAGGGGGGGTGGGCGTATTCCGGCCGTGCCAGTATTGTAGGCCTGAGGCGCGATCATTGGGGGGGGGGAGAGAGAGGGAGCCAAGGAAACGCTTCCTGGGTAGCCGGTTGCACTCGAGGAACAAATCGGGCGCCACGCTCTCTCGTAGGCCGCCGCGCTCGCCTCGCCCCACCGGCCGGGCGCCCTCCACGGATCGCCACAGGCTCCCAAGTAAGCCGCCGCTTTGTTGCCATGTCGGCCTATCAGGGCAAGAAGAGCATCCCTCATATCACGGTGAGCAGCAGCAGCAGGAGGGACGCCGCCGCCTCAGGGGCCGGCTGGCCGGGTTGGGCCAGTTATGGCGGGAGGGGGGGCGTGGCCCGCGACGCGTGTCGGAGCTCTGCGGGGTAGGGGGGGCGGGAGGGGCGGGGGGGGGTCCCCGCGCTGGCCCTTGTGGCGGGCGGAAGGCGGTGCTCAAAGCGTACGGAGCAGAAGTGAACAAAGAAAGGACGTCGAGTGGAGCCGGGCGGCGCCTTTAAGAGGCAGGGACCTGCCTGCAGGCGCCAGGCCTAGTCGCGCGCCTTTGGCCCCGCCCCCCCCCAGCACCTGCCCCGCCGCCAGCTTGTAGGGCCGTGACGGCGAACCTTGGCACTCCATATGCTCTTGGACTTCAATTCCCAGAAGCCCCCGTGAATCCGCGCGAATGGGTTTGCTGCGATTCATCCAGCCCGCGCCGCCCTCGTCGCTCCCGGAAGCGGAAGTAAAACGCGCCCGGACGGGCGCGTTTTACTTCCGCTTCCGGGAGCGACGAGGGCGGCGCGGGCTGGATGAATCGCAGCAAACCCATTCGCGCGGATTCACGGGGGCTTCTGGGAATTGAAGTCCAAGAGCATATGGAGTGCCAAGGTTCGCCGTCACGGTTGTAGGGTGAGGGAAGCATTGCTGTGAGGAGAGAGAAGCGGCCTCAAGGAGTGGGGGGCTCGAGGAGGGGCATCTGTAAAGAGCAACCAGGAGGGAGACATCAGCCCTAGGCCAAAGGGCATCATCCTCCAGCCACGGCGAGGGGCGTGAAGAGCAGGGGGATGGGGGAGCCCGGCCCACCTAGTAGCCGTCCCGGTAAACCCAAAATGAAGCCACTTTCTTGGCTTTGACGTTTGGCCAAACTTAAGTCTCATCGGCGCATGTTTCTGGCTGCAAATCGGTCTCTCCTCGTTCGCACAGCGTATTGTTGTCAGCCAGCAGCCCCCACTTGAGCATGTTGGTCGTGCATTTACACACTCTAACCCAGTGGTGGGCGCCAGCAGGTTTGCCCCAGTTGTTGCGGGGCCCGGCAGAACCGTAGCAGAAATTCTGGCTGGCCCCGTCCATCCAAGTTTTGAAATACAGTAGTCTTAATTCGGGTCAGGTGCAACACAGAGCTTCCCCCCTGGCTACACCCACCATACCACACCCACAGTGTGGTAGTAAAAAATTTTTTTGAGCCCACCACTGCTCCAACCCTCAGCTTATTCAGGGTCCTCATAGGTGAGGTTGAGTTCCTCAGCCATATCCTCCTTTAGTGTTGTTCCTTGTACAGTGAGCTTCTTCCTCTATCTTTTATTTTGGTTTTGCTCTTGCGTACCCTCAAGACTGTGGTGGCTCAAGTGGCTAAGACGCCGAATTTGACAACTGGAAGGTCGGAGTTCGATTCCCGAATACTGCACGATGGAGTCTCTGTCTCTGTCCCAGCTCCTGCCAACCTAGCAGTTCGAAAGCAAAAAATTGCAAGTACATTGGACCCTCGATTAATGACGCGTTCGAATAGCGTCATTTTCGATTAACAACGCTACGACACTCCCAATGTGATTGTTCGAATAACGACGTTATTCGAATAACGACGGTACTTTTTCCCGTCATTATTCGAATAATGACATCATTATTCAATTAACGACGGTATTTTTCCCGTCGTTATTTGAATAACGATGTTTTTTCCATTATTCGAATAACGACATTATTCGAATAGCGATGCTACTTGGGGAACCAAGTAACATCGTTATTCGATGGTCCACTGTAGATAAATAGGGAGCACTTCGGTGGGAAGGTAAACAGCGTGCTGTGCACTGCAGTGCCTAGTCATGCCTGCCACATGTCCACAGAAATGTCTGCAAACTCACACTGTGCTGGCTTTTTGGCTATAAACAGAAATGAGTACTGAACCCTAGAGTCAGATATGACTGGCTTTCGAGCAAGGGCAACTTTTGCCTTTATCTTACCCTCAAGAATGTTTGTTCTTGCCATAAAGCTCTTCTTGGATCTGAGCTGGCGGACTTGAAGTTCATATCTGTTCAGAGGATGTCGAGGGTCATTCTCTTGCTCAGCTCTCTCGGCATCCACTTCTACTTCTCTCCTTATCTTAGGTGGAGCAGTACCAACAAGAGGGTATATTTTCTCAACTGGTGTAGGTTTGAGCCATCCTGTTACTATAAGTCACTAAACCCAGCTAGTAGCTGGTGATGCTCAAGAGCTGTTTCCAGGCCAGCGGCTCGTGGAGCGCTGCAGGGTTGCATGTAGGAAACTTTGCCCCAGGGCACTGAAAGGGAGAGAGGGCAGCAAACATCGATAGCTACATTTGCTGATGAATGTTAGGAACATGCATGACAAGGCCGCCTGGCCTCGCTCAGCTTGCCTTCATTGTTCATTTTAACATGTAAGCTTTCTTTTTCTCTTGGGGAGAAGACATTTTCATTCTCTTCTTCCATGAGAGAGGGCTTGAGTCCATGTGTCAGGGTGAAGTGGGTGGGAGTTGATGCAAAGTGCCCCAAGTGTCAAACTGCTACAGTTAGTGAAAACCAGAGTCAGGGGTAAAAACGGATGTTCACACAGAGAAGGAGACCAAGGCAGGCAAGCAAGCATTCACACATACACATAGAAGCCAGCATTTATTCAGCGTTTATCCCTTAGCCTTATCCGTCCAACCAACAACTCTGTTGAGAAGCAGAGATAAATATTTTGCTTCCAAATTTGAAACACTCCCTCCTGGCACTGTTTTCCCTGCATGCCCCAATTGGTTTATTCATTCATACTCATTCTTCCACAGATGGACCCACACAAAGTAAGAGGCTGTTAGGCATTTGGCAGGTGTGGATGGCAGACCCAACACTTTTGGTAAAGAGGCAGGCATGAGCAGGTTGACCAAGGGTAGCCTGAACAGGAGGAATGGCAATGCTCCACTTGCCTTAATGGACTAATGCCCATAGTTGTTGTCTAATCAAGGGGAGTCAAGCTAAGAGCATCTTATATGTTAAGGAGTAACTTTCAGATATGGCTCAAGTCAACAATTCAGAAGTAGCTTCCAGCCTGGCCAGGTTATCCTGCTATGGTAATAGAGTAGACCCTACTGCCAGTGACTCAACGTCTGGTGGCATTTAACTAAGCTGACAACCCTGAGGACTACCAGCCTTGGGTGATGAAGACCACAGGGAAGGGTGATGGTTTTCAAGTGGATTAAATCCCACTTGAATCCATCTTGATGGAGGGCAGCAGCTTCATCAATACTGGCCTGGGGTTGAGGAGAACTTTGTGTGCCAAAAGGGCTCAGGAGCAGAAAGTGACTCGTGGAACTGGATCAGTGGTACAGGTGTCATGCTGCAATGTGGAAGGCAAATGGAAGGCCACTGCTAGTGAGTTTCAATAATCAAAATACATGAAAGTATGGTAAAATTAATTAAATTTTAGCGCATCTCATTCTGATGCGGTCTTGGGACCCTCGTGGTCATTGACTCGAGTATAAGCTGAGCCCTTTTGGGGGCTAAAAACTCGGCCTATGCTTGAGTATATACGGTATATAGATTCATCACAAGATGTGGTGATGGGGTGGAGGGGAAGGTTGTTGGAGTATGTTGTTAGCTCCTGTTCCTGAAGGGTGTGTGTGATTTATTGGTGTGTCCTCCATCCCCCCCCCCCGATTATGATAGAAAAGAGTGGGGGGGGGTTAATTTATACCTCACAAAAATTCTTCAAGACTGCTTCCTATTCTAAAGGTAGAGGCAAGATATACTCTTCTCAGCTGGCATCATTATTTATGATTATCTACTAATAGATTGATGCTTGTCTTTTGTAAATTTGTGAGGAATCTAGACAGTGTAAAGGAAGTAAATTTTTAGAAAAGCAAATACAATGACACACAGATGAAAATTCTGTCCATCGCATAAGCCCCAATGTAACTTTCCATCCACCCTTCCCTAGTTAACAAAGTCCTTCTGCAACAGTTCTTGGTTGTGCGTGTGCATGCTGGCTGAGAATTGTAACAGAGGTGCTTTGTTTCATCAGGAATGGAAGGAAAGTTACGATTTGGCTAACAACATGAACAGGATTTCAGCCACTGAAGCTATCCTTACCCGAACACTGGTAGGATGATGGATCGGATCCCAACCTCTGCTTCCTGATATTGGTGGAATGCATCTGCTACCACTGCGTGCCAACGGTTATGCTTGATGCTTCTAGTTAATCCAGCTTTTTATTTCCCTGCCAAGGATTAATTATTTATAATTTTGTGTGAGTTGTGTGACCTAATTTCCCCCTCTTTCTTTCACTGTTTCTATTTTCCCCTCCCTTCAGAGTGATCGCCTACTCATTAAAGGTGGACGAATTATCAATGATGACCACTCTTTCTATGCAGACATCTACCTGGAAGATGGGCTCATAAAGTTAGTTCTAAAATACTGAACTTTTTTTTTTTTTGCATGTCTGGTGCTGTAAGAGAACATGCAATACTATATTACAATTTTCTAGGCTGTATCTAGGCTGTAGCCATCTGTAAAGAACTAAGTACAGTATAGTGAATGTTACAATTCCGCTTTTAGTCTTTACTGATGTGAGATGCCCAGATAGTTAGAAGTAGCATAAAGTTTGTATCTAGCACAGAAAGTGGTAGACTTTGGACACTTTGAGTCAAAGAGTTTCCATTAACCACGATGTAAAGGAGGTAGTCTGTTTTTATATCCTTTTTAATGAATAGCACTGGAAGTAAATCAATACAGTATGTGGAACTGTCTCTTCTTATGATGTGCAGTTTTACATTCAATGTATGTGACTATGAAATGATGGTGTGCTATATTTACCCTGGTCTCAGGCCAATCAAAGAATGGTGCAGTATATCCTTGTCCCTTAATACAGGTGCGGCCTCTCTCCCAGTTAGCTTTTCTTTGTATGTAATATGCAGTGATTTAATGGTTAAGATGCTGAACTTGTCAACCAGAAGGCCGGCAGGTCAGCGGTTTGAGACCCAAGTGCTGCATGATGGAGTGGGCTCCTGTCTCTGTCCAGCTCCTGCCAACCTAGCAGTTCGAAAGCAAGAAATTGCAAGTACCGGTAGATAAATAGGTACTGCTTTGGCAGGAAAGGCAACTGAGTTCCATGCACTCTGGTGTCTAGTCATGCCTGCCACATGACCATAGAAACGTCTGCAGATGCAGACAGCGCTGGCTAGTTGGCTGTAAACGAAGATGAACACCACCCCTAGAGTTGGACACAACTGGCTTTTGAGCAAGGGAGACCTAATATGCAGAGTCATACTCTGATGCCTTAGGCCCATGATGGCCAATCTTGGCACTCCAGGTGTTCTTGAACTTCAATTACCAGAAGCTCAAGTCAGCAGTTCTGCTGGACAGGGCTTCTGGGAATTGAAGTTCAAAAACACCTGGAGTACCAAGGTTTGCCATCGCTGCCTTAGGCAGTATATTACCATCGGGACTAGGACTGTTATAAATCTATGATGACCTTGGTGGTTAGTGAATCCTGAGTGTCTTGAAATATACATTTGCCTTCAAGGCTTAATTTCAGATTAAATACATATCCAAGCAGTAGTTTTGAGTGGAGGAGGTGGCAAAAACTGCTCTGGTAACTGTGACATTTTCCAAGTCTCCCTTTCTCTCAGTTTGTGCATGTTCTATGTGCATGCATCAACATTCATGCATGCATCAACATTCAAAGATGGAGGGAGGGTAGGGATACTACTGGGGAGGATAATTTGAAGTAGAAGGCCAGGTGGAAAGGGGAAGTCTAAGCACCAAAGTGCTTTTTTCAAGGAAAGAAGCCTCTGCAATTTTAATCTATGCTCATGTGGTTAATATCGTATGTTAAGCCGTGAAGACTGCTGTTAGTCACTGTTGATGCAGCAGCATTGGAAGGGCCGGTGGTTCGATTTAGATATTTAGTGCAGCTAGAGTATTTGAAGGCTGCAGTATCTATACCTATAAAGGAAAGACATAACCGTACGTGTCCGGCAGGCGTGGCCACACCCCTGTAGCCTATCCCGTAATGCTATGCCCCACAAAATCGGCCCAAACTACTGTGTACGCAGGGGGCATCCACGCGTGGTGGTGGTGGGGAAGCACAGAGCACAAAACGTTCATGGCTGTTAAAATGTCCACCAACAGATCCATGGCTCCTCGCGCCCCAGCCCAGTCTAAATTAAGAGCGTGCACGTGTAACAAAGGTAAAAGCACCATCCCTCACTGGGGACCCAAGGCCACCAGAGGCGGCTGCCGCACCCCTCCAGAAGCTGCTGCACGCCCGCACACCACTGCGTAAGCACTGCCACCCGAGGCACCCTCTGCCTCACCTCAGCCCCACCTCGCCATGAGCGGGATCGCAAGGCTGCCAGAGGCGGCCGCAGCGCCCCTCGTGCCAATGTGGCCTCCGTCTCGCCTCAGCCCCACTGCCCAAGCAAGCCTCCGCCTTGCCATGACTGGGAATGCAAGGCTGCCAGAGGCGGCCGCAGCGCCCCTCATGCCAATGCGGCCCGCCCAGGGAACAATGCCTCCCTGCACGGACAACAGCCTGTCAGCTTCCCTCTGCGTCTGACTATTTCAAAGCCAGCTTCGAAACAGCCAGGCGCAGAGGGAAGGTGGCAGGCAGGCTGCACGGCCACCACACATCCACGGGGCGAAGCTCAGGCAGAAATGCTACCGTAGTTGTTTTATAAAGTGCCAGACCGGAGAGGCTCTCTTATTGTGCCATCTGCCAGAGACTCGCCTCTCTATCACCATAAGGAGGGCCTTCTCTGTGTCTGCTCCGGCCCTAGGGAACCTCCTGCCAATTGAGTTACGACTTCAGACAGAGTTGCTGTCCTTCAGGAAATAACTAAAAATCTGGCTGGCAAAGTAGGTGTGGGGCACGGGTGATGCAGTGACCCCCGCCTGCTGGCTGATATAGCGATATTGCTCCCTCTTTTTTTTAGCTGTTTGGGGTAACTCCTGTAGTATTTTTAATTGAGTTTTTATGGGTTTTAAGTTTTGGATTGTGGTGTTGATTTTAATGTTGTGAGCCACCCAGAGTCATTTTGAGTTGGGCGGCTATATAAATTGGACAAATAAATAAATGCCATGGATGTGGAAGATCACAGTATAGGCACTATTGTCTCTTGATCCAAAGAGACCAATTAATGAATGCTTGAACACTGAACTATATTCATTACTGAGAACAGTGGACATAATGAGACCTTAATTTACTTTAGGTCATGCAGTCTGCAGAAAAGATATAAAAGAAACGTGGTCCTTTTCCTTAGTACATCCGGCATGAGTGCATGTAACCACTTTCTAAGGAAATAATCTGCCTGAGTTCTTTTGCTGCAAAAAATTTTTTTATGCTGATTTAGCAGTAAATTCTAATTCAGGATTGCAGTTTATTTACCACCCTGATTCTAAGCCAGTATTTCCCAACCTTTGATCCTTGGATTTCAATTCCCAAAATCCAGTGTATTGACTTAAGCTGCTGGGAATTGAAGTTCAAGAACCAAAGGTTGGGAAACACTATTCTAAGCCCTCTTCCCATTTTTCACCAGAGTAGCATTGAGCCTCTTCTCAGATATCTAAGTTCTATGTGAAGTTTCCCCAGTAGATCC
This sequence comes from Bradypodion pumilum, assembly GCA_035047305.1. Classification (NCBI taxonomy): domain Eukaryota; kingdom Metazoa; phylum Chordata; class Lepidosauria; order Squamata; family Chamaeleonidae; genus Bradypodion; species Bradypodion pumilum. The sequence goes on from JAWDJD010000005.1 coordinate 82,444,980, forward strand.
CAATTTATCTTTTGCCCACCCTTGATTTAAAAAAACATTATGGCTCAGTTCTGAGATACTGAAACCAAAGTGTCATTTTTAGCAGCTGTGACTGGAGAATGCAATACAGTCAACTGAGATTAAAGAAGCTGGTTTTGAATCTGTTTATCTCATGTTATTCTTTAAGATTACAGATATGTGAAGCCAAAACAATGTCATGTAATTTAATCCCACAGAAGGCAAACAACATACCTTGCTGAAGCTTTCATTAGCAGTTAACAAATCTCTGCTTGGATTTTGAGGTTCTGCTGATTTGGTGTATATACAAAAATCCAAGTATGAACTCACTGATTGCCAATAAGAAGCCTCTGCAAATTGTGCTATTTGGTTTCCATAGGTTAACTAAGCAGTAGGGTTTGGCCATTTTGCATGCTTTATATTTACTTAATGCTACATTAAATACTACAGATGACTGATTAAAATTGATGTTTATATGTGAGATCTTCAATGTTGATGTTAAATGCATAATTTTTTTATTTTCTTCTTAGACAAATAGGAGAAAATTTGATTGTTCCTGGTGGAGTGAAAACCATTGAAGCAAATGGGTTAATGGTTATTCCTGGAGGTATTGATGTCAATACTTATTTGCAGAAGCCTTATCAAGGAATGACAGCTCTTGATGATTTCTACCAGGGCACAAAGGCAGCTCTAGCCGGAGGCACTACTATGATCAGTAAGTAGCACAAATATCCCATCCTTTAAAGTGGATAGGTTGAATATACCAATGCTGACAATAATCACCCTCTAAGAGGTTGCTCTCCTGTTCCATGAGAAGGCAGTGGCACAGCAATGGATTGATTAGGCAGAAGAAAGATCACCAGCTGATGGCCACAAATTGTGTGATTGAGATTGTCTGCACTTTGCAACCTGCACAATTCTGGAGGCATACATTTACATTATGCCAACGTCAACAGATTTCAGTTTGTTTGTGTGTGCATGTGTGCACGCATATGTGTGTGCATGTGTGGCAAGTATAAATACTGTCTGAGTAGGAGAGCATTATATAAATAATAAATTAGCATCTGTCATACCAATAAGCAGATCATGGTACAAATATGCTAATAGGTGTTGGCTCAGGTCTCAGAAGAAGAGAAAAAGATATTTGCCATCTTGAATGAGTAAAATCTAGGGGAAACCTGCCCTATATCCTACACAATTACCCCAGAGTCAGGAGTTATTTTAATCTCAGCTGAGTGGTGGTTTTGAATATATTAAAATGGATAGTCGTCATTGTTATGTGTTTAATGCATTTCCATCCCACTTTTCTTCTGTATTAGAAATCCAGGTGCTTTTCATGAGCTGCCATCCAGTTGACCTCCAACTCACAGCATTGAATAAACTCAAACCTCAAAAGTAACAGCACCTATTCATTCTTATGAATCCCCTCCCAAAAACTCCCCTATAATTATTTTTCCAACCTCCATATTTTATAAGCTTTTCTAGTCCCGCTAGGACTCTTTCTCCACAGAAATCCCATTATGAACCATCAAGTTGTTTTTAGGTTTTGGTGACTTTACTGGGGTTTTCCGGGTATGTGGAATGTTCAAAGGCTTGTTTGCCATTGCTACCTACCCCAGTACATCCCCCTGTCCAAGCTGTGATTTGAACCCTATTCTCCTGGGTCCTCAACTAATCCTTTGTCCAGTATATAATACCGGCTTTAAACAGAAATCCTACTTAATGTAACTTTGCTGGTAGATAATAAATAGTTGTGAAGCACATTGTTTCCTTATAACTTAGGACAGGCTTTCTCAAGGTTTTCGGATGCGGGCCTGACCATGCCTCCTGGACTGCTGATTTGGCCAGTCACGTGGTTCCTTCCACCCGGAAGTGGAAGTAAAATGCATGCCACACATGCACAGAACGTGTTTTAATCCTGATTCTGGAATCGGTGAGGGTGTCGAGGGCCAGATGAATTGGCATCGGGGCTAGGTTTGGCCTGTGGGCCGTAGGTTGAGAATGCTTGACTTAGGCGATTCTTCAGTATTTATTGGAGGCGCCATTCCTGCCATTCCTTGTTTGCTATGTTCTCCTGTCTGGACTGAGACCACCTTTGATCTTTGTAAAACCAAAGACAGTTATTTGCAATAATAACCTATTATAGGGGAGATTTGTAGGAAAGGCATCTTTAAAACCATAAGGGCCACTAAATTTTAAAAGATGTTCAAGATTTAAAAATCAAAAGTCACGATCAATGAATACAACATAGGCTGAAAAGCAAAAATCTTATAATCCACATGAGCTCTAATGTTCGGGTCTCTCAAAAAGTAATACAACTATGTATATGGCAGACAAGGGCAATCTTAGCTCAATTCCATCATCTTTGCCCACCTCTAACTGATCATCACCTTTTTCTTCTTCCGTGTCTAGGCCAGATGTGAAACTGCCAAAATGAAGCCACCTTTTGGTGAATTCATTCTGCAGTTCCCCTTGCCTGATCTAGTGTGAGAAGGATTAGCCAGCAACACAGGGTTGCCGTTACCAGGGTACTCCCAATTGTAGTTCAGAAATACCACACTCTTCGAGGAGGCTCTTTCTGTGGACCCCACCACTCCCACCTGACAAGTCCTGGTTGACTAGAATCAACAGTTGTCATCAAAGAAGGGCATCTCTCTTGAGCAATGTCTCCTGAGAAGCTAGCCACCAAATTTGCCAGATCACTTTGTTACAAGACAAAATAATGGGTTGAAATAAATGCTGAATGATAATGGGTTCTTTGTTTTCATTACAGTTGATCATGTCCTTCCTGAACCTAGCTCAAATCTATTAACGTCATTTGAAAAATGGCATGAGGCAGCAGACACCAAATCCTGTTGTGACTACTCTCTCCATGTGGATATCACCAGTTGGTATGAGGGAATCAGGGAAGAGCTGGATATACTGGTACAAGATAAAGGTTAGTAAAAACTGAGGTACATTGATGGGCTGAAGCCCCTGCAAAAATGTGCTGTTGTTGTTATGTGTCGTCAAGTCACCTCTGACCCATGATGACCCTGTGAGTGAGAGATCTCCAAAATGTCCTGTCCTCAACTGCTCTGCTCAACTCTTATAAACTCAAACCTTTGGCTTCTTGTAGAGAGACAATCCACTCATACTTAGTCTTCCCTTTTCTTGTTGCCTTCCATCTTTCCCAGCATTATCATCTTTTCCAAGGAACCTTGCATTCTCACAGTACTGTATGCTCAAAGAAGGACAGCCTCAGTTTCATTCTTCTGGCTTGATTTGCTCAAGGACTCACTAGCTGGACTTTCTGGCAGTCCAGGATATAAACATCTACTCCAGCAACATATTGCAAATGACCCAGTTTTCCCCTGTCATCTTTCTTTGATGCCCAGCTTTCAAACTTGTACATTATATTTGAGATTACAAGAGTATGGATGGTCTTGGTCTCCAGTGATATACCTTTTCTTCTTCTATTTTTCCCACTACTGCCCTTCTGAGTCTTAATATTCTTTTGCTTTCTTGGCTGTAGTTTCCATTAATATAGCAAGAACAATTACACTTATATACTGCCCCATGGCATTTAGTGCACTCTCTGACCAGTTCACAAATTAATTAGCATTTTGCCCCCAACATGCTGGGTATTCATTTTACCAACCTTGGAAGAATGGAAGGCTGAGTCAACCTTGATTCCTGGTCAGGCTCAAACTCAAAATTTAGATTTACATTCCCTTCGATTTTTTTTGAACCTTCTGGAAGAGACATTTTCTTTTCTTTTCTTTTTGTTCTACTCCATTTCTTCAGAGTGGTTATTGCAATTGTTCTCTTTGCCTCTAGGTGACAGTTGCTAGAAAACTGCATGCAGTTGTTCTGACTCTATTTCTGTCACTTTATTTCTCACCTATCCTATAATTTTAAGTGTTTCTTTCATCATCCATCTTGGTTTTTCTTTTACTTTGACTAATTCTAATATCTTTGGTTTCAGTCCACAATTTTTCTGTTTCACTGTCAGTTGAATTTAGTAATGCAAATCTGTTCTTCATATGGACTTTAAAATCACCAAAAATATTACTTACATAATATTTTGGTACTATGATTCTTTTCGTGTTCTTTTTCAAGTACAGTATATTAAAATATTGAATATTAATAGTTCATGATCAGTAGCACAACCTGCTCCTGGTCTTGTTTTGACTGAAGGAATACAGCTTCACCATCTCTTGCTTCAAATTGTGTAGTTTATTTGATTTCCATATTCTGGTGTCCACATGTACAGTTGACTGCCTGATTGCTTGAAATAAGTATTTGCAATAAAAAGATTATTGGATTCACAGAACTCTATGAGTCATTCTGCTTCATTTCGGTACCTTAGGCCAAATTTTCAAACAGCATTTGGTTCTACTTTGTTTCCTACTTTTCCATTCCAGTCACCTGGTATGTGACCAATTTCTTCTTGGATGTATATATAAAACTTCCAATTTCATCTTTTGCATTGGTAGTTGGAGCATAGACTTGGATGATAATTAAGTTGACAGGTTTTCCGTTAATGTGACTAATATTCAGTCAGAATAGCTGAACTTCATCTTGCCCCAGCATTAGAGCTATACCATTTCTTCTGGGTTTGATATATCTAGAATAGGACACTTTGTAGTTGTCTGATTGAAAATATCCTCTTCCATTCTACTGATACCAACACTGCAAAGTCCATACATTCTTTTTCTTGTTTTATGGTTTCCAGTTTATCTCAATTTATACTTTCCACCTTTACGGTACACATTCCAAATGTGACCACTAGACATCTTTTCAGATTTAATCTAGTTGTGTCATTAGTAACAGAGCTATTTGAATTTGTCCTTTGCTCTTCCTTAGCACCTGACTGAGTACCTTCCAACCTGGGAAGTTCATCTTCCAGCATTTTATCTTGTTTGATTTTGGACTTTCTCATCATAGAGTTTTCAGGATAAGGAAGGTTCAGCAAGGGTTTACCATTGCCACCTACTTTATAGTACAAACAAAAGTTAGCTTGCATGTCACACTGTTGCCTCGTCCACCAGTATCACTTTCATGTTCTTCTGTAGCTTAAAGAGGGTAGACACATCTTAGTCTGGTGTATCAACTGTGACCATTCCACCTTGGGTGACCCTCCTAAGACTCCATGCTTGTAATGGAGTCTGGCCTCCTGTCAGCATTGCTCTCAGTTTCATTGATACAGTGAGACCTCTACACCACACATTAAAGAATGGGATATCTATTACAGTGATACCTCATACAACGTCCAAACTTGGTTCCACAAGTTTGGACTTTGTACGGATTTGGACTTTGTATGAGGCATGCAAAATCCTAGCCGCAATGCCTCATACAACATCCAAATCCTTGCTGCGATGCCTCGTACAACATCGTTTCCATAGAGATACATTGTAGTGTAACAGCACAGACTTCAGGGCAAAGTCAAGGAAACAGACAGGAAACTGACAGAACTTTAAGAAAACATTGTCTAAAGGCTAAATACATTACAAAAACATGTCAAACAACCCTGATTGTCCAAGAACCTGAATAATGCTGCAAAAATCCCAGGAATGCTCCTAAAAATTCTGATGAAAAATTAAAAAAACAAAAACAAAATCACGCTCAAAACCACTCCTAAACACTCTTTGCCTCATGCAAAACCCACAAGAGCAATGCACACATGTGTCCTGTCTTTTATACTGCCCAGGCACAATGCAACCTGGGAAAAACTGTATGCTTCATACAAAGTCAAGCGACTTTGTATGAGGTAACTTTTTTCAAGAAATTAGGCAATGTTGTATGACTTCGATGTTGTATGGTGCGGACTTTGTATGAGGTATTACTGTACTTGAATGTTTGGCTTTCTTTCAACTTTAGGAAGTATAAAGAAACTTCCAGATTTTGTAATGTTTCTACAAAGAAGTAAGCCATATTCGTACACAATCAAAGTTTAGGTAAACAAATATTACAATCCAGTAATATTAATAGGATACAGGATTATTACAAGTAGATTGATTGCCAGTTGATTGTTTTTTGTATTACATTTCTGCCCTAAGATGTTAAATTCAAATTACAGGTGTTAGTTTTGTTTCCAAATGTAAATGTCATTGGATATTTTATTCTTTTGTCATTATGGAACTTTTTTTGTCAGCATGGAAAAGGCCATGATGGTTAATAGGTAGAATAGTCTTCTGTTTAGTTATTTTCAAAAAGGTAGAATATCCTTCTGATCAAAACAAAAGAAAAAAACCCATCTCCAAGGAATAATAAAGCAACCTTTGGGCTAGCCCAGGGCTCTGTAAACTTGGCTCTCCAGATGTCTTTGGACTTCAATTCCCAGAAACCCTGGCCTTTATAATCAAAGTCCAAGAACATCTGGAGAGCCAAGTTTGCAGACCCCTAGGCTAGGCGCCATATATCTTCAGTTAGCAACCTGGTGCCCTCCATAGGTTTTAGATTACAGCTACCATTACTGATACTGTACCTTTAAGCCAGGCTGGCTGGGGCTGATGGGATTTGTAGTCTAAAGCATCTGGAAGACACAACCAGCTAACTGGAGAAATCAAGCCAGGGAAAACATTCCTGGAAATAACTATATGGTTATTAAACTAATATTTTAATTTTCTTTGCCCTCAGAATATAGTACCGATATTTGAGTCAAATTAATATGGCACGCATGTATAGTCCTGGACTGTTAAGTCTTAGTGGAGGTATCCATCCATGTGTATATGACTGACATCTGTCTAATTAACATCAAGAGTGTTAAATAACTATCTTTGTCTACTATATCAGAGGAACTATGTTGAGATAATGTCCAGGTTCAGAATGTTAAAAATATTCTGTTTTATACCATTACTAACTTTTGATTAGCTTACTATCCTGATTAACCTTTTCCCTCCCTCTCCTCCCATAAACAGGTGTTAATTCTTTCCAAGTCTATATGTGCTACAAAGATCTCTACCAAATGACAGATAGCCAGGTAATCTGCTTCATTAACTTGTGAAATTTCTGTATCCACATAGCTCTTCTTACAAGATAAATATTTCTATATTCGGCTAAAGGTGGAGGTGGATTAGATTCCTATGCCATCTTTGAGGCGAAAAGTAGCTTTGAATCAGAATGGACCTTTAGTTTTTTTAAGACTCATGTAATTCATGGGTTTTTGGCAATTTCTGAGAGAGATCTTATTAGACACAAATTATTTGTGTTTACAAAAGAGGGGTGTATGAAATTTTGTGTTTCTTTCATTTTCCCTCCTTTGTGCAACCTTTCTTTCACCCTTCATATGTCAAATTGCATGATAAATTTTTCATCAAATAGTATTGTGAGGGCAATCAGTAAGGTAAAGGTAAAGGTTTCCCTTGCTCGAAAGTCAGTCGTATCCGACTCTAGGGTGCAGTGCTCATCTCTGTTTCTAAGCCGAAGAGCCAGCGTTGTCTGCTTCTGCAGACGTTTCCGTGGTCATGTGGCAGGCATGACTAGACACCGGAGCGCACGGAACGCTGTTACCTTCCCACCGAAGTGGACCTTATTTATCTACTTGCAATTTCTTGCTTTCGAACTGCTAGGTTGGCAGGAGCTGGGACAAAGACGGGAGCTCATTTCCATCCTGCAGTACTCGGGAATCGAACTGCTGACCTTCCACTTCCCAGTCAGCGTCTTAGCAACTTGAGCCACTGCAGTCAGTAGCCAATCAGAATGTCCATGGGCAGTATGGATATGGAGTCTTAAAAGGGCCTAGAACGGTGCTCCTTGCCTTAGTCATTCCTCATAAGACAATTCTGTGCTGAATTCCTGGTGTTCTCCATCTCAGATTGTTGTCTTCCTGCCTGTGCCTTCTTTTCTCTCCCCCCCCCCCTCCAAAAATAAAAAATAAAATAAAAAAATTATTTTTTTTCTTGATGGAAGGAGATTTTTCCTCCATTTCTTTGGATATACTGCCAGGCAGCCTGCCTGTGCCAGATTCTTCCTTGGGATTTTTAAAATTCTCCTTGATTTTTGAGGGAGTTCTCCCTTTTTCATTTATTTGTTGTTTGTTTATTGTTGTTATTGTGAATGTTTTCTTTCCTGGATTATTTTTGCTAGTTCCTGGCCTGCCTCCTACTGGCTGCTGGATTCAAAAAAGAAAAGAAAAGAAAAAGAGAAAGAAGGGGAAGAATCAAGTGATAGAGGGGAGTGAATTGGCAGAGGGGGCTGTGAGGGGCATAGCTGTCAAGTGTCCCGTATTGGCCGGGAACCTCCTGTATTTTACCCTGTTTCCCGGCGGCATCCCGTATTAGTCAGACTGCAATGCCCTAATGCCACCATAGGAGGGCTCCACAGGATAAACATAGCTGTCAAGTTTCCTGTTTTGTCCAGAAAATTTCCCTTATTTTCAAATCCAAATCTTGACAGCTATGGGGGTGGGATTAATTTACCAAATAAAAAAATTAAATTGTTATTTGGTTAATTTGCTGTGAATTTATTCTGTTAAAGGTGCATGCTTTGATAGGTTTGGAGGAGGGGATTATTTTGTTTGCTTCTTGGGGATGTGTAGGTAGACTTTGTAACTGCACTAGGGTGCCCCTTTGGCTGTGTAAGTAGTAGTTGTTGCTTGGCTACAGCTTGGGAACATGTCCTTTTTGTTCTGATAGTGTTGTTGGTTATTTATTTATACCAAGCTGGCTGGCTGGCTGCTTCTTTGCCTTTCCCCCTATTGTGCTGTCCTGAGAGTCTTTTGTTCCTTGTGGGTGGCAGTGAATTAGTTATTTCTTCTTTTCTCCTGTACTGATGCCTGTTTTTGGAGTAAATTGATTCTTTGTTGCCTTGCCTCTCCTGTGTTGGAGTAGTTAGAGCTTTTAGAGCAGGGATTCTCAATCTGCGGCCTATGTGCTGGATGCAGCCCACGGCACCATTAGGAAGAGCAAAATGGCCGCCCAGCCTCCGAAGCTGTCTGAGGGAGCGTGACCCGGCCCCCGGCTAAAAAAGGTTGAGAACTCCTGTTTTAGAGTGCTAGAAAACACTAATGCTGAAACACCAAATGAATGAACCAAAAAAAGCTTTCCTTTTCCAACATATCAGAGAGTAAACAAAATAATGACACAAAAAATGTTGTGGCACTTTAAAGACTAACTTTAAAGACTAACTGCTGTATTTAAATGTTAGCTTTCATGGATCAAGTCCACTTCGTCAGACTTCATGGCATCAATTCATAAGTCTCACTCTTACGTCTAACGAAGTGGGCTTGATATTTGTTATCATAATAATTTTACAACAACAACAAAAGAAACGCTTCCCTTACTCTCAATCAGGCAGGGGAAGCGGCTAAATTGGTAAGCCACTTCACAATACAGGTTCATACCTGTCAACCGCGGCTCCGGACAATCCGGGACCTATGCAGAACGGTTCTGCGCAAGTCGCCTTCTACGCATGCATAGAAGACTTTTACGCTTGCATAGAACCCTAGCGTAAAAGCCTTCTACACATGCATAGAAGGCAACTTGCACAGAAGAGATGTGCAGTACCTCTTTCCTCCCGCTGCCAAATTCCGGGGTTTTGGCAGCTCCGGGTGGGAAATGGTGCAAATCGGCGCCGAAAAAGGGGAAATCCTGGCCAATCCAGGAAGGTTGACAGGTATGTACAGGTTACCTCCCATATTCATGGTTTCCATTACATGTGGTTTCATTTCTCTGCTGGTGTAAAAATATACAGTATAAAATCCTGAGATACATAATACATATGTATTTCTATGAAGTGGTATCCGTGTTTGTCTGTGCAAGCATATCAGAGAGTAAACAAAACTACAACAAAGACAAAAAATGTGGCACCTTAAAGACTAACTACTGTATTTTAATGTTAGCTTTTGTGGATTAAATCTAAATAAATCTAACATTAAAATACAGGAGTTAATCTTTAAGGTGCCGCAACGTTTTTGTCTGTTGTTGTTGTTGTTGTTTACTCTCTGGTGCTATATGTATTTCTATGGCTCATTATAAGAGCTGGCCACTCGAGGCCACTCTTTGCAAGGTAGAATATACAGGTGAAACTAGGAAAATTAGAATATTGTGCAAAAGTTCATTCATTTCTCTTAAAAGGTGAAACAAATATATGAGATAGACTCACTACATGCAAAGCGAGAGATGCCATTCCTTAATTCGTTATAATTGTGATGATCATGGCGTACAGCGTACATGAGATTATGTGATGATTATGGGGTACATGAGATTGGGGGGTTGGGGTTTTCATAAATTGTGAGCCATAAGCATCAATATCATAACAAAGTAAGGTTTGAACTATCTCGCTTTGCATGTAATGAGTCTGTCTCATATATTTGTTTCACCTTTTAAGTTGCATTACTGAACTGAATGAACATTTGCACGATATTCTAATTTTCCCAGTTTCACCTGTAGGGTTCACTGTTATCCCTGTTTTTTGGTATCTACAATATCTCTTGGATCATATCCATACCTGTCAACCCGCGGCTCTGGAAAAACGGGACCTGCGCACATCGCTTGTGCACAGGTCGCGTTCCACGCATGCGTGGAAAGGTTTTACCCCTTCCACGCATGCACGGAAGCGCTACGCCGCTTGCGCAGCCCTTATGCAAGCGACGTAGCGCTTCCGCACAGGTGTGGAAGGGGTAAAACCCTTCCGCGCATGCGCGGAAAGCGTTTCCCCCGCTGCCAAATTACGGGGTTTTGGCAGTGGGGGGCGGGTTATGACGTCAATCGACATCAATTTACGGGGTAATCCCGGCCAAATTGGGAAGGTTGACAGGTATGATCATATCCCCTGTGGATATGGGGAGGGGGGCAACCAGTATAGAGAAATTCAAACTGGAAGGCTTGCTTTTGATCTGTTTCAGCAATCACACATTCTGGAGCTAATCCAAACCAGAGGGATCCTACCCACACCAGAAAAGCAGAATCCCCTTGACAGGGGCCAGAAAGGTGCATGTAGGAACGCTCCAGGGGACGGTGTGGTTTGCTCTAGCAAATATGTTCTCTGGTTACTTTCTTTCAGAGCACACCAGCCTGTCCCTGCAGTGCTTCAAACAAACAAAAAGCCCATACAGTCAGCCTTTAACTGCTATATTTTAATGTGTGCTTTTATGGCTCAAGTCTACTTCCTCTGACATAAGAGTGAGATTATATGACTGTCATATTTATACATGACCCCCTGACAAGGTGGGGATACAGAACAAAGATGGTTTGTTAGTACAGGAATAAGCAATCGGACTGTGAATAATCTTGATTTTCAATCTATAAGCAGTGGTGTACTGCTCCAGGTTCCCACCGGATCCCGAGAACCGGTAGTGGAATTTTCCCTAGGCCATGCCCACTTGGTTGGCCACGCCCACCTCCCTACTCCAGGCCATGGTATGGCCGGCCAAGTGGGTGTGGCCCACAGTTAGCCACGCCCGGGGTGGGGTAGTAAAACTTTTTGCAGTGCATGACTGTCTACAAGGCTACAATAATATTGTTGATTATATTTTGTTATTGTTGATTATATCATGTTATTATTGTGATTGTATAATATGTTGTAATGCCGCCCAGATTTGGCCGTGTGCTGAGAGGGGCGGGGTATAAATTAAAGTTGAAATTAAATGAAATGAAAAATAAGTGGCAAACTGTGGGGATCAATGTAGGATTTTACACTTGGTAATGACTTAACTGATGGATATTCAGTCCTTTAAAATGTGTTTTTAACATCCATATATACTTTATCTTAGCTGTGACTCTTTCAGGTTTTGTTTTGTAGGTTTCTCCCCTTAAAATGTCCATTTGCGGATCACATTCTGTTACCAACATAACTCTTGTCACTTTGTTCTCTATATCTGTATCCTCATATTATTAACATATGACTTCTGAAACAATAAGAGTTACTAAAAATAAAGGAACAAATTATTTTGTAACAGTCAGATACCACATTCTGTTCTAAAGTGTGAAAGAATAAGTTTAAAAATGTGAGTGAAATAATTAAAATAAACAATAAGTTGCTATGACTGATTCTCATTCTCTTTCTCTCCTCTCCCGCCGCTTTTCTCCACTTCTGTAGCTTTATGAAGCCTTTACTTTTCTGAAAAATCTAGGGGCTGTAGTCATGGTCCATGCTGAAAATGGTGATTTAATAGCTCAGGTGAGAAGAACATTTTATGTTACACAAATTAATTAATTAACAACTCAAAAACTGGCTGGCGGGCCAAGTATGGGGTGCAGGTGGAAGGGTGACCTCCATTGGGTGCTTGGTGTAGTGGAAAACTCTTTCCCCTTCGGTCCCTTCACCCTTTTTTAGGGGGTGGGTAGTTTTTAATTCGTTTTAATTATGTTGTTTTATCTGTGACTGTGAACTGCCCTGAGTCAGCCTAGGCCAAGTGGGCGGTGTAGAAATCGAACAAACAAACAAATAAATAATCTGGACCCAGTCTTAGATAGATCCAGATAGACAAATCCTATAGAATGGTGGTTTAGAATGGAAACATGCCACACTATCCAGTTATCTCATGTGGTTCTTGGTTCCAGGTTACTATTTAAAAATTGAATCTCTCTGGTGGTAGATATATGCATCTATTTCCCTTACTGAGGTATTAGATGTGCCACTGTAACAAGAGGCAAAGAAAAAGGACCTTAGAATCAATAGGTACAGATAAACGTCGCTCGAAAACCAGTCGTATCCAACTCTAGGGTTCAGTGCTCATTTCCTGTTTAGCACCAAAGAGTCAGCACTGTCTGTGTTGGCAGACGTTTCCGTGGACATGTGGCAGGCATGCCTAGATACCGGAGTGCACAGAACACTGTTTACCTTCCCACCGAAGTGGTACCTGTTTATCTACTTGCAATTTCTTGCTTTTGAACTGCTAGGTTGGCAGGAGCTGGGACAGATGGGAGCTCACCATCATGCAGTACTCGGGTATTGTGCTCTGACCTTCCAGTCTTCAAGTTCAGCATCTTAACCACTAAGCCGCTGCAGTCCCCTATATAATCAATAGTAAATGCTTCATTATGTGTTTCAGGGGGTCTTAATAATGCTAGTCTTTTTATAGAGTGAACCATATTTACAGGGCTCATTTGATGCCATTATTCCACAAAACATTGTGGGGAATGTAGAAATTATTGTCTACACGAAATTAAATACAGTAATACCTCATACAAAGTCTGCTTCGTACAACATCAACTTCATACAACATCACCTAATTCCTTGAAAAAAGTTGCCTCATACAAAGTCACAGCGACTTTGTATGAGGCATTGGGTTTTTCCCAGGTTGCATTGTGCCTGGGCAGTATAAAAGGCAGGACACGTGCGTGCATTGCTCTTGTGGGTTTTGCACGAGGCAAAGAGTGTTTACGAGTGGTTTTGAGTGCGGTTTTGAATTTTTTTATCAGAATTTTTAGAAGCATTCCTGGGATTTTTGCAGCATTCTTCAGGTTCTTGGACAATCAGGGTTGTTTGACATTTTTTTGTAATGTATTTTGCCTTTAGATAATGATTTCTTAAAGTTCTGTCAGCTTCCTGTCTGTTTCCTTGACTTTGCCCTGAAGTCTGTGCTGTTACGGTACAATGTATCTCTATGGAAACACCGTTGTACGAGGCATCACAGCAAGGATTTGGACGTTGTATGAGGCATCGCGGCTAGGATTTTGCATGCCTCATACAAAGTCCAAATCCGTATAAAGTCCAAACTTGTGGAACCAAGTTTGGACGTTGTATGAGGTATCACGGTAGTGGGCATAGAATTCAGCTTCCTGATAAACTAAGGTTTGCCTGTTCTTGTTATCAAATGATGTGAAGAAATCAGAAGGCAATTGTATCATCCACAGAAGGATACTTGTAAAAAGTTTCATGCAGACTTCTACTTGGATTCACTTCACCTTCAAGGTAACAATGGAGGCTGTTCAGTGGTGGGCATAATTTTTTTCTACCACACTGTGGGTGTGGCCATATGACTGGGTGGGCGTGGCCTGTTGGCCATGTGACTGCTCTTCACTATAGAGCTATGAAAATAGAAGCCTCTTCAATTTTCATCACTCTATAGCGAACCTCTGAAGCCATTTCCCCCTTGTCCAAGGCTTTTCCAGGACTCCGTTTCACCCTGAAGTGCCTCCCCAGCCACTCCCAGCACAGAGTTCACTCCAGAGTGGCTGAGGATGTGCTTTGGGGTGAAACGGAGCCCAGGAAAAGTCTTCAATGAAGGGGGAAATGGAGCCAGCCCCCTCCGAAGGTTCTTCTAGGAGGAGGAGGTGGGTGGGGTGGGGAGGTGGGCGGGGCCAGCCATTTTTACTACCGGTATGCGCGTACTGGTGAGAACCTGCTGATGCCCTCCACTGAGGCTGTTCCTATGCCTTTTCTAAGACAGGCTTTTTGTAACCTATAAAAAAATGTAATGTGTTTGTTTTCTTTTTAGGAACAAAAGCGAATGCTGGAGATGGGGATTATTGGGCCCGAGGGGCATGCCTTGAGCAGACCTGAGGAGGTGAGAGCCACATTTTGTTCAGGCACTCCAGCAGCTAACTGTTGACAGGGATTTTCTCTGCTTCCACAATTGTGTAAAAAGCAAGATTCCTCATGTTGTTGAGCTATGATTTCCAGCAACTCTGCCCATTCATTGCAGTGGCAAGAGCTTCTGGAAGTTGCAGTCCAGAAACAATTGAAGTGCCAAGATTGAGAATCACTCGTATAGAGCAAGTTCTTCAAGGCAGATATACGAGTGCCTTCTTTTGTTGGGAAGGAAGAAGGAGTGTAGACACACAGACATAGCATAAGTAACCATTGTAAAATGTTATTTTTAAAACATTTGGTAACATTAGATAAACTTTAGATTTTTTTTATCGTGTCAGAAGCAAACAAAGGTGCTTTCTGGGTTGAAAGGATTTTTGCTGGAGAAACTATTCAGGGGGATGCCAGAATGAGGCTCCTTTCATGTCTCCAAGATCTTTTCCCCACCAAAGTGGTCCCTATTTGTCTACTTGCAATTTCTTGCTTTTGAACTGCTATGTTGGCAGGAGCTGGGACAGAGACGGGTGCTCATTTCATCATGCAGTACTCAGTTTTTGAACTGCCAACTTGGCAACCTTCCAGCTAACAAGGCGAGTTTCTTAACCACTGAGCCACCGTTACATAACTGGGTGCTTTTTCTCCCATTTGATGGAAAAATCAACACAATGAATGTTGAGCTTTGATCATTAAGTATAGTTTGATGCTGCAGGTGGGAGCAATGCTAGCAAGACAAAACATGGCTATAACAACCAGCATTCCACACCTTCCATATTCTGTAATCTTTTAAAAAGGGCTCAGTTTAGAACACTGCTAAAAATACTTACAACGAATGGGTAGAGCTGCTGGAAATCATAGCTCAGCAACATGAGTCCAGTGAAGAACCATTGATTCATAGAGTAACAATGATGCATTTGTCACTTGAAATGCCGAAAGAGATCATTGTGGAATTTGTTGGAAAAGATTTTTAAAATATTCCCTTCGTGTTTCATCTTGAAAATGATGTACATCACAATGACAAGTTCTTACTGCATCCATCACTTGTGTGGTGCATTCACACACCTGAAAATTACTTGTTTCTGTTTTCCTATGAATAAGGTAGTGTGAGAATTGCTTTTACATTTTGCATTCGGAGCAATTATAAATGTTTATGTAGACTTTGAAGTTGCTGTTCTATTAGCTTTACCACAGCAAGAATGAAAAGTTTTGCTATGCTTAATAGCCAGCTCATAGTTTTCAGAAAAGAATTGCTCTCAACAATTGTATTTCAAATGGTAATGATGCACACTAGTACAATTCAACTCTTCTGCTCTTGGAAGTTCTTTGTCTCTTGTGTTTGCAATGGCTTTTGATGGGTTTACTGTCAATCTGATCTATTTTCTTGTTTCAGCTTGAAGCAGAAGCTGTTTTCCGGGCTATCACCATCGCTAGCCGGATCAACTGTCCACTGTATATCACCAAGGTCATGAGTAAAAGTGCTGCTGATGTCATTTCGTTGGCTAGAAAGAAAGGTACAGAATGCAAACCTTCAGAGCATGTATCTCTGGTTTGCCATTGGACTTCTGGGTACAGAAGTTTGGCTATGAAAACTAAAGCTGGTTCTAAAAGAGGTGGGATCTGGCTTTGTTGACTTGGTTCAATAGTTGTTCCATAAAGGGAGACACAGAATAAAGACTATTCTTGTCGTAGTACAGAGAGGATATTTTTCTGTCACATCATGGAACTAGTGTCAGTAATTTTTGGTGGCAGTTTTAATGGGGTTTTTATTGGTTTTTAAAATGTGATTGGTTTTGTTTTCTGTGAGCCGCCCAGAGTCTTCGGAGTTGGGCAGCAATATAAATCAGGAAAATAAAATAAAATAAAATAATGCTTCTTATTTTCAACATACTTGAAAATAAGTAAAATTCTTCCCCTTTGAAATTCCTATTGAAGCACGAAAGACAGGTTCATGAAAGCATAGGCATGGTTTTCTCACCACTTGCAGCTTAAAAGTGAAATTACTCTTTTGAGTTAAAAGATTTCTGTTGAGGGAAGAACCTAAGAAAAAGCAGTCGGGGAAATTTTCCAAGGCACAACTCATCCTGACACGTAAAACACCATTTGATGCTACAGTAATCAAGCAGTAAGTATGTGCCCTTACTGCAATGATCATTGAGGTGGTGAGATGGTGTTAGGAGGGATGCTGAAGGTGAGGTCCTGGATCTTGTTGGTTGTAGTGTGGCTTTTCAGCATTGCTCCTGAAGTGCCTTTCAAGTGCTCCTGCTCTGAGAAACTGGTCTAAATCCAATTGTTAGCCTCAACTACAGTAGATTCAGTGCATCTAGCTGTTGACTTACTAAGTTCTTAGTGGTTAAGAAGCTCTCTCTGTTAGCTGGAAGGCCGGCAAGTTGGCAATTTGAGATCCGGGTACTGCATAGATGGATTGAGTGCCTGTCTCTGTCCCAGCTCTTGGGGACATGAAAGGAGCCTCATTCAGGCGTTCCCTGAGCGGAGCTTCTCCAGCAAAAATCTTTTCAGCTGAAAATAATTTCCGACACAAAATTATTATTGTTGACTTAATGGGTCCACTCTAGCTAGGAATAAAAATTGAATTTAGATCTAAATTTTTGAGGTGGGATTTGTAGTTTTGTAACTGTCTTTTCTGTGGGATCCCCATCTTTCTTGGTTGGGTCAGCTTTCTGCATCTAATCAATCCACCTCTCTTGAAATGGCATTTGTGACTGAACCGGAACATAATTTGGTGGTGAGAGAACTTTCTGAAGAAAGGAGTGGCCTAAATTCCTGTGGGATCCTCCTGCCCATTGCCTCCATGGCAGCATTGCTTTGCCTTACTTAGGCAGGCCATTTAGTCCTGAGCACAACTTGATTAAACAGTACAGGATAAACTGCATGGTTATTTTCCTCAGATATGTATGTAATGATGTCCAGGTATGAAAGTCTGAAAAATATTGGCTATCTCTCTGGAAAGATAGGAGTTGCAGTCAGTTGGCCTCAGGGCCTCAGTGTCTCTCTCTCTTCTACAATAGCAGTAGGGAAGATAAAAAGGGCTTGGATTAGTAGGAATTCATTTGATAAGCCTTCAGAGCAGAATTAGTCAAACATCTTGTTGAAAGAACATTTTCTTCTCTTAAAAACATCCCTCTGCAGCTATTTATCTTTTTATCTAGCTTGCTTTAAAGTAAAGATGACCGAGTTGTGGCTCCTTAAAGAAAGCTGACATTACTGTAATGCAGGCTTAGATTGAAATCCGTGCATGAAATAGTATTCTCAGTTGCCATTTAACAAACCAGGCAGCAGTCCATAGTTAGACAAATGTGAGTCTCTTCATGATATTTTTTCCTGCGACAGAATATGTCAAATAATGCTTCTTATTTTCAGCGTGCTTGAAAATAAGTAAAATTCTTCCCCTTTGAAATTCCTTTACCGAATGACTTCACACCATATTAAACCACATGCTTTCCAGCATTATTTAACTATTGTTTGGAGTCGCAAGATTTTTGTGTACTTATTTATTTTGTACCTGGTTCTTGAATTTCCTTCCGCAGTACAACCTGTTCCATGTTTCTTTCTCTCAAGGTACTCTTGTTCTGGGTGAGCCAATCACAGCCAGTCTAGGGACAGATGGGACACATTATTGGAGCAAAAATTGGGCCAAGGCTGCAGCATTCGTGACTTCACCACCTCTGAGCCTGGATCCCACAACACCCGAGCATTTGACTTCACTTTTGGCATGGTATTTGTTTGCAAATACTTAGACATTCCTGGTCCAAATAGAATCTTGGATGTGAGCTAAAACTGAATAAATTAAGTAACTATAATAAGAATCTTGGTGTGACTTGGTTGATGCCAAAGTTCTTATCTTCTCAAAGGAATAGTGACTCTGGGGTTTACATTGGAGTCATAATGAATCATTTTCTAAGATGTAAAAGACAATGCAGTAAAACCCCGGCTTACGACTGCATTGGGTTACGTTTGCTGCAGTTTACAACGGCAAATTCTACGATAATGACGTCCCGGCTTATAATTTTTGCCTTACGACCGGGAATTAGACTTCCACCGTCATTTTAGACAATAAAAAAGGTGCCCACCCCCCACCAGCAGAAGTTGTGATTCATCACTGCTGTGGTGGCGGCGGGAAACTGCAGGGTTCCTCTACATACCTGTCAACCACGGCTCCGGCGAATCCGGGACCTGCGCGGACCAGGTTTGCACAGGTCGCGTTGTACGAATGCGCGTGGAGGGCTACGCCGCTTGCGTAGTCTTGTACGCACACGGCGTAGCCTTCCGCGCATGCGTGGAAGGGAGCTACGGAAGAGTAGAGCCCTTCCACGCATGCGTGCAACACGACCTGCGCAGATGGGCTGCGCAGTGCCTCCTTTCCCCTGCTGCCGAAATCCGGGGTTTTGGCAGCGCGGAGCGGGAAAGGGCAAAAATCGATGCCGAAAACCGGAAAATCCCGGCCAATCCGGAAAGGTTGACAGCTGAGAATGCGTGCCTGGGCATCCGGCACATAACCAGGAAGTTTCAGAGTGGCGAGCATTCTCTGCTGAAGCACCGCAGGGGAACCTCAGATGAAGACTGGAATGGAGCGGATATGGTCCCCACTGTCTCCCATCGCCACCTGGGCTTCCCCAGCACCGGTGGCCAGACAAACCACTCGGGGAAGCAGCAGTGTGCAAAAGGTAGGGAGATCGCTTTGTTGTTCATTTTTCCTTTTACTGTTTGCTCTTGTCTCCCCCCCCCCCCGGCATCTCCTCTTGGGGTTGGCTGGGGGGGGGGAAAGAGGGGGTGTTCTTATGGGCTTCCACTTTCTCTCCCGTAACTCAAGAGCTACCCGTTTTCCACCCCAGCCACTAATCAGCTGGGGAGTTTGATCGATTGAGGTGTGGTGGAGCAGAATACCAGCTGGTGGGTTCGATGGGGGGTATGGGAGAGGATCGTGTCTGGCAATTTTTTGGATTTTATTGAGTGGGGTTTGTATTTGTTTTTGACCGGTCGGGACCATTACTTTATTTTTCAATGCATTCCTTTGGGAAAACATGCTTCGGATTACAATTTTTCGAGTTTATGATGAAGGCTGTTGGAACGAACCAAAGTCGTAAACTGGGGTTTTACTGTATTCTTCTTTTTCAAGAATTGAAAAACAATTCCAAGGCCTCTCTGACACTTTCTGTTCAGAATCACTCAAATCTTTCCCCAAATTTTGGGGATAAAAACATTGGAGCTTCTGTAACTTTTCATGTTTGATAGGTTAGTCTCTTCATGAGACTTACTTTTCCTATCTTGTTTGCTACAGAAAGTAGCTTGAGGAGGGTGGTTTTGACTAGCAAAAAAGGGAAAAGATTAAACAACCCAGATTCTTGTGGCTCCCCCATCCACACCAAAAGGCAGCCATTGGTACTTTTCAGTTAAAAAAAGTATTTTATAAAATGAAATTAGAAATCATGTTGACTGTTTACTTGCTTTCTGCCTCATGTATAGTTTTACCCTCAGTGAGTCAGGGCTAGGTAATCAGTTCTGAAATAACAATACTGTATATAAAAGCTCTTGCTTGGACTTTGGCAACTTGAAATAACATTAATTCACAGCATGTTTTTTTAAAAAAGAAAAATTGTCTGAAAATTAGCTATCATTGAAGTGAAAGTAGAAGATTCTAGAGTAGTTAACAGAATTGGAAGTGTTTCTTTTGAGAAGAATATGTTTTGAGAATATATGAGCAGAACCACTAATGAAAATGAAGACTATACATAACCTGTCCCATCCATTTTAAAATTTTAATTTACATATCTCATCTGTAAACTCCTTTAGTGGTGACCTGCAGGTGACCGGAAGCGCACATTGTACCTACAGCACAGCACAGAAAGCTCTTGGGAAAGATAACTTCACTCTGATTCCAGAAGGAGTTAATGGAATTGAAGAAAGAATGACTGTTACCTGGGATAAATGTGTGGTAAGTCAATACTGTTTTTTTGTTCAACTACAGCTGTTCTCTTCCATTTATTCACTTTAAAGCTAGCTTGTAGCTGGATAATGGAAGCCAAAGGTAGCTAACTGAATGATCAGAATTCAAGAACACTTATTACTAGTTATACACTGGTTAAATCCTGTTAGTTACACCTACAAGTGCAATGCAAATTATGTAAAATTTGGAGGGGAGTTGGCTCCAATAAAGAAATCACTGTGTAGTTTTAGTTTAATTTAATTTTCGTGCTTATATGCCGCCCCACTCAGGGTGGCTCACATAGCAGTCAAGCAAAACACAATAAATACACAGTCACAAATATATAAAAACAGATAAAAACCACCCCTATTAAAACATACCTGACAAGTATCCCAGATTGGCCAGGATTTCCCATATTTCTGTGCCGCTTCCTCCACTTTCCCGCCACCATCTCGTAATTTGACTGGTGGGGAAAGTAGTAACTGCGCATGCGCGTATGCGCAGAACCCTTCTGCGCAGAAGGGTTCAGCGCAGGTCCCATATTTTCTGGAGCCGCACTTGATAGGTATTATTAAAACCCACCCACCGCACTCCATTCATAAAAAAGAGGGAGGGTCTTGATTATTGTGCAAGCCAGCAGGCTGTGGCCACATTTCCATCAGGGCCCCACACCTGCCCCACCAGCCAGGTTTGACATTGTGTGCTGTTGAGTTGACATTGTGTGCTAAATACGGAGTCCTGTAACTTGGGCACGGAACAGATAATGTCTGTGGTAATTCCTTGGATTGAGATAATGTACTTCTAGATACTCTGTTTGAATTATATTAGCTTTAAATCCCAATAGGATTTTGGACAATGAATTATAGTCCTCACAGTGCAATTGTAAGCATGACTGCTCAGAGATAAATCTCACTATATATTGTGGGACTTTGTCCCACATAAGTGAGTACAGGAATTTCACCTCAGTAAAATACTGTAATGTGATCCTTGACTTTAGTCTTACATACAATGGAACCTCATACAGCAATCGCCCCGTATAGCAATGAAATTGGATAGCAATTAGGTTTTTGGGGGAAATGGCATTCCACATAACAATTTTCCCTATGGAAAAAAATCGTACAACAATTTTTCAATGAGAAAAACCATTTAGCAAAAAAAAAAATTGTTGTACAGAGCATCCCATAGGAAAAATCGCTATACGATGGATGTATCGTATAGCAATTGTTTCATACAACAACGAGCCCCATGAAACAGATTAAAATAATTGTATGAGGTACCACTGTATAATGATGAGATGGAATGGCTTCTGAAGTGACAAATAAGTGGATTTGGTCTACGAAAGCTCACATTTAAATACAGGTGTTAGTCTTTAAGGTGCCACAACCTTTTTCGTTCTTTTTTTTGCTGTTCTTTTTTTTATTTACTCTCAGATATTCCTCACAAAGTATCTTTAACCTTACTGCTCTTAGGATTTACTTGATAATCTAATTTTGTACCAAGAGCTTTGTGAAAACTCCACCTGGCAGGAGCAAATTGTGCACATTTCCTGGTGTTATTGCTGAGTTCTGAACCCCTTTGTAATTTTGTTCCATTATTCTCTGGCTAGCTGGATAGCTCAGTGAGTTAGGCATCTGGCTGTGGAGCCAGAGGCTGGAGGTTTGATTCTTTACTGTGCTACAAGAAAGTAGAGCCAGTCTGTGTAGCCATGAGCAAGCTGCAAAATCCCCAGGGCTTCCCAAGAAGAAAGCAGTAAATGAGTTCTGAGTACACACTACCTAAAAATCCCTGGAAAGTGTTGTCACAAGCCAGAATTGCCTTGATGGCACCGCTTTTATTATAATATTCCCTTTCCCACTGAAACATTATATAATAAAGACCTGTTTCACTGCCCTCTCACTGCTCATTCCAAAATCTTGTGTGAGTATTGCTGCAGCTTTCTGATAGTTGCATAATCACACAATTCTGACATTTGGAAGTTTTATTTTATTAAATACTATCATTGGTGTCTGTCTTCGACGTTTTTTTTTGTGGGGGGCTCAACCCGGGGCACTGGCCTGTCCCCCCATGGACCTAACCCTGGCTGAGGGGAGCTTATTTTTCCCCCATTGTCCTTTCAGTGGTCCATAGGC